>CM060928.1:83834026-85084026 GCA_030765085.1 Allium cepa | reverse complement strand
TACATACATAATAGTGGTTTACATAAGTGGATTTACAAGATCCTCCTACTCCTTTACATAGTAGAATAAAATTCTAGTCTCAAATAACTATACATATCATAAGTCTGTAGTTGACAAAAGTGTGTACAAATCCTAAATCCAAGCTAATGGTATAGATATCATATGTGATCTTTTATCTTTAAGCTGATCCTTTCTAGAAGTCGTTAGGGAATAATACCTGAAATCCTGGTTTGACCTGAGTGTTATAAAAATAATAAACGAGTCAGTCTAGCTCCAAATAAATAAATGAGAGGATAATAGCATGATATATGTATCATAAACACAAGATCAAAGCTAAGAACTTGCATTAAATCAACACAACGAATTGGCATTCCATAAAGGTGGTAACATAATATGAAAATAAACCATGAATAAATCAGGTGACTTCACTAAATTGCATTATCAAATATCATATGTAGGTAATGACCAAGATAAAAAGCTAGGTCCCAAATAATACATAGATAATGCAATTGGCGCTAAAATCTCATCGATAAACCAAAATGACATAAAGTAAACCAAAGAAGCCATAAATACACAAATGGCCTTGTTATCTCGAAATCACCATCTCAAAACCCAAAATAATACTTTAGATAGGCGAAAACATAAATATGGTGAATCACATGAATGTAAATCGAATCAAAAAATTCCAAATATATAAAACATAAAATGGCGTCGATCTCAAAAATGATCTGATACCCGCCGATGATGCATGAGACGTGAGGTAAAGTCCCCATTCGAACATAGGTACAGTTTCCTTTCGAATAGAGGCGGTCGCCTCTCGAAGCACAAAGACAAACCAGAAGATACGCCGAACACAAACACGAGCACACAAATGAGGTATGTTGTAAGTGTTTCGAAAGGTATATTTTAAGTGTTTCGAAAGGTTTGTTTTAAGTGTTTCGAAAGATATGATTAATGGCTTTGAAAGAGGATGTCTAAGATTTTAAGTAATGATTTTGAAAGGTCAATTTCTAATACATTCGAAAGGAAGGTTTTGACCTTTCATCCTAATATTTTCAAGGTTAAAGTATTTATCTTGTTTCGAAAGGATAGATAACCCTATTGATTTTAAGTTTTCATCAATATTGCTTTATGTAAAAAGCATATATCATGGCATAGGTAACTTGAGTAAAGAAAAGAGTATATTTTACTTGCTTAAGTATGATTTAAAAGGGTTAAATCAACTGAAAAGAAATGTTTTCAAGGAAAATTGAATAGGGTGGTTAACCATTAATATACGACTCAAATATTAAAAGACTGGATGGGAATAGTGTGAGGTTGCACCCTACACTTTAGTTAGTAGCCCCTAACTAATATATGTCCAAAATTCCAGTGTGTAGGGCTTTGTTACAAGAGACTAAAATGATGTTACACATAGAAAGGAATACACAGAGTACAGATAGGTTATTGGTAAGCCCACAAAACCATTAGGATCAGTTGACCCTGAGAGAAGTAAGTTAAGGACATATCATCCAGTACTGTACCTATTATAAGTTAGAATATTTATTACGTCTGGTAGGCCCGAGTCAGCCAGTGGTAAATAGTTAGCCTGATAAAACCATAATGTTCGGATAGGTAGTCCATTGATTACCTGACTTATATGTATATATGTTATTGCTATTGTTGTTATAATCATTTTAATTGCATGAGTTTGATTTGCAAAGATATGATTTTAAAAGGAATTAGTGAGGGAAAACACGTTACGCTAAGCAGTGTGGTCTCACTTAATATCAGTAAACCGAGATGTAATAGAATTATTCACACCAGGCTTTATGTCTGACAAAATTTTTATGTTTTCCCCTTAAATTCTCTGGTGCTCAAAATTAAATTTGAGTAGATTGAGAGTTAAGGACTTTTAGGGTTTAGTAGATTGGACGAATAAGCTTCTAAAGATGTGCAGGAGGCAAAGCTAGCTATGTAGGAGTTATTTATTAGTATTTCCACTATGATGTATTTACAACCGATATGTCCATCTATTTAGTACTCTGATCATCCAAGGGGCGTCTTCATATGTCGCTCTTGGCATAATTTGTTATAATTATATTTGATCAAAACCAAGGAATCGTTTTGTAATTATGTAATTGAATATAAAATATTATTTGAAATATAATCAGAAAAGCTGTTTTTGAAATCTGTGTTGATTTTATTTCATATTCATTTGCATCCGATATTATGGATACCATTAGCATTACCCTATTTTATCACCGGAAGTTGATACTATGGGTGATTCCAGCATATGTAGCACTTAGCTTCGAGCCTTAAAATAACAGATGGTCTAGTATGATGTTGATTGCTTTAAGTCCCATCCGAAGAGATGGAACCGGCATGCGGGGTGCTAGTTCCTCTATTAAAGAGCGAGTGGATGGACGTGTACGATATTGATTGCTTTAAGTCCCGTCTAGAGAAGCGGGACCAGAGTGCCGGGTGCAAGCTCCCTTGCCCGAGAGCCAGTGGATGGGCTTGTACGAAAAGTAAGTCCCCGAAGAGTGAGCAGATGGGCTTGCTTGATCATTGGATCCCCACACTGGAGAGAAAGCAGATTGGACTTAACAAGAATATGAAGAGATTGAAACCCCATATTGGAGGACAAAAAATCCATAGAGATCAAATCCTAGATTGGAATATTGATGGTCCGGTGAGACCATGCTCCAGAGTGGATGCAGATTTGATAAAAGGATCTGAATGCCTTGCAATTATAGAAAGGAAGATAAGTCGTGGGCAAGCACAAGATGGCCTAGATATGTGGAATGACACTTTCAGATAATTCACCCACGATCAATGGACAACCGAAGAGCTCAACTATCGGAAAATTGATTTTTGAAACTTGTTATCAAGCAAAGAGTATACCTTACCTTCAAAAGGCATACTTTAGAAGGCAAGTGTTAACCTTCTTTTGAGCCAAAGAAAATTTCAACTGGACTAGAAGATCAAACCAAGATGAAAAGGTTCACGAACTTGGAAAGATGGTCAAAAGGACTAGAGAATTGAAATTTACAAGTTGGATTGGAAAATTGGCTAAGGAAACAACTCGGCGTCAAGTTGTTTAGATCGGCACCGAGTTATTCCTCCCCCTTATTTTTTCTTTTCGAACACCATACACCTCTTATACTGCTTCAACAACTCGTGGTCAAGTGGTTTCTTCAAGATTCAAATGAGCAATTCTAAGGATTGACGAGAAGAAAGCAAAGAAGGCAGCTAATGAAAAGATCGCTAGAATCAACTCAAAACCGAAGGAAAAGAGAATGGAACACAACGACTTGTAGATAGAAAAGCAGAGTAAAGGGTTGGAGCAATTTCCACCAAAGGAGATAACTCGACACTGAGTCAAATGACTCAGTACCAAGTAATTATTTTAACACGATCGATTCTGAGTTCACTTGTGCGACTTTAGGTAGATTCCTAGTCTCTACTGCAAAGAACGCTTCTGACCTAACACATCTGTTTTCCTATAAATACCAGCCTACCTGCAACCATAGAAGGATCTTCTTTGGTCTAACCTTTTGGCTCTTCACTCTGGATCTACTTCATAAACTTTGGAACTTAGGAGCTTCCATCTTCTTCACTTCTACTCACTTCATAAAACATTCTAAAACTCCATTGTAAATTTGAGATCCATTAGGTAGTGCTCAAACCTAATATAACTAGTTGTAATTCAGAGAGATAACACCTAATTAGTGAAAATTGAAGTGGAAGTAGGCTGGAGAATAGTCGAACCACTATGAAATTTTTGTGTCTCCTTTTACTTTTCTGCCTTTTATTTTATTTCGATAGAACTGGTTCTTTTATCTAATTTTTGGGTGCTGATCTATTTTCTAGGTTAAAACCTATACATAAGTACAGGTTTTAACCCAGAAATAAAGGAAGTTAAATTATATATAAGTATTTTTAAACTATATATGTATATATAAGTTTGGAAAAAGCAAGTTGAATATTTTATAACGAAATAAAGGAAGTTTTGAATTATAACACTTATGTTATAGTAACCGGCTTTGTGAAGTTATGTAAAAGTATACAATCTCGTAAATATGTATACTTAGATCTTTAAAAAGAACATTTTAAAGATAATGACAAGTATGGAATGGTTTTGGGTTTTTTGTGAAAATGTGTTAATAACATTTGTCTTTAACCCTTTTTGATTATACTAGTGAATGTGTAACGACCCACTATTTTGGACCATTCAAATCGACAATAATACATACATATCAGACTTGAATAATTCAAAATAACAGATTGTAATAAAATTTGGAGCAAATAAAATCAATCACAGAAATCACATACACAGAAATATCAGAATAACTTGCAGCGGAAGATAAAATACCATAGTAGTTCATGAAGCTACTAAAACAAAATCTCAAAGCAAATGCATAATATCAGTCTGAAAACAAATACAACAGAAATCCCAAATACATAGAAGTCCACTAATTCAAGAGCTGAAATATAACAACTGAAACTGAAATGGATAAATAACTAGATAACAGAATCTCCAGCGAATCCTAGCTCCAGAAAGTGAAATCCAAAGCTGTGAATACTCAGGCTGACCCGAGCATAAATAAAACACAAACACTCGAGTCAGGACATACATACTTATACAATGTAAACCAACTCAAATGAACTGTAATAAAAGCACAATTAACTTAAAGGATGCTTAGGACCTCCCATTCTCTAAGGATCCGTTAAACTATTTACTATGTAATAATATTTCGCTATTATAATAATGTCTAACATTAAAATAAACTTACTTTTTAATAGCGTTAAGGGGTTACCCATATGGCCCTTAACACGTAATAGTCCCAGTTGTCCATCCATTATCAGCATACCTCCAGATCGGGAGGCTACCCTAAATACTCCATGGGCTATGGGAGAAAACCATACTCATAGTAAAGCTTGCTATGGTATGTGACATGGCACAACAAGGCAAAGCCAGGGTAGATATACCAATTACGCACACTGGTTAGTGGTAACTCGTAGTAGCCACTACCGCCCACCTTGGAACACACTCCCAAATCAAAATCGAAGATGGCCATCAAATCAATCATAAGGTAAGAGTATAGTATCGAAGAAGTGTGTCCGACCAGAGGAGCTACCCCTTTTGGCCCGAGATCGCTCCTGTTTTAGCCACCTTAAGCCAACTCACGGGAGTCGGGTCCATGTTCATACCACAATAGGATCATCGCCACCATCCTACTTCATTATGGAAACTCTACCGCATACACAATTGTTAAAGTGGTTTTCGGTATCGACAGAGAGTATATCCATATCTGATCCCGATCTCTTTAACAACCAATCGTTATTATATCTGTGGTTATACATTTAAAAAAGGTTTATATTTCGAATCAAAATACTCCATTTAAACCATTTAAAAGTGAAGTCATTATACTTACAAATCAAATATTCAATTCCCAAAATTTAGCCTTTTTGAGCTCATTTATTCAGTTAAATATTACAAAACATTGAAATTTCAGCTTTCACAGCACTTAGAAAAATGTGCGGTAAGTTATATTTGAAAACAATTCATTTCACAAAGACAACATTTAAAAACTACTGTAGTAGTTCCGTTTTATAAAACAGTTCATTTCAGCAAAGACAACATTTAAAAACTGCTGTAGTAGTTCAGTTTCATAAAACAATTCGTTTCAAAAAAGACAGCATTTAAAACTACTATAGTAGTTCAGTTTTATTTGTTTCAGATTTTAATTTTTCTTTCTGCAACCACAGCACTTACCATGTGTTGTAGTATCTCCTAGTTAAATTTCAGCCATAGTTTATTTACAGCAACCACATCATTTACCAAGTGCTGCAGTATCTTGTACTTCAGATTTTAAGTTAGTTTCAGAAATGTTGGCATTTCTGAAGTGCTACTAATTCAATTTTCAGATTTAAAATGAAATTTCAGAAATAAATAAACTTCGATTTTTAACCATTTAACTTATAAAAATCATATTTTCCACTCAAAATGTTCATTTAAATACCCTTTAACGTATGATTTTTATAAAGTAAAATTTTATAAATAAAATCAACTTTTTTTAGTAATTCACTTATTCAATCCAAGTGTACAAATTTCTATTCTTTGCATTTTTAACAATTGACTTAACACTTAAATTTAAATTACCATTTCAAAATATAAAACTTAATTTCCAAATTTTTTTTCCTTAACTTAAACTTCTTTTTTAAACCAAATCTCAAAATTTCAAATTTGGTTATATCTCAAACCATAATTTAACCATTCATTTATTAAACATTTTTAACTTAGAGAAATCACAAACCCTTTATTTAAAACAGTTTAAAAATCAAATCAAATATCATAAATTTACATTAAAAAAATGCTTAAATATTCCAGAAAATTTATAAAATAACCACGGATCTGTATAATATTTTCCAACCTAAGTCAAGTGATATGGATAATATATCATTTCAATCTGAAATTTATAAAGAAAAATCCGGATTCTATCATTTCAAACCCACAATCCCAAGTAAATAAAAATAAATAAAAATCGTCCAGGCCTATCATTTCAGCCTGTAACGATTTTTCCCTATTCTAAGGTCCATTCGAGTATGTATCATTTCAACCCATAGTGATTCTATTCTACAGTGAACTTGTAGTGTGAGAAATAGAATAAAATAACAATGTAGCAAAATATAACAATATCAGATGATGTGACAGGTTTATAAAGAAGGGTTAACATCATATAATTCATATCATAGGCAGGTATAACATGATCTAACAATTCTACACATTCACTTGTTATCACTTCACAATTGCATAAGTATGAATGTCAAGCGTGAATACCCACCTTTTCAAGTTGGAGTTAGCAAATCAAAACACACAGATAAATTCCAAAAAGCACGATAGCATGACTTTAGATTCAAGTGGAGAGAGAGACAAGATATTGATCTTGTATACAACAAATAAAACATAGCAATATAATATTCAACACAAAATTTAAATTGAAACAATTGGAAATTTGAAGCAACAAATGACATCACCAAGCTTTAACACAAAAATGCTTGATCTTGATGGAACATAGGCTCGGTCCTCCTCTATTTTTGCTAGGCCATGGTTCTAATTTGAGGAACAAGGCTCGGGTTTGACATCACATAGGCACGGCTACATAGGAATGTGAAGGGTTTGGGGTTACAAGTGAAGGAATGTCAAGAGACAAGGCTAAAAAGAGGAGTTTTTGGTGCAACAAGGCTCGGCCTAGGGTCAAGTTTGGGCTCGGCTATGACACTACTGGTCAGGTCAGAGGCTGATGTGATGTCCAAATGTGATGTCATGTGCTGGTGGTGGAGCTAGGGGTGATGGACCAAGCTACAACATGAGACGGTGATGGGAATATGGCTTGGCTATGCATTGTTTGGAGTTTTTGCAAGTTTTTGTGATGGAAGTTCACCTAGATGGTCACGGCCAGGTCTGGACAGAGGGGTAGGGTGGTTAGCCATGGATGATGAGGGAGAGGAGATGATGGTGGTGGTCGGTGAAGGTGATGGTGGTTGTGGCCAAGCAAAGCTAGAGAGGAACAAGGGAAAAATCAATATAAATGAAGAAGAAAAGAGAAGGGAGAAGCCATGACTTACAATTTTTTTAGAATTGAGAATAGCCGTGAATGGTGAAGAGGTGAGAAAGTTTTCACGTGATTAAGCAAATGAAATACACGGCTATCAAAGAGAAATGGACCGCCAAGGCAATGAAGAGACATGAAAAGGAAAAGTCATAAGTTAAAGTGTAAAGCTTTTGTCTCTTTGAATTTCCAAATCTATTAATTCAATGTAAACAAATAAAAATCAAGTAAATAAAATAGAAGTTGACACAAAATAAAGTGGAAATGAAAATAAATAATGTCTTAGGAAAAATAGGAAAATAAATAAAGAAAATAGTTTGTTATATTGAAACTAGAATTAAAAATTGTAAACAAAATACAACTAACATAGGGAAATTACAACTACACTTTTAAAATGTTTTGAAAATAAAATTTTGAAATAAAATCTATTAAAAAAATATTTGTAAAAAAATCTTGGGTTGTTACAGAATGTCAATTGATCTTTGAAAAGAATGTTTTAAAAATAAGCATAAATGAAACAGATTTGGGTTTTTAGTGACAATGTTTAAGTAAAAATTGTCTTAGACCTTTTGAATTGATTTGTGAATGTAATTAGACCTTTTGAATGGATATTTCAAAGTTACTAACAATAATAGAATCTTTTAAAAGAGAAAGAAAACGTAAAGGTTTAAAGTAAGAAATCTTATTAATGAAGTGTGAAATACTTATATCATCTGAGGTAAGTATACAGATACTATTTGAATTACTAAAAGAGTACAAATGAATAGTAGAAATTAATAAATGAAGTTTTATTAGATAAAAGAAGTTTTACTAATAAAAGAGGTTTTAATTAATAAAAGTATTAATTAAATAAAAGGGGATTAGAAGTCGCTTATTTGACTTAATCATGTTTCTATGAGTTGAGTGTTTTTTGTGTTTACTCATTTATGGAAAGTGTTTAGTCGTGTACTTAGAACTAAAAGCCGACTAAGTAGACTTGTCTATTTGTGAGAGTTAAGAATGAAGTGTCTAGGTAAGGCTTTGATGCAACCACTGCTCTAATTTATCTAGCTTCACTCTTGATCGAGGGATAGTATAAGTTAAGGAGTTCGAAAATGTGAGCATATAAGATTTAGTTTCCATATGCGATTGTTTTCATTGTTGTTGAAATTAACCATCACTTTAGTTTTGAAGAGACCGGGATTAGTAAATGTTTTACTTATCAAAAACCACTTCAAAACTAATATAAGGATTCTATGTTTTAGAAGCGATTGTGAAGGAAAATATTATAGAGTTGAACTGTCTATCTTAAGGTTAATTCGAAAGGAGAGTTCATCGTTAGCATTCATTTAAGGGCTCATGCCGAAATCCATTTGGGGATTCATGTTCAATTCGAGTGATGAAGACTCGTGTGAGAGATGCCGAATGGTCAACATCAGAAATGATAAAAACATAGGAGGCGCATAGCTCAAGGTTTGGCTGACCCACGATAGGACATTATCACTCCATGTCTAGAGTATGGTAATCTATGTTGTAGGAAGGAGTTGATCATATTTGGGATCACGTGTTTTAGACATGGACCGACTATGTTTACCTTATTCTATATTCTATCTAGAGATATATGACACTCGATGGTAGTTTCTGACTGTTGTGCAAGAGATTGAATTTCAGCTTGACCTAAGGGATCTCTATGGAAAATCCACTATGCGAATGTATCCTAAAGGTTTTGATTGTACCCTCAATGTTTTTGTGGTGTGATCGATGTAAGCACCAATAGCTATTTTCTAATTTATATTATCTACCCTAGATATTATCTATTATATCGCAATATGTACTTATTAAATGGTTTGGCTCTTTTGAGGGTATAGCCATTACAACTGTCTCAAAAGATGTTATATGTTATATACATATTTTTTGAATTTCTCACATCAGACTTAAATATGACACGTGGTTTTTGTTTTTCCCTAAATTCCTTCTGGGCTCTTTCAAGCAGTCTGAGAATGGCAAGTTTTAGTTGGATATTCTTGAAGCTCGAGGAGACGAGCTGGTTGTTTCACTTACTGTAGTATTCTTATTTTCGCTGCATTACTATATTGTACATATCAGCATTTGTGAGGACATATTGTTATAACTATTAGGTTTGACGATAATATTTAGAATTCTAGCTCTGAAATGCTATGAATCTTAGAGTGACGGTTTTGTATTTTTTTTGATATTATAAGTTATCGTTCCACTGTGAGATTCTATATTATGTTCCTTCTTACTTGTATTGTTTCTTTTTCTTTTTATTTTACCCTAACAATCTGTCTTTTTAAAACTTGCATGCTTGACACAACAATATCATGAATGTATCAATGCCGACATTTTAAGGTCGAAAAGGCATATCGTTACAGTAAAGCTTCTTAAATTCGTAGGGAATCCATTGAAAAATGCATGGTATAGTCATCGGTAATTCGTCGGTAATTTTCGTAAGAATTTGGTAAATTTTACAGGTATACCATCTCAAAGTCGTAGGTATTTCTTCTCAAATTCATAGAGAATGCGTCAGTAAACGCATGGTAATGACGTAGCCAAATCGTTTGCAAATCCTCATAAGGAATTCGCCGGTAAATTCCCTACGGGATTCGTAGGTAAGACACTGAAAAAATTTCTCGACATCATTTTTTCCATCAAAAATACAAGCATTGTGGGACACGGGTGACTTTTTAATGGTTTGTTGATGTCTATTAGAATATGTTAAAAGTTTTGTAGTGAGATAGAAATTTAGCAACATTTTAGGTAAACTTCAAACCACCACTCGAAGCTGAAGCTAAACTGCTTCTTGAGCTAAGGTATTTTACTATCTCAAAGTCCGAGTTTCAAGTTTGTTCTATGGGATCCTAACAAGTGCAATCTTGGTCCTTGAAAATTTAACAATTGATTTCTTTTGGATCTAAATTAATTTCTTTTGGAATCCAAAGGATGAGAATTTAAGGGAAGAGACCTATTAAAATTTTACTATTTTTTACATGGACCTCTTTAACTCTAAATTAATTTGGAAATATTTATTTTATTTTAATTTTTATATTCCTTAGTAAATGAATTTTCTTTTCTGAAAATATCGACTCTTTTGAATATTATAGGTTTTATCATTATTTTCTAATCTTTTT
Organism: Allium cepa; assembly: GCA_030765085.1. NCBI lineage: Eukaryota > Viridiplantae > Streptophyta > Magnoliopsida > Asparagales > Amaryllidaceae > Allium > Allium cepa. The sequence continues at coordinate 85,073,300 of CM060928.1, read as the reverse complement.
TAGAAAATAATTGTTTTTCACGGGTTTTTTACATGTATATTCCAATTATTTTTAATATTCTTTAATTATTTTTAAAACATATCATTGTTTTTTTTAAACAAACTTTTGAACTGAAAGTAAAGTGATTTTTTTGGTGAATTTCAAGAAGAAAAGGAAACCGACATTTATAAAAAATTAACTTTTTATGAATATCGTAGAAGATTTTGTTTTGAGCCAAAGGTGCTGTTGTCGGCTGATTTCAAGTATATCCTGCAGGTAGGCACAAGAGAAATTTAGTTATTAATAAACCTAACAAAATATAGCTAATAAATATACATGAAAAAATTACATAAATAATGCTTTTAAGTCATATATGTAATTTTGCGATGTATATTTATTACATGTCAAAATTACATAAATATATGGAAAATAAGATGCATTCTCAAAAGTTACCATTCATACGTGGATTGTCCTACACGTGGATTGTCCTACACGATAAATTAAATATAATTAACAATTTAAACTCTAAGCTAGCTAACAACTTTAACCTTAATTCGTGCTATTTTTGTATCATAGCCTCTGAAACTAACATACATCTTTTCTAAGATTGTCAATTAAATATGCACCCTAACTAATATAAACAGTAGTGTGCCATCCCCGTACGCATGTTGGACTGGTTTTAGATTTAAACACAACAAATCTATTAAAAAAGTTCTCCCTAGACTGATTCTCTTAGTGAACAATCAAGCTGAAAAGACTGCTTGAATATGGTCATGGATTACTCTGTGTCTCGTGCCAACCAACCGCTACTTTTGCTTGATCACAACACGGGAAGATAGTTTACTCAGCTGCACGTTCTTTCAACATAGCGACACCCTCTGCTATTTTTCACTTGCGCTCTCATTCTCAAGCTTCAAGCTAGCTATGCAAAACTTCAACCTGCTGCACCTTATATCTCAACCTGCTGCAACTTATATCTCAATCACCGTCACTTGCTCGTGAGCCATAACCTGCATGTCTCCGTTGTCTCTCTAGACCTGCTTTACAGTATAGCCTGCATTTTAGAACGCATGTCCTTTCAGTTGTGTGCACCTGGCTACTCCCTTTAGTATATGATTCGGTAAGTTGTGTGCCTTCATGTGTTTCATTCATTAGCTTCAAGTAGTACCTCTGTATTGGGTACTCACGCAGCTTTTAGCCTGTCCCATTTTAGCAACCTTCAGGCTACAACGCATCAACTCACCTAATCTCAAGCATCTTCTACAATGCTTCTCACTCCAGCAACCCGCAAGCACATGCACCAGCACCTGATGTTAGAAAACTGCTATTAGAAACTACAATCGTTTCATTTACTTTTAAAGTTATGAAGTTTCTAATCTTAATATGACCATATTAATTAGGTCATAAATAGAACGTTTCATTTACCTTTAACGTCATGCAGTTTCTAATCTTAATGCGACCCGATTAATTAAGTCATAAATAGACCGTTCTATAATCAGAACATTAGATCTGTGATTAATCTTAAGCGTTGAATTGATATATGATGGACGTACCAGATTTAGAATTAAATGTTATATAAAGGATTGGGTCCTCTCTCTCCTGGAATATAGATGTATTCTTCTCCATCAAGAAACATATAAAAAAATAGAATTAGAGAGAGAAACCGAAATCTGAGAAGAAGAGTAATTATTAGAAGTCATAAGAAGAAGATGACAGCCGTTACATCTTCTGTTGTTAATAAAGGTACGTCATCTTAAAAAAAATCATATTAAGCTTTGTTTGTGAAATATTCGGTATTGGTGATCCTTGAGCTATTACTTGAATTGTTCATTATTAATCATGAAAGTTCGAACAGTAAAGAATTTCTGACATTTGGTATCAGAGCCACCAATCAATAACTGAATATTTTCTATGATTGCAATTGATCTGTTCTATGCTTTACTCATGATGTTTAATCAAGTATGTGTTATAAGTCAATTATGCACATGATATTTATGATTTTGTTAATCACCAAAGTGGTCAAAATCAGAATAATCATTTAGTGCATAAGTGACATAATGATTATTGATTGAAATTGCCAGTTATAATAATACCAAAAAATGGCGTCACTAATGGTAGACCCTGAGAACTTACCCAAAGGAAAGTCTTGTTCTATAACTAGTTGACATGATGAGGTTTAATAGATATCTTGATTAAATAAATATTGATCATCCAAAGTGTCAGTTTTATTTAATTGAATATATTTATTACTTACTTATGTTTTGGTATTTAATTATGTTAAGTATAAGATAGTATCTACCCAAAGGAGTGCTATATTATACTATTATGTATATATCTGAATCGCGTTAGCTATGAACTTATAGTTATTTCAATGTTTTTTATTTAATTTGCAGTAGTTCCTATGAATACACATGCTTCATCTGTTACACTGTTCACTGGTGTTAATTTTTCTGAATGGAGAGAATAAGTCAATTTCCATTTAGGTGTTCAGGATCTTGACTTAGCACTCCTTGAGGATAAACCTATTGCTCTTACAACAGCTAGTACTGAGACAGAAAAATCACACCATAAAGCATGGGAACGCAGTAACAGATTGAGCCTCATGTTTATTAAGATGACTGTTGCTAACAACATCAAGTCAACAATTCCGCAAATAGAAAGTGCTAAGGAATATATGCAGTTTGTGGAAGAGCATTTTCGTTCAGCTGATAAGTCACTCGCTGGTACTCTTATGGAAGAACTCACGACCATGAAGTTTGATGGGTCGCGAACTATGCAAGAGCACATTATAGAGATGACTAATCATGCAGCAAGTTTAAAATCCCTTGGACTAACACTAGAGGATTCTTTTCTTGTCCAGTTTATCCTGAACTCGCTGCCTTCTGAATATGGACCTTTTCAAATTAACTATAACACTATAAAGGATAAGTGGAATGTTAATGAATTGGCCTGTAGACTTGTTTAGGAAGAAGGATGTTTGAAAAATCAAGTGAATCACTCAGCAAGTTTTGTGAGTAATAAAGCTGGTAAAGAAAAGAATGGAAAATCAAGTCATTTCAAGAAGAAAAAGGCACCTGCTAAGAATGGGAAGGATAAGGAAAAGAAATAACTAAAGGATGTCCGATGTCATTTCTGTAAAAGGAAAGGACATTATCAAAATGACTGTCCGAAAAGGATAGCTTGGTTCGAAAAGAAAGGTAATCATCTATCTTTCGTATGTTTTGAATCAAATTTAGTTGAAGTTCCTATTAATACGTGGTGGCTTGATACTGGTGCTACAACTCATGTCTCCAATAATATTCAGGGATTTCTTATGATCCGAACCATAAATCCAAATGAAGATCGTTTTCTCTTTATGGAAAACGGAATGAAATCCACAATAGAAGGCATTGGGACTTATCGTCTAATTCTAGGAAGTGGATATGTATTAGACTTATATAGTACCCTTTATGTACCTTCATTATCTAGAAACCTTATTACCGTAAGTAAGTTGGATATTTCTGGTTTTAGATGTACGTTTGGATCTGGTTGTTTTGATTTATATAAGAATACTGATAATGTTGGTTCTGGTATTCTAATTGATGGTTTATATAAATTGAAACTGAATGACACTTTTGCGAATTCCTTGCTGAATGTAATAAATAATGTTGGATACAAACGTAGCATGTTGAATGAAAATTCTGCTTTCTTATGTCATAAAAGACTAGGTCACATATCCAAAGAAAGAATGATGAGATTAGTAAGTAATGAAATTTTGCCAAATTTGAACTTTAGTGATCTAGAATTATGTGTGGATTGTATTAAAGGTAAACAAACCAAACATAATAAGAAAGAAGCCACTAGAAGCAGCCAGCTTCTTGAAATAATACACACTGATATTTGCGGACCTATGGACACTCCAGCCTTTAATGGAGAAAAGTATTTCATCACTTTTATTGACGATTTTTTCCGCTATGGTTATGTCTATTGCTTCATGAAAAATCTCAATCTATGAATGTCCTTGAGACGTTTGTAAAGGAAGTTGAGAGGCAATTAGATAAAAAGGTGAAAATCATAAGGTCTGATAGAGGTGGTGAATATTATGGCAAATATAATGAGTCGGGCAGTGTTCAGGTCCATTTGCAAAATTCCTTAAAAGTCATGGCATATGTGCGCAATACACAATGCTAGGTACCATAGCAAAATGGTGTAGCAGAAAGGTGCAATAGGACGTTAATAGATATGATTAGGAGTATGATGTCATATTCTACACTACCTTAGAATTTGTGGTCGTATGCTCTCAAAACTGCTAATTATTTATTGAATAGGGTTCTTAGTAAAGCTGTTCAAAAGACTCCTTTTGAATTATGGACTAACAGGAAACCTAGCTTAAGACACCTGCATGTTTGGGGTTGTCCAGCGGAAGCGAGAATTTATAATCCACATGAAAAAAATTAGATTCTCGAACGATTAGTGGGTGTTTTTTAGGTTACCCTGAAAAATCTAAAGGATATGTGTTTTGTTGTCGTAATCATGGTCCGAGAATTATTGAAACTGGTAGTGCAAGACTCATTGAGATTGGTGAAGTCAGTGGGAGTACTAGAAGAGAAATAGTGGAAATAAAGGAAACAGGGATAAATGTTACATTGTCTAGAATAGTTCCTCCATCCACTATTACTCCAAATGTTGTTCCAGCTGTTGGAGAACGGCATGATGATGAACAACATATAAATGAAGAAGTACTTCCTGAAGGAAATGACTTACATAATGCTGATATGCATGAACCACAACAAGTAGCATTAAGAAGATCTCAAAGAGATCGTAGGTCAGCTATTTCTAATGATTATATGGTTTATATGTAAGAATCAGATTATGATATAGGAATCAGTAAGGACCCAGTTTCGTTTTCACATGTTGTAGAAAGTAAAGAGTCAAAGGAATGGATTAATGCCATGAAAGAAGAACTAAAATCCATGCAACAGAATGAAGTTCGGGATCTTGTTGAGTTACCACATGGCTTAAAAGAGTTGGATGCAAATGAGTTTTTAAAACCAAACACGACTCAAGTGCTAATGTCGAACGGTATAAAGCTAGACTTGTTGCTAAGAGTTACACCCAGAAAGATGGTGTTGATTACAAGGAGACATTTTCTCCTGTTTCGAAAAATGACTCACTAAGAATAATAATGGCATTAGTAGCACATTATGATTTGGAATTGCATCAAATGGATGTGAAAACAGCCTTTTTGAATGGAGATCTTGATGGGGATGTTTATATGGATCAACCTGAGGGTTTTTCTGTAAAAGGTAAAGAACAATTGGTGTGTAAATTTAAGAAGTCAATATATGGGCTTAAACAAGCATCCCGACAATGGTATATAAAGTTCAATACCATTATTACATCTTTTGGTTTTAAGGAAAATACGGTTGATCACTGTTTATACCAAAAGATCAGTGGGAGCAAGTTTGTTTATCTAGTCTTTTATGTTGATGACATCTTACTTGCTACAAATAATTTAAGCATATTGCATGAGACTAAGGAATTTCTCTCAATGAACTTTGAAATGAAAGATAAGGAAGAGGCATCCTATGTGATTGGAATAGAAATATTTCATGATCGATAACAAGGAATATTAGGATTGTCTCAGAAATGATATATCGGAAGGATTCTATAGAGATTTGGAATGAGTAAGTGTTCACCTGGGAAAGTTCCTGTACAGAAAGGTGATAAATTCAATCTCATGCAATGTCCTAAGAATGATGTTAAACGAAAGGAAGTGGAATTAATTCCATATGTATCTGTAGTTGGTAGCCTAACGTATGCTCAAACATGTACTAGACTGGATATCAGTTTTGCGGTCGGTATGTTAGGGAGGTATCAAAGTAATCCAGGAAGGGAACGTTGGCAAGCTGCAAAGAAAGTGTTAAGATACTTACAAGGCACGAAAGATTACATGCTCATGTATAGTAGATCCAATGAATTGGAGGTGATTGGATATATCGATTCAGATTTTGCTGGATGCATCGATACTAGAAAATAGACTTTTGGTTACCTGTTTATGTTTGCTCAAGGAGCCATATCATGGAAAAGTGCGAAACAAACTATCGTTGCTTCATCTACTATGGAGGCAAAATTTGTGGCATGTTATGAAGCCACAATTCATGCATTATGGTTGTGGAACTTTATTTCAGGACTTGCGGTTGTCGACACCATTAGCAAGCCGTTGAAAATTTATCGTGATAACTTTACAGCAGTGTTTTTCTCAAAAAACGACAAGTACTCTAAAGGTGCCAAACATATGGAACTGAAGTATCTGGTTGTGAAAGATGAGGTTCAGAAACAAAGAGTGTCAATCATGCACATCAGGATAGAACTTATGATTGCAGACCATTTGACGAAAAGGTTACAACCAAGACAATTTAAGGAACATGTTCAAAGAATGGGTCTTGGTTGTATTAATAATAATTGATGTGTGACATTCTGAGCTCCATTGTGTGTTTCTGATATACAATTATGCGTCTCTTGTTTTAATATGGTAGCATATACTTTATGTAATTTTAAACAAGAAAGAGTCTTATAATTATGTTTAATCACTATGATATAAGACATTATGTGGACCATTATGCTGTTTTATATAAACCATGAGTATAAAATGACGGATTTTTGTATTTTAGTATATGGAAGGGAATGCATTGAATTAATAATGCACAACCGCCATAACTCTCAGCAATTTATCATAGTATGATGTTCAACGCTTGATATTATGAATAATCGGGTCAAGTGGGAGAATGTTAGAATATTGCTATTAGAAACTGCAATCGTTTAACGTTATGCAGTTTCTAATCTTAATATGACCGTATTAATTAGGTTATAAATAAAACGTTTCATTTACCTTTAACGTCATGCAGTTTCTAATCTTAATGTGACCCGATTAATTAAGTCATAAATAGACCGTTCTATAATTAGAACATTGGGTCTGTGATTAATCTTAAGCGTTGAATTGGTATATGATGTACGTAACAGATTTAGAGTTAAATGTTATATAAAGGATTGGGTCATCTCTCTCCTGAAATATAGATGTATTCTTCTCCATCAAGAAACATATAAAAAAATATAGGGTTGGAGAGAGAAACCGAATTCTGAGAAGAAGAGTAATTATTAAAAGTCGGAAGAAGAAGATGACAGCTATTACATCTTCCGCTATTAATCAAGCTACGTCATCTTAAACAAAACAAAAAAAATCATATTAAGCTTTGTCTGTGAAATATTCGGTATTGGTGGTCCTTAGGCTATTACTTGAATCGTTCATCGTTAACCACGAAAGATCGAACAGTAAAGAATTTCTGACACCGGATTCATTTCAGCAACGTGCTTCAGGCTACAGCACCCCAGCACCCTCAGTGTATGCTTCATGCGAACACTCATATTCCTGCAGATGTTGCTATATGATCTCAGGCCATTAAAGAATATAATTTTGTTAACATCCCCGTATACCTGCAGTTAACAGACCTTTTTTTTTTTGCCCTCTTATATTTTGATTATCCAGGTGATGATCCCTAGTTACCATTTGTACAATTTGCACGTCATGTATAATTAATAATAATTATAAACGAGTCATCTCTCCTTGGTTTTTAAAAAAATTACATAAATAATCCTACTGAAGGAAGGTTTCTACTTTTTAGAGTGTTTGTTCATTGAAAAAATACAAAATATACTTGGTTCAATGCATAAATAATCATCTGTGATCACAAAAACTTGCACGTGAAAACGCTTCTAGAACAGTGCAAAAGCATCTACTTCCACTTTTCTTTTTTTATGTTCACAGACTCATTGACTGCAACGTAGAGTTGTCAATTTATACCCACACTCGTTACAAACATAGTGAACAGGGAAATTATACTGTGTGCGTACACACACATACACATACATACCCATAACCCAATCTTACCTCATTTTCAGCGATAGGATTCCATTTAAATAATTGAGTGAGACGTAGTGGAGAAAAAAAGACACGGAAATATATAAGAACATCAAAGGCTGTTTAGCGTGCAGTTAAATGCTCTTCTGTGTATACGTGTGTGGAAGGTTTTTTTTTGTTTTTTTATTTTGGAACAAGGTAGAACGACCTTCATGAAACAATAGAAGTGGATCAAAAAAAAAATTGCATTTTAATACTCTCATTTCACTTACCAATGCTCAAAAGTAGTATGTACTTACCATATTCAAACAGAAACCCAAGAGCAGAGCAATAAAAGAAAACTGTTGTCTCGATTAAAACTGCCATTTAAAACAGTGAACAAGACAAGACAACAGAGTTCTGCTTACCATATTTTTTTCTACATGATACAGGCCTTTCAGAAAACAACTCACTTCCAGCTTAGGATCTTTTGTAAGATGGAAAGGAAGAAAAAATGTAGAAACCACAGAAACCGAAACTAATAATTCTAAAGCTAACCTATATATAAGTTCTTGATATTATATATTACAACATAAGTGATATCTCCTTCTAAGCAACTTCTACTGAATATTTGCCGTCTACAAAACTGCCGTCTGCTTTTTCAACCTGAAAATAGTTCAAACGAGATTAATCCACAAAAAAGTAAATAAATATAGAAAAATACATACATTTAATATAAGTTCTTGAATATCACGTAGTTAAGAAACATGTAGGTACAGATTAAATTTGTACACTACAACATTTCCATACACTATTTCACATTATAAAAAGAAGTCAGCCAACATATTTAGCTGTGAGGCTTAGGAACTCAAGCGATACTTACACAATTTTTCAGTATTTGAAGACTGCCTTCTGCTATTCTCAGTATCCTCGAAAATTTGTGATGGTTGAACCATAACTTGACTCTGTATTCACAAAAGAAACTATATTCATATATAATCTGAAGAAAGAAAGGAAAGCAAGAGTAAACAACAAGATCACAGTAGCTGAAGTAGAGCATATATCAAATTGTGGCTTCTGACTTTATCAAACATATAACAAGTAAACTGGACAGGTGTATATAGATGCATACAATGAAGGATACTAGACAACTGAAATTATATCATCTACACTATCCAGAAACTAATGTAGAGGTCACTCTACTCTAGTGCACTTTGCAATACCACTGCATTTTAGTGTGTGTGTATACAATGGTTAAGATAAATAGAAACCTGAGTTGGTGCTTGATGGTAGTGAAGGCCAGAGCAATAACGATAAGGTTCAGATATAATGGGCAGTTGCACCATGCCGGAGCTGGCCATAGCGACTGGGTTTGCTATTTGATCATGATGATTGGAAGCTTCAATCCTTGCATCAGGGATAGAAGGGATAGAAGCAGCACCCATATGAAATGATGGATTCAGCTGTACTGCATTACTACTAGCATACTGAGGCAGCATCATAGTAGGGTAGGGCATCAAAGATCCTAGAGGCATCATGTGTCTTTGCATCTCAACCGAAGGATTGTTCATTCCCGTACCCATACACATGCCCAAGTCACCCATACAACCCATGTAGCTTTGTGTGTTTGGGAATATCATTTGACCCATGTTATACTGCAGTGTAGTGGACATCATCTTCAAAAAAATTAAGTGGTTAGCATCTGATCATGTACATAAACTTAACTAACTCGTCTTTTGGTCCGATAAGGAAACTAATAATACCTGCACTTGCTGTTGAAGCGACTTCAAGTATTCAATCACATCGTCCAACATTGAAGCTTTGTTCGACTAAAATAATAAATAGAGATTTAACGAAATAAAACATTATTCGAATGATGCTTGTAACTGTAGTGGATATACCTTATTGCATCTGGGCATTAATTTTTGTAGAGTCTTCATCTTCTCATTGATCCTATCCCTGCGCTTCTATACCAAGTAAAAACAATAAAAACGATTTCCGAGCTTAAATATACAAATTGAGCATGATAATTGACAAATATTATGTTATAAATCAAAGTCATTCCACCTTTTCGGAGATGTTATGAATATTGACGGCACGTGTTCGTAATGGAACAGGCTGGCTAGTTTGTAGAGTCTTACCAAATATATCATCTACATCCTTTAATTAACAAATCAAAAACAATGTGAGTTGCACTAATGAAGAAAATTCTGACGATGATAATAACTTGATAGCTAAACTTATTAAACAATAGATTGGTAATAAAAGAATATATTGGCTTCCTCATATTTATTATGTGTACAATATAGAGTTTTAAAGTTTTGAAGAACCGAAAATACCAAAAAACCGAGTTCCCATTATTAAATGCATCAACTTTGTCATATTTACTACATTTTTATTTAATGGACATGTAAACAAAAATATAATACAATCAAATGAAGTCTACTAATTGTATTTAGAAAAAAATTCTAAATGCAAACACTATTAATTAACCTTTCTATTTACTTGCATTACACGTGTGTGAACTCAGATTCACTCATATTATGATATATATTTTTCATATTAAGAGTTCAAAATTTACATGCAAAATTATGACGGTAAAAGCCGGTATTTTATGATTTATGTGGCTCAAAAGTTAATCGAGTATAATAGCAAGCATTTTAACCTAAAAACGTAAATACTAAAAACGAAGCAAGCAATACGAACCTCGTTGTAGAATCCGATGTTTTTACCAACTCTCTCCTTCCTTTTCTTTGAATTACAGTTGCCATGAACACTACATTGAACTGAAGCCCTTTTTTTATCAACTTTGCTTGCATTTTCAATATTGGCCGCTCTCAAACTTTCCTCACTTAAATTTCTAACATTTTCTTCTTTCTCAACTTCATCCTTACTGATATTTCTAAGTGAAGGCTCAACAAATTCACAAAAAAAATCAGCAGTTGCTTTTGTAGTTTCATCAAAACAATCAAGTGTCCTGCTCATTTCATCTTCTCTAATAAACAATTGATTATTTTCTTCATTCATGACCGGTTTAGTAATCGACTCTTGATTCCATAACAGCTCTAGAAGTTGTTCATTTTCTTCTATGTCATGCCTAAACAACCATAAAAATATACAATCTTATGACATTTGAAGATAAAAACGACATTTATGATATTTTGTGAATTTGAACATATTAGGAGATGTATAAATCTTGTCAATGTTAAAAGATACACAAATAACTCATATAATTAAGTTTTAAACTATGAAATATAAAAAATGTTAATAAACCAAATTATATTAAAATAATAAGAAGGGAAGATTATGAAGGTTTTATGGTACCAAAAGAAAGAAGTGGTTATGAGATAATAACACGTGAATGAATGTTCTTATTCTATGTAAGTGTTAAGATTGAAAAACTTAAACCAAAAAATTATATAAAATAAATAAATAAATAATCCAAAAAAATGAAATGAGTTATCATAAAACTTTGTCTTATTAAGATATTTCAGTGACAATTTACAGAAAAGCCAAACGTGCAGCTTTTCATGATTGCGTATTGTCCGACAGCTCAGTCTTTGTTGGATCGAGTTCCCACCATATACCAATTGTACTAGTTCACGAAACAAATTAGAAATAGACCTGCCCCAGGTGTTAATGGTGGGTTAGTGACTGAACACGGATTGTTATTCTCATTATTTAAAATTGTTTATACAGTTACAGTATAACAAACTTCGGGTTTAACTTATTAAACATGTACTAGACATAAATCAACTTTTAACAAAGCAAATAACAAAATCAAGGAAAATAAAAGTACAATGAATCACCAAAACAAAGTCCAAGTGGTTGGATTTGTAGAGGTAGAGCGTCCAACAAGGGAGCGGCAGGAGAGAGGTATGAAGCGGAAGGAGAAAAAGGCGCAAAGAGGAGAAGAGAGTCCCCAAGAATGAAGCAATGATTAGGAAGAATTAAGGAAACCCTAATTTAGTAATTAGGAGGTGGGTTTGACAAGTAAATTTGGTTTTAGCTGTTCAATTGAAAGTTTGGATTATTGGATAAGTGAATGAAATTTAAATAAATTGGACTGAGCTAAAAGCTTAAACAAAAATGTTAAAACCAAACCAAAAATGCTTGAATTGTTTTAGATTACTATAAGTCGGTTTTTTCAAATAATTAATTCCATTTTCAATTAAAAATGTACTAACAAAAACAAAAATACCGTGGCTGAAGTATTTTTACAGACTTTAGCCAACATATTTTAAAAATAAAAAAAATTACTATTGTTATTGCACTAAGAAACAACTAAAAATTCTAATAGATTTGAAGTAAAATGTATTAGTTTGGCTAAAAGATAACCAAATAAACTTTTACACACATTTTATAAATCACTATAACCAAGTTTCCTGATCAAATAAGCCATAATGAACTCCTTTTTAAACAAATAATCAATTACATTGTAGTTGTTCAAAACTTGTCTTTTAGCATTGTGTTTGATAGTAAAAGGACAAAATAAATATGTAGATGTGTCCATACAATAAAAGAGTGCATGTAGTAAAGAAGACACGTGATCATGTATCACAACTTGAATTAATATTCAAAAAATGTTAGCATGTCCACAAAAATCGATCACTAGGTGCATGATGCATTTATACAAACTATCATAAGTTTTATAATCATGTATAACTAATCACTATAGTTTCAAATATGCATTTATTAATTAAATTCGGTGGGATAACTGAGTGATTAAATAATAAAAATAATTTTAGAAGTTTAAGAGTTAGATGTTCCAAAAGTACATTTTTTGAAAAAAAAACTTGCAAGACGTTACACTTCATCAATAGTTTAAAGTTTGCATAATGGATTTGGTTTAACTTTTGAACTTTTTTTAATAGTTATTTCCCATTTTAGTGGTTATGAGTAGTTTTGTCAATGGTACCGGTTTTGGTTTAAACCCGATCCGAACCTGCCCTTTTAATACAGGTACGGAACTACCTAGCCTGGTCCGACCCGGTCACCATTAAGGTCGATTGCTTTTACATCACAACCCATCCGATACAAAAGTATGTATGTATGTTATTTGTTTACCATTTTTTCCTTTGTATGCGTATTTTTCCACGCTTTTATTGTAAACTTGGCTTCATCGCTAACATGTTTGCATGATAATATTGTTTGTGAAATTTAAAAAAAAAAAATACGAGCTGAAGGTATGGTTTTAGTATAAATGGTATGAGCTAGGTTGACAGATTTTACTCAATCCGTCTCAATACTTTCTGATGCCCTAGACAAAAACAAATCAGTGCATGTTTATAAGTAACATTCATGTATATTCATTTATAAAATTCTATGCCCTTTTTTAAAATAAATAGAATTTTTTTTTGTAAAAATAAAGCATAATCAATTTTAGAAATCTACCCTGTTTTTCTTTTCTTTTTTCTTTTTTTGAAATATAAGAAGAAAAATTATCAAATAGAGTGTATTGATTTGTAAGAATATACATCCCGTTTCTGAAATAGAGCGAAGATTTGTAAAAGATATTTATGTGTTGTTAGAAATTGAATACATGGTCCGTGAATGATTAAACGCAATAATTCACTCAATCTAGAAGTTTTATACTTAAACATTACATGTAATATTATAGATTAAATATCTTATAAATTCCAATAATAAGATAAGTGTCCTCAAAAGATTTTAGATCCTAAATGGCTACCTTGTTATTTCCGAATAAATTAAGAATTAAATAAAAATATAATAATCAATTTGACCATATTACTTAAAAATTAATATAAAAAACATGATAGAGGAGAATATGAGATTAAGTTATTGTACCAGATTTCTTGATGAGTTTTTTCCGAAGAGCACAATATGTCCTACATTGAATTTGAACAAACGAAACAGATGTGTTAATTTTTATACGAAATTTAAGAATAATTAGAAATTTTAATGAACATATACATCTTTTTTGCAATCTCAAGAGCTCAATGTGTCATTATGGATACATTCATATATGGAACGGGTTAGGAATTAATGAAAAGGTCGTTTCAAATTATTTAAGTAGCTAAATGAATGGACAAACAAGCTATATTGAAAATAATTTTAATACATGCACATAACATTATTTTAAGGACATTTTAAAAAAGAAAAGGAAAAAATGCCCAAAACCAAACAAACTACTATTCACAATTCTTTTAATGTATAATATATCAATTACTCACATGATTTAACTAGTCAAATCCTACTGCCAAATGAGGACATATTTAATAGTATAAAGCAACAATATATTTATACAGTAAATTCAATTTTTAAGCATTGTTATTCAATCAGAAAAGAATAGGGTGATGATAAAACAATTTATCCAAATTTATACCAAAAAGCTTACGTACCTCAAAATGATTTTCGGGTTCTTTGTTCTTTCTAGTTATGATGTATTCTTCATCTTCATCTTGAATTGCTATCATAGAATTAATAATAGCAAACCCACTAGAGTTACTTCTGCATCGAATAATAAACTTAAGATTATTAGAAGATATATCTCAACTAAATTATTGAGATAGTAAAAAGATGACATAAAAGCTCACGGTTCCATTGTTATGGAAACTAAGAAAAATACTACTTTGAGATAGCAAGAGTGCATAAAGAAACACTTATTTATATATGCATATAGCATACATACAAACAATGTTTACTTTAAGTTGGTGCGAATAAGTTTTGTCTTATTAATTCTATTATTATTTTAGACGATGAATCCAAACTTTTGTTCTTTCGTAAAGATTCTTAATTTAGGAGTAGATATCTGGAATAATACAAGTTAAATGATGGTTTGAACATCTCAATGAATGTATGGAAATAATGTAAGAATATATGGATCCAAACAGTGACATTTATAAGTTATGAGTTCATCTTTCTTGAGTATCCCTAAAATTATGTATTTATCCAATGTGAAGGTGTCGATGAAGGTTGAGTTTTGGTTTTCTTCCAATTTATATGGTTGTTGACAACGATTGATAATAGTGGTATCCAATTCTCTAATGCATGTTATGAAATGAAGAAACATGCAGTTTTGCATGAAGTTGGAATCAAGGAAGCATAGTCCACAAACTTTCTTGTATTTTAATTGACAATGATGGTTGTATGATGTATTGTATGAGCTAATTCAGTGAGGAAGGTGCCAAAAACATAGTCTCTATCTTATCATAATTACGAATATGTCTTGACCTCGTAGTAAACTGAATGATATTACATGTAATAAAGGAATTAACTGCAATTACAAATCTAATTTAAGACATATTCTTATATAATTTCTCATCATTTATTTTTAATTATTTTATACATGCATGTATGCATACATGCAAGAGCAAATCATATCAACTAAGCGAGCTTGCGACAAGATTTATATTAGTTTGTTTATTCGAGGTCAGACCAAATTATGAAATTCGAATATTATGTTAGCATATATCATCTCGATACATGTCATATATAATTATTACACAAATAGTTATAATGAAAATTATATACATAAAAATTAATAAAATAATCACTATACAGTTAAATTTAATAGAAATATTTTAATTTTTTTGCCACGGTTAAGTATATGCCACGTTGCATTGCTTTTAAAAAAAAAATCAAATAAAACAATTAAAATCAAATAAAATACTTTTAGATAATTATGACACTTGCAATTTTGAAATTATGTTTATTTGCATGTGTTTTTATTGCTGTTTAAAATAAACATTTAGTGGTTATAATTATTATGTGAGTGTGGTCCACATGAATTAAAAACTTCAAAACTCAAATTTGTCTTCACCCCTTAGTGGGCCACGGTTTAATAAATAGATGTTAAAAGTTTGTGGAGTAATCAATATTTTATCCAATTTTAACGTCTGACTCCTTCAATGCGTCCGACGTCTTCGATGCGTCCGACGCAAGAACATGATAAATGACTTTCCTAATCAATTTATGTTGCACGAAAAAAGGATAAGTTGACGTCCGAAGCGTTCGATGCAACCGACTTTTCAACGCCAACATCTATTTTCCATTAATATTTCCCCGCCATTTCCAATACCCATTTTCCAAACCCTTTTACTACACACCTTTCCGAACAACGCAAAAAACATATTACTCTTTCACAAACTTACCTCATTCAAAACTCCTCAAAAACTAAACAAAGAACACACTTTGGTGTAAAAAAAAACAATAAAAAATAGATTTACCGATGGCCAATCAAAATTCAACACAACGGGCAACAAATGAGGCCCATGTGTATGAGCAAGCGCTGTCACTTTAAGAAAATTCAATGTGGCCGTCAATGTTGCAACTAAGCTACCTATTTTAACTATAAATGCACACATGTATAACATGCAAGAGGTTGTCTTCTTCTCTTTCTATTCCACAGTATATTTTTTTGTTTCTTAGCTTGCTTTCCTTCCTCTAGTGTATAACTAAGATGTAAACAAAATATCAGAGTTTTAACTTTAGCTAACAAAGTATTCAAGAACCATTAAACTATAAAGTGGACCCCATAGCTCATAGGAAATGTATATCTTTTGTTTTAATGTCTCAAGTAAATGAACGCAAAAGCACTACATCTAGATACACTATCAATTTGAGCTACATTGAAAATTGAAGTAGAGAAAGAAACAAAAATATATTGCCCTTTAGTATTAGTATATTTACATGCATATTGATCTCATTTTGTTTAAACTAGTATACTACATTTCTTCTTTGTTGTGAAAATAATTTTGGTTTGCACAAGTATTTATAAAAGATATAATTATGAAATACCATTATCAATATATATTAGTTTTAGGAAATGGATTGGATTTTAAGAATTAAAGTAATCTTGCTCACAAGACCATTATCAATAATGTGGTTTGTTCACTTCACACTCTCTCATACTTTGGACTGACCGAACGAGCTCCGCAACCATGTAAGGTACAAACTAGCCACGGATCGACGAAGTCTTTGCCGTTATAAATTAAATATAATGTCCACATTTTATAAAGGCGAAGACTTCGCCTTTATAAATCTATAACGGCAAATTCTTTGCCGTTATACTCACATGCCTCTGTTCACTCAACTAGCCACGAGGTCGGCTCAAATTAACCACGAAAAAGTAAATAAGACACACCTGATTGCTCCATGGCTTGTTTAACAACTGAACAAGCCATTATTAGTTGTGTCATAACCGATCCACTAACTAAATTTTCAAACGGAAACAATTTGTAAAAGAATGAGCGATCAAAGAAAATTCCAACTCCATCACAAGTGTGTGCGGATTGAAATCGTATATCGGTCGGAAAATCCGATCGGTGCTTGCATGTATTTGTATATCCATATTAATTTTGATGGCGTGCACATTTACATATAAATTTGAAAACTTGAAACTTGTTTATAAAATTCAAAACAATGCAGTTTATAAGCTAATAAATAACAATGTAGTTCATAATTATGGTAGAAGAAGTTATACTGAATTCCTTTATATTGTTAAACCTAACAATGACTTGCTTTTGATGTAGCTTGGTTACCTGAATATTTTGTTGATCACTTAATCAAAAAATCCAAGGCTTAAAATAGTGAGAAACAAAAGTAGCAAGCTAACTGTTCAACATGTATAGTAAACCATATAATAAATGGTTATATAAATACTTCTTTACGTTCAAACCACGGTGGGATGTTAACCTCTTACCATATATTCAAAAAAGTTATACATTTGTGTAATGTGCTAGTGTGTATACAAGGAATGTGTTAGGTTAATGCACATTTAGAGGCCAATGGTAGTGTGACTGACAAACACGGTTCATGTTTGAGCTGGATGTTTTTTTTATAACAATGTTTTAGCTGGTTTCTTTCTAACAAATAACAATTCACATCCACGACACGTTTGGCATTAATGCAATTGGTAACGATGAACGAAGCTCTGGTCAAACGTTTGAGAAGAACATGCATGAGATGCTAAGAGATAGAAAAGCTGATGGACAATCTTATATGGAGAGGTTCTTAATCTCCTCGAAACGCTTGTTAAATATTAATGCAACCGATAACGATCAACCGTTCATGTTAGTTATTTTGGAAATAGAGATGTAAATTTTGTACGAGTGTCTGACGTCCGACTCGATCCGAGACTGTAATGTGTCCAGTTCTTGTCCGTACGATTCTCATCTAGAACAAGAAAAAATGTACGGAAATACGTATGTCCGAAAATGTTCAATGTTTTTCTATTATCCGAACATTGTCCGTCCGTTATCCGGTTCGTAAGAACAATGTCTGAACTAAACTGTTGTGCGGTTTGCGTCCATCCGAATCTCTTATAGGACAAGACACAAACATACCTACGTCCGGTTAAATCCAACCTATTTACATCCTTATTTGGAAATGACATCAATTAACGGTTCATGTTGATGTCGTGCTCGATGTTGATTCACAGCGATGCATACTCAATGTTAATGCAACCAGTAACGATTAACGGTTCACGTTGAAGTTAGTATTTTTTTGAAGCGGTAACGGCTAACTTTCCACATTTAACGTGGCGCCCAAATTATTTCAAATTGGATTTTTTGGTTGCACTTGCCTTTTTAAACCAAGGTATATCCTTTGAGTAAAGAATTATACCAGATAGACTTATAATTCTAAACCATAGGTAGAAAGTAGTTCAAACATAATTGACTTGAAATTTATGCTAAAACATCATAATTTGGTTTTCTAGCCGTTTTGCTTTTAACTTATTGATTAGTATTACTTATTAATATATAAATAATATATTATATATTTACTCACATTTAATTTATTTAGTTTCTTACTATTTAATTAGACTTAGGTAACTTATTCAAAAAGTTAATTATTTTCCATGCATAATGAACTTAACATCTTAAACTCGTCTATATATTCAAATGACACTGATCAGATGTGACCTTCTACTATATTTTTAACAAATTATATGTATTTATGCGTATGTATATTAAAAATGAAGCAGATTAGGGCATATTTTATGTCATGTATATTAACCATCATGCCTGCTCAATGCGAATCCAACCCGTCTTCGTGTTTGAATTCATTTCTTCATCTTAAATTAAAAACATGCAGAAATAGATTTTGATATTTTATGTATAAATTTTGAAAAAAGAAAATTAATGCTTTGTATTTTGAACCATGCCAACGTTACTTCTCTGCACTTAGTTTTAAAACCAGCACATTATTATTTAAAAAATTATAAAAAATGTAAATTGTAACTCAGACAACCTATTAAGTTTGAAATGTATGCTTAAACATCATACAAATATTTTTCTTTTCAATAGTTGAAGGGTTGAGCCGTTATCTTTACTTGAAGTACTTAAATATACATTATATAAATAAATATAAACTAACAAAAACAATAAACATCAAAATGTTTAGTAGTTTAAATTAATGTTTTTTTTATTAATGATGTGTCCTGCTGGTTTATTGAAATGTTAAATGTCAGCAACTAAAAGTATTAAAACCTTAAAATTAGTATAAAAGTAGGAATCCAAGATCATATAGCAATGTACAAGACAAACATGATCAAGTAATTCAAATTCAAGATAGCTCGAGAGACAGTAGTCATCGTATTATAAATTTAAATGGCGTAATATATTTACCATATGGTTTCATAATCATATAATCATCAGTATTATCATATATGTGAAACCGTGATCACTTGCTGCTGCTGCAAAGAATATAGATATACCTTAGTAGTATCATGCATGAAAAAGATTGAGGAAATATGACAAATAAATCCAATTTTTAGTTAAATTATGTAACTTATTGTGTTATTAATTGTATAAGTCGGATGTTTGTTATTACAAGATGCAACTATTGTGTTGTTTGCGTGCAGTATGCGGGAATTAGAGCTCACAACTAGAACCGAAGAGATCCACAAATTCAAACCGAACCGACTGGAAAAGTTCCGAACTTGATGCGAACCGAGTAGAATTTTAAACCGGTTTTGGAAGACGAAGAATACCATAAATATCCGATTAAAGGATACAAAAAATTTGATCAAACACGGCCATATGCAACCTAAAACGATCCGTATCGAAGAGGATCAAAAGCAATAAATAATGCATGTATTTTTTAATGTTATTACTAAACCGGATCCGAACAGATCCCGTATCGAACACGCTGGATTTTCCACGGATTTACGTTTTAAAACGTATAGTTTGAACCAAACGATTCTCGGTCCGTCAAGAATCGAGATCTATGGCTTGTCCGGTCCGGATTTAAATGAGTAGATATTGATAATGTACAACTACACGGATAAATTTGCACCAAAGTTTTCGTGCATCTAACGTTCTCTTTGTAGTACGTCAGACCTGCTCGAGATAACGGAGGAGGAGGTGCAATGCATGCACCCGATTAAACAACGTAGTGTATTCATTCTGTTATTATTTTGGGCTACGTAGATGTTGGAAATTTATAACTATAGAGTGTACCAAGTCTCTTTGTTCCTAATATTCTCTCTTTTTAAAGGACTTAGTGGAATAGGAGTACCTTGTTAAACTTTGTCAAGTTCATAAACACAGGCTCGGTTTCTCTCCAATATCATGCTTACTTTTACTATGAAGGCACATAAATTACAAATTGTGGGGAATACTAGCACTAAAAATTGCTAATTAATTTTGGTTTGAACTGGTAGTAAGAACGGAACTAGTGTACTATCATAAACAATCCAGGGGTTTAATCCTTCACTATGATTCAGTTCTGAATATGAATTTAGAATTTAATCATTCATTATGATTCAGTCCTAAATATGAATTTTGAATTGCAGTGTACTTACATGATTAAGCTTTCTTTTGATCTTCCATCACATTTTGATCCTGAGCTTGAGATGTAGTGAATCCAAACCCTAATCTTAATTTATTTCATAGTTTTAGAGATTTAAGAGATTTCTTTTGTTGCTGCAGAATAACTCCAACAAGGGAGGGAGAAGTCAAGGAGGAGAAAAGTAACAAACGTACTATGTTTCATTCACGTGCATCACACGAGACTAAGCTTTGTATGTAATAAATGACAAATAGAGGTTGGTATATAATTTGCTTGCTGTTCTTTTGATTTGGTATATTAACACCACTTTCAATCAGATCATAAAAAGTAATAGAAATCTTGCAATATGATATGTACATTTGATAGTAGAAACGTTTCTGATAGAGATAATTAACAGTCGAGTTTAAGCAAATGTTGCATACATAATTCAAGAACAGAGCATCAGTTGTACAAAAAAATCATAAAAAACTAGATTGTTTCTATTCTGCCATATATATAAATTATAAAAGTTTGTCATAAACACAATGCACAATTGCTGAAGGCCTTGCTCAGGCCACCACAAAAGAGAAGCTTTTCTTGTACTCTCCCACTTTAGATTTTTGTACATATCATCTGAAACACAATGAATAAAATCTATCAAGTTGCGGTACATAACATTTTTGGAAAACAAATACATCATATACATGTGACATATCCACCTCTTGCCTTAACAAACTATCAGTTTAAGAGCTAAAAATGACATGGTTGGTCAAATAATTTAGTTCTAGTAGAAAATTGAAAATCCTAACTATGTGGGCGTTGATGAAAATTTCAAAAAACAAAATAGAAATGTCGGGATATGCTCCCACCGTATTCAAACAATGTCCGTAAGTGTCATCCGAACATGTTCGAATGATCATAGTACGTGTTAGCACGTCACAACAATTTTCAAGCGTGATCAGATGAATCCGTACATTGTTCAAACGCCTTTTGACGTGTTCGGACGACCTGCGGACATGGTCAAACGGTGTGCGACGGACGGCATGCGGACGTGTTTGAACTTTTTTTGATCGTGTTTAAGATGTTTGATCGATTTTCGGATGCGTTCAAACAATGTTTAGACGTGTTCCATCGGTTTTCAGACGTGTTCAAATTGTTGTATCCGTAGGTTGTTAGGACATTATTTATGCATTCAGACGACGACGTGTTCGAACGTTGTTTGATTATGTTTTAGGCGTCCGATAGATTTTTGAGCATGTTTGGACATATTCAGACAATGGTTGGACGTTTTAGGATGGGCTCGGACGACGTTTGGTCACGGTCAAAAATCAACATAACACATCTGAATACGTTCCCAAGTCCCAACATTGTTGGAACATATCCTAAACATGCCCAAACATGATGTGTCTTGAACATTGTCCAATTATGCCTAGAAATCGATGGACTATCTAAGAACTTCCAAACATCATTTGATCACATGCTAGCATTGCCAAACGCGTCTGAACAAGTACAAACTTTTTAAACATACCAAAAAATGTCTGAAAATTATCATAACAAATTTGAGCACATCCTAACATCGTCCGAACATGTTTAAAATCCCCTGAACACGTCCATATGTCTTATTTAGTTGTCTAAACATGTTCGGTCCGAACACTGTACAAACATGTCTGACTCCGTCTGAAAATCAAAGAGTGTTCAAACAGCACTTCAACATTGTTCGAACGTCTAAAAATTGGTTCCGAGTTTATATGTCCTTTTATGTCCCATGACAAAAATGAATGACAAACAAATTATATGAACTCGGAAACTGTATAAAAAATAATTCTTGCTTGCTTTTTAACCTTGCACTGCTTAAGCTTTTGTACTGGAAAAACATGACTGAATCTGAATTCTATAAGTGTAGTTTAGCAAAAGAATGAAAGTTTTACTCTGTTATTCAATACTTTGGGACCGCTTTTTATAAAAGAGACAGGTGTAGGAAAGGATACGAATCACCGCTTCAATTCCCAGTGTTTATAGCTTTTCTCTTGGTATTAATTAGAATAACTTACTTGCTTCTGTTTTAATTTTTGATAACATTGTTTATCTTTTCATTATCATTTTCATAACTAATAAATCAGTAGTACCCCTGTGCTATGCAAACTAAAGATAATAAGGAATAATTTCATTTCATAGTTCACTTACTGTGAATCTATGATAGTATTGATGAATCCCTTTCTCTTACCACCACAAGTCAATTCATCGTCGAAAATTGAGAAGTTGCTTTCTCTTGTATTCTCAATTTAGATTTTGCACAAATTATCTGAGACATAATGAATAAAATATATATGAAGTTATGATACATAACATTGTTGTACTAATAGGAATAACAAAACATATTCACTATACATACCTACCTCTTACTTTAACAAACTATCAGTTAAAGCAAATTTGACATATTAATCAAATAATATAGGTCTAATAAAAAGGCTGAAGGTCCCAATTTTTATAGGTATTCATAAAAACAATCGTGTGAGCACTATACTTACGGTATGTAAGTTAACTTCAGAAAACAAATCAAATTAAAGATTAGTTGTGAGAATATCCGTAGTACGTGAAATAATAAACAGCTATATGAGCCAGTGTATAACACAGAAAATCTCCTCTGTTATATAACACAGTATTTCACACTATTACCCCTATATTGTCTTAAAGACCCAAATACACCGGGGGCATAACTGTATACTATGTTATAACATAGACAATAGTCTGAATTATAACACAGGTTAATTTCCCTGAATAATTCATTTTCAAATATTTAACCATCTACGTGGACCAAGGCAAGCCTATCCACATTATAACTAAAAGGATGGGAAATTTTTAGAAACCAATCAATATCTGAAGTTTTATGATACAAAACATTCATTATATTATCATGAACTTATGAAACAGAACTCACCACATTATAACACACTATGGAAATTGAATCAAAAATTTATAATTACCCAGGGAAATAATCAAGCCTAAATTACGTAAAAATATAAAAAAAATCAGAGCTTATGTATAAAAAGGACTTAACAACATAACAGTGAATATGGAGAAAATCTATACATAAGAAGTATATTCCTCATTTAAAAATTTGAATTTTAAACAATGTGATCGGTACTACCGTTAAGCTGTGGACTTTGCTCCAAAATTGAGGGTGCTCCAAAAAAGCATGCCTGTTATTAGGGCAACTGTTCAAGCTAATATACTGAAACTTTAGGGAGAAATAATTGGATATCACTGAATATTAATCCGCGTACAATCCAACTATTGTAATACATATGATACAGTTGCATGAAAATAAGGCAGACTTAGCGGGGAAAAAAAAACAGGATAAAGGGTCTAAATGTGGGGATCGGTTATGGAATATAATGGTAAATATCAATGCTTTGTTTTTTTGTTTTTTTACCAGCATCAAGTTTAAGTCACCCAATTTGAACTAGAACTGGATGGCATATGTCAATTGATTCTCACTAGAAATATAGAAAGTGATAAACAAATTTAGTATTAATCAGAAAAATTTGCAATTATAGTCTCACCGTCCGAAATGAACTGTTGCATAAGATGAACTCAATTGATTTTGGCTGTTAATTCTTTCAAGGTTCTTTCATCTTCTACTTGCTTCTATTTTAGTCTTTGATAACATAACATCATTCAACTTTTGATTCTCATTTTCATGACTAACAGATCAGAAGTATCCCCTGTGCTATGTAAACTAAAGATCAAAGGAATGATATCATATTCACTTACTGTGAAAGTATATTGCGGAAACGTCACCACTCTGTCAATGTAAATCCTGGTTGCCCACAATCCAGCACTATGGTAAAAAGGTGTTGTATTAGTAAATTAGTAGTAGATTATTATATATATTGTATTTCAGTGATGCAGTAAGGAATTGAAAAGGTAATATAAAGGATAAGGGAAACCAGATACAACAATGATATAACTAAAGCTAAGCTAGCGCAAAATTATGATGCCCTCTATTTTTCTATAAATATTACTACAACCAATGTCAATTGTTCTTTAACCAAAGCATGAACCGCTGTTGAAGCTCAGGTCCGGTAAACATATAGCATGCAAAACAAAAACAGGACTTGCCTCTTTATTTGGAGGGATATGGCCATTGAGCTTTGCATTGATAAACAACAATCAGGAAGGCTCACATCAATCTCTTCGTGGCTGCAAAGATGTATAACAGCTGGAAACATTATTTACTAGCAGTAATGCTCCGAAGAAATGCAGCG
The DNA here is from genome assembly GCA_030765085.1 of Allium cepa. Taxonomy (NCBI): domain Eukaryota; kingdom Viridiplantae; phylum Streptophyta; class Magnoliopsida; order Asparagales; family Amaryllidaceae; genus Allium; species Allium cepa. The sequence continues at coordinate 85,048,442 of CM060928.1, read as the reverse complement.
GGCAGTGTTAAGAAGTAATAACCAAGTGCTTATAGTTTGCAAACAGACACACATAGGCACATGCGCGCACGCACTAACGTGCACCAGCGCATGCGCACACAAAAACATACTACGCACATGGTTTTCATTCATAAGCTGACAGAGGTTCTGGCAAAAGAAATTAAAAAGAAGAGGGGAAAAGAATGTGATCTTGCTGAAAAACCGAAAGAGGTTTATTTTCCATCTTCCCAAAAAGAAAATGAAGTCTTTTCTTGAAAAAGGTAATTTTTACTAATTTTTGGATTTTTTTTACTTCCTATCTTTGAATTGCATCGAGCAGCTAAGAAGTTTTGAACTTTTTCCATCTGTATAAAGAATGCAAGATACCAATTAAAAATATCCCATGAAATTAGGAGAGAGCTTGCGACAAGTGGAAATTACGCTACATTAGTGGAAAAACTGAAAGATGACATGAAAATAATTGTAACAAAGAAGAAAAGGCCAGAGATGCGGAGGAAGCAGGAGATAAAAAAGGCATATGATTCATTGCATAAGTGAAAGTAGACGGACCATGATTAAATTTTATACATTAAAGATGTTCTAGATAAATTTGTATATATAGGTTTGTAAGGTGCATTTTTGTGCTTCTTTACTTTTTTGTTCTAGCTTTTTGCCATATGAATGTAATAGTTTAGTTTTGTTTTTTTTAAAAAAAAAAAAATCAATCATCATAGAAAAGCTAAAAACATAAACGCGACAAAGGAAAGAATCATATACAAAATAGTACACAGAAAAAACTAAATCAGGGAACAAATAAAACTAAGGAATGTTCAAAGCCAACGCTTGTTAATAACCTCAGTTCACCAATACCAAATCCATGATACCAGTGTGTCAAGTGCCGAGACTTTTTAATTGTAAGATTTTATAAACACAGTTACAATATTATGCTATTATATTGCACTGTAAGTACGATTCTTCATTTGATACTGCCACACATGAAAATTCGTTTTCTTGTGGAACAAAAACAAGTGCACAAAAATTTATATTGTATACCATAAGATAAAAATCGGAGGAAAAAACACTCGGTTAGACTAAAATGATAAAACATCAGCATCGAGTAGGGGTAACATCTCTCGCATTTAATGGGTTGTTTCCTTCATATATGCTGATTTATGTGCTCTAGTGATTAAAATGCTACTGCTTTTTAGTTCATAGAGCATAGTTCAGTTGCATACTGTATATGCGATTCTCCTGCATTTATAGAAACTTGCTATTCACTCACGTTCATCCAAAAGGTAAAGTGCATGATGACAATATTAGGCACAATTCATAACTAACTCGATTTGGTTAGTATTTGATAGGAATTTAAGTAATATTTTAAGCTCTCACCTTGTTTAACAAACCTTCAGCAAACATGAGCTCATAAGTTTATGCATAATCATTATTTGTTGAACCTGCATGTCAAAAGATGACAAAAATGAAACATTCCAGCAAGAATGCAAAATATGTAGAATACATTCAAAAACATAAAACAACAATGTATATGTGCATATGAAGTCCAAAGCAGCTCATTTGACATTGCTCGATATGATTCGAAGGTCCCAATTTTTATTGAACATTCTGAAATCCAGAACATTAACCTCTAGATAATGTGAAAATGGTGATGTTTGAGTTAGCAGTTTAGCTTTGATGTAATATAATCATCAGCATCATCCATTTTGACGTCCAAGGTTAAGTATCAACTATAAACTTTGGACACACTGACTGGAAATTTAGGTTCTAAGTTTCAATTAAAGCAGTTGACATTCAACAATTTAATAAATGAAATCATGCATAAAAATGCATTTACACATGAAAGTCGAGAACTTTTAAAGATTGGTCTTGAGAATATTTAAACTTAAAGTCTGTTGAATAACAATCAACAAAGGCCAGGGCCAACCTACTCAAACTGGAAGGGTGGGTAATTCTAACATTCCTACAGATAATATCTGAACTTTTATGGTACAAAACATATGTTACCTAACCATGAACCTATGAAACAGAACACGCCACATTATAACACACTATGGTCAATTGGATCAACCTTTTCTGATAGAATATATTTTACATATATTCTGGGCGTTAAAATATTTTCTGATATTACCTGCATTTATTCTCTGATATTTCCTGCATTTATTCTCTGATTTGACTTACTCTTTATTTGAGAAATATTTATTTAGTTATCTTTCTTTTAGAAAATCAGTTGATTTGATGATATCTGTATTTAAGAAGTATTTATTTACTTACCTTTGTTTTAGCAAATCAATTGGCTAATTTGTAGCTTATCTTAGTTCTTGTAAACTATATATATATATATATATATATATATATATAATTGAATGTGGAATACAATGCAAGCAAATAGATTTCTTTCATGGTATCAGAGCTATTCTGCTTACCCTAGCCTCACCTATCTTCTTCTCCGTTCTTCTTCTTCTATCTTTAATTTTTTTTTTTCATGGCAGACTCATCCAAGTTTCATCCCGCACTCACCATCACTAATCTTAAATCTCTTATTCCCATAACATTAGACAATGAGCAAGCTATGTATCATTTTTGGACTACTCTGTTTACCAATCTTGCTATGGTTCATGATCTTTACGATCACTTCGTTCCACCAACGGAGGAGAAGGCTATGGCTGCCTATGTCCAGGCTAAGTCCGCTGATCCAACACTTTAGAGGCATTTGGATGCCGTTGTCTTGCAATAGATTTACAGCACAATTTCTTCCGATCTTCTCCTTGCTATTCTTAGACGTAATGACACGGCAGAGGGGGCATGAAACGGTCTTGAAGCTCTTTTTCAGGACAACAAAACCTCTCGGGCTACCCATCTCGAGGAGGACTTTACAAATGCTGCTTTTGAGGCTTTCAACTCGATCGACAATTATTGTAATTATCTACAATCTTTGGCGGATAGGTTGGCTGATATTGATGCTCCGGTGGCAAATGGTCGTCTGGTTTTACTTCTTACCAGGTCCTTACCAGAAGCGTATGGTGGTACGGTGGACTACATACAAAATCAAGAGTCTTTGCCATCCTTTGAAAGTTGTCGTTCAAGGTTGACAATGGCTGAGCGTACTATCAAGGCTCGTCAAGCTCGTGAAACTGGTGGTTCTGCGAGTCGGTCCAGTGGTGTTGTCATGGTTGCCACTAATTCAACTGCAAGCAACAAACGCAACAAAAATAATAAAGGGAGGAACAATTTCAAAAATAATGGGAAGAAAAAGTTCCACCAAAGTACTAATGGGTCCAGTCCTACTCAGCCGCCATATCAACAGCACCAGTGGCAGCCACGTCAGCAGGCCCCACCACCACAGTGGTGGCAGCCTGGTTGGGGAGGGTTTTCTATACCTCCTTGCCCATTTCCCGCATACTCTCGGCAGCCAAGGCCCAATCCAACGGTCCAACGTCCCTCCTCTTCTGGATCAGACTTACTTGGGTCCAGACCTCAAACTTTCAATGCAGTTGCTCCTCCTGCTCCTAGCTACATGCCCACCGACATTGAGGCCGCTATGCATGCTCTTTCGTTTTCTCAACCAGATGGAAACTACTACATGGATATTGGTGCTACATCTCACATGACGACAAATGCAGGTAATACCAGGAAATATTTTAACGCCTACAATATATGTAAAATATATTCTATCATTTTCTGATTCTGATGACATAATCAAGCCTAATGTATGTTCATGTACATACAAAATTAGAGCTTATTCTAAACAATAAATAAGAAGGAAATCAACGCAATAAGAAGTATATTCCCCTTTTAAAAATTTGAGTTCAAAATAATGTGATGTGTGCTAATGTTGAGCAGCAGAAGGCTTTGGAAGAACACGCCGGTTATCAGGGCAAGTGTTTGGGCTAACAGATTGTATTCTGAGGGAGAAATAACGAGACAATCACTGATGATGAATTGATATGTAATCTAACTATTGTATCATATACTACACTCTATCATAAAAATGTCTAGCAACATTGAAGAAATATGCTACTTGCCAACTGCAGTAATGAGGACGAAAAAGAAGAAGACAAAAGGTCTGAATATGGGGATCAATATCGAATATAATGACAGATAACGATGCTTTTTTGCTTTTTACCAACATCAAGTTTAAATCGCTCAATTCGGATTAGAATTGGATGGTATATGTCAACTGGTGATCACTAAAAATATAAAAAGTGATCAACCAATTTCATGTTAATTGGACAAACGTATAACTATAGTTTCACCACCAAAGACTATTGCGTAACAAGCATTCAATTGATTTTGACTGTTTTTTCTTTCCGAATTCTTTCATCCTTTCTTGCTTTTTTTAAGACCTTTAATAGCATCACGTAACTTTTCATCTGAAGCGTCCCCTGTGCAATGTAAGCAAAAGATCTAATGAATAATTTTATTTTAGAATTCACTTACTGTGTTAGTATATTACTGAAACGTCACCTTTCCACACAAGCAACGCTTGGGCAAAAATTGTAGTGTTAGTAATGGATTATTACGCATTTTGTATTTTAATGGTGCAGTAATGAATTGAAAGGGTAACACAAACGATGAGGGAAACCAGATGAACTATGATGACTAAAGCGAGCTAAATATATGATGCCTTCTACATTTCTAGTAAATATTAGTACAACCAAAATCAATTGTTCTGAAACCAAAGCATGACAACCATATAGTAAGCAAAACAAAACAGGACTTACCCCTTTTATTGGAAGGATATAGCCATTGAGCTTTGCATTGGTAGAAAAACCAGGATGGTTCACATCAATCCCTTTATAGCTGCAAAACTGTTTAACATTTCGAAGTTCCTTTTTTTTTTTTTTTTAGTGTTAAGAGATAATAAACATGTATATAGATAAAGAGGCATACGATTAAGCTTTCATGATAGTATAAGTAAAAGGTGTATAATTCAGCATTGATAATAGTACAAGTAAAAGATTTTTCAAAATCATTGTATAAAGTAAAAGAAGACAGACCATTATTCGGATTTTACACGTTAAAGACGTGTTTGGATTAAACTGTGTATATAGGTGGTACTTTGTAAGATGCACTTTCTTGCTTTCACACTTTTTTTATATGTGATTTTTTGTCATATAAATGTACTGGATTCAGGTTTTTTTTAAATAAGAAAAAATATGAAGTTTTGATCATCATAACAATGCTAAAAGAACAAGTTGAGGATACACAAAACGTTACACATATATAACAGACCAAAACTAAACCAGGGATAAAAAAAATTAAAATAAGAAATTTTCATAGCCAATATCCCTTATAAACCTCGGTTCATCAATAGCAAATTCATGATACCAGTGTGCCATATGCCAAGGCTTTTCAAACGTGAGATTTTATGAATGTAATAGTACAAAACTATATTGAACTGAATAAGATCCTGTGCTTGATACATTTGAAAATTTACTTTTTTTTTAAAGGCATAAAGCATAGTTTGTGATTCTTTTCTGCTGAGAGAAACTTGCTACCCACGAAAGTTTATCAACAAGCAAAATGTATAATGACAATATTAGCCACCCCATACAACTAACTTGATTTGGTAAGTGTATAGGAATCCAAAGAATATTTTAAGTTCTCATCTTGTTTAACAGACCTTCAGCAGACACGAGCCCATAAGTTTATGTATAATAACCATTTTTTGTTTAACCATTGTGTCAACAGATGCCAAAATAAGACATTCCGATAATATAGAGGATGCAAAATAGGCAGAATATATTCATAAGCATTAACTGATTTTGTGACATAGCTCATATGACATTGCTCGGTATGATTCAAAGGTCCCTATTTTTATTGAACATTCTGAAATCCAGAACCTTAATGTACAGACTATAGATTGATATACATCAACTCGCCTGGTTATCTTAAAATAAAACAGTGGCATAACGGTACAGTGGTACCATTACCTGAAAGATAAAAGTCTGGCTTAAAAAAAAGTATATGTGCAAACATCATCAAGTGTATTTAGTTCAGCAGCGTACACTGGGGAAAATCCCAGTTGAATGAATAATGTATATAATCTACTTACATAACATGAATATTTCATCCAATGCTTTATCGTTTCTGGAATAATCTACTTATATAACAATATAAAAAAAATTAGTTAAGGGTTCATGACAACATAAATTGAAACTCCTAAATGAAAATAAAAGAACACTTGCATAAGAATCAAAAAACTAACTATCACTGGATCCATGACAACCCCAAATTCAATTATACCCAAAATTACAAACTGTAAATCAAAGGAGATGCCACCTTTCAATAAAAATTCCATTTGAGACACAAAACTGCATAAACCACATAAATTTCAGATTAAAAGAAAGCCAAATGAAAACAGATCCTAGAACAACGATTTAACAGCTACAATTGCCATCCATTAACTAAAAAAATTGACTTACGTGTAGATTTGAGCAAATCCTGAAGACTCACTCGTCATCAATTAAAGAATGGCGGTGATAGAGCGACGAATGATTTTTTAATGCCACGAATTAATTGGCCATGGCTCAATTAAAAGTTGGTGGTGCTTAACCTTCTTCTTCTTTTTTTTTTTTTTTTCTTTTTTTTTTTTTTGAAATTTTCGTATGTAATTCTGGCCAAGTTCTTCGGTGGTTTAACGGCCGTGGGCAGCCGAAACTTATTCATGACAGATGGCCGAATGTGAACAGTATTTCGTTTCTTTGCAACTGATCGGGGTGCCTCTTGATTTGAAAAGAAAAATAAAGAGGAGTGCACGTTAGCGGCCTTCAGTGTAGATGGACAGAAGAGGAAATCGGAGTGTCAATAGTAATACACTATTTTTTTTTCATGTTTTTAAAAAAGGAACTATTTATATTACGTTCTAGAAATCAGAAGTGGAAAGGAAAAAACAGTAGTATTCCAATATAATTATTTCGAAGGACCCATTTAATATTAGTTTGGACGAAGGTACCTTAATTTCCTTTATTAAATTTTCACACCTTTTAATACAGAGTTTTTAGGCCCGGGGAAAAAATTGGAGAAAAATTTAATTTCAGAGACAAGAAGTTTGCTTTTTAGACCGAATGATACTTTTTAGTGTAAATCACAAAATGATAGTTGCAACTGTCATTTTCTGTTCACACTAAAAGGTATCTTTCAAACTAAAAACAAACTTGTTGTCCCTGAAACTAAATTTCTTCCAACTTCTTCCCTATGCTTCCTGTTTTAATACCATAAGTATTATTTTTTTCATCAACTAATTACAAAAACATAAGATATGGTCGTGCAAACTAAATCCACCAATTAATTTTTGTCAAATGGAAGAAGAAGAAACATTAATTGATCATGAGACATGAGATGTAAGGTTCAACATACTTCGACATAAGAGTGTCATTGCTCACCAACTTTCATCTATCTTTTTTCTTTAGTTTCGAAGAGAAACTTAAAAATGAATTTTATATAAATATTCATCAATCCCAGCTTATGTAAAATACTATTTTCTTAATTTCAAATTTTCAGTAAATATTATTCTAATTTTCTACATTTTAAAATTTTCCGGGAAAAAACGTAATTTATTTTAAAAAAATACGTAAGCATTTTATTCATGATTATGTCAGCATTAGCTTGATTTACTTATCAGCACTTGAGCATTTTTTTTTATAACGAGAGCGATACTTTTAATCAAGCAGAACATTCATTTTGATATCTTAATGGTTCGAATCCATGACCTATCCAGAGCGCTATATCACGTACCAATTGAGTTGATTGATCTTCTCATTAACAAATTGTACCAATTGAGTTGATTGATCTTCTCATTAACAAATTAGAAGTATTTTTTCAATCATTTACGATTTTTTGTTAAATTTTGTAATTATTGGTAATCCCAAGTATACGGTAGAAAATTTTAGTGGTATTTTTAAGAAATGGTATTACTAAGAGGAAATCAAGGTGCCTTAGCATTACACTAAAATTAAAGCAAATTTATTAAATAATACCGTATCTTCTCTCTTCTTTTGCAAAATATTCAAACCCAACCAAACCATTCTTCTTATATTCAAACCAAAATGAATAGCAACCTCGGTTCTGGTAAAGAAGGCGAATGGGAAATGAGAAACCTGCATAGATTTCGCAAACCTCAACAAGGTCTACCCCAAGGATAACTTTTCGTTGCTTAGGATAGATTAGTTGGTTAATGCAACTAGTAGACATGAACTACTAAGGTTCATGGATGCATATTCAGAATACAACCAAATAGCCATGTTTGAGCCTGATCGGGAACAACAAGCTTCATTACTGATAAGGGGTTGTATTACTATAAAGTAATGTCGTTTGGGTTAAAAAATGCGGGATGATGTATCAGAAGCTTGTTGACATGATGTTTGAAGACCAGATTGGGAAGAACGTTAAAGTTTATGTCAATGATATGTTAGTCAAATCTAAAGTAGCTTCAAACCATGTGCGAGATTTAGAGGAAACCTTCGCTACCCTAAAGCGGTATGATGAAGTTGAATCCACTAAAGTGTATTTTCGCAATCCGTTCCAAAAAAATTCTTGGATACTTAGTGAGCGCAAGAGGAATAGAGGCCGACCCATAAAAAATTGAAGTTACTAGAAAAATACAGGCTCTGGACAAGCCCAAAGATGTGATGAGTTTGAATGGGAAGGTGACAGATTTGAGTAGGTTTATCTCCAAGGCTTACGATAAATGCATTCCATTCATTGATCAAGTCAAGAAGAGCAGAAACTTTGAGTGGACGGAAGAACTCAAAGCAGCTTTTGAGGTGCTAAAGGATCATTTAGCCAATCTGCCCATGCTTTCAAGCTAGTTTCAGGTGAGGATTTATTTGTATACTTGGGTATAACTAATCAAGCTATGAGTGCAACAATATTAAGAGAAGAAACCAATGTATAAGGGCTAATATACTTCACTAGAAAGCACTTTAAGGGAATGGAATTAAATAACTTCATTGTAGAAAAGCTAGCTTATAACCTATTACTTACGGCCATAAAACTATGATCGTATTTCCAAGCACATCTAATTAAAGTACTGATGAATAAGCTATTAAAGCAAATAGTGCAGAAACCGGAAACATCTTGTTGCCTTTTAAAGTGGGACATTGAATTAAATTAGTATGACATCTCCTACTACCCTCGAAATGCCATCAAAGCACGGGCTCTAGTCGATCTTATCGTAGGCTGCACAACTCCAACAGTGCAACCAAACGAGGGAATAGAGGAGCCTCCGTGGGTATATAAACTCTATGTAAATGGAGCATCAAATGAATAAGGGCGGGAATTGGATATGTACTTGTTACTCCAGATAAGAAGATGTTGTATGGATCAGTTCAACTAAAATTCAATGCAATGAATAATGTCGTAGAATATGAAGCACTCATCGTTGGCCTGGAAATGGCGTAAGTAATGAAGAAAACTCATATTAAAGTCCATAGTGATTCCTAACTTGTTGTAAATCAAGTGCAGTGAAATTACCAAACTAAAGAAGCAACTATAACCAAGTATGTGGAGCTATCTAAAACGTTATTAACTCAGTTTGAACAATTTGACATAGAGCAGATTCCTAGACGAGAAACTCTTCATCGGATTCTTTAACTAGCTGGCAAGCACTAAAATTGTGTAGGAAATAAAGGCAGTTCCTTTGGGAAATTCACAATAGGTTCTAGTGCTGAAGCGAGCTCAATGGGTAGTAGGTTAGGAGGCTGCAGGTCAAGAGGAAACATGGAGGATTCAAGATAACCATCCCTCGCCAGTAATGAATCAAGAAGAAGTAGAATCTTAGATGACCAATATCAAATGTTTCTTATTAGAAAGAATTACACTAACAGATAGAAATGCAACAAGGAAAATTAGGTACCAGACTTCCTACTTCACGTTTTTTGATGGGATACTTTATAAGAGGGGTTACTCAACCTTCTACCTAAGACATGTGACAAAAGAAGAGGGAACTAGAGTCATGACTCTACCTAAGACATGTGACAAAAGAAGAGAGAACTAGAGTCATGAGAGAAGTCCATGAAGGATACTGCAGAGATAATTCAGGAGGAATGAAGTTAGCTAAGAAAATATTAAGACAATGCTACTTCTGGCCAACTGCGTTGAGTCATGTAGATAAGTTCATTCGAAGACGCGATAGGTGTCAAAGGTTAGCTAGTATCCCAAGGTTTTCATCACATGAACTTACCCCTATGTTCAGCCCATGGTTGTTTGATATATGGGGAATTAACTTGATAGGACCACTCCTAATGTCTAAAGGGGAGCAAGATGTGCGGTGGTGGTAGTGGATTATTTTACCATATGGGTGGAAGCCGAATGGCTTGTAACCATAACTTCAAAGAAACTAATTACCTTCGTGGTTAGGAACATCATCACCATATTTGGAATCCTACACAAAATAATCTCTGACAATGGTACGTAGTTCGAAAGTAGAGAATTTTTCGATCTCTATGAGAAAAACAAAATAGTCAAATGCTTCTCATTAGTAGCCCACCTACAGACAAATGGGCAGGTCGAAACAACAAACAAAACAATAAAGAAGCTGCTAAAAGGGACAAGAAAGCTAAGGGAAAATGGAAAGATGGACTACCTTTAGTTTTATGGGCATACAGGACATCCATGAGATCTCCTACAGGTCATACCCCATTCTACTTAGCATAGGGTTATTAGGCTATGCTGCCAGTTTAAAAGTAGACATATCATCACAACGATGCTTATCGTACTTAGCCTAACAAAATTCGTGCCTGAAGGAAACTTCCTTAGACTCTATACAAGAAAGAAGGGATGAGGCAGCAGTTTGGTCTATAGTCTAAAGAATAAAAATGGCTAGGACTTATAATTCATGATTCAGAGAAATAAAGTTCTACAAGGGATATCTAGTCCTAAGAAAAGTAATGGCTAATATAAAGGACCCAACAAAGGGAGTGTTTGGTCCGAATTGGATGGGACCCTTTATAGCAGCTGAAACGCTCTCAAACGACACATATTGCCTCTCAAGACCTAAGAGAAACCTAATCTCAAGGGCATGAAACTCAAAACACTTCGACCTTACTTTGTTTAATATTTCATTTCTTGTAATAAAGTATAATGTACTCAGTTGTGATTGAAAAAGGTTAATAAAATAATAAATTTGATGTGGGTATATTGGACGATGGTACAAAAATCTACTTGTTAACTTTATTTACTAGTAATTGCATAAGAATTGTAACGACATAACTTAGCTTTCTAGGTAGGAAAAAAATTCATTGGATGTAGGGATATTAGATTGTCCGAACCAGTACAAAAACGATGTGCGTGAAATAAGGGGTTGTAAACACACGACCTAACTTCACCGTCGAAATGCAAAAATTTGCACAAGAAAGTGGGGCATGTTATATCAAGCGCATGAAAAAAATTATATCATGTTTACGTTCAAGAATTGTTGCAAAAAGAAGAAATTCATGCGATACGTGTTAGGAAAAATCTAATAAAATTCTACGTGAAGCTCGAAGAGGCTCGCACATAAATTTACAATTTCTTTCGCAATTACATTACAATTAGTCATAATGCTAAATATATAGAAATGAAATGCACATAATAAGCTAAGATTCAATATACTTGCTTAAAAAACCTTAGTCAACCTTTGAATCCTCCCTCGTTAGGAGCGTTCTCTTCTTGCTAGAATCTTGAGTAGTATGAAATGGAGGTATCTCGCTTACAATAACTTAAGAACGACAAGCCGTACCAACAGTAGGTAGCCTTGGATCATAGTTTGCACCGGCTCGAGGGTTACCTATGCCTTACCTCCTAAAAATGTAATCAGACTAATTATAAAGAAAATTTATGTCTAATTTAGGGAAGAAATGCAAAAACATATCAACTGCATGCTTTACAGCTATGTCAACCATAATATGCCTTCCATCTCTTGTTTGAGCTTTGTTGCCAGATCGAACTGCACATGTCTATAAACACTAAACGTTAAAGAGTGCAAACACGGGGAAGTCATAATCAAGGATTGTGTGTTAGAACCCAATTCAGGTATATGATCTTCGAACTCGTTGATTTGCTCAATAGCTATACGCCACACCCATTCTAGATCGTCCATGACTTCCACCTTCGTCTTCTTGGTTTTCTTTAACAATGCACTGAATAGTTTATAAGTGGTTAAACGTCTTCCACCATATTATCCCTCTTTGAATCCTCCAACCTTGTTTCATATACAACCTTCAAATTGTCTTGAAAATAAGCTGCCGATTCGTTTTTCCATTTTAAGGCTACTTTGCTATCCAAATTGGAAGAAGGAGCCGGAGCTGCCCCAGTAGAAGATAGCTTAGGAGGATTGGTATCAGAAGAAGGATTCCCTTCTTCGGTTAGTTGAAAAGCAGCTTGCTGGGATAGCTCCTCGACAATTTCTTTAAGCTTCTTAATCTCGTCCTCGTAGGAAACTCTATACAACCCTTGGGCATCTTTGAACAACTCCAACACAACGATGTGGTCCTGCACAATCTTTAACTCCTTTTCCAGCTCTTGTATTTTATTTTGTATGGATGTTAAGTCAGTCATTTGTTTAGTAATACAATTGTAGTTTCGAACATTAGCATGCTTAGACTCTTCAAATTTTCACGTCTGCTCTTTGTACACTAAGTGCAGATTATCCCAAATGTCATCAATGATCAACTCTTTCTCTTTTATGAGGTCCACATTAGCAATCTGAAGTAATCTAATTTGAGTTTCATAACTTTCAAAAACATTTGATGAAGCCTTCTCACTTAGATGGGCACTGCAAAGAACGTGAAAAGGGTTACTCCTTCCATGAAGAGAATCAATGGAAGTTTCTATCATAGGAATAAGCGAAGCCTATGAACATAACCAAGTAAGAAATGGATGAAAAATTGGATGAAGCAAACATAAAAAAGTGTGCACGATAAATAAAAGAATACAAGGGTACCTAAGTTATGAAAATGTTTTATTCAACCAAGACCAAAGTATAGAAAACATTATTCTTGCCTACGACTGAGTTTGTTAGTTAACCATAACAAACGAGGATGTCCTAAAGGAAGCAGTTCACTCTGTAACAAAGTATCACATATGCATAGTACTAGGTCATACAGCGCATCCCTCTCACAGGCAACTTGGGTAATTCTACATAAGAGTTCCTGAGATTCACTACTCAATTGGACGATAGACCTTTCCAGCTCAGTTTCTCTCCTAGAAACAAAGGTGGCCCTCCTTAATAATCTTTCCATGGCTTGTTTTTCTAAAATTTCAATACACCTCTCAAATACTTAACTAGGTTATCCTCTTTAAATGACTTTAATAAAAGAGGTTTATCAATCCGCAACCAAATCATAAATAAACTTATTAATGGGGATAGATCCCTAGCCGCCTATCATTCACTCATCTTGACGTTCCCTCCCCACCGCTCATCTCTTGGATTTTCTTTCCATTTTCTGGGTTCTGAAAATAGTGCATTCACCTCCGTTAATTATCAAACTGGGTTTCATCAAATCACCTACATCCGATGTTAACTTTTCTACTATGCGATCTTGTCGAGTTCGACTGTCGGCATCCCTCGATGAATTAGAATTTCCTAAGCTCAAACCGAAGAAGAAAGGGAAGGCTAGTACTTGCTCATCCTCGACTGCTATTCCAGTAACCAAAGCCTTTGGCTCCCATTGTACTTTTGACATTCCACCAGGATTACAAAGCATTTTCAATCAATGCATCCCATTGGCAAATTCAAGCGTTGCTGACGTTGGGGACATGCCTACTGTTTCCAACGTCGCTGTCGGTTTTGAAGTGCCTTCTGCTGTCAAACCTTATATGGCTGATATAAATGAATTGGTATCTACTACAGAAGAGTTATCTCCTTCTCTTATTTTTCCTCTGCTTCTTGTAGTTTCAAATACCAAAGATAGTCCATAATAGCAAAATGAAATTGATGGTGTTTTTCCAGAATAACAAAAAGAAACTCCATCTTGTGCAAATAATTGGGCGTCATTGTTTACTTGCAAGCCGAGAAATGCAGGAAGGTATGTATCTAAGAATTTTAAACCCAGTGTCGGTAAAGTTCTTGTCCTTCCAAGTGAGGTTGTAGATGTCGGCAAGGCATTTTGGAAGAACTATCTTGTAGGGTTCTTTTTGGATAAAAACCTGTCATACAGAGTAGTGCAGAATCATCTACTAAATGTTTGGAAACTTAAAGGCATTGTTAAAGTCATATTTTATAAAGACAAGTCACTACAAGAAAAAGTATTTTTGGCGCCGCAAAAAAAACGCTACCAAAACTTACGGTGACGTTTTAAAGAACGCCGCGATAAAATCTGCAACTAAAAATCAATGATTTTTAGTTGCATTTATTTCAACGCTGCTATAAATCCTTTTATTGCAGCGTTTCTCAAACGCAGCAACAAATCATTTTGTAGCGCTTTAAAAATGCCACCAAAAGACCTTTTGGCGCTACTAATAGAGTTTCCAATTTTATCCTTGCTTTACGGTTGTGTTTACTCAACGCCACCATATTTATTTTTGTAGCGTTTTTGAAACGCTACTAAAAGTTGTTCATTATTTTGCGGTATTTTTTCTTGCTATTATTCCCATTAACGGTCCATATTATTTCTACCGTATCAATCAACAATCACTTACATAATCATCATATTCGAACAACTAAAAAAAATATTAACCATATAATCAAATAAGATATCTATAATCATTCTGATACAATAGTTTTTCGACAAAATGACCAAACTCACATACAATAACCATTCGTATACAAATTTACACACCTAGTACTAATAGATTGTTATACATAATTAGTGCTGACAAAACGTTTGATTACCCATAATTCTTTGTTGCATGCACAAGTGAAAGCTAGCACCATAAAAGTCCAACCTTGCTCTCTTCGAATGTGCAATACCTGCACAAGTGAAAGCACAACATATAGTCAAACAATTATGTTAATTTATAGGACTTCAAATCTAATATCAAACATCAACAACATTGTACAAGTATATCGTACTATAAATAATCAATGTTATAAATGAAATGAAATAAATAAAGTCCAATCTTTTAGTTATATATAAAACCTTGTTAAATTAGTTATATTATTATTATTTATAAAATTTAGTTAACTTAAAATCATTTAATTTTGTAAAACTTGTTTAAATTTAACAAAACTTAGTTAATTTTTATTAACTTGGTTAACTTAGTTAATTTATTATTATTGTTATTACAGTTAACTTATATTATTATTAAAACCCGGTTAACTTAATTATATTATTATTATCATTATAAACTTAGTTAATTTTTATAAACTTAATTAATTCATCATCATCAGCATTATTTATAAAATTTTGTTAAATTAGTTATATTATTATTGTTTATAAAATTTAGTTAGCTTAAACTTAGTTTATTTTATAAAACTTGTCTAATTTTAAACAAACGTAGTTAATTTTTATTAACTTGGTTAGCTTAATTAATTTATTATTATTACTATGCTTATTAAAAATCGGTTAACTTAATTAAAACTATTATTATTATGCATACTTAGTTAATTTTATAAACTTGTTTAATTTTAACAAAACTTAGTTAATTTTTGTTAACTTGGTTAACTTAGTCAATTTATTATTATTATTATTAAACTCGGTTAACTTAATTATATTATTATTATTATTATAAATTTATTTCATTTTTATGAACTTAGTTAATTTTTATAAACTTAGTTAATTCGTCGTCGTCGTCATTATTTATGAACCGTTGATAAATTAGTTATATTATTATTATTTATAAAATTTAGTTAAACTAAACTTAGTTATTTCTATAAAATTTGTTTAATTTTACCAAAACTTGGTTAATTTTTATTAACTTGGTTAACTTAATTAATTTATCATTATTATTATTACTACTATTACTATTATTTAAACTCGGTTAGCTTAATTAAATTGTTATTATTATTATTATAAACTTAGTTAGTTTTTCTAAACTTAGTTTATTCTTCATCATCATTATTCATAAAACTTTGTTAAATTGATTATGTTGTTATTATTTATAAATAGTTAACTTAAACTTAGTTAAATCTGATTCAAATTGTTGCTCTGTGTACAAATTGTGCACATGTGTTCAATCACTTCTCCACTACAGTTCACTTCACTTCAACATTCAACAACCCTGCCTACCATTCCACATTCATACAACCTTACTGCTCTGTCACAATACAACCAAATACACCAGAACGCATACCACTCAACCACATCCGCATTGCACACTGTTGCATCACCACCCCACTTCTCTGTAGCACACAGTTGCAACTGCTGCAATACCCCCTTCATTACCAAAACCATTACACCGAACTTCATTAAACCATCCACTTCTGATCCTCCACTTAACTACATTTTACTACACATCCATACTACCTCTCAACTTCCAACAACCCCATACATACTTCACAAACCATTCCATACAATACCTCAAAACTACCATACAAACCATCCAGTGTAACACAACAAACATAAGAAACCGCCATCATCTGTAATAGTCTTCATCATCCCTATACCATCAACATATCCAAGGCAGATCAACCACTAAGAAACTCCTCTATAACCAATCTGCAAACCCTCTATTCTCTGTGCAAAATATACAAAATCGACAAAGCCAAACAAACTTCAGTGCAACTTTGAAGTATCCACTTCCTTCCACTACACCAATCAGTTCAACTTCACTCCAAACACACTGTCATTCCATCCCTCGTCTTTGCATCATCTCTGTGCATTTCAACAACAACATTCCCCTGTTCCATCATCACTGCCCATAGTCATAACAACATCAACCCCTACTATTTTGCCTTCACATTACACATCTAACCATTTTACATCATCAACAAATGCCTTTCCTGTCTCACTGCCAAACCATATTGTGCATAACTACTTCTGCTAACATCCTAACATAGCAACCATCCTCCACTGCTCATCAACAGCAAACCCCTCTGATCAACTTCCTCCCCTCTACCATTTCTTCCTCCTTTGAAAACTACTGCTAATAACCACCTCCTTCAATACCACTACTTCAGCACAATAACCAAGCCTTTTATAA
Organism: Allium cepa; assembly: GCA_030765085.1. Taxonomy (NCBI): domain Eukaryota; kingdom Viridiplantae; phylum Streptophyta; class Magnoliopsida; order Asparagales; family Amaryllidaceae; genus Allium; species Allium cepa. The sequence continues at coordinate 85,031,387 of CM060928.1, read as the reverse complement.
AAACCATTTTCATTGTTTTCCAACTTGCACATTTCCGTGCAGCAACCAAATACCCCTACATCTCGACCATATACCACACCAGATCGTCATTTTCATATTTTCATTGTTTTGTAACCAGATACCTCCCTCCTTGTTACATTAAAAAGGTGATAAATGCAACCTTGATCAAAAGACAACATATTATGATGATGTTGTAGAACAAGGAAACAACAAAAGTGGTAAACATAAGTGGACTTAAAATTAACATTGTTATTAGTTATCAGATAAAATAATTGAAAGCTCAAACATGAGATTAAAGACAAATGTAAGCATTAAGTACCTTGTATTATAAGCTAGGTCCAGTTTTTCAAATCTAAGCATGTATAATATTGATTTTATTAAGTATATTATGACGTGATTATGGAAAGTATATACAATTGTCTTGTAACCCATTGTCCTAGAAGCAGTCGTGCTTATTCCTATTTTCGTCCCTGCATGGGAATAAACAGCGAGAAAAATAGGATATAAATGCATGTACATAACCTTAGGTATAGTTAGGTAGCTAATAAAGATGTAATAACAAAGTTGAAAATGTACCTTTTGGAAATTGGGGTATCATATGCACATGACAGAATTACCATGTCTGCAAACTGCAGCTGTATGCATGGAGATTACACAACAAAGATCAGCATTTGGAAAAATGAAAACATATTTCGTTTGTTAGAAAGATTTACATAATCATGATCAATTAAGTGAAAATAAGTCAATAGTTGCATCATACAAAAATGAGTTAAAACATAGAATTGATAAATGCATTCCACTTTTTCTTTCTTTTTATCATCTACACTCACCTTTTATATCTTATCGTTTTGTCGGTCGGAAGAAAATAATGGGATGAGCAAAGTAACGCGAAGTTACCATTATCATGTAAATAATTCAACTCTCTAATGTTTAACCGGAACTTCTACACAAATGATGTCCAACCAAAATAAAGAAAGATATTATATTATGAATATAAGCTGACCTTCTATCGGCATTTCTACCAGGAATAAGTAAATTGATAGCAAACTTTAATTGCTGCCTAGAATAAGGGTTGTAACAAAATTCTAAATTAATGTACAACATTAAATTTGTAGAGTTCACTTGTATGCTTTGGTGAGGTCCATAACGAAGGCTGTTACTAAACACAGTAAGAACACTCATCCAAGATTAATCTGCTTGTTAACATATAGAGTAAATAAGCTGCTAATAGTTTCAATACTTACAAGGTACCACGATTCTCATTTTTTTCCTTTCAAATCAATATGCTAATAGTTGTAAATAGAAACAGCATTGCGAATGAAATAAGGAGTTCGTTGATGCTTGTAATAAATTGTATGTAAACTAAATTAAAGAAATGCACTAAGCATATAACCATCATGTACATTAACTACACACTCTAATTTCTATTCCAAACTTATTTGATTTCAACATAAATCAAATAATCTGGTGCATGTTGTGTCTTTGAATGAGTGTGCTAAGATAGTGCCATTAATAGTAAATAAAGAGAAACAAGGGTATAAATCAGACACAAAAATAAATGTACATGAGTTTGCCAAATTAGTTGTATAAGTCAATATATGCTTTCTACTTGAAATTTTGTACCACAAATGCAGAAAACTTTAAAATCTGACTACATTACTTGTAAAATATAAAATAATGTAAATCGGACTTATCTACGTTTTAAAGCATCACAATAAATTTGAACCAATGTATGGACCCAAGTAGTGAAATCAACATGCTACTACTATGCTATGTAAAGGCCGGAGTATACTTGTATAGAATTTCTTAACTATCTACAATTTACCTTAAGTCTAAATTGGATGTACCACAAATGCAGAATATACTTGTGAAAATACATAAATATATATATTTAACCACTTAGCATCCATAAGGTAGTGAGTACAGTTTTTTTCTTCCCCACATAAGATGTCATGCACTTACTATTTGATTCACTGATTAATCTTTTAATTCCCTATAGACTATATTGACATATATATGACAAACAAAAAGTGAGTTTAAAGCCACTACATAACTTCAGACAAGTGGTAAACTTGGCAAATTGGTGAAGGATAAGGTAAAGATGCTTACTGTCTAAATTAATATGCTAATAGAAAGTTGCTCTAGTTTCTTAAAAATGATCAATAAAAAACAATTACTGTCCGTAGAAAATTTCTCATTGAAAATCCCCAAAGTAAATCACCTACCAAAAATCAGACATGTGTGACTACCTCAATCAAAAAGAAGCTGCGGCTGGCGACTTGCAACGGAGGAGGAGGAGGAGTAGTGGCTTGCGACGACGCTAGTGACTTGGAAGCGAAGGCGCAACTAAAGATGCAACTATCAGCTTGCAATTCACTAGATTTGAACTTGGTATCCTCCAACCACGATAAAGCGAACCCTACAAATTCCAATATCAAACCCGAAACCCGCATCCAGTCGAATTCATTTCTCTGAACTCATCCAAAGGAATAAGAGCTGCAATTGTTCAAACAAATCGATTACCTCGATTAATACTACCGATAAACGATTGATTTACACATGAGAGGTTGAGTACTTATGCATTCCTATTTGAAGCCAAAGCTTTTTCTAAGCGCTATCGATTTTGTAAGAGACCACGTGAATTAAGACGATTCGATCGCATTCTAGAGCGAGGTTGTCGATGACACATCTGACGACGGATTTGCTTATCGGCGAGTAGTCCATGCCTTCTTATCACAGATAATAGCTGAGCATTGCAATTTTGGATTGGTGAATGTATTTGATTTAGGGTTGCTTATTTTGGGGAACGAGTTGAATCGTTCTAAGTAGCAGAGGAATAGCAAGGCGGTAATCTTTTGGGTTATGTTTATTTGGGCAAACGCGGAATTTTTTTATAAAGACGGAAAGTGAAATATTTTTTGTTGCATTTATATAACAAGGTGAAATATTATTAGTTGCATTTACGTTCAAACACCATCAATTTTTGCAACCAAAAGCTGGTTTTCTTGTAGTGAGTTAAAATTTGAATTTTCATGTTTGGAAGATAGAGTTAGGATCCTTGAATCGGACCCATACATCATATTTGATAAAGTTTTTATTATCACTAAATGACCTTCTACCATTAATTTTTCTTATGAACAAGGCCAATCCGTTTGTGTCTAGGGACTCACAAATAATCTAAATTGCTATATCAACCTTTGGAAGGATTTAGTTAGCTTGTCAACCATGTAAGGAAATTAGTATGTTTTAATATGGCGACTGAACGTAGAGATAGAATGGCCTACGCGAGGGCGTTGGTTGAAATTACCCAAGACAAGGAACTCCCTACATCCCTCTTGGTCTTTCTTTTTGGAACATCACCAGTCATGTGTAAGTCTCTTTTTTATGGAAACCATCTATTTGTAAATGTTGTCACTCTTTTGAACACCTGGCCACTGAATGTATTCACGCTCCATCTCCTGGCCTTTCTATGTCTCTCCCTCTGAAGATTCCTTTACAAAAACCTCTAGCTAGATAATGGCGAGTTAAGGTACCTGTCTTGGCACCCGATGTGGAAGCTTTGCCTGTTACTACAGACATCACCATCGTTTGTCCACTTGATCCTATTGCTACTATTGCTGATGAGGTTGTTTTTCATGCTTCTAGTCGGTCCTCCATGCCTACATGCCACTTGTTTTTCCAATGATCTTACAATCCTCTTCGGATCTTAGCTTGCTTGATTCAAATGATCTAGACGATGGCATAGATTACAGCATGTCCCAGACTACCCTTTTATCTGCCAGCTTTACTTCCACTTGATAGTCATTACCTATTTGATTGATGAACTTGTAGTTTTTGTTGTCTGCAGCTTATGTCTAATGCAACATATGTGTATTCTACTATTTGCGGATTTGTTTAGGAAGCGTCTCTGATTATTTTGTAGTTATTAAGGCATCTTTGTCTCACACCTGTTAAAATTGTTGTAAAATGGTACAACCACTATAAATCCGGCTTGCCTATGCAAAATAATTATATTTTGTTTTGCCTTTCAAAAATAAAAGAGATTTATCAACAACCCTTACCTAAAAGGAATAGAATATTAATTTAAACACATTGTAACATCCAATGAAAGCACCAAAAATTAGAAACTATAATAATACGCAGATAACAAATCTCAGGTCAAATGTCTAAACACCCAAATCCATTCATCAACTACAAAGTTCTCATAAAAACCACCACAATAACTAAAATTTAACAGTATCAAAAATATTATTACAAATTTCTCAAAACCGAAGCAACAACTAAAGATAAGAATGCGAAGGTATAAGGATTTACTCCAATGGAACGGGAGGCCTCATTGGTATGCTCAGTTTTAGAGCCGTCCTCAGAATTGTTGTTATTCAGTAGCTCATGTATAGTGGCTAAATGGGAGGCTCTATTGCATTCCTTGACCTATAACTTGCGGCAATCCTCTTGGGCAAACTTGGTGAGCCTTGGGTTAATCAAGAACTCAAAGCTTACTTCTACATCAGGGTAGTTGAGATGCTTCATGAATAAACTGTCTCTTAACCTATGCATAGACCTTTTAAAGAACATTAAAAGCAGTGTCCTCAACATCTCTTATCATTTTGGCTAGCTTCCTTTTCGGTTGTTTCTCCTTTTTCTTCACTTTGGTATGCACATACTCTGCTTTTGTTGCACGAGTCTCCATCTCCTTGTATTTTTCACTAAGCTCATCAAGCAGTTTCTTATAGTTCTCAATGTCAAGTATAGCTGTACAAAAGTAATCCTTAAGTTTTTGAACCTCGGCTAGTGTTCTTACCAAAATGGGCTTGGAAGTCTCAATCTAACGATGCAGTTCCATAGCTAAGGCTTACCCTACTAGAAATGCAAATGAGTAAAAAAATAATAGTAAACAAGAAGAATAATAACCCAACAGATTAAACTAATAAGCTCATAGAAGTAAGGACAAATTATTACATGAACGAGCTTCAATAAATACTCTAGAAAACCTCTACAGAAGCAGGCTCCAAAGCTGGGAGAAGCAGCAACGGTGAAGGAGTAGAGCCCAGGATTGAAACATCATCAATCGTGAAGCACCCCATCTGCTCAGCCAGAGCAGAAATAGCCCCACTATCTAGAAGAGGTAAGATATTGAAAGCATGTTGTGGGAAGGCATAAGCATGACAAGAGTGCTAGCAGAAGACACATGAGGATGAGGGGGGAAGAACCACCTATAGATAATCTGCCCCTACCATCACCAACAGGGGTGTCAATCTTCCTTTTCTTATTCAACATCTTTATCTTGAATGCGTGAAGTATCTCAGACATTGTTCCTATATAATTCAATCAACAACATATGTTAGAACACATATGATGATAAACAAGAATATAATTATAATAGGATCAACCATCACTCGATGCATATACCACAACACATGCACAGTAATATATTCATAAAAAATAATACATATACCATATGGCGTAGGAGTATCGAGAACATAAATGAACACTAAATGCGAGAAACGATGTTGCTTGCTTAAGAAACCATACTTGCTCAACAAGGCTTCAATATAGTTATTAGATACCTTACAAGTGTCTTCATCAAGTCTAAGCACTTCAACACTGCGTATCGAAAATGAAGCTCGATCCATGGTAGAGAAGTTAGGGCGTTTAACTAAAAAGAATGAAAAAAGAGAAAAGAAATACGCAAGTCAATAGAGTGTACAAAATTTAAAAAAGAAAGAAAAGATTGGAAGCAATACCAAGGGATTGAAAGGAAGAAACAAAGCCATCTCAATTTGAAACGTAGAAAAATTAATTCGCTCGCCTCTGAGTTTTGCGTGGAGAAACTTAAAAGATTGATTTCATAGCTTGAACATAGTAAAACTCATCGCAGCCCACAATGGCGTTTTCACGAATTGAATATAAGAACAACAACTCTTAACAAGTATGCATAGTCAAATGATTAACATACAAGATGAAAGAGCACATAAGTAGATAATAGGAGACGAGAGATAATTGAATCAAAGAAAACTTTACAACGGTTAACCATTCCCTTATAATGGGATGAAGTGGAAGACAGAACTCATTTCCGCTCTATTCAAATGTAATAGACACAAACCCTTTTGGGGGCATATGGATGTGACTAAAAGGGGTAGGAATCCTAAATGCGTAATCGCTTAACCAAATGATTCTCAATCCCCTCCGCTTGGTTATCTTCACAGATAGCTGAGGCCAGTTCAATGAAAGGAGTCAAACTTTGACCTGAAGTACTTTAAAGGTCATTAGTAGCCATGAAAACTAAAAGAGAAACACAAAACATAGTGGGAGGATTCTTTTAGGACCTTTAGTTAAAATAATAATTTTTTGTTCACTATCGAATCACCAAAATAAAAATGAATAAATAATGATGATGATGATAACAAATCAACCCAATTTAGAAATAAACAATAAGCGACGTCCTCTAAGTATTGAATCAATCAAACAATCTACCTAGACATTTCACTAAACACATTAAAGGCATGAATATACATGTTAATAAATATAAAAGAAAAAGAAAATAGAAAGGTACAAAAGAAAGAATGCACTAAAGAAAACTACAACGATGGAGAAGAATCTAACTTATGATATAATATGGATTGAAGGCCTGAAACGAGTGAGCGATGTTGAGAAGAGAAAAGCACAACGATTCAAAGTTAAGATCTTTTTGAGCAAGTAAAAGGGAAATAGGAAAGAGAAGATAAAACTTATATAGTTTTGGCAAAAGAATATCAACCCTAAAACTTAAATGACACGAAATCAACGACTGTTAGACGATAATAATGACAACCCAAAATACGCAAGTAATGAGGTGGATTTACTTGAATTTGAAACAATTTGTATGCAAAACGGTCAGAAATCTAACCATTCACAAACATACATGTAAAGCTCATTAAATATGACATGATTAACTAGACAGCTAAGAAAACTGGGAATGAAGATGACAAGTCTGCCCTAATATATATTAGTGCAGACGTGGAGAGCAATTGTTATATCCATTTTTCTCCTATAAATATATGTGATGCAGGTCTGCAATGCAAAGCGTATAAAGTAGACAAACTATGCAAAAGGGACACATGAAGCCTAACAGATCAAGTTCAAAGATATTGAAACAGTTCACAGTCCATACACAACCAATAGTGCGACAAAGAAGTCGAAGTCCAAAGGCACTGCGAAGATCAAGGCAAATCGAAAGCAAATGCGTAACATCCATGGATGAACTACTCTAATGCCATAAGAGAAAATAGCAAGGAACAAGTTAGAAGATCTCCCATTCAGAAAACATAAAAACTGAATGCTACATACAAGCAAGAATAAACCCAAAGGATGTCTCTGCCAAAATGGAGCAAAGAGTAGCATCGCTTGACTTTATAATTACACTGCCATCTCGTTGGTTACTACTCTGCCACCTTCGTAGGATTTACGCCAACACCTTGTACACGGACTACATCACCATCAACTAAGGAACCACACTTACACCCAAAGAGGGCTACGCTAACTCTTCAGGAAGAGGATCATGCCCAACCTCAAGCCATACCTATGCTACCATATTCCCTGCCAATTATGACACCATAGACAAGTAAAGCAGGGTTTCTAGACTAGGCTCGAAAGCTAATTCTTAATGCTAAAATTCAAATCTCCCTCTTAATTCAGTTCAGCCAGATCTTCCTTCCTAAAGAAACCGCCCATACCGTCAACCATTTTGATAATTCATGCACAAAACAACAAGCAAAGTGATGAATAACACAGAAGGATTAAACGTTGGAGAAGAAAAGCCGGGTTAAGGAATTAGCAATCCGTTCGATGTCATAGTACTATAAATAAGAGTGTATTGCAACAGGGAAAATGACTTTTAACAGTTTCTCTAAATTTTATAATAAATATACTTCTACTCTTTGCCATTAAAAGTTTGTACCAACTAGAAGAATATAAAAAAAGCTTTGATCCATGGACGTAGGATTCCTCGAAATCTGAACCACATAAATCTTTCTGTCTTTTATCTTTTCTGTACCTTATATTTGTTTTTTTTATACTAGATTCTCTTTGATCTTACTTAAATAGGATATAAACTTAAGTTGACATTTTAACAAATAGTTAAAGTACAACTACATAACCGTATAAGCATACAACATCATAACTTCTACCGATCAGGCGAATTTAACATTACTTAAATATGTTGATTCGCAATTACAGAAGCATACAACCGTAATTGCTTCATAACTATTTTCGTGTTGTAAGACAAAAACACTAATATGTCCATACACACACCCAGACAGATAAAACTATTTATACATTCATTTGTTCAAACATAACCATCAAACATTGGCAATTAACATTATGAAATACCTTCTCTAGCTCAACGAACACACACCAAAAATAAAAATGGGAACAAACATTTTTCTATATAGCCCTGCTGGGTTCAGCTTCAACCAGGGTCCCTACCGGTCCAATCACCAACTAGTCTATCAGTTGTTGGCCTATGCCAAACCTCCTATGCATTTTATTCTTCGTCTTTTGCTTCAGTTTTCGATTTCTCTGTTTATCGATTTAAACCCACACTTTTACATGCCATTTCCAGATCATATTAATTTAACAATAGTTCCATATAAAATTTATCTACATTTATTTCATGATTTCTAAATATTTATAAATCAACTTCATACAAAGTCAATATCCCCTATCTTCGAAAATACCTTCATAAATACTTAAAAAATATTAAATTTTGAAATAAATTGTCTTATTCTTTGAAATAAATATATTTCATTGCTCGCTAATATTTCATACCTTTTAACATCATTTTTCTATGTGTATATGAAATAAACATTATTTACTATATAATCATACTATTTCCTTTACCTTAATCATACAACATATATACACTAAAATATAATGTAAATTCGCTATTATTTACCAATTATCATACACCGATCTCAGGAATTCATATTGTACCCTTTTGATCACATTTTTATAGTTTTTAACCATTATACATCTAATCGTACCTCTTTTAATGTTTAGATCACCAGTGCAATTCATCAATCAAAGTAAGAGATTCTAGTACTAAATTAATTAGTTTAGATTATAAATCATCATAACTATCATTTTATTTCAGTAATTAACATTATATTCCCTGAAATCATCTTCCTAATCATAGAAACCATAATATCTTAAGAGTAAAATCAATTATGACTTAAATTAGAAGAGCCACACTCGTAATGACCTAATTACTCCTCAAACACCAGTTGTCCAGAATCGATTTTTCCTCCAAATCCAAGCATTTGCTTAGGAAATTTGTATTAGATCATAGCCCTTGACATTCTCTTTAATTTGAATTTGATTTGTGAATTATATTGGAGATTTGGGGTTAAATCAACTGATCGAATTGAATTGAGGCTCTGAGTTCCTGAGAGATAAGAGAAGGAAGATACAACGTATATAAATGAATTAGTTTCTCATTTTAAATTCCAACAGCCTATTTGTAAATAAAGTGAAGTTTCCGTTCAACCAGGTTGGGCTATGCCCATTTAAAATTTGAATTTTTATATTACAAATTTGTCGATATCTCCATCATACGGACTTCGATTCAGATAAAAAATGTGTAATGTAGATAAAAGAGATGATTGCAATGGCGCAAGTCTCATCGCTAAATACAATCATGTATAAAATTACCATTTACCCCCTATGGTTAGAATTATCGAAATACCCTTGTTTTAATTTAGTTATTGAAATCACATGGTATTGCATTCTCCCCCTGTTAAACCGCCTTTTTGTAAGGCAGTATGCATGCAGATTTAACCCAGCAGACGTCACGATTATCAAGGTCGATGAGTGTAGAGCAATGATTGTAAGGCACATAAATCAAGTATAAACGATTATAGAAAGCCAAAGTTGGTAGATAAATGATACAGATGCTTGAATATGAATCCTGTCTTGGATAAGTTAGGGATCAACATGACTTGGTGGAAGCCCAGGGATCAGCATAGCTTGGATCGACATGGAATGTAAGCATCATAATGCTCGACTTAGATGAAGGCAGAGGGATTGTCATAGCTTAACAGCATAAGAGGGATCGACATAACTTAATAGCATAAGTGGGATCAACATAACTAGTTATAGCACCCTAGGGATCGGCATAGCCAGGTGGATGAAGTAATAGAGGGATCTGCCTGAGTAGAGGAGAAGGATCGACATAGCTTAGTGGAATCAAAGGGATCGGCATGACATGACGGAACTCGAGGGCTTGGCATAATCGTTAATGCATGGGTCAGCATGATAAGTTATCAGAATACTTGAATCAATCATGAAGGGATCGGTATGCGCCTGGATCCAAGTACACATCTGCATTCGACAATTAATATTTTGGGAACTAGAGGTCCAAAGCAGGAGAAAATTGGAGAATAGGGTGTATGGACCCTAGGGGCCCCACCCTAAGGATCGCATGTCAAAATAGCTAAGGGATCGGCATTATCCATTTGGGGGGTTCGGTAGAAGGTAATTTGCAAGTGGGTTTGAATAAATGATCAATCAAAAGTACGAGCTTATCTAGTTTGCTCAGTATGATATTTGGATAGCCATTATATCTAAACATGAAGAAGTCATCATAGGGATCCCTACCCAAGAGTCAACTAATGAAGGGGTCGGTACCGATCCCTATTCATTAGGTTTGGTTTTAGCGACCCCTATGGTGGGCCCATATGGATAAAAAAGTCACGTAGCCAAAGTTTTAGAGAGATTGGTGGTTGTCTTCACTTATAAATGCAGCAGACATGGCTTCAGAAAAATGGATCTTCATTCTGCTCCTCTTCATCTTCTACCTAGGCGATACTCTGCCATTTTCATTCTTGTATTCCATGGATTTGTAACTATAAACAGTAATATAAACTAATAAATGGAAAATCTTTGGAGTGGACGTAGGTCGGAGTTTGCCGAACCGCTATAAATCTATGTCTCTATTTATTTGCTTTTGAATAGTTTTATTTTTGTTCTTTATTTATTTCTCTTCATAATTTTATGATTGGATTGGATATTGGTTCTTTCATATAACTAGGTGTTGGTGGCCAATTTTGATACCAACATTTTGATACTTTCACTAAGAAGACTTGCATAAGCGGATTTAGAAGCTAGGAGCTCAGATTTGGAAGCTTGGATAGTTGGATCTAGAAAGCAATGACTATGTAATCAACAAGGAGAGTGCTACTGGAAAAGAGCCACCATGAAGGGAGTTAGGAGGCTTCCTCAAGAGCTTGAGCTAATCAAGCATCAATCTACATCATAGGGGATGAAATGGAAATAGTGATGGATGCTACGTAGGAGAGGATGCTGGAAAGGCAGAAGGAGATGATGCAGAATTTACTCCAACAGATTAAACAAGCTAGAGCACAGAATGAAGAAGTTGAAGCAGTAGGAATCGTTGGAAATCAGAACCAAGAACATGAGAATGGAGCCAATAGGCAAATGAATAAAACAAAGTTGCCAAGGGCAGTCCCCTCCCAACCAAGAGGGATCGGCACCGATCCCTCCAAAGGGATAGTATCGATCCTCAAAATTTAGGGGGTATGCCCCCAAGTCTTATTGATCGTGATGCTGAAGGACCCGCAATCGACCCCATGGAGCTTGGTGCAAATCATAATTTGGATGCTCACCCGGAAGAGTACATTCTAGAATTCCCTCATAGACTCGGGGGGCAGCTTGGACCTGGTGATAGGAGACTACCATCAGAAGACAGTGACAGGTTTGCAGAGATTAAAAGGCAAGCTATGCGTGGAGGATTGATGAATAGGGATCTGAAAGATATTAATAGAAGTCCATTCGCTCCAAATATCAGGCAAGCTAGGAATCTACCGGAGTTCAAACTACCAATGCTTGAGACATATGATGGAAAAACAGATCTCGGTGTTCATTTGACGAGATACATGAGACACATAGATGTATTGGCGGCATCAGAGGAAGTCATGGCACGGTGCTTCCCCTTGTACTTAATAGATGCAGTTGTACTATGGTTCAGACAGTTGGAAAGCGGCTCTATTGGCACATGGATGGAATTGAACAAAAGGTTTATGAGGTAGTTTAGGGTTTACATCTTGAAACCCAAAAATAGGATGATTTAGCAGCACTGAAACAGAGGATCAGAGAGTCCTTGAGGAGTTTCCTAACACGATTTAATGCCGCAACAACGTCAATAGATTGTCCAGATCCATCCATGGTTTTGATGGCAGCTATATCTGAATTAGTTAATGGCATAGAGTTCAAGGATTCAGTGGCATGGGACAGGAAGACGCACGAGTAAATAAACCGGAGATAAATGCTATGCAAAATGGAGGATCATCAGGAGATGTAAACAAGAATGACAAAGGCAAACGGAAAATGAATGATGGAATTAATGTGTTGAAGAGGCAATGGAGAGAACCAAACTCTCTTCTCATACAGATTTGACTAAATCTGTGGAAATGATTTATTTGGACACTCGAGGACGTCTTAGGTATCAAAGGTCGGCAAGAAGGGAACCTTCCGAACACGAGCGGGCATCAAGAAAGCATTGACTATTCCATGAGCTGGTTGGGCACAATATAAATGACTACAGGCATTTGAAGGATATCAATGAGGAACGCATGTGGTATGGTCAATTACAATGATACGTAAGGACTCGGGCTAGACAGGTGAAACAGGAGTAGCCACCGTCCATCTCGAACAAAAATGGCACTAGATCAAGGCATTTTCATCAACCTGTTATAATTGATCGGGATGGCATGGAATAAGTAATAAGTCACTTACACGTGTATGAGATCTAGGATGATCCCTAGGCATGCTCTGAGATGACGATAAACCGTTGTGCTCGGGTTTGTGAAATTCATTTTATTTCTTCTTATTTGCTTTGAACTTTGGTTTATTAGTTGTACGAAATCTTATCTTATAGACTTAGGGATGCTTTAGTCAGGATTAATGTAATAAATAACACAAGTCACGGTTTGGCCCCGACCGGAGAGTTGGGGCAATAGCTGCGAGTCACGAGTCCCTTCGTCGAAGAGCGACAAGATGGATTCGTACACGAATTAAGTCCTCGACTGGGGATGAAGGCCAGAGAAGGATACCCCATGGATTAAGAACTCGACCGGAGGGTCGACGCCAAAGAATAAGACCCAATAGATCATCGAGTATGGATTGTGCTCGACAAGGATTCAAAAAGATCAAGGTTGTGGGTATAGACTATGCCTGGCAAAGGGTAGGCCGCTTCGCCAGAGGGCGATAGGATCAGCCTACTTAGGTCGTCTAGTATGAATTGTGCTCAACAAGGATCCGGAGAGATCAAGGAAATGGATTAGGCTAACGACCTAGAGAGGTCTATGGACCCAGAGCGGTCTTGGATTTGGATAAAATGACCCGAAGAGGCCTATGGATTTGAATATGGACCCAGAGCGTTCCTGGATTGGATAAATCAATCCGGAGAGATCTTGGATTTGGTTAATTAATTTGGAATAGATTTAGAATTGGATATCGACTCAGAATAGTCATGGATTTCACCAATGATCCAGAGAGATCAAAAAATTAGATTGGCAATAGATTGGATTCTAATTGGATAATATGGCAAACAATGGATTATGGACTTCGGATTTTGAATTTATGGCAAGTCAAAACACGCCTCCCTCTCACAAGGCATATTTTTTGGGAGGGGGGGGGGAGGGTAAAGTGTTAATCCGCCTTTTAGCAAGGCAGTATACAAGCAGATTTAATCCAACGGACGCCACGATTATCAAGGCTGACGGGTGTAGAGTGACGATTGTAGGCTATAGAAATCAGGTACAGATCGATTATACGAAGCCGGAGTTGGATGGACTTAGTAGATAAAAGATGCAGGATGCTTGAAATATGAATATTGGCTTGGATAAATTAGGGATCGACATGACTTGGTGTAAGCTCGAGGATGGGCATAGCTTGGATCGGCATGGAATGGAAGTATCATGGGGACCGGTATAGATGAAGGCAGAGGTATCGGCATAGCTTAATAGCATAAGAGGGATTGGCGTAGATAGGTAGCACCCTAGGGATTGGCATAGTTAGGTAGATGAAGTAATAGAAGGATCGACCTGAGTAGAAGAGAAGGATCGGCAAAGCTTAGTGGAATCAAAGGGATCGGTGTGACGTGCTGGAACTCAAGGGTTCAGCATAGGCATCAATGCATGGGTTGGCATGGTAAGTTGTCAGATGGATCAGCATACTTGAATCAATCACGAAGGGATCAGTATGCGCCTGGATCTAACTACACACCTGCCTTCAACAACCAATATTTTGGGATCTAGAGGTCCAAAGCATGAGAAACTTGGAGAACAAGGTGTGACCCCACTCTAGGTATCGCTTGTCAAAATAACTAAGGGATAAGGGATCAACACTATCCATTTGGGGGGTGTGACAGAAGTTAATTTGCAAGTGGGTTTGGATAAAAGATCAATCAAAAGTACAAGGTTCACCAGTCTGATCAGTATGATATTTAGAGAGCCATCATATCTAAGCATAAAGAAGCCATCAAAAGGATCACTACCCCAAAATCAACCAATAAAGGGATTGGTGCGATCCCTATTCGTTTGGATTTTGGCCTAGCAACCCCTATAGTAGGCCGATATGGAGAAGAAGGTCCTATAGTCGAAGTTTCAGAGAGATTGGTGGTCGTCTTCGCCTATAAATACAACAGACATGGCTTCAAAAAAGGGGATCTTCATTCCACTCCTCTTTATCTTCTACCTAGGCGATACTCTTCCATTTTCATTCTTGAATTTTATGGATTTGTAACTGTAATCAACATTATAAACTAATAACAGGAAAATCTTTGGAGTGGACGTAGGCCGGAGTTTGCCGAACCACTGTAAATTTGTGTCATTATTTATTTGCTTTCCAATAGTTTTAGTTTTGTTCTTCATTTATTTCTCTTCATACTTCTATGATTGGATTGGATATTGGTGATTTCATATAATTGGGTGTTGATGGCCAATTTTGGCGCCAACACTCCTGTAAAAAGAATTTCACGCTCGAAATTCGCAATGGTCAAAGAATGTAATTTGCAAACTACCTCATTGACCCGATACTAATTATAGCATACATTAGCAACCATTAAAACAGCCATCCATACATGCTACATACAATTCTATTGCTAAAATGTTTTTTAGCGAATATATACTTCAATAATATAATAGCAACATATATGTATGTTTTCTTGATTATGTCATATAAGATACTAAGTTGATGAAAAAAAGCAACTGTTAGTCAGCCTCCTAAACTAGTCAGCCTACTATGATGTATGCAAATGACATGGCATACTAGGCATGATACAAGCACTTTAATAGCAGTGTAAAATTTCTATATGGATGCAATTGTCGTTTGATACAACATATCAAAAAATAAATATAGAAATGAGTGACTTGCATACATCAAAACATAGCAACATAATCAAAAGCCGAACAATATAGTCTATATAATATCAAGACATCCAAATTAACCAACCAATCAATCATATACTAACAAAGAAATATTAATCTACAGCAGCCACTCAACCGTACCAAGATAATTTAATTGAAGTAATAGGTAAACAAACTGGAAACATACCAGAAAGGAGCAAAAATGAAAAGATTGGATCTTCTCCTCCACTTTCCAAACACTCTCAACCAGACCATTCTTCCCAACTCACCTAATAAGCCTTACTACTATTATGTATACTCATCTGAAACCACAGATCTCAAATGTACGTGCACAACTTTTTGTGGATTGTGGAATTATGGATCTTAAGGCTTTATTAACACTAAAGGGGGTGAATAGTATTTTCTAGCTTATGTAATTCCTTTTAATTTTCTTTTATGAATAATATTAAATCATAAATTAATAACATAGAACTATACTAATAATTGGTCATAGATGCAATCACGGATAAAAATGAAAGCAATAAAGTAAAATAAGAGTTAAAAAGGTAAGAGTTAAAGAGCTGACACCGAGGATTTTATACCGGTTCGGATTTCTCCAACATCCAATCTCATTCAATTTCTTGTATAGAATTATTTTCAAATACCTACTTTAAACATGTAGTAAGCAAACTCATTAAAGTCATGATTTCAAGGCTACAAGATACACCCTCATGATTCTGGAGTTCAGGGTAGACTCGCTTGACTTAAACGGGCTACATGCGCACTCACCTGATTTGAACGAGCTACAAGCATACCCACTTGTTTGAATGAGCTACAAGCACATCCACTTGAGTTAAACGGGCGACAATCATACCCAACAAACAAAAATAGAGTTGGTAGTTTTTCCAAAGACAAATTCTTTTACTTCGGATACAATGGATCTCATAGCCTCTTGGATAGCACTTTGATCTTTGAATTGAGATAGAGATATTTCCAAAAGAGTAAGAAAGTAGTATTGAATCAGTACAATGAAGCATGAATTGCTTCTATTTAATGTTGAAGAGAATAAAGTATATTTTTCAAAAGAATTTTCAGGAAAGTAGGGAGGGAAGAAAGTAACTAATTAATTATCAAAAACTTGTTTGCACTTCCCTTTATATAGCAAATTAATATATGTATCCATTCATGAAGAGTTATGTCGAATAAACAGTTCCATTCAAAATTTTAAAAACCATTTGGTGGCATGTATGTTGACATATCCTAGATATGTATGTCGACATCTAGTGAAAAATGAAAATTGTTTTATTTAAAATGATTTGAAAATTCTATCCTTCTCTAAAATAATTTGAACAAAGTTTTTAAATATTTTTAGACTTCAAAAACTTCTATAAAATATTTTAGAAATTTATTTTGTAATTAAAATAATTTATTTTAAAAAAATATATTAAAGATCAAAAATTGGATATAGAGATCGGAAATTGCTATTGAAGACTTTAACAATATCTACTAATGACTATGTACACTAAATTATAACCTTAAGATCTTCATTTCCTTGTCTTTGAAATCATAAGTCTTCACATCTTTATCTTGAGTTTTTATACTGTACAGTCTTCGATTCAGCACCTGTGTAACATTCTACACTATATAATTTGGCAAAACATTAGTATCTATATTTTATATGGTTGTTTTCATCAAAATAAATAATTGAGGTATTAATAGTCTTCCCCATTTTTGATGGTGACAACCATTAAATATTTTTGATATAAAATATGATATAACTCCTTCTGATTTACATAACTCCCCATGAATATATGCATGTTTATATATTATATTTTTTTCACCTTTTTCATCAACAAAAATGGGTGGAAAAATAAAACTCCCCTAAATGATACACATATAAACTATATTAAAATGTTAAGAAATATAGATTTAACTATATGGCATATATGAATGATCATATATATGTCAAATACAAATGTAGGATGCTATAATCTTTACCAATAAAAATTGGAATAAACTCCTAATTAAGGTGATATATACATCAAAACCAATACCAATATATTAAAAATAATATAAAATAAATGTTATATATGAAATCAAAATTCAATGATGAGAGTATGGAAAACAATTCAATATGACATAAATGATATTATTATATAATCTCAAGCATCCAAATTTGACAAAGAAATTTATATATTAGATTTATTACATAAACTCATATATTTACATAACAAACCATATTAATTAAGAAATTTAATCATAGCATAATCATAATATTTGATAAGTGTAACTACATATATAATCAACTTTATGTTAAAAAAGTTTGTGAAGTAAATATTATTTTATTCTTATACATTGTTTATTTTTAGAAATACATGATAATTTATAATAACTTTTTAGCCAAATATGCAAAGTATAAGTGAGATATGTAGAGTTAAAAAATATCACTAAAAAAGCATCATATAAATTTAATAATAAAAAGAACCGGGGAATGGCAGTAAGATGGTTGCTCATATGTTTCGGTGTCATTACCATCTTCAAAAATAAATTTAGAGAATATCACAATTTGATTGATCTTATAAAAGGTCTTCATAGTCATTTTTTCATCTTTCTCATCTTATTGTATGTAGTGCCTGAAGTAATAGAACGTATTTATACTAGTATCCATACTATCTTTCAGAAATCAAACTCAATATTTTTAAGAGTTTATGATCATGAATGTTTAAATCATGAAAAACATGAATGATTACGTCCAATGAAAAATATAATAAAAAATGAGATATTCTACTAAACCTTTTATTTTCAAATTTTGATTCAACACAAGTGGAGTTCTAAAATTCGCTCATAACACTATTATATGTGAGACAATGCGACTCTAACATATAACGTATTGTATTTTGTGCCTGATTGATTATTTAAATCACAAGTGTATTAATGAATAACATGTGTAAAGACACTTGGCATCATGCATGTATATAATGATCTTCCGAAATGACAGGTGTAATGACACATGTCATTTTGTATATGTGTTACTATTTGTTTGTATGACAAGTGTCATATGATGTGGCGCGTTCTCATTGAGAGAAGAAATTTTATAAATATAGCCTCATTCACATACCCTAAGTATATTTAATTAATTTCATGAAGCCATAAAGTTAATATCTCATCATAAATTTAGTAAGAAAGAAGTAAAATTATCATTAAAAAGTTGAAATCATGGAAGAAGGTATGCTATCCTATTTAGTATAGTCATGATAAATGATTATTGGAAAGTAAACATTTTATAAAAGTCAACAGCGAAGAAGTATGATAATCACGAAGAGGTATGACCGTTAAAAAATTAAAAATTAAAATCATAATTTGGCAGTAGATGTGTCTATTCGAACTTAACGAAAATAAAATAAAATGTTTCGTTAATTTAAAGTACTCAAAATTTCTATGTAGTTATATATACTAATGGGTGAGTTTGGCATACATCCTTGATAAAGTTTGCAAATAAACAAAACATTCCTCCATTTTTTAATAAGTTTTCGGCCCCTGTTTTCAAATTCACGCGCGCAAAAAGATCTAAATACCCTTTACGTTTTTAACATTTCAAATGTTATAAATTTCTATAGAAAGATCGGATCAGCAAACCGTTTTGGCCAAAAAATCAAAAAATTTATGACCTTTAAAATGAGATCAATTGTTGATACCAAAAAATCATATTCGCAGTAAGGATGCGATTATTGAATATATCTGTAGAGAATTCTTCAAATTTTGAACAACGTCGATTTTTCTTTAAATATGCAACTATACCATATAATTGCAGGCATTACTGCAACTATTACTTATAATTGAAGACAATTATTTGCATATAGTTGCTGAATTGTCTGCCACTATTGCATATAGTTGCTGACAATTCCGCAATTATTGCATATAGTTGCTAAATTGTCTGCAACTATTGCATATAATTGTAGACATTTCTGCAAATATTGCATATAATTGCAGATAATTATACAATTATTGCATATAGTTGCTAAATTGTCTACAACTATTTCATATAATTGCAGATATTTCTACAATTACTGCGTATAATTGCAGACATTTTTACAATTATTGCATATAGTTGTTGAATTGTCTGCAACTATTGCATATAATTACAGACATTTCTGCAATTATTACATATAATTGCTGAATTGTCTACACTCATAAATATAGTTGGATCAAAAAATAGCTTGTCCTGTCGAGGTTTTTACATATGCACAATGCCACTCATTAGAAAGATAATAAAATTTGTGATTTAATTGTGAAAATGGTTTCTTAATCCGTCGTTTCTAAAAAAAGTTATTGCGTTTTAAAGATTGGTAATAATGGGGTGCAAATTTTAATTATGGATGTGAGAATAACATCAACATATGAAGAATTAACATTGCTACAATGGAGAAGAGTGGTATTGTAGGGAAGAAAATTGTAGTATTTGAAATATGGATGTAATTTATATCTTTTTTTGGGGAGGATGTTTTGTTTATTAAGTTTGATTTTAGGGACGTGTATCTTATTTTCACTATACTAATTATATTCTAGAAACTAATTTTTTATGTTATAAAATTGTTGTAAAATGACATAAAAAGTTCAAAATTGCAGTGGCCCACATCAAAAGTATGGTTGTCGTAATACCAAGTGACCATTTATCTATGTTATTATATTATTACTGAATTGCATTCTAAGAGCGCGCAAGTCCCTTAAGTATTTTTCTAAAATGAGCAGCCACGTTTTTATTTCCTTCTGTTCATTCGTACCCAACTCTCCGCTATTTCCTTGTCCCCCAAACATATATTAACGTCCTCATTCCACTTCCACTTGACGAAAAGCCTAATCTTAATGGCCGATAGCTTTAAGCGCCTCACTTTGTCAACCGTTCTTCTAAAATTTTGGTGAGTAGGTATTTTTTTGCCATCTACTTTTACGTATTTTATTTACTTAAATTCATTTTTTATTTCAACCAAGAATTTATAATCCAAGCGTGTTATGTTCAAATTTACTTATTTTGATTGTATCGCTCCTCTTAATTTTGCATTTTCCCTCATTTATGGATTTTATTTTAATTTTTTATGTGCATAGTAAATCATATTAGGGTTCTGAAGGTTGTTATTCATGGCAAGCTTATCAATTTCCAATCTTTTCCCAGCGCTCTTTTCTTGAAACTTTCCTCCCCTTTCTCAGCCTGGTTCCTATAGGGAGCCTATCATTTTATTAGTAGATTCAGGGCCGCTCTATATTCCTTTCCCTAATTGTCTACCATATTTGAGGTTTAAAAGAACCTAATTCTATTGGGGCAACCATTCTATTATTATCGGTTTACTACTTCAGCTTGCGTCTATTCGATTTTCTTTTTTCCCTTATTGTTTCTTTATACAGTAATATAAAATGTCCACGAGTAAGTCGACGTCTTGATGTTGTACCTTTTTAATCTCCAGTTTTATGATTAATGTATTTTTTGTGCCGAAATTATTGTTTTACTACATAGATGATGATAACAATAAATTCAATAAGCTTAAAATATTTGTTTTCTATTATATATATTGTTAAATTTTGGTGATACAAAATCACAAATAGAAGGAAACAAATATGAAAAAAGAAAAGTAATCATGTGTGTTCATTATGGAAATGCATAAATTATTGGATCGCATTTGCATGAGATGGCATGGAAATAAATGCATGCGTACGTTATGGAATAATATATATGCAAAAGGATATGCGTATTATTTCTTTCTCGGTAATCGCATTGCTTTGGGATTATTTTCCTCCATCTTTGCTGATTAAAGAAATGAGTGAATTACTTGCTATCTTTGCACCATTTGTTACCATTGTAATTTGCCTCCATTATCTTCTTGCCATATCTCGGTAATTTAATCGATGGCTTGCATGAATTTACACTGACTATATATTGAGGATAGACTCATTATAAACCTATCCTGACATTCAATCAATGATCCCCAAATACAATGTCTATTCTTGTTAACCTAATTTAGGGTCTTGGTTATGTAAACTCTTTGTAATCTCCTGTAATCTCTCATGTGTAATAAAATCTCTCTTCTTTGGACTAGACGTGTACTATCTTGATGATAGTGGAACCCGTATAGATATTATGTGTCTCTTTTTTTCTTTAGAGTTATTTACTATTTATTTGGAGTAATAGAATAATTGTTGTTAGATTGAGTGATGTCCAATTGGCAACTCTGGATCTTGTTATTTTTTTGTTCCACATTTGTGCAATTTTTGCATGACAGATTGGTATCAGAGCAAGGCGCTTTGTTTAAATTGTGCATCAATGGTTTCTAGAAAGAGCGGTAGATCCGGTGTAATTATGTCATTACTCATTTTGATGGAAAAGGAGATGTTGGAATATAGAAGATAAAGATTGAGAAGATTATGTTAAGAGATAAGAGTGTTTCAATCTTGAAACTTTGATGATAAGGAGTTTAGTGTGTCAAAGGAATAACTGGGTTTGGGAACCTATATCTGTTTACGGCTCAACGCTGATGTGTGAGTCTTATGTTGATTTCCATAGGAAATTTAGAAGATTGCAAAAGAAAATTCCATTTTCTCTTGGTACACCATATTTGTTGTCCACTTGGTTCTTCAAGTATTGAGGGTAGTGCTCATAATACTGAATGGTTCAGCTGATGTACCTAATTTTGGTAACGGAATTAGCACCGCTAAGGCTTGTCGACTTGTGATGCCTTCTTAGAGATTTCAGTTCATAGAGCTGGTTTTTATGAATTTAGCCGATGAGGTACAACATCAATTTTGTGATGCCATCTCAAAGAAGTTTTGCAAATCATGTGTGGACTTTGGTGACATCGTGAAATTGCTAGCTAGCTTTGGATTTATTGATTTGCATATTGGTGCATTCAAGTGTGCCTCGGACTTGGTTCATTGTTTTTTCCCCAGCGACTTATTGTGCCATGTGATGGTATGTGGAAGGACAGAGAATTTTGTTGCATATAGAGATTTAGATTAACCTTTTTACATCCACTGGTTTTTGTTTTCTTTTGGCTCTGTATTTGGATTGGTGATTAAGTAGATTTTTTTGGGCCTTGGTGGTGTTGAGATTATTTTGGTATCTACCTTCTTTTGATTTTGAGTATTTGCGACATTTATTTGGTGCGTGGAGACATAGTTTGAGCTCGTTAGCAAGGTGTGATGGAAGATAGCCTTGTTGGAACCCATTGGTTAAATATGCATTTTTGGTTCTACTTCGTTAAGAGATTTTGGTTGAAGGTGGAGTTCATTGTTTAAAGAGTTTTATGTTGAAAAAGAGAATTCGAATCAAGGTGGGGGTGTTGGGGATATGTGATGCATCAAGGAGAAGTGTTGAATTTTGGTGATATAAAATCACAAATAGAAAGAAACAAATACGCGAAAAGGAAAGTAAAAACGTGTGTTCATTATGGAAATGCGTAAATTATTGGATCACATTTGCATGAGATGGCAAGAAAATAAATGCATGCGCACGTTATGGAATAATATATATGCAAAAGGATATGCATATTATTTCTTCTTAGTAATCGCATTGCTTTGGGATTATTTTCTTCCATCTTTGCTAATTAAAGGAATGAGTGAATTATTTTCTGTGTTTGCACCATTTGTTGCCATTGTAACTTGCCTCCATCATCTTCTTACCATATCTTGGTATTTTGATCAACGGCTCGCATGAATTTACACTGGCTATATATTGAGGGTAGACTTCATTGTAAACCAATCCTCTTTATTGTAACCCTTAATACTGTGAGTGATGTTCAATTGGAAAATCTTGATCATGTTATTGTATTTTCCGCATTTGTGCAATTATTGCATCATGTTGAAATCCATCCGCACATCTATTCATTGGGGCAACATAGGGTTTAGTCAACAATTTTTAACAAAAGAAATTTCTTGTTGTTACATGTGACCAAACTCTTATATATACCACTCTACTTCCATTATTTTTCACGATATGGGACTAATCTTTTTCCAATATCCGCCTATTACCCACATATAATGCGAGACACCCCAACATATATAAGCATGTAAATTTGAACTTAAAACTGAGTTAGTAATCAACATAAAGGAAAGATAAAAGAAGTAAATTTACGTGGTTCACAATTTTTATCATAGTTATTTACTTATTTTCTATGTTCTGTCCATTTTTATATGCAAATTGTACCTACCATATACATTGATTCAAATTCAGCATGCAAACTGAAATGACCTGCCTTTCTCTCCATAGAAAGACGCATCATTATTAAGTAAGAAAGGGATAGAGAAGAGAAAAGATAGAGAAGAAAGAAAGAAACAACATCAGAATCTCAATAGCGGAACGAATAAATTATATTAATCACATAGATATTACATAGTATCATATACATCAGAGTTACACAGCTTATACAACACATACTGGACAGTTATAAACACCTGTCTAGTTATACAACTCAATATACAATACAGATATCAACACAGAGATCAACACAGCATAACCACTATATTTCTACAAACACTGAAGCCTCCTGCTTCATATCTCCTCCAGAATTCGTCAAATCTAACCTGAATCTCTCGGCTACTCGTAAAAATATGAGTACCCAAGAGTTTAAGAAAAACAGAAAATAAACTCCGGGTCAGACATGGCTCTGGTGTGAGCAAACGTGTTAAAGTTGCTTAACTTTAAAAAACCTTTTGAAAGAAAAAGTATCACGTATGTAACGACCCGGCTTTTTCAACAGTAATTTGTGATATTTAAAATGAATTTAAATAATTAATTTGAAATATAATTTGTTTTCAATATGAAAAGTTGGTTTGATTTAATAAAAAGAGAACTCAGAATTTTAAATATAACAATTAATTGAATAAATTAAATAGTAGTTGACAATTGGGTAAATTATTTAAATCTGGAATTGTGACCTTGTTAGAAATATTTTAACGGCTTATAAAAGTATATTGATAATACTGGAAGTAATAGATGGATTAGAATTGAATTTAAACTGTCGTTTGTTCAATTTTAAATTTACATCGTTTAAATTGACATTTAAAAATAACCTTCCGAGGGACAGTCTCGGAATTCAATGAAACCAGTTCCATTGGATCCGTAATATTGAATTGTTACAGGATTTCAATTTTCGTAGCATTCTGAGCGATTGTATGATCGTACGAGAGAAAAACGCTTTGGAAATAATTAATCGTTTTAAAAAAATTAAAAAAAATATCCTACATCAAATCGTAGCCGTATTCTTACCTTCAGCTTCTCAAAGACGCTTCCCTATCTTTTAAATTCACGATGCTTCTCGTTTAGGTCTTCGTTCAATAACCCAAAATCAAAAATAATGGCCGCATGCCCTTTTCTCCTCAAATCGACTTCGTCCTCTGTGATAAAAAAAAGAGGAGGGTACGATTCAATTCAATTCGAAAACATATAGAGCCTCGTTCAATTCGAATCGAATCTCGTTTCCTTTTTTTCATTTTTCCTTCAGTTCGAACGACATCAAGTTGAAGCCGCATCTCCTCCTCTTCTAAATCAAAACCCCCTCGTTTTCCCTTTCTCCCTCAAGCCGATTCACGGCATATATATAAAAAAAAAATGGCCGAAGCCGTGATTTCTCGAAGCTAGGTCGAGTTCGTTTTTGGGGCAGCGGCGTGTCAGGGGGACGTCGGCTAAGAAGGAGGCGGCTGTCGCGATGTCGGCGATCGCGCGCGCCAGGACAAGGCAGCGGAGTCGAAGTCGAACGCATTCTCGAGCTCGGAGGTGTTGGGTGGCTTGCTCGCACTCAGGCCGGTGGCGGCTAAGGATTTGAGGATGGGCTGCAACCGTTCTCGATTTTGGGGAAGAGGTATGCTTCTTTCCGTGTTCGTTTTTAATTAAAATAAAAATAAAATCAGTATAAATTTGTGATTACAGAAATTTTAATAATAATTGTAGTAAAAGTTTGTAGCAGTTTTGGTGTTATATATATACAAGTCTGCAGTAAAGGGAAAACAGAAATCATTTTCTTATTGGTAGAGTTTGAAAATAATAATAATCATAATAAAATTTAAAATTTACTGTTAAACAGTTTTAAAATCTTAAGTTATGTTTAGTTTAATTTAAATAAGTAAAGACAATATATATGTGTGTGTATATATATATATATATAAGATGTTGAAAAATATAGGATGTTATATGAATTGGATTTGATAAAATCTGTATAGGATATTTTCATTAATATATAACAAAAGAAAATAAAATATATATATATATATATATTCACCTTAACTAGTTTATTTTAAATGATTTAATTAAGGTAATTAATTTTGTTCAAGTAACTTATTTAATTTAAATTACTAAAGGGTTTTTGTTAAAGGAAAATAATTAGCTTAACTTACAAAGATAAGTAAATTTATTAAATAAAAACTAAATTGTCCGATTTTCAAAGTAAATTATTAGATTTAATAAATTTATGTAAACGGTAATTAATTGTTCAATTTGTTCAAATATTAATAAATTCATATAATTGTTATTCAAGGTCAAAAATATGGAAACGAGTCGGGATTGGGAAGGATTGCAACTTAAAAGCAAAGGTGAGATTTTCTCACTCATATGGATGCCTAGTTAATTAAATATTAAATTTAAATCATTGGATGTGATTGGTTGATTTATGATAATTTATTCACTGGATGATAATATAAATCCAAATACTGCAATATTTCATATTGAAGTGAAATTGTTATTTTATTGTGCTAACATCTGTGGATGCAGGGAAACAGGTTGGAGGGATCCAACAGGATTCCTCAAAGATATTTATTTATTATATATATATATTGTTGTCATATGACAGGATGAATGATATTGATATGGATTTGCATGTGAATTAAATTTATATGGAAATTGGAGTTTACTAATTTTTAAATGCTATAAATAATTTAATTGAAGGAAGTAAAATGAAATTTAAATTAAAAGAATATTTCTTTAGGATTTGAATTTACTTCTATTGAGACTAAAGCAAAATTAAAAGAATAGTTATTACGTTGGTTAAACATAAAATTAGTTAAAGTTGAGTTTGAGAAAATTTAAATTATGTACAAAGACTTGAAGAAAATATTGTAATCGATAAATGGATTTGAAGTAAAGCAAAACTATATTAAGAAAATAAAATAAGAGAACTATATTAAGAAATCAAAATAAGGGAATTTTATTAAGAAGTGAAATGGAATTTTAATAAGGAACAATATGGGATTGAATTGAAGAATATAATTATAAAAATAGGATTTTTGAATAAATTGTTTTCATAAATAAATGAAAAGAAAACTCAGGGAGTTATAAATTTATAAATGAAGTTTATAAATGAGATGGGAAAATATCAGGGTATATTGGAAAAGATAAGTCAAAGTGAAACTTATATTGGGATATGAAACTTGTTGAATGGAAATAGTAAAATATTTCTGAAGGAGAGTGTGGACAAGAGGCATTTATAGATGATATTGGATTTTCTAAAGTTAAATTTTATTTTACAAAGGAATATTTTTCAAATTACTACACTATAAATTTTTGTAAACTATTACTTGAATTTAAAATGTTTTTAAATTAGATAATTTTGAAGGGTAGGCAAATATTTATAATAAACTTTAATTTTCTAAAACCAGCTTTACAATTTATCATTAACTGGGATGAACTCTAATTTTTAAGTTAAATATTTCTTTTAAACCGTAAATTGTATAAAACTATACTTCTTATTTTATAAATCTAAATATTTTCAAATGCTTTTAAAATCCAATTAATAATCCTCTTGTGATGATAAGTGAGTTATTAAATAAGATAAGATTTAGGAGAAATCTTATAAAGTGAAGGAATTGAGTTTGAAAATTTATAAGCAAAGTATAAATTGATTTTTGAGAAAGGAATGGGAAAATTAGAAATATTTTCAAAGGTAAATCGAATTGAGTGTGTATGAGAAATCAATTTAAATGATTTCATGGAAATAAAGGACTTTGAATCTATTTCAAATGGGTTAAAATGGAAATAATATCTGAATGATATTTGAGATAAATAATTTATGGAAATTATTTGATGGTTGCTTGTGTGTGATTAATTGATAGTTAAATAACCGACTATCAATATTGGACAATGCGTTGATCGTTTCGAAGAGTCCGGGATCAGATTTAATTATCCGAAAACCACTTCGATCCGGTTTGAACGATTACGAATGAAGACCGTGAAGAGTTGAAGACGGTGATTCGGTTTGTCCAGACCCAGGGCAACTTGTATGGATTGAATGCTTTCAGAACATCGTCAGGTGGACGATGAGCATTCTAAGTGTTGCGTTCTTGAAAGGTAACGTTAAACCTCAAGCCTCATCAACCGGGAATGGCTAAAACAGGGGAGGTGCAGCAAGACTTCGTGGGTAGCCCCCACTGGAGAGTGAGGTTTCCCCTGTCTAGATGTCCCTTTTATTCGGCTTAGTGGGCGGTTGGTCGCGCCAACTGCGGGGTGATCTTGCTTGGGACTGTTCAGTAAGGAATGGTTCCGGTCTTGTGTTGCAGGGGAGTTAGGGTGGCTCCTCGGTACTCTGATCTGGACCAGGTACTGTGACGGGCGGTACCCCAGTAGCCCTGCCATTGTATGGGATCCAATCTCCAATAAGCGCCTGTACGGTTTTGATTGTGCCCAACTATTGCTGAAACGTGAGATGCAAGCATTTCAGCTAGATTCTATTTACTTTCTATAGACACTATAATAATATCAGAGAACTTTCATAAAAATTGTTTTAGCTATCGTAAGGTAAAAACCCGACATGTTTATTTGTGGCGTGGTCTTACGAGATGCTTTTGTTTTCAAAGGATTTTCGAAACTTTAATAATCCAATTGAGTGTGATTTTCTCACGCTGGTATTCCAGACTGACTCGGGTGTTGTTTTATATGATGCTCGGGTCAGACCGAGTTAAACAGGATTCAGGTTTTATACTGGAGCTCAGGAGACGAGCTGGTGACAGAGCGTATCTACGTATTTTCCTATTATTTCCGCTGTGTATGGTCTTATAGTAGTTGTCTCTGTATGATTGATTGATGTACTCTGATGATGGTATGTATGTATATGTATACAGTACAGATTTCTTGTATTTAAAACTGTATTCTATATATTATATTTTATTCCGCTGCGATGTGAGATTCTGATGTTGTTTTCTTTTCTTCTTCTTCTATCCCTTTCTTCTTTTCATAACTATCTGGAGTTTTCGGGTTCGAAAATTCCGGGTTGTTACAACGTAAGACTCCCCACACATAAACATGGGTAAGTTTATACCTCACGCTAACCAAACTTTGATAGGACATTCTACGATATTATAATAGGGTCTAGGGTTTTCAAGTAAAATATAGAAATAGCTGGAATGCTTACATCTCACATTCCAACATAGTTGGGCACAATCAATACGTACGGCACTTATTGGAGATTGGATTCCATACAATGTTAGGGCTACTGGGGTACCGCCCATTACAGTTCGGGGCCTAGATCACCGTACCGAGAATTACTCCCAATCCTCTGCAACACAAGGCTGGAAACATTCCTTACTGAACAGTTCCGAACAAGACAATCCCACGGTTGGCAACCGCCCACACAGCCCAAAAAAAGGGACATCTAGACAGGGGTAAATCTCGTCCTGCTTGGGCATGACTCACTTAGCCTTGCTTCACCTCCCATGTTTTAGCCATTCCCAGTTGATGAGGCTTGAGGCTACGATTACCTTTATAGAACACATCTATCTTAGAATGCTCATCGTCCACCTGACGATTTTTTAAAAGCATTCAATCCATTCAAGCTCGTTCTGGGTTCGAACGAAACCGAAGGCATTATCTTGTTACACACATTTTGGAATCACCCTCCGGGTTAACGACAATAACCTTGCACTCTGAATCTTCATCTTCACTTGAGATTCACGACCTATCGTTAATTTGGATCTATGTGGTTTTCAGATATCCAAATCTGGAACTCTGATCCCGACCTCATCGAAATCTAAAACGCCATCTTTTAGGTCCAAGTTGTTTTAAAGTTAAAACGATTCAATTCAATTCATTATCTATATTCACACAGATAGATAATTCTCATATACACAGATAGATAATTCATATCATCACCATTCAATCAAATCATCTCATATCACAAATCACACATATCTCATCAAGAGATATCAAACAATCAAGGCATTCAATATCAATCAACCATCCATAAGCAATGATTTATTAATAACACCATGTATAATTAATTTAAAATGAACTAAATTAATTACTTCATCTCTAATTAATTTAAATAATTTAAAATAAATTAAATTAATTACTTTCATCACTAAAATCTTGCTTACTTAACCATTAATTAATTACAAACCAATTAATTAATCATTATCTTAATTAATCACTCGTGATTAATTATCTTTAATTACATTAAGTAATTAACCCTTAATTAATTACACAAATTAATTATCTACAAACCATTAAGTAATTAACCTTAATTGCTTCATTTACCATAATTAATTACATTAATCCTTAATTAATTACAATTAATTAATTACCTTATAATCACTTATTATTGATTAATTAATCTTAATTAATCAATCCTTAATTACTCTCATTAATTACATTAATTAATGATCCTTAATTAATTACTTCCATTAATCAACTTTAATTAATCATAAACAGTAATTACCATCCTGTAGTTACTTGCCTTAATTAATTAACTCCTTAATTAATTATATTAATCCTTTGATTAATTACACCAAGTAATTAACCCTTAATTACTTCTACTAAGTAATTATTCTTTAATTACTTTTCCATTAAGTAATTTCCTTTTAATTAATTACATCCCAGTAATTATACATTAATCACTTCACTTAGTAATTACACTCTTTAATCTCATTAAGTATTCATACTTAATCAATCATCAAGATTATCTTAATTAATCAACCAATTAATTAAGCACATTCATTTGATTAATTGCAATTGGATAATTTATTCCTTTAATTTCCCCTTTAAATAAATTAATTAATCTTTAATTATAGATTAACTATTCTTTAATTATTAATTAATAAACCTTAATTATCAATCAATAAAACTTAATAACCAATTTATTAATCCATAATAACCTTTAATAACAATTAATTAACCCTAAATAACAGTTAATTAGTCCTTAATTAACTTTAATTATAGATTAATAATTTCTTAATTATTAGTTAATGAAGCCTAATTAATTAATTAATAAAACTTAATACAAATTAAGTACTTTTAAATTACAAGTTAATTAATTTCTAATTACTAATTAATCAACCTTAATTAATTAATCTCTAATCATTAATTAATAAGCGCTAATTATCTAATTAATAATTCTTAATTATAAATTGATTACCCTCTAATTAATTAACTTATAACCCTTAATTATTAAACAAATAAATTAAATTATACTCTTAATCAATTCCTTAATTAATTCTTAATCATTATTAATTAAATTAATTAATCATATCTAATTTCCTTTAATTAACTTAATTAATTTCAATCCCTTAAACCTTAATTATCCTAATATTATCTTAATTAATAACTTAATTATCATTACAAACATTTTATCTTAATAATTAATTTTACTTAAATTAAATTATTAACTAAGTTTTAAAATAATTATTAACTTGATAAATTAGTTAACAAAACTTCCTTTAAATACTTAAAATATTATCAAGTAATAGTTTTCAAAACTAGTTTCAAATTTGAATTTGAAACTTGCTTTTACAAATACCTTTACAATTTCATTTTTAACACAACTTTTAAATTAACTTAAAATTTTACTTAATAAAATTTAAGTTAAACAAATTTCAAAACCTCTTAACAAATTATTAAAGAAAACATTTTTTTTATATAAAGTAAATTTATATAAGAAGATTTAAACTAAATTAAAGTTTAAATTTTAAAACTTAGATTTTAAAACCTTTTTTTTTAAAAACTACTCGACACATGCATCGGGTCAAACCCAAAATCCACTCGGGTCTAACCTAAGTTCTCTTTCATTTCAAAATTTGTTTTAGTTTTTAGTTTAAGTTTAAAATTTTAAAACTGGTAACCACTACAATAGTTAACAGGTTAAACCATCACCAACTACTTCAAGTTCCCACTCGAGACATCAACCGATACACGCGAGCCTGACTTCGAGCAAACCACAACCCAAAAGCAACTGACACCAAAAACATCCCCGTGCACATGCACCAGCGCCGGAATCATCTCCGACCTCTGACGAACCCTCTGGCACGTCACCCTACGCCGCAGCAACCCTCTCCGATCATTAATCCACAATAACAAGCCTCGATCCAAAATTTAACAGTCCAGTTGAAAACTGGAACCAACTCCCATGGCCAAAACCACCTCGAAGTCGCGCCTCTGATCATCAGACGATGCACAACCCGGTCCACTCCATCTCCGATCATCCACGAAGCGAATACCCTCGGTCCTATCCAACTCGATGCACCAAAGAGGAAGCTGTGGTTAACTTTTCCCATCTCGACCAAATTAGGTTTAGAACCTAAATCCCCTTGCCGCTGTCACCACGACCATCAGACAACCCACCATCCATTTTTCCTAACCTCGTCGAACCATCCTCCACCTCCACTTGAAACTCCGCCCACCAAAATCCCTCCGCCCACCAAAATCCCTCCGCCCACCAAAAATTCCTCGAAAACCATGCTCTGGTCACTTCCAAAATTCACACTCGATTCTACTTTAAAAATCATGAATTTCATCTTACAAATCAAATTTTCCCAGGCCGATTCAAGTTATATACCTGAATCGGAGAATTGCAACAATGGGGTTTTAACATATTTATAAATTTTTACCGTAAATCTTGATTTCCAAATATTTTATATGTATATATAAACAAGTTTAAACTATTTTTATATCCATGTTCAAGCTTAAACAAACTTATTTTGTTTGAAAACTATGGCTTAACAGAGATAAGAGGAGAAGAAAGTGGAATTTGAATTAAAATTAAACTCTGTAATAGAAAACAGAGAATATCATGAATATAACAGACATGCACCCATGCATACAATCATATATACAGAATTCTACACTTATTTATACACATGTAGGCATCATCATCACAGAGATTTCATAAGAAACCATCATTAACTTATTTAAACTTTAATAAAAATGTTTACTCACCATTTCGAAAAGCAGAGGCTTTAAAAAGAAACTGGGATTTTTGAAAGCTAGAAGGCTTGCAAACAGATCTTTGATTACTGCTATGTTGTTGAGGAGATTGCTTGACACTTTACATTTGAAAAAGAAATCTTGATCTACAGGCTTGCTTTGATAATTAGTTACAGGCTTGAAAATGCTTTCCAGGTCACATTTTAAAATTGAACTTTGCTTGAACTTTTGAAACAAAAATTGCAGGCTGATATTTTATAAGTTACAGGCTTGAATTTCTGGTTTTCTCTGATTTGAAAAAAATGCTTGACAGGTTTGAAAATTACAGGCTTTGATATAAGGAGGTTACATGGTTTGAGAATGGTTTGTTTAGAAATGAATTTCAGGTTGAAGCTTCAGATTTGAAAGATATTTGCAGAGTGTAAGTTTTGAACTAAGAATTGTTTTGATTTTGGGGGTGGAAGCTTGATAATCTTTGCTTTTTTACAAAAATGTTACAGGTTTTGTATTTGATCCGAGGAGTATTTCAGGTTTTTGAAAATGAGATTGGAAAAGGAATAGGAAGTGAAGAGGTATGTTTATATAAACTAGTTTATGGTTATTTAAAATCAAAGAAAAACAAAAATAAAATGTGTGACACTTGTCTCTACCGTACTTAATTACTTAACACATGTTACTTAAGTGGTTTATAACTTAACACTTGTATTTATTCATTTTCTTATATTTAAAAATGATTTTAAAAGCTTTTATGATAAATTTCCTAATTAATTAATACATTTCTAAATTAATAAATCCCTTTCTAAAATTTATAAAAACAAAACCTTTAAAAGAAAATAAAATAAAAACCAATCATATTTTAAATAAAATCATATATAGTATTTTTAATCCATTTTTAAATGTAAATACTAACCTTTTGTATTTATTTACTCTTAAAAAAATACTTTTCCAAATTTCTATAAATAAATTTCCATTAAAGAAAATAATATAAAACAACTTATTTTAAATAAAAACCTTATCCATATTTTATATTCAAAATATTTTTAAAATAATTATCCTTTAAATTCAAATCTAAATTCAAATTCAAATTCAAATTCAAATTCAAATTCAATTTAAAATCTAATTTAAAATCAGTTCAAATAAATATCAATTTTAAACAAACACATTATTAAATTTGTAGATAATTATTCTATTTAAAAATAACTTAAATACACACACACACACGCACACACACATATATATATACACACTTATTAAATTTGAAAATAATAAGTCTATTTAAAATCTATTTATATAATAACACAATTTAAATATGTAAATTATTATTCCATTTAAAAATCTATTTATAATTATATTTAAAAACATCACATTATATTTATTATTGTTTGAAATTAACAAATTTTTACCAATTTTAAATAATTAATTAAGAGATTATCGCATTTTAAATTCCTTGAAATTCCGGGATATCACATTCCTCCCCACTTAAAAGATTTTCGTCCTTGAAATTTAAAACAAAAGATAATCCAAAGTTTTTATTTTATTACAACCAGTTCAAGCATATATTATCAACCATACACAATCAATCAAACAATTTAATCCAACAAACAACACTGGCTATCCGGACACAGATCCAGATAAGCTTCCTAAAATTTCCCCGAGTTTCCCAGGTACACACGCAGGGATACTCGCTCTACTGAATTCAAACTAGCTACACCACTAAGCTACTGAGCTCTTACTCATCTAGATCTACCATCTACACAAGAGATCTGACTACAATCAAGACCAACTCAACATCCAAATCCTTCCACACAGTTGGCTCCAAAACCAGAGATGGATCATACACGTATTCCCTCAGAGATACGTGAAATACCTTGAATCCTAGTCTTCCAAACTGGCAATTCAACCCTTATAAGCCAAACACTAATTTCTTACAAAAACTCAGAAGAATCCAATATACTTTGGAGCTAGCTTCCTAGTCTTACCCAATCTTATTTCTCCTTTGCCCGGAGAAAATCTCATCCCAAAATCCAAATCTCCAACTTTGGATTCCAAATTCCTTCGTCTTTTAATCATAAAACTCTTCTGATGATCCTAGGCTGCCTACATCCTTTCTGATCAGCTCAACCTTCGCTGATGCCTCTAGAAACAAACTGGACCAAAAACAATCCAACAAAATGATCCTATCAAGTCTATCCAAAATCAAGAACTCAAACTCTACTCCACAATCATCAGTGGATTTCAAACTTACTTCTCCTATTCGGAAAAGACAAAATAGGTGCACTTGCCAATCTGGCATCAAATCCTGAAAAACTTCCTGTAGAAACTCTCTAATCCAAAACACTACAACTTCCGGTTGCTTCCATTCTAGAATAGCTGCCACTTTGCTTCTGCTGCACAACTCTGATCTGGAGCAGATGAGAATGCCGATTGATGAACATGAGCATAGACTAGACAGCACATCCCAGAAATATGGTTCAACAGATCCATAAAGAGAAAACTCAGAAGTTCGAAGAAATACTGAGCCGCTTCACCAAAAATCAACCTAGGAGTCATCCTTCTACCTAGCTGAACTACCTGTAGTTCCATGAACCAAATCGATACGGAACTCAATTTCCAATGCGGACAAATCTCTGACTTCCCTGAAGACATCTGAAAAAATCTCTGACAAATTCTATAACTCAAGAGAACACTCAAACTATCGCAAGTCACTTTTGCAATCCTATCCAATCCAATATCCATAGATACTGTTATCTCTTTACAAATCAGAGCAGCTTATCCTCGACGAATCTATTAAAGAAATTGGTCCACTTTGCTGCTTCTGAATTCCACCTCTGGAAACTGCTAAGCCAAAAGATCTTCCTGCTGGCACATAGAACACTCCGAGCTGCAACGATGCCACAGATGCCAAAGACGTCTTATCCAAAACTCCTTAAGAAACTCGGACCTTAAATCAAACACAAACGCCATGTTGAACCTATTTTCATCACCGATACAGACATACTTCTTAATCCTGCTCTAAAGAAACATCTTTGGGAACATCCATAGTCACTGCATCTCGCCACGCAGCTACTCCATCCTGAAGTTACCAAGATACCATCGCACGCTTCTGCTCAACCGATAGATCCAAACTCTCGAAAATCCGCTCATACGAGCACGATTAACTTACACTTCAATGATGGACTCCGAACCTTTTAATGTATTATTACGCATTTTGTATTTTAATGGTGCAGTAATGAATTGAAAGGGTAACACAAACGATGAGGGAAACCAGATGAACTATGATGACTAAAGCGAGCTAAATATATGATGCCTTCTACATTTCTAGTAAATATTAGTACAACCAAAATCAATTGTTCTGAAACCAAAGCATGACAACCATATAGTAAGCAAAACAAAACAGGACTTACCCCTTTTATTGGAAGGATATAGCCATTGAGCTTTGCATTGGTAGAAAAACCAGGATGGTTCACATCAATCCCTTTATAGCTGCAAAACTGTTTAACATTTCGAAGTTCCTTTTTTTTTTTTTTAGTGTTAAGAGATAATAAACATGTATATAGATAAAGAGGCATACGATTAAGCTTTCATGATAGTATAAGTAAAAGGTGTATAATTCAGCATTGATAATAGTACAAGTAAAAGATTTTTCAAAATCATTGTATAAAGTAAAAGAAGACAGACCATTATTCGGATTTTACACGTTAAAGACGTGTTTGGATTAAACTGTGTATATAGGTGGTACTTTGTAAGATGCACTTTCTTGCTTTCACACTTTTTTTATATGTGATTTTTTGTCATATAAATGTACTGGATTCAGGTTTTTTTTAAATAAGAAAAAATATGAAGTTTTGATCATCATAACAATGCTAAAAGAACAAGTTGAGGATACACAAAACGTTACACATATATAACAGACCAAAACTAAACCAGGGATAAAAAAAATTAAAATAAGAAATTTTCATAGCCAATATCCCTTATAAACCTCGGTTCATCAATAGCAAATTCATGATACCAGTGTGCCATATGCCAAGGCTTTTCAAACGTGAGATTTTATGAATGTAATAGTACAAAACTATATTGAACTGAATAAGATCCTGTGCTTGATACATTTGAAAATTTACTTTTTTTTTAAAGGCATAAAGCATAGTTTGTGATTCTTTTCTGCTGAGAGAAACTTGCTACCCACGAAAGTTTATCAACAAGCAAAATGTATAATGACAATATTAGCCACCCCATACAACTAACTTGATTTGGTAAGTGTATAGGAATCCAAAGAATATTTTAAGTTCTCATCTTGTTTAACAGACCTTCAGCAGACACGAGCCCATAAGTTTATGTATAATAACCATTTTTTGTTTAACCATTGTGTCAACAGATGCCAAAATAAGACATTCCGATAATATAGAGGATGCAAAATAGGCAGAATATATTCATAAGCATTAACTGATTTTGTGACATAGCTCATATGACATTGCTCGGTATGATTCAAAGGTCCCTATTTTTATTGAACATTCTGAAATCCAGAACCTTAATGTACAGACTATAGATTGATATACATCAACTCGCCTGGTTATCTTAAAATAAAACAGTGGCATAACGGTACAGTGGTACCATTACCTGAAAGATAAAAGTCTGGCTTAAAAAAAAGTATATGTGCAAACATCATCAAGTGTATTTAGTTCAGCAGCGTACACTGGGGAAAATCCCAGTTGAATGAATAATGTATATAATCTACTTACATAACATGAATATTTCATCCAATGCTTTATCGTTTCTGGAATAATCTACTTATATAACAATATAAAAAAAATTAGTTAAGGGTTCATGACAACATAAATTGAAACTCCTAAATGAAAATAAAAGAACACTTGCATAAGAATCAAAAAACTAACTATCACTGGATCCATGACAACCCCAAATTCAATTATACCCAAAATTACAAACTGTAAATCAAAGGAGATGCCACCTTTCAATAAAAATTCCATTTGAGACACAAAACTGCATAAACCACATAAATTTCAGATTAAAAGAAAGCCAAATGAAAACAGATCCTAGAACAACGATTTAACAGCTACAATTGCCATCCATTAACTAAAAAAATTGACTTACGTGTAGATTTGAGCAAATCCTGAAGACTCACTCGTCATCAATTAAAGAATGGCGGTGATAGAGCGACGAATGATTTTTTAATGCCACGAATTAATTGGCCATGGCTCAATTAAAAGTTGGTGGTGCTTAACCTTCTTCTTCTTTTTTTTTTTTTTTTCTTTTTTTTTTTTTTGAAATTTTCGTATGTAATTCTGGCCAAGTTCTTCGGTGGTTTAACGGCCGTGGGCAGCCGAAACTTATTCATGACAGATGGCCGAATGTGAACAGTATTTCGTTTCTTTGCAACTGATCGGGGTGCCTCTTGATTTGAAAAGAAAAATAAAGAGGAGTGCACGTTAGCGGCCTTCAGTGTAGATGGACAGAAGAGGAAATCGGAGTGTCAATAGTAATACACTATTTTTTTTTCATGTTTTTAAAAAAGGAACTATTTATATTACGTTCTAGAAATCAGAAGTGGAAAGGAAAAAACAGTAGTATTCCAATATAATTATTTCGAAGGACCCATTTAATATTAGTTTGGACGAAGGTACCTTAATTTCCTTTATTAAATTTTCACACCTTTTAATACAGAGTTTTTAGGCCCGGGGAAAAAATTGGAGAAAAATTTAATTTCAGAGACAAGAAGTTTGCTTTTTAGACCGAATGATACTTTTTAGTGTAAATCACAAAATGATAGTTGCAACTGTCATTTTCTGTTCACACTAAAAGGTATCTTTCAAACTAAAAACAAACTTGTTGTCCCTGAAACTAAATTTCTTCCAACTTCTTCCCTATGCTTCCTGTTTTAATACCATAAGTATTATTTTTTTCATCAACTAATTACAAAAACATAAGATATGGTCGTGCAAACTAAATCCACCAATTAATTTTTGTCAAATGGAAGAAGAAGAAACATTAATTGATCATGAGACATGAGATGTAAGGTTCAACATACTTCGACATAAGAGTGTCATTGCTCACCAACTTTCATCTATCTTTTTTCTTTAGTTTCGAAGAGAAACTTAAAAATGAATTTTATATAAATATTCATCAATCCCAGCTTATGTAAAATACTATTTTCTTAATTTCAAATTTTCAGTAAATATTATTCTAATTTTCTACATTTTAAAATTTTCCGGGAAAAAACGTAATTTATTTTAAAAAAATACGTAAGCATTTTATTCATGATTATGTCAGCATTAGCTTGATTTACTTATCAGCACTTGAGCATTTTTTTTTATAACGAGAGCAATACTTTTAATCAAGCAGAACATTCATTTTGATATCTTAATGGTTCGAATCCATGACCTATCCAGAGCGCTATATCACGTACCAATTGAGTTGATTGATCTTCTCATTAACAAATTGTACCAATTGAGTTGATTGATCTTCTCATTAACAAATTAGAAGTATTTTTTCAATCATTTACGATTTTTTGTTAAATTTTGTAATTATTGGTAATCCCAAGTATACGGTAGAAAATTTTAGTGGTATTTTTAAGAAATGGTATTACTAAGAGGAAATCAAGGTGCCTTAGCATTACACTAAAATTAAAGCAAATTTATTAAATAATACCGTATCTTCTCTCTTCTTTTGCAAAATATTCAAACCCAACCAAACCATTCTTCTTATATTCAAACCAAAATGAATAGCAACCTCGGTTCTGGTAAAGAAGGCGAATGGGAAATGAGAAACCTGCATAGATTTCGCAAACCTCAACAAGGTCTACCCCAAGGATAACTTTTCGTTGCTTAGGATAGATTAGTTGGTTAATGCAACTAGTAGACATGAACTACTAAGGTTCATGGATGCATATTCAGAATACAACCAAATAGCCATGTTTGAGCCTGATCGGGAACAACAAGCTTCATTACTGATAAGGGGTTGTATTACTATAAAGTAATGTCGTTTGGGTTAAAAAATGCGGGATGATGTATCAGAAGCTTGTTGACATGATGTTTGAAGACCAGATTGGGAAGAACGTTAAAGTTTATGTCAATGATATGTTAGTCAAATCTAAAGTAGCTTCAAACCATGTGCGAGATTTAGAGGAAACCTTCGCTACCCTAAAGCGGTATGATGAAGTTGAATCCACTAAAGTGTATTTTCGCAATCCGTTCCAAAAAAATTCTTGGATACTTAGTGAGCGCAAGAGGAATAGAGGCCGACCCATAAAAAATTGAAGTTACTAGAAAAATACAGGCTCTGGACAAGCCCAAAGATGTGATGAGTTTGAATGGGAAGGTGACAGATTTGAGTAGGTTTATCTCCAAGGCTTACGATAAATGCATTCCATTCATTGATCAAGTCAAGAAGAGCAGAAACTTTGAGTGGACGGAAGAACTCAAAGCAGCTTTTGAGGTGCTAAAGGATCATTTAGCCAATCTGCCCATGCTTTCAAGCTAGTTTCAGGTGAGGATTTATTTGTATACTTGGGTATAACTAATCAAGCTATGAGTGCAACAATATTAAGAGAAGAAACCAATGTATAAGGGCTAATATACTTCACTAGAAAGCACTTTAAGGGAATGGAATTAAATAACTTCATTGTAGAAAAGCTAGCTTATAACCTATTACTTACGGCCATAAAACTATGATCGTATTTCCAAGCACATCTAATTAAAGTACTGATGAATAAGCTATTAAAGCAAATAGTGCAGAAACCGGAAACATCTTGTTGCCTTTTAAAGTGGGACATTGAATTAAATTAGTATGACATCTCCTACTACCCTCGAAATGCCATCAAAGCACGGGCTCTAGTCGATCTTATCGTAGGCTGCACAACTCCAACAGTGCAACCAAACGAGGGAATAGAGGAGCCTCCGTGGGTATATAAACTCTATGTAAATGGAGCATCAAATGAATAAGGGCGGGAATTGGATATGTACTTGTTACTCCAGATAAGAAGATGTTGTATGGATCAGTTCAACTAAAATTCAATGCAATGAATAATGTCGTAGAATATGAAGCACTCATCGTTGGCCTGGAAATGGCGTAAGTAATGAAGAAAACTCATATTAAAGTCCATAGTGATTCCTAACTTGTTGTAAATCAAGTGCAGTGAAATTACCAAACTAAAGAAGCAACTATAACCAAGTATGTGGAGCTATCTAAAACGTTATTAACTCAGTTTGAACAATTTGACATAGAGCAGATTCCTAGACG
This sequence comes from Allium cepa, assembly GCA_030765085.1. Lineage (NCBI taxonomy): Eukaryota > Viridiplantae > Streptophyta > Magnoliopsida > Asparagales > Amaryllidaceae > Allium > Allium cepa. Next base: position 84,990,572 of record CM060928.1, on the reverse strand, counting down.
AGAAACTCTTCATCGGATTCTTTAACTAGCTGGCAAGCACTAAAATTGTGTAGGAAATAAAGGCAGTTCCTTTGGGAAATTCACAATAGGTTCTAGTGCTGAAGCGAGCTCAATGGGTAGTAGGTTAGGAGGCTGCAGGTCAAGAGGAAACATGGAGGATTCAAGATAACCATCCCTCGCCAGTAATGAATCAAGAAGAAGTAGAATCTTAGATGACCAATATCAAATGTTTCTTATTAGAAAGAATTACACTAACAGATAGAAATGCAACAAGGAAAATTAGGTACCAGACTTCCTACTTCACGTTTTTTGATGGGATACTTTATAAGAGGGGTTACTCAACCTTCTACCTAAGACATGTGACAAAAGAAGAGGGAACTAGAGTCATGACTCTACCTAAGACATGTGACAAAAGAAGAGAGAACTAGAGTCATGAGAGAAGTCCATGAAGGATACTGCAGAGATAATTCAGGAGGAATGAAGTTAGCTAAGAAAATATTAAGACAATGCTACTTCTGGCCAACTGCGTTGAGTCATGTAGATAAGTTCATTCGAAGACGCGATAGGTGTCAAAGGTTAGCTAGTATCCCAAGGTTTTCATCACATGAACTTACCCCTATGTTCAGCCCATGGTTGTTTGATATATGGGGAATTAACTTGATAGGACCACTCCTAATGTCTAAAGGGGAGCAAGATGTGCGGTGGTGGTAGTGGATTATTTTACCATATGGGTGGAAGCCGAATGGCTTGTAACCATAACTTCAAAGAAACTAATTACCTTCGTGGTTAGGAACATCATCACCATATTTGGAATCCTACACAAAATAATCTCTGACAATGGTACGTAGTTCGAAAGTAGAGAATTTTTCGATCTCTATGAGAAAAACAAAATAGTCAAATGCTTCTCATTAGTAGCCCACCTACAGACAAATTTGAGATATGATAGGAAGCAGTGAAGGAGAGTGCACAGAATTGTGCATATCATTGTGCATGGTCAGGTTGTTGATGTTTGAGATAGATAATGATTTAATTTGCTGGCTTTTAGATATGATATTGTGATCAGTTAGTGGAAGTAAGCCATTAGTATTCTCTTCACAGTCTTCAGACAAAGATTGAAGAATTGAAAAGTTGTTATGCATTGATATACCATCAGTTGATAGCAATTGATCAATTATTGGCTTTGAAGCAGGATTAATGGGTGGAATAAGATTATGTAAAGGAAGCAATCCATTTGCATCAGTAGTAATTACTACATTATGAGCAGTATTATCAGTAAGAGATTGGTGAGAAGTATCAACCTCTATCAATTCATCCAGTGCTGAAATAAGGTTATCACCGGTATCAATTTGATTATCTATTTCAACTGTCTTCAGCACTTGGTTAGGAACAACAGTGTCCATACCAGCTAGACTCGAAGTCTGTTGAACCAACTTAACTGACTGACTCAAAGCATTCACAACTACATCTTGATTTACTCTTTTCCACATTTTCTGAAATGGTTTAATTTTCCTTTTACCCTTTAACTGCAAACCCTTTTTTTTGCACTAATGCTGGTCCAGTCTTGATTATATTCTTGTCTCCATTCTCAACTTGCTCATGTGTTCCTTTACCAGTCTTTTCTGCTGCCTTACCACTGTTATTACACTTTTCACATTCCATTATTGCATGTCCAAATATCTTACAGTGAGTACATATAAGTGGCTTCCATGCATAATCAACAAGTATACCAGGACATGTACCATCACCCACAGATAAGTACTCGGGTAGTTCTCTATCAGGCGTAATTTCAGTTAAACATTTCGCATACTCAAATCTTTTAATTTTCTCCGTATTCTCATCAAAGCATATTAATCTTCCTATATGGCATGCCAACCAGTTGATGCCCAGAAGGGTCCATGTTAGAATGGGAATTCGATGCAGATGAACCCAAATAGGGACAGTTCTCACTGCAGCTTGAGCAGAGGCAAAGGAAGGATTCCATTTCGATATGATAAACATTTGACCACGGATGAAGATAGGGTCTTTCTTTAAGATTGATATCTTGTCTTCTTCATTTGAGAATCTAAAGTAATAATTAACCTTGTCAAAATATATTTCATATGATCCTTTTATTTTCCAAACCTTATCGATGTGAGCTTTAACTGCCATAAAGTTAACAGTATCAGCCAGGAAGAATCCAACTAAACAATCTGACCATGATTTCATGCCTTCATTAATAATCTCCACAGGTGGGGAGAGAGGGGAGCCAGTATACTGAATGTCAAAGTGAATAGGAATATAAGACCCCACATTCCTGGGCTTAGCAGTGAAAAGAGATGACCACGAAGAAGGCGAGACAGAAGAAGGAGGAGAAGAAGAGGAAGACGAAGGAGGAGAAATGGCAGTTGATGGATGGGGAGAAGGAAGCAGAGGTGGGAACTGGTCGATAGATGATGGCAAAGAGGAAGTGGATGGTATGGAAGACGCTAGGTCAGGCGGTGGAGGAACAGGTGGAAGCGGCCGGTCAGCGGCGGGAGATGTGGGATGGCAGGACAGGTGAGGGACAGGAGGTACGTGAACAACAGAGAGAATGGTTTGGGGGATGGGTATGGGTGACAGGGGAGAAGACATGGCAATTAATTAACCCTAAATAACAGTTAATTAATCCTTAATTAACTTTAATTATAGATTAATAATTTCTTAATTATTAATTAATAAAGCCTAATTATTAATTAATAAAACTTAATTACAAATTAAGTACTTTTAAATTACAAGTTAATTGATTTCTAATTACTAATCAATCAACCTTAATTACTTAATTAATTTATCTCTAATCATTAGTTAATAAGCTCTAGTATCTAATCAATAATTCTTAATTATAAATTAATTAACCTTTAATTAATTAACTTATAACCCTTAATTATTAAATTAATTAATTATATCAATTAATTACTCTTAATTAATTCCTTAATTAATTCTTAATCATTATTAATTAAATTAATTAATCATATCTAATTTCCTTTAGTTAATTTAATTAATTTCAACCCCTTAAACCTTAATTATCCTAAGATTATCTTAATTATCATTAAAAACATTTTGTCTTAATAATTAATTTTACTTAATTAAATTATTAACTAAGTTTTAAAATAATTATTAACTTGATAAATTAAAGTTAACAATACTTCCTTTAAATACTTAAAATATTATAAAGTAATAGTTTTTAAAACTAGTTTCAAATTTGAATTTAAAACTTGCTTTTACAAATACCTTTACAATTTCATTTCTAACTCAACTTTTAAATTAGCTTAAAACTTTACTTAATAAAATTTAAGTTAAACAAATTTCAAAACCTCTTAACAAATTGTTAAATAAACATTTATTTTATATAAAGTAAATTTATATGAGAAGATTTAAACTAAATTAAAGTTTAAATTTCAAAACTTAGATTTTAAAAACTTTTTTAAAAAAACTACTCAACACATGCATCAGGTCAAACCCGAAATCCACTCAGATCTAACCTGATTTCTCTTTCATTTAAAAATTTGTTTTAGTTTTTAATTTAAGTTTAAAATTTTAAAACCTATAACTACTACAACAGTTAACAGGTTAAGACATCACCAACTACTTCGAGTTCCCACTCGAGACATCAACCCATACACGCGAGCCTAACTTCGAGCAAACCACAACCCAAAAGCAACTGACACCAAAAACATCCCCGTGCACATGCACCAGCGCCGGAATCATCTCCGTGCACATGAACCGTCCGACACGTCACCCTACACCACAGCAACCCTCTCCGATCATCAATCCCCAATAACAAGCCTCGATCCAAAATTTAGCAGTCCAATTGAAAACTGGAACCAACTCCCATGGCCAAAACTACCTCGAAGTCGCGCCTCTGACCATCAGACGACGCGCAACCCCGTCCACTCCATCTCTGATCATCCACGAAGCCAATACCCTCGGTCCTATCGAACTCGATGCACCAGAGAGGAAGCTGTGGTTCACTTTTCCCATCTTGACCAAATTAGGTTTAGAACCTAAATCCATTTGCCACCGTCACCGCGACCATCAGACAACCCACCATCCATTTTTTTCGACTTTGTCGAACCATCCTCCACCTTCAGTTGAAACCCTGACTACCAAAATCCCTTCGGCCACCAGAAATTCCTCGAAAACCAAGCTCTGGTCACTTCCAAATTTCACACTCGATTCTAATCTAAAAATCATGAATTTCATCTTACAAATCAATTTTTTCGAGGCCGATTCAAGTTATATACCTGAATCAAAGAATTGCAACAATGGGGTTTTAACATATTTATAAATTTTTACTATAAATCTTGATTTCCAGATACTTTATATATATATATATATATATATATATATATATATATATATATATATATAAACATGTTTAAACTATTTTTAGATCCAAGTTCAAGCTTAAACAAACTTAATTTATTTGAAAACTATGGCTTAACAGAGATCAGAGGAGAAGAAAGTGGAATTTGAATTATATTTAAACTCTGTAATATAAAACAGAGAAGATCATGAATATAATAGACGTGCATCCATGAATACAATCATATATACAAAATTCTACACTTATTTATACACATGCAGGCATCATCATCACAGAGGTTTCATAAGCAACCATCATTAACTTATTTAAACTTTAATAAAAATGTTTACTCACCATTTTGAAAAGCAGAGGCTTTGAAAAGAAACTAGGATTTTTGAAAGCTGGAAGGCTTGCAAACAGATCTAACTTGAAAACTTCGATTACTGCTATGTTTTTGAGGAGATTGCTTGACACTTTGCATTTGATAGTGAAATCTTGATCTACAGGCTTGCTTTGAAAATTGGTTACAGGCTTGAAAATGCTTTCCAGGCTGCATTTTAAAATTGAACTTTGCTTGAACTTTTGAAAGAAAAATTGCAGGCTGATATTTTAGAAGTTACAAGCATGAGTTTCTGGTTTTCTCTAATTTGAAAAAATGCTTGACAGGTTTGAAAATTGCAGGCTTTGATATAAGGAGGTTACAGGGTTTGAGAATGGTTTGTTTAGAAATGAATTTCAGGTTGAAGCTTCAGATTTGAAAGATATTTGCAGAGAATAAGTTTTGAACTCAGAATTGTTTTGATTTGGGGTGGAAGCTTGACAATCTTTGCTTTTTTACAAAAATGTTACAGGTTTTGTATTTGATCTGAGGAGTATTTCTGGTTTTTGAAAATGAGATTGGAAAAAAAATAGGAAGTGAAGAGGTATGTTTATATAAACTAGTTTATGGTTATTTAAAATAAAAGAAAAATGAAAATAAAATGTGTGACACTTGTCTCTACCTTACTTAATTACTTAGCACATTTTACTTTAAGTGGTTTATAACTTAACACTTGTATTTATTCATTTTCTTATTATTTAAAAATGATTTTAAAAGCTTTTATAATAGATTTCCTAATTAATTAATACATTTCTAAATTATTAAATCCCTTTCTAAAATTTATAAAAACAAAACCTTTAAAAGAAAATAAAATAAAAACCAATCATATTTTAAATAAAATCATATGTAGTATTTTTAATCCATTTTTAAATGTAAATATTAACCTTTTCTATTTATTTACTCTTAAATAAATACTTTTCCAAATTTCTACAAAATAAATTTCCTTTAAAGAAAATAATATCAAACAAACTTATTTTCAATAAAAACCTTATCCATATTTTATATTCAAAATATTTTTAAAATAATTATCCTTTAAGTTCAATTCTAAATCTAAATTCAAATTCAAATTCAATTTACAATCCAATTTAAAATCAATTCAAATAAATATCAATTTTAAACAAACACATTATTAAATTTGTAAATAATTATTCTATTTAAAAATAACTTAAATACACGCGCGCACACACACACACATATATATTTAAACACACTTATTAAATTTGAAAATAATAAGTCTATTTAAAATCTATTTATAAAATAACACAATTTAAATTTGTAAATTATTATTCCATTTAAAAATCTATTTATAACTATATTTAAAAACATCACATTATATTTATTATTGTTTGAAATTAACAAATTTTTAACAATTTTAAATAATTAATTAAGAGATTAACACATTTTACCTTGAAATTCCTGGATATCACACAAACCTTAGTGTAATTAGTCTACTTCACCAAGTATCATGTAGAACAAACAAAGGTAGATGTTCAATCTGTGAAACTCTACATGCAGCTGAAGAAAAGTCTCTATATGAGAATTAATATTGAGAAAAACAACTTAATCTTTCAAACTTTCCACCTCTATTGACATTTTCAATTTATTGGTAATGCTAATGATGATATAGGTTGAGCTTTATCTCATTTATGATTGGAGAATTTATTCGGTTTTCCTTTGAATTTTATTTTTGGTTCCCAATTTAATCTTTGTTTAGGGCGTACCTTAATAGCTACCATAGCTACTTGTTAACTAATTTGATATTTTATTATAATAATGCAAGAGATACGATAATTAATATGCCTTTTGTGATGATACTCCTGTAATTGAAGGTCACCGCACAAATCTCTAAAATGTTAAAGCGGGTTACGTTTGATTTTATTCTTCTCCTATGCATTTTATTCTTCATCTTTTTTCTTCTTCTTTTGCTTTGATTTTAGATTTCTCTGTTTATCGATTTGAACCCACACTTTTACATGCCATTTCCAGATCATATTACTTCATTTTAACATTAGTTCCATATAAAATTTATTTACATTTATTTCATGATTTCTAAATATTTATAAATCAACTTTATATAAATTCAATATCCCTTATCTTTAAAAATACCTTCATAAATACTTAAAAAATATATTAAATTTTGAAATAAATTGCATTATTCTTTAAATAAATATATTTCATTGCTCACTAATATTTCATACCTTTGAAATCAAAGGGATTAGCATGACATGATGGAACTCGAGGGTTTAGCATAGGCGTTAATGCGTGGTTCGGCATGGTAAGTTATCATGTGGATCGACATACTTGAATCAATCATGAAGGGATCGGTATTCGCCAGGATCCAAGTATACATCTGCCTTCAACAATCAATATTTTGGGAACTAGAGGTCCAAAGCAGAAGAAAATTGGAGAACAAGGTGTATGGACCCTGGGGACCCCACCCTACGGATCGCCTATCAAAATAGCTAAGGGATAGACGTTATCCATTTGGGGGGGTTCGACAGAAGGTAATTTGCAAGTGGGTTTGAATAATATATCAATCAAAAGTACAAGCTTCACTAGTCTGATCAGTATGATATTTGGATAGCCATCATATCTAAACATAAAGAAGTCATCATAGGGATCGCTACCAAAGAGTCAACCAATGAAGGGGTCGGTACCGATCCCTATTTATTGGGTTTGGGCCTAGCGACCCCTATGGTGGGTCCATATGAATAAGAAGGTCCTATAGTCGATATTTTAGAGAGATTGGTCGTCGTCTTTACCTATAAATGCAGCAGGCATGGCTTCAGAAAAGTGGATCTTCATTCTCCTCCTCTTCATCTTCTACCTAGGCGATACTCTGCCATTTCCATTCTTGAATTTCATGGATTTGTAACTATAATCAGTAGTATAAACTAATAAATGGAAAATCTTTGGAGTGAACGTAGGCCGGAATTTGCCGAACCACTATAAATCCATGTCTCTATTTATTTGCTTTCGAATAGTTTTAGTTTTGTTCTTTATTTATTTCTCTTCATACTTCTGTGATTGGAATGGATATTGGTTCTTTCATATGTCTGGGTGTTGGTGGCCAATTTTGATACTAACATTTTGGTGCTTTCACCGAGAATACTTGCATAAGCGGATTTGGAAGCTAGGAGCTCAGATTTGGAAGCTTGGATAGTTGGATCTAGAAAGCAATGACTAGGTAATCAACAAGGAAGGTGCTGCCGAAAAGGAGCCACAATGGAGGGAGTTAGGAGGCTTCCTCAAGAGCTTGAGCTAATCAAGCATCAATCTACATCACCAGGGATGAAATGGAAACAATGATGGATGTTACGCAGGAGAGGATGCTGGAATGGCAGGAGGAGATGATGCAGAATTTACTCCAATAGATTAAACAAGCTAGAGCACAGAATCAAGAAGATGAAGCAGTAGGAATCATTGGAAATCAGAACCAGGAATATGAGAATGGATCCAATAGGCAAAGGAATAAAACAGAGTAGCCAAGGGCAGTCCCCTCCCAACCAAAAGAGATCAGCACCGATCCCTCCAAAGGGATAGGTACTTACAAAGGAGTAGGTACTGATCCCCAAAAGCTTGGGGGTATGCCACTGAGTCTTATTGATCGTAATGCTGGAGGACCCACAATCGACCCCATGGAACTTGATGCGAGTCGTAATTTGGATGCTCGCTCAGAAGAGTACATTTCAGAATTCCCTCGTAGACTCGGGGGGCAGCTTGGACATGGTGACAGAAGACTTCCATCGGAAGACAATGACAGGTTTGCAGAGATGATAAGACGAGATATGCGTGGAGGATTGGTGAACAGGGATCTAAAAGATGTTAATAAAAGTCAATTCGCTCCAAATAACAGGCAAGTTAGGAATCCACCGGAGTTCGAACTACCAACGCTTGAAACATATAATGGAAAAATGGATCTCGCTGTTCATTTGATGAGATACATGAGACACATGTATGTATTAGGGGCATCAAAGGAAGTCATGGCACGGTGCTTCCCTTTGTACCTAACGGATACAGCTGCACTATGGTTCATACAGTTGGAAAGCGGCTCTATTGACATATGGATGGAATTGATCGAAAAGATTTATGAGGCAGTTTAGGGTTTACATCTCGAGACCCGAAAATGGGATGAGTTTAGCAGCACTGAAACAGAGGACCAGAGAGTCCCTGAGCAGTTTTCTAACATGGTTTAATGCCGCAGTAGCATCGATAGATTGTCCAGATCCATCCATGGTTTTGATGGCAGCTGTATCTGAAATAGCCGATGGCACGGAGTTCAAGGATTCACCGGCATGGGATCCACCTATGGATCTCGGAGTGTTTTATCATGAAGCGGAAAGGTTCTTGCGATAGGAAGACGCACGAGCAAATAAACCGAAGGTGAATGCTGTGCAAAATGGAGGATCATCAGGAGATGTAAACAAGAATGATAAAGAAAAATGGAAAATGAATGATGGAATTAATGTGTTGAAGAGGCAATGGAGAGAACCAAATTCTCTTCTTATACAGATTTGACCAAATCTGTATAAATGATTTATTTGGACACTCGAGTACGTCTTCAGTATCAAAGGTCGGCAAGGAGGGAACCCTCCGAACACGAGCGGGCATCTGGAAAGCATTGACTATTCTATGAGCTGGATAGTCATAATACAAATGACTACATGAATTTGAAGGATATCAATGAGGAACATGTGTGGAATGGTCAATTACAACGATATATAAGGACTCGGGCTAGAGAGGTGGGACATGAGTAGCCACCGTCCACCTCGAACGAAAATGTCACTAGATCGAGGCATTATCATCAACCTGTCATCAATTGATTGGGGTGGCACGGAATAAGTAATAAGTCACTTACACATGTACGAGATCTAGGACGATCCCTAGCCATGCTCTGAGATGACTATAAACCATTGTGCTCGAGTTCGTGAAATTCATTTTATTTCTTCTTATTCGCTTCGAACTTTGGTTTATTGGTTGCACGAAATATTATCTTATGGACTTAGGGAGCTTAACTCAGGATTAATGTAATAAATAATACAAGTCTCGATTATGACCCCGACCGGAGAGACGGGATAATAGCCATGAGTCATGAGTCACGAGTCCCTTCGTCGGAGAGAGACAAGATGGATTCGTACACGAATTAAGTCCTCGACTGGGGATCAAGGCTAGAGAAGGATACCCCATGGATTAAGAATTCAACCGGAGGGTCGAGGCCAAAGAATAAAACCCAACAGGTCGTCGAGTATGGATTTTTCTTGGCAAGGATTCGAAGAGATCAAGGTCGTGGTAGGCCTCTTCACTGGAGAGCGACAGGATCAACCTACTCAGGTCATCGAGTATGAATTGTGCTCAGCAAGGATTCGAAGAGATCAAGGATTTGGATTAGGCTAACGACCTGGAGAGGTCTATGGATTAGGATATGCACCTGGAGCGGTCTTGGATTTGGATAAAATCACCCGAAGATGTCTATGGATTTGAATATGGACCCAGAGGAGCCCTGGATTTGGATAACTTGATCTAGAGAGTCTTGGAATTGGTTAATGAATTCGGAATTGGATATCGACTCAGAACAGTCATGGATTTCACTAATGATTCAGAGAGATCAAAGAATTAGATTGGCAACAGATTGGATTCTAATTGGATATTATGGCAACTGATGGATTATGGACTTCAAATTTGAATTTATGGTAAGTCAAAACAGGCCTTTCTATCACAAGGTATGTTTTGGGGGGGCAAAGTGTTAACCCGCCTTTTAGCAAGGCAGTATACAGGCGGATTTTACCCAACAGACGTCACGATTATCAAGGCCGATAAATGTAGAGCGACAATTGTAGGCTATAGAAATCAGGTACATATGATTATACGAAGCCGAAGTTGGATGGACTTAGTAGATAAAAGATGCAGGATGCTTGAAATATGATTATTAGCTTGGATAAATTAGGGATCGACATGACTTGGTGGAAGCCCGGGGATGAGCATAGCTTCGGTCGGCATGGAATAGAAGTATCATAGGGCTCAGTATAGATAAAGGCAGAGGGATCGGCATAGCTTAATAGCATAAGAGGGATTGGCATAGATAGATAGCACGCTGGGATTGGCACAGTCAGCTAGATGAAGTAATAGAGGGATCAGTCTGAGTAGAGGAGAAGGATCATCAAAGCTTAGTGGAATCAAAGGGATCGGTGTGATGTGAGGGAACTCAAGGGTTCAGCATAGGCATTAATGCATGGTTTGGCATGATAAGTTATCAGATGGATCGGCATACTTGAATCAATCACGAAGGGATCAATATGCGCCTAGATCTAAGTACACATCTTCCTTCAACAATCAATATTTTGGGATCTAGAGGTCCAAAGTAGGAGAAACTTGGAGAACAAGGTGTATGGACCCTAGAGACCCCACTCTAGAGATCTCATGTCAAAATAGCTAAGGGATAAGGGATCGACATTATCCATTTGGGGGGTTCGACAGAAGTTAATTTGAAACTGGGTTTAAATAAAAGATCAATCAAAAGTACGAGGTTCCCCAGTCTGATCAGTATGATATTTGGAGAGCCATCATATCTAAGCATGAAGAAGCCATCACAGGGATCACTACCCCAGAATCAACCAATAAAGGGATTGGTACCGATCCCTATTCATTTGGGTTTTGGCTTAGTAACCCCTATGGTAGGCCCATATGGAGAAGAAGGTCTTGTAACCGAAGTTTCAAAGAGATTGGTGGTCACCTTCACCTATAAATACAACAGATATGGTTCAAAAAGGGGATCTTCATTCCGCTCCTCTTTATCTTATACCTAGGCGATACTCTGCTATTTTCATTCTTGAATTTCATGGATTTGTAACTGTTATCAACTGTATAAACTAATAAAGGAAAATCTTTGGAGTGAAGATAGGCCGGAGTTTGCGAAACCACTATAAATATGTGTCATTATTTATTTGCTTTCCAATAGTTTTTTGTTCTCCATTTATTTCTCTTTATACTTCTGTGATTGGATTGGATATTGGTGCTTTCATATAACTGGGTGTTGGTGGCCAATTTTGACGCTAACACTCTTGTTAAAAGAATTTCATGCTCGAAATTCGCAACGGTCAAAGAATGTAATTCACAAACTACCTTATTAACCCAATACTAATTATAACATGCATTAGCAACCATTAAAACAACCATCCATACATGCCACATACAATTCTATCACTAAACCAATTTTTAGAGAATATATACTTCAATAATATAATAGCAACATATATGTATGTTTGCTTGATTATGTCATATAAGATACTAAGTTGATGAAAAAAAATGCAACTGGTAGTCAGCCTCCTGAACTAGTCAGCCTACTAAGATGTATGCAAATGACATGGCATACTAGGCATGATACAAGCACTTTAATATCAGTGTAAATTTTTATATGGATGCAATTGTCATTCGATATAACATATCACGAAATAAATATAGAAATGGATGACTTACATACATCAAAACATAGAAACATAATCAAAAGTCGAACAACATAGTCTATATAATATCAAAACGTCCAAATTAACCAACCAACCAATCAATCATATACTATCAAAGAAATATTAATCTATAGTAGCCACTAAACCATACCAAGATAATTTAATTGAAGTAACAAGTAAACAAACTGGAAACATCCCAGAATAGAGCAAAAATGAAAGGATTGGATCTTCTCTTCCACATTCCAAACACTCTCAACCAGACCATTCTTCCCAACTCCACCTAATAAGCCTTACTACTATTATGTATACTCATCTGAAAACGCTGATCTTAAACGTGCGCGCACAACTTAAATTATGTAAATCTTTTTAATTTTCTTTTAAGATTAATATTAAATCATAGATTAACAATACAGAACTAAACTAACAATCGGTCATAGATGCAATAATGGATAAAAATAAAAGCAATAAAGTAAAGTAAGAGTTAAAGAGGTAAGAGTTAAAGAGCTAACACTGAGGATTTTATACCGGTTTGGATTTCTCCTACATCCAGTCTCATACAATTTCTTGTACAGAATTCTTTTCAAACGCCTACTTTAAACATGTAGCAAGCAAACCCATTACAGTGTTGATTTCAAGCCTACAATACACCCTCATTATTCTGGAGTTCAGGGTAGACTTGCTTGATTTAAACGGGTTACAAGCGCACTCACTTATTGAACGAGCTAAAAGCATACCCACTTGTTTGAATGAGCTACAAGCACATACACTTGAGTTAAACGGGCTATAATCATACCCAACAAACAAAAATAGAGTTGATAGTTTTTCCAAAGACAAATTCTTATACTTTAGATACAATGGATACTATAGCCTTTTAGACAGCACTTTGATCTTTGAATTGAGATAGAGATATTTCCAAAAGAGTAAGAAAATAGTATTGGATCAGTATAATGAAGTATGAATTGATTCTATATAATTTTGAAGAGAATAAAGTATATTTTTCAAGAGAATTTTGAAGAAAGTAGGGAGGGCAGAAAGTAAGTATTAATTATCAAAAATTTTTTTGCACTTCCCTTTATATAGAAAATTAATATATGTATCCATTCATGAAGAGTTGTATCGAATAAACAGTTCCATTCAAAACGTTAAAAACCATTTGGTGGTATGTATGTCGACATATCATAGATATGTATGTTGATATCTGGTGAAAAATGAAAATTGTTTTATCTAAAATGATTTGAAAATTCTATCCTTCTCAAAAATAATTTGAACAAAGTTTTTTAATATTTATATAAAAAAACTTCTATAAAATATTTTAGAAATTTATCTTGTAATTAAAATAATTTATTTTGTTTAAAATATTAAAGATCAAAAATTGGATATAGAGATCAGAAATTACTATTGAAGACTTTAACAATATCTACTAATGACTCTATACACTAAATTATAACCTTAAGATCTTCATTTTTTTGTCTTTGAACTCATAAGTCTTCATATCTTTAACTTTAGTTTTATACTGTACATTCTTCGATTCAGCACCCGTGTAATATTCTACACTAACTTGACAAAACATTAATATCTATATTTTATATGGTCGTTGTCATCAAAATCAATAATTTAGGTATTAATAATCTTCCCCTTTTTTGATGGTGACAACCATTAAATATTTTTTTATATAAAATGTGATATAACTCCTTCTGTGTTACATAACTCCCCATGAATATCTGCATGTTTATATATTATATTTTTTCCACCTTTGTCATCAACAAAAATGGGTGAAAGAAAAATTCCTCTAAATGACACATATATAAACTATATTAAAATGCTAAGCAATATTGATTTAACTATATGGCATATATGAATGATGATATATATTAAAGACATTAAACAAGACAAACCAAATTTTATTAAATATATATAACTTAAAATATTTATTTAATTAATACCAAATTCGAATGTGAATACTATGAACATTACTATCAAAAATGGGAATAAACTCCTAATTAAGGTGATGTATAAATCAAAATCAATACCCAATGTATTAAAAACAATATAAACTATATGATATATATGAAATCAAAATTCAATGATGAAAGTATGGAAAACAATTTAACATGACATAAATGATATATTGTATAATCTTAAGCATCCAAATTTGAGAAAGAAATTTATATATTAGATTATTACATAAATTCATACATTTACATAACAAACCATATTAATTAAGAAATTTAACCATAGCCTAATCACAATATTTGATAAGTGTAACTACGTATATAATCAACTTTAAGTTTATGAAATAAATATTATTTTATTCTTATACATTGTTTATTTTTAGAAAGACATGATAATTTATAATAATTTTTTAGCCTATTATGCAAAGCATAAGTGAGATATGTAGAGTTAAAAAATATCACTAAAAAAGCATCACATAAATTTAATAGCAAAAATAACCGGGGAATAGCAGTAAGATGGTTGCTCATATGTTTCGATGTCATTGCCATCTTCAAAAATAAATTTGGAGAATATCATGATTTAATTGATCATATAAAAGGTCTTCATAGTCAGTTTTTCATCTTTCTCATCTTATTGTAAGTAGTGCCTGAAGTAATACAATGTATTTATACTAGTATCCATACTATCTATCAGAAATCAAACTCAATACTTTTAAGAGTTTATGATCATAAATGTTTAAATCATGAAAAACATGAATGATTACGTCCAATGAAAAATATAACAAAAAATGAGATATTCTACTAAACCTTTTATTTTCAAATTTTGATTCAACACAAGTAGAGTTCTAAAATTCATCCATAGCGCTATTTTGTGTGAGATAATGCGACTCTAACATATAACATATTGTATTTTGTGTCTTATGGATTATTTAAATCACAAGTCTATTAATGAATAACATGTGTAAAGACACTTGGCATCATGCATGTATATAATGATCTTCCAAAATGAAAGGTGTAATGACACATGTCATTTTGTATATGTGTTACTATTTGTTTATATGACAAATGTCATATGATGTGGCAAGTTCTCATTGAGAGAAGAAATTCTATAGCCTTAGTCACATACCCTAGGTATATTTAATTAGTTTCATGAAGCCATAAAGCTAATATCTCATCATAAATTTAGTAAGAAAGTAGTAAAATTATCATTAGAAAAGTTGAAATCATGGATGAAGGTATGCTATCCTATTTAGTGTAGTCATGATAAATGATTATTGGCATGTTATTGGAAAGTAAACATTTTATAAAAGTCAATAGCGAAGAAGTATGATACTTACGAAGAGGCATGATCGTTAAAAAATTAAAAATTAAAAGCATAATTCGGCAGTTGAAGTGTCTATTCGAACTTAACAAAAAAAAATATTTCATTAATTTAAAGTACTCAAAATTTCTATGTAATCATATATACTAATGAGTGCGTTTGGCATACATCCTTGATAAAGTTTACAAATAAACAAAACATCCCTCCATTTTTTAATAAGTTTCCAGTTCCTGTTTTCAAATTCAAGTGCGCAAAAAGACCCAAATACCCTTTACATTTTTAGCATTTCAAACGCTTATAACTTTCTGTAGAAAGATCGGATCAACAAACCGTTTTCACCAAAAAATAAAAAGATTCATAATCTTTAAAATGAGATCCACCGTTGATACCAAAAAATCATATCCTCAGTAAGGGTGAGGCTATTCCATATATTCATAAAGAATTTTTCTTATTTTGAACATCATCGATTTTTCTACAAATGTGCAACTAAACCATATAATTGCAGACATTTCTACAACTATTGCTTATAATTGCAGACAATTATGCAATTATTACATATAGTTGCTGAATTGTCTAAAAACATTTCATATAATTACAATGTTTCTGCAACCGTTGCATTTAATTGCAAATAATTCCATAATTATTGCATATAGTTGCTAAATTGTCTGCAAATATTGCATATAATTATAGACATTTCTACAACTATTGCTTATAATTGCAGACAATTATACAACTATTGCATATAGTTGCTAAATTGTCTACAAGTATTTCATATAATTGCAGACATTTCTGCAATTACCGCGTATAATTGCAAACATTACTGCAATTATTGCATACGAGTGTCACACCACACGCTTCACGCGTGATATATTTTCCTTATAAATTAAATATGTTTAAACCAGTAAAAAAATGATTTTTCATTTTCAAGTGATATTAAGATTTGTATATTTGTAAAGAAGTATTCGGAATTTATAACGGAAGTTTAAATTTAGATCCTATTTTTAAAAGCGTTTTGAATTTGTAAAGCATGTTTAATTGTTAAATCATACTCTTAGGGATGTTTGAATTTGTAAAAGAAGTATAATCATCGGTCTTACTTTTAGGAGCGTTTGAATTTGTAAAATAAGTTTATTATTAGATCTTATTTTTAAGTGATTAAGTTTGATACTATATAGAGGGGAATTTTTGGTAGTTTACGTTGATACCAAAAAAGTGCGATGCCAAAGCTATTACAACTATAATTAAAGATAAAGATAGTTGCTGAATTGCCTACAACTATTGCATACAATTGCAGACATTTCTGCATTTATTACATATAATTGTTGAATTATCTACACTCATACATATAGTTGGATCCACAAATAGCTTGTCCTTCCATTGTTTATATATGCACAATGCACTCGTTTGAAAGACAATAAAATTTGTGATTTAATGGTGAAAACAGTTTGTTAATCCGTCGTTTCTACAAAAAGTTATTACGTTTTAAAAATTGATTATTAATGGGGAGCAAATTTTAATTATGGATGTGAGGATAACATCTACATATGAAGAATTAACATTGCTGCAATGGAGGAGAGGGGTATTGTAGGAAAGAAAATTATAGTATTTGAAAATAAAGATGTAATTTATATCTTTTTTTTTAGGAGAATGTTTTGTGTATTAAGTTTTCTTTTAGGAATGTGTCCCTTATTTTCACTATACTAATTATATTCTAGAAACTAATTTTTTATGTTAGAAAATTATTGTAAAATGACATAAAAAGTTCAAAATTGCAGTGGCCCGTATCAAAAGTATGGTTGTTGTAATACCAAGTGACAATTTATCTATGCTATTATATTATTACCGAGTTGCATTCTAAGAGCGCGCAAGCCCCTTGAGTATTCTCTAAGATGAACAGTTACATTTTTTATTTTCTTCTATTCATTCATACCCAACTCTCCACTACTTCCTTATCCCCCAAACAGATATTAACATCCTCATTCCACTTCCTCTTGACGAAAAGCCTAATCTTAATGGCCGATAACTTCAAGCACCTCACTCTATCAACCGTTCTTCCAAAATTGTGGCGAGTAGTTTTTTTTTTCCATTTAATTTTATGTATTTTATTTACTTAAATTCAATTTTTTTTAGCCTACAATTTATAGTCCAAGTGTGTTATGTTCAAATTTACTTATTTTGATTGTATCGCTCCTCTTAATTTTGCATTTTCCCACATTTATGGATTTTATTTTAATTTTTTCTGTGCATAGTAAATCATATTAGGGTTCTCTTAAGGCTATTCTTCGTGGCAAGCTTATCAATTTCCAATCTTTTCCCACCACTCTTTTTTGGAAACTTTCTTCCCCTTGCTTATCCTGGCTCCTGCAGGGAGCCTATCATTTTATTAGTAGATTCAGGGCCGCGCTATCTTCCTTTGTCTAATTGTCTACCATATTTGAGATTTAGAAAACCTAATTCTGTTAAGGCAACCATTCTATTAATATTGCTTTACTACTTCAGCTTGCGTCTATTCGGTTTTCTTTTTTTCCTTATTGTTTCTTCGTACAGTAATACAAAATGTCCACGAGTAAGTCGACGTCTTGATGTTGTACGTTTTTAGTCTCCATCTTATATGATTAATATATTTTTTGTGTTGAAGTTATTGTTATACTACATAGATAATGATAACAATAAATTCATTTTTGGTTTCTACCTCGTTTAGAGATTTTGGTTGAAGGTGGAGTTCATTTTTTAAGAGTTCTACGTAAAAAAGAGAACTCGAATCAAGGTAGGGTGTTGGGGATATGTGATGCATCAAGGAGAAGTGTTAAATTTTGGTGATACAAAATCACAAATAGAAAGAAACAAATATGCAAAAATGAAAGTAATCACGTGTGTTCATTACGGAAATACATAAATTATTGGATCGCATTTGAATGAAATGGCAAGAAAATAAATGCATGAACACGTTATGGAATAATATCTACTAATGACTCTATACACTAAATTATAACCATAAGATCTTCATTTCTTTGTCTTTGAACTCATAAGTCTTCACATCTTTAACCTTAGTTTTATACTGTACAGTTTTCGATTCAGCACCTGTTATCCCATTTTTGGTTAAAACTGGAATATCAATGTTGTGTGCGTTTCCACCACGACCGAACCAAGAAGAAGCAGCCAGCAAGCGTATATAAGTCTGGGGTTTCACTCATGACTCAAATATAAAAGTCCATTCGGTGTCAAGGGTCTGAAGATTCATTCGGTAGTACATCACATATCTCATTCGGCATAGTTCATTCGGCACTCCACCTACAACACACCACCGATCCAGGACCAAAGCCCTACCGGTCCAACACCTCTCCCACTAATTGCCGAACCAAACACAGGTCCATAACCTCTCCCACTAATTGCCGAACCAAACACAGGTCCATCCACTGCCGAACCACATGCCACCGAACCAGACTTCTTCGCCAATCGCCGAACCAACCTCCGCCGAACCAACATGCCTCCACGCTCCTCTATAACCGAACCAACCCACGTCCACTCTCCGCCGAACCAGAGCATACCGGATCAACACTGCCAGACCAGATTGCATCAGCCCAGGCCCACTGGCAGCTATATACATGCAGGACCTCTGCCCCCAGCCTCACTCTATAAATAGAGGGGCAGGGGTACAACAATGGAGGACAAGTTTGAGAGCTCAAGCACGGAAGGAACTTTCAAACAACTTTCATATACTTGTATGCAAAGCTTTGTACTTGTAATCTGAGAGAAAAAGGAGAATAACATATAAAGTGGACGTAGGCACGTTCTGGCCGAACCACTATAAATCTTTGTGTCTTTTACAGTTTAGTCCCTGCTTTTTACATATTTGCATAAATCACCCAAATCGCTAAGAACAACATATAATCAACTAAGTCGTATGACTTTGGGGTGTTTGCCCATTTTTTGCGCAAACATTTTGGTGCTTTCACCGAGAATTGAACTCAAGGACCTACCGCTTGGAAGTTGAATTTGAGAGTTTAGAGATTCAGATTGGAAGAGTCACGGCGAGACAATCAAGTAGAAGGCCAAGGCCAGAGCAGAGTCAACAGGAAGGGAGTCAAGAGGCTTCCTCAGGAGCAAACCAAGCTTCAGCCTTCGTCACCAGGGATGAGATGGAGGCTATGATGAGAAGACAAGAAGAGATGATGCAGAACTTGCTTCAGCAAATTGGGCAACTTGGAGCACAAAACCAAGGAACAACTGGAGTTCAGAACGGAGCAAGACCATCTGGCGTAGCACCAGAGCTAGGGGGCACTCACGCAGAGCATGTTGATCCGACCCCGGGAAGAGAGATGGGGGCATCCGAGCCACCTGGTGGCAATAGAGGAGTGAACGCTCAGTCAAGGGGGCAATCCCAGAGTTCCCTCGTGAACTCGAGGGGCAGGTTGAAAGTGATGAATGAAGATTGCATCTCGGAGACGATGATAGATTGGCGGAGATGGTTAGAAGAGCTATGAGAGGCGGTTTAGTAAACAAAGACTTGGAAGATGTAAATAAGAGTCCTTTTTCTTCTGCAATTAGGATGGCTAGGAACCCACCAGAATTCAAGCTACCATCAGTAGAGATGTACGATGGGAGGACAGACCCTTCGGTCCATCTTACTAAGTATATGAGGCACATGGAAGTGCTGGGGGCATCACAGGAGATCATGGCCCGGTGCTTTCCACTGTATTTGACGGACATTGCAGCGTTATGGTTTAGGCAACTGGAAAGCGGCTCCATAGGAACGTGGGCAGATTTAACTGAGAGATTCATGAGGCAATTCAGGATTCATATTGCGAGACCCAAGAATGTGATGACTTTGGCAACCTTGAAGCAGAAAACTGGAGAGACTTTAAGGAGCTTTCTAACGCGATTTAATGCGGCGGCAGCATCAGTGGATCGACCAGATCCATCTATGGTCATGATGCGGCTGTATCTGGAATAGCTGATAGCACAGAGTTCAAGAATTCATTAACCAAGGACCCGCCTATGAATCTGGGAGAGTTCTATCATGAGGCTGAAAAGTTTCTACGTTTGGAAGATGCTAGTGCAGAAAGAGAGGAAGAAGATGACGTTTACGCAATCAAGAGCGGAAACCCACCTGGAAAGGGTGCGGAGACTAGCAAAGGAAAGAGAAAGGCTGAGGATAATGATGACAGGTCAAAGCGGCAATGGAGGGAGCCGCGATTCACCACTCACACTGAGCTGAATGAGAGTCTGGAACGGATTTATCAGGATACCAAGGGGCAGGTTCCGTATCGTAGACCAATGCGAAGGGATCCAACCTCTGACGAAAGAAAATCAGATAAGTTTTGTGTATTCCATGAATTAAATGGTCATAACACTAATGATTGTAGGCATTTGAAGGACGAGGTGGAAGGGCATATCAGGAACGGTATGCTCCTTCAGTACGTGAGGAGGCGAACTCCAGCAGTGGAGCCAGAGCGACCATCGTCTACATCGGCTAGAGGTGACCCTGGATCGGGGCACAGTTTGATTATCCATTGATTGCTTGATTAAAATAACGATGAACAAGTTGTAAACCTCTCGCTAACACGGTTAAATCATTTACACATGTGAGTGATCGCGCACGATCCATAGGCATGCTCTGAATGACTACCAGCCGCGTTATAGTAAGAGTTTACGCTTTGACATCTTCATTCTGCTTTTTGCTTTGATTTTGATTTGAACATTTAAATTCTTCCTGTTTGGACATTTTTGCTGTAAGATTCATATGATTATTGCTTTAGCATTTACGATTCTATGGAAAAATTACTTGTATGCCCGTGGATCGCGAACGGTCCACGAGCACCTCTTGCATGGCAGCGAACTGCCGAAGTCTTTGATTCGGGAACTCCCCCAAACAATAACTCCGGCACTGATATTATTAAGTCCCCCCCGGGCACACTAATTCGCCTCGAACGGCACCCGATCGCGAACGGTCACAACTCGCCTCGAACGGCACCCGACCTCGAACGTCACAATTCGCCTCGAACGGCACCCGACTTCGAACAGTCACAATTCGCCTCGAACGGCACCCGATCGCGAACGGTCACAATTCGCCTCGAACGGCACCCGACTTTGAACAGTCACAAACTCGCCTCGAACGGCACAACTCATCTCGCCACAAATGGCTCGATCGCGAAAGGTCGCCATTTGAGGTCCACCCCTTGACCGCCAACAGTCGCACCTTACCACGAATGGCTCGATCTCGAACGGTCGTCATCCGAAGTAAGGCGCTTGACCGCGAACGGTCCCATTTCATCTTTTGCCGCGAACGGCACCGGCCGTGAACGGTCACATTTCACCCCAAGTGGCTTGATCGCGAACGGTCGCTATTTGAGGTCCGCCCTCTTACCGGGCTCGGTCGCACTTTACCTCGAATGGCTCGATCCCGAACGGTCGTCATTTGAAGTAAAGCGCTTGACCGTGAACGATCACATTCCACCGCAAATGACTCGGTCTCGAACGATCGTCGCATGGATTTAGACGCTTGACCGCGAACGGTCGCACTTCACCTCAAATGACTCGATCGCGAACGGTCGTCATTTGAAGTTAGGCGCTTGACCATGAACGACCGCGCTTCATCCCAAATAGCTCGATCCCGAACGGTCGTCATTTGGGGCCATATAAAATATCAAGCTCTTTACAGGACATCACTAAAAAAGCATGGAATGTATACATCAAAACCAATACCCAGTGTATTAAAAACAATATAAACTAGATGATATATATGAAATCAAAATTCAATGATGAAAGTATGGAAAACAATTTAATATGACATAAATGATATATTATATAATCTTAAGCATCCAAATTTGAGAAAGAAATTTATATATTATATTTATTACATAAATTTATACATTTACATAACAAACCATATTAATTAAGAAATTTAATCATAGCTTAATCACAATATTTGATAAGTGTAACTACGTATATAATCAACTTTATGTTTAATAAGTTTATGAAATAAATATTATTTTATTCCTATACATTGTTTATTTTTAGAAAGACATGATAATTTATAATAATTTTTTATCCTATTATGCAAAGTATAAGTGAGATATGTAGAGTTAAAAAATATCACTAAAAAAGCATCACATAAATTTAATAGCAAAAATAACCGGGGAATAGCAGTAAGATGGTTGCTCATATGTTTCGATGTCATTGCCATCTTCAAAAATAAATTTGGAGAATATCATGATTTGATTGATCATATAAAAGGTCTTCATAGTCAGTTTTTCATCTTTCTCATCTTATTGTATGTAGTGCCCGAAGTAATACAATGTATTTATACTAGTTTTACAATGAATTTATACTAGTATCCATACCATCTATCAGAAATCAAACTCAATATTTTTAAGAGTTTATGATCATAAATGTTTAAATCATGAAAAACATGAATGATTACGTCCAATGAAAAATATAACAAAAAATGAGATATTCTACTAAACCTTTTATTTTCAAATTTTGATTCAACACAAGTAGAGTTCTAAAATTCATCCATAGCACTATTTTGTATGAGATAATGTGACTCTAACATATAACATATTGTATTTTTTGTCTTATGGATTATTTAAATCACAAGTCTATTAATGAATAACATGTGTAAAGACACTTGGCATCATGCATGTATATAATGATCTTCCGAAATGACAGGTGTAATGACACATGTCATTTTGTATATGTGTTACTATTTGTTTATATGACAAGTGTCATATGATGTGGCGCGTTCTCATTGAGAGAAGAAATTCTATAGACTTATTCACATACCCTAGGTATATTTAATTAATTTTATGAAATTATAAAGTTGATATCTCATCATAAATTTAGTAAGAAAGTAGTAAAATTATCATTAGAAAAGTTGAAATCATGGATGAAGGTATGCTATCCTATTTAGTGTAGTCATGATAAATGATTATTGGCATGTTATTGGAAAGTAAACATTTTATAAAAGTCAATAGCGAAGAAGTATGATAATCACGAAGAGGCATGATCGTTAAAAAATTAAAAATTAAAAGCATAATTCGGCAGTTGAAGTGTCTATTCGAACTTGACAAAAATAAAAAAAATGTTTCATTAATTTAAAGTACACAAAATTTCTATGTAATCATATATACTAATGGGTGCGTTTGGCATACGTCACTACAACAAAAACTTACTTCAATTGAATTTGCTCTCAGCGTTTTAACATTAAACGCAGTAAAACTTATTTCATTCACAGAATAACTTGCGTTCAAACGCTGAGAATACTTTTATATTTTAGTGTCTATCATCTTCTGCCTTTCTCATTATACTTTTACCAAAAATTTCACTTTCCCTCTTCTATCAAAACTACCGCTCCCTCATCTCTTCCTCATTTATTCTCCTCCACCAACAGCACTGTCCTACTTAGCCTAATTATCTTTTTTTGTCTCTATTCAATTCATCAATTTTTAGGTTTATTGTGTTTTTTGATTTCGATTTACATATTCCAAATACTCTGATTTGTGGATTGCCCTAAGTCAGACTTTGTTCGATCATCAATTGTCGGAACGACTTTCTAAAAACTCGATGAAGTCGAGCTGGTAATAAAGTTCGATTGCTACAGGTAACTTTTGGTTCTTCAGTAGATGAAAAAACACTTTTATTTGATTTATTACTAGTACGTGTTTATTTTTACAAAACAATGCTTATCGACTCATCTCATTACTAGTTCTGAAGCTTGTTATAGTTTGTTTTTTAGCGAGACTCCTTGTATTGATTTCGTTTTAGTTTTTGCCTTCAAATATGGTTTGTTTTCAATTATTTTGCTCCATTGTACTGATTTTTTTCATATGCCATGAATATTCAATGAGTTCTTAGACATATTGAGTGTGTAAGTGCATTCAGTGCATTTCTTGTTTAGAAAATAATCTTCAGTGGATTTTTATCCCATTGGACTACACTTGCAACTGTCAAAATTTGTTCCATTCTCCTGTAGTATAATTTTTAGTTAATTAATTCCTAAGATGTATCTCTTACGAATTTTGTTTCGGAGGACATAATATGCAAATATTAGATTTATACATGTGATACTGTAATATTTCCATGTATGGCTAGGAGTCAAAATAGTATGTGATGGTTGTATACTCGATAATGGTTTTAGAAAAGACATAACTTTGTACGGCTAACCGACTAGGAATGAAGTTGTTGATGATTTTGAACATCTAATCGTACTGTGTGTAGATTGTTCAATATTTTTTTTGATAACAGTTACTACTAGAACACATCCATGTATTGTTGTAGATTATTGAACGTCAAAAAGGTATTCCTTGTTGCTTATTTTTATATTTCAACCAAAGCAAGCTAATTTTTATGATGGTTTATACTAACATCTTGTAAGCTAAGGTGCACTTGCATAAGTTATACTAAGCTAATTTAGCGAGATCATTATCATCTCATGGAGTTACTCTAAGGTGCACTTGCATAAGCTTTTGAATCATTGTTTAGCATATGAGGATAGGGCTAAATAGGTTTCTGATGATAATATACACACTTTTTTTATTATAATAAATTTCCTATGGCATAATCTTGTACTTAATTTGAAATCCTATCATAATATTTATTATGAATTTAGACAGAAACGATTTTATGCAATATTTTAGTTATATTGTACCGACAACTTTTACTTTCAGTCACTAGATATTGTGATCAAATGGTTTAATATTAAAAGGTAAAAATCCTTCTTTTTTAGTAATTCACTAGATGAGGCTATCCTTGATTTTCTTTCAATTGCTAGACATATGCATAATGCCTATGAATTATCATTTGCACTTATTATAGTGAAGGTTAATCTTTGTCGCATTTACTTCTTTATGCAGCTTGAAACTTGGTTGACAACTGAACCAAAGAGTGGCGGCCTTTTATTTTCATTTTATTTGAGATATTTTGGACTAAAGTTTAAAATCGTGTTATCCTATATAATAAAACCCAGTTCTCATGAACTTTGCAGTACTAACAAAAAGAGATTTGTAAGATATTGGGATGAACTCTTAGGAATAGCCAAAGGTAATGGTATCCCCTTTCATCAGGTATTATATTTATTTTCTTTAACTTCATAATATGACATGCATAAATCATTTTAGGTGCTCTAAGAATTTTCTGAATCAAAATGTAAATTCTAGGGTTAACAATACAATCATGTATCAACCCTACGGATTAGCTGGAAAGCCCATCTTATGCAACATGGAATAGCTTTCATTCAATATGATGGATTACTTTTCATCTAGTTCTACAATGCTCACGGGATAATTTAAACCATTGAACCATACATACGAGCCATAAACTATCTTTATTTAATAAGAGCTCATTTCTTGACAAGGAAAACTAATATATCACCAAGTATAGTTTAGTTTGAGATTAAGTAGCAAACTTGTATAAGTTTTTTGTGTCAAAGTTGTTTAAAAGTTGAAGCGACGTTGGATTCTTTGACGGTGTAAACAATGAAACAAGAAGTTATGGAAGTAAAATTATGAAGACTTCCTGGATCATCAAACAAGAACCTACTTTATCAGACATGGAATCTTGAACCATAAAATGCAATCATGCTTACTACATATTTAGAATAACCATAGAAAAATACAATCCTGGACCATCTAAATTATCTGTAATACAATCATTTAACAAGCGATACATGTATGATTTATTCAATCTTATTCTTATATCTACTGTTGCAACTTACTTCAAACATGTTTGTCGGATACTCTCTTGGATACTCAAATGCATTTACTTATTATTTATATAATTATATTCGTGATGATTAGTTTATTGTATCATTCAAAAGCCCAAAAATAATCAATGTCCATTTTTACAGTTTAGTATCTTATGTTAGACACATATTATACAAAATGTTATGAATATTTTTACTGCATATTACGCAAGACTGAAGTGCACTTTTTACGTACTTGATGAAGGGTATGAAACGATATGAACTTATTTCATGACAAAGCCTGATTCGCATATATAAATTGCATGAAAAATTGTATATAATTCCCTTATCATTATCGATGGTGAACCAAAGTTATTGTTTGGCTTCACATTTAGGTATGAGATGATACGCAGGAGTGTGGTGTATTTATTATTATCATTGATGGTAAAGCAAAGGAGTACCGAATCGCTTGGTTGTAGTTCGGCTTCACAACTAGGTTGGTATTAGTTGAATTTTCTTCTGATATGTTTTAAAGTAATATGCTTTCTAACCAACATGTTGAACTGTATTTTGATGTGGAAAGTAATGCTTGTTCTTACTAATAAGTCTCATTTCTCATGTTTATATAAAAACAAACAAATATTTTTTGGGTATTAGTTAGTCTGCTCACACAAGTATCAGTCAGTTATGCTAATTATACTGTAGATCCTGGACTATTGTTGAAGCTTCCAAGTAGCAGCAGTTTCGACTATAGACTATCCAGCCTTCTGAGTTTGGATTTTGATAAGATGTGCAATGCTGTGTTGTCTGAGGAGACTTATTCAAGCAAATAACTAAATTTCTGATTCTGAACTTGGTATATACACAGCAGATTCATGTTTCCTTCCTATGCACAGTATGTATGTTATGCATCTAGCTTGGATACAGTGGTCAAGTGATGTTAGTGCACATTAGCCTGATTTCAGTCTTTTGCAATATGCCACGTAATTTTAAGCAAGCGTCTAAGGTTGATCAAGGAATATATCATATCTGCTGCAATGTAGACTATATTCATATCAATTTGGATCGACATAAGGTACATCTGAATGGAAGTACAGTAGTACACAACAGCAATGGATCAAAACTTACATGGGATAGCATAATATGATTTACAAACATATACTGATACTCGAGAGTTGGTACTAATTTACAAACAGATATATGTCCTGAAAACATAAATCGAAAAACATATAGATAAACAACTGGTAACTGCCAACTTGATGCATGTACACATGTTTGGTATATATATGTCTAAGCTTGAAACAAGTCCAGCAAGTCTCTCCTCTAGTGGCAGGGTTGTACTAAATTTACTGTACTTCCTCAATATAGTTATTGAAACCAAAACCTCACTAGTACAAATTAGGGTATAGGCTTCCACTTTGATTTGCTTATTTAGTGGTTTTGTATATAATTATATAGATCAAGGCTACTGCTTTGATTATACTAGTTCACATAGTGGATGTGAACTAAGTAGTGTATATGTACATGTGTTTTGGCTGTCACTTTGAGTCTAATAGTTCACATAGTCACATTATACTTAATTCGTACATTTTTGACTTTATAGATGAAAGCGTACAGTGATTACAGCTATAGCATAACCCAGTACAGTGATTACAGCTATGCAGAATATTTAGTGATGCAACATAAGTTTCCCAATAAACTGATTTTTTGTAACATCCCACTATTAAATCAATAATAATAGAATTTCATTTTGGAAATTTTATTTGAAATTGTTTTGAAAAATATAACAATTGTTGAAATTCAAAAGTAATATTTTTCAAAAAGAAATATTATTGTTATAGATATGAATAAAATCTAAATTAAAACGTTTTGAATGGAATTTTAATCGGCGAGGTAATAATACATGGTATAATAGTAATTTCTTATTCTCTCTTTGAATTTAATAGAAACATAAAGTTTACATCTCAAACGGTCAAACATAGTGATAGATGGGTTATAAGATTACCATTTTCTTGGTGATTATTGCATCACATGTTGCCAATTGAATTTAATTTCTTAGACCATTTGCTTAAATAACCAACTTTGATATGTACTTGGCAGGCTCTGTAGGTGGAATATGGATGCAAGCTTAGTTCCATACCATACACAACAAGAGGCGAGGTAATATTACATGATTGTTTATGCATTTTATATAACACATAGTTTTTAATCTACGATGTTAAATTTTATTTTAACATGATTTTCCTTATATGATTTGGTTTGGTCAAAAATCATCTTGCAAATTTTTGTTAACTATACATGTTGACATTGTTTTATCTTCGTTATCAAGTATGCCCTTATGAATTTATAAACCACGAGAAAACTTCTTGTACATAGTGAACTTACTATTAGCACCTTCATAAATTTTTAGCTTTAAATTGGTTTTAAATCAAGAATTTATGAGATATGGCATGATTTTAATTGCAGTTACAAATGACAAGCATAAGTATGTTAACAGGTGACAGTGGAATGGAATGACAGTTTCAATCAAAAGAATAAGTTGAAGCACGACTGTTACAAAAGCATAAAGCTGATGTATGGAGGGAAAGAGCATTAGCTTACACACTCTCTCACTATGAAACTTACTTTTAAGTTTACATGTCTTGGTATGCTTCCATCATGTCAACAGTTGATAGTGAACAATTTTCTAGAACGGTTAAACAAATGTGAGATTGCACTAGCTGTATTTTAAGGTGTCATTTATTTTGCAATGCTTGAGCAATAAAGTAATTTTTCTATGCATATGCATCATAGCATTTCTACCTTCAGATCTTGCATTTCTATTCATCATTTTGCTATTTATTCCTTGTATTCTTTTCTGTATTCTTATTGCTATTGTCAAAATAAAAGTAAACGTACTCTGGCTACATTTAGTTGTTAGTCCAAAGGAAATCCTAAGAGCATTCTCAATTCGTGCACCGATATTGCTGTACATATAAGCTTTGAGGTTCAAAATTTACAGACTATAATTTCATTTTTAGTAATGACAGATTATAATTTACCACAAATTTCATTTTTAGTAATGCTACTTTATCTTCTCAAATGACAGACTTCACTTAATTCATCTTGAAGCTACAATTTATTGGCATAAAACCAAGCTTAGCCATGGCGAGTTCTTTCCAAAGCTCAGGTAAACTATAGGGAAACTGAAGTCCAATAATCGCTGTTGTTGGGCATATAGAAGTTGAGACAAACCATTATTAGGACTTGATTCGGTGGTGAGCTACTATGGGGAAAATATTGCTTCCATATTTTAGAAACTAGCATGCTCTGCTAATAGGTAAATCTATTATTGCTCTAAATATTCATTTTGTTTCATCTACGCATTTCCTGTATCATAATTGTTACGTGTCTAGGAGGTATGCTTCGATATATTGAAGGCTATGTCCAGGAGGTATGCTTCTTTCTTTAAAGGTAACATCATTTTATATGATTTTGATATGTAGGCTGACTATGCACATCTTGTATCAGGCCAATTGCTGGATGATGAGTGCTCTGAAGATTTTGTTAAAGGTCTTATCCTCTCAGTTTGATCTCTTCTCCCTGTAGAGCCTCTGGTGGATGAACGTGAAAAAAGGTTTATAATATGATACTTATTTTCAACACTATACTCTTCTTGTTTTAATTTCTGCTGTTTACACCTGCTGCCTTATGTCTTTGTAGAAATCGTCTTTGACTGCTCACACAATTCTTGGAACATCTTATGAGTGAGGGAAGTCAAGATGTACATGTTCACAATGCTATGGGGAAAATCATCATCGACAGCAACAATAATCCTGAGCCAGATAAGCATTCATATCCTTCATTTGATAAATCTTTCTGTATTTAATAAAGAAACTATACTCACTTGTTTTTTCTGTAATTCTTTGAAATTAAGTTTTGAAAAAAAAAACTAAATTTGTAAAAATAACCAAGATAATAAAATTAAACTAAGCCACTGCTACTAAGTTAATAACCAGGTTAAAAGAATAACTGAATCTGATGAGCCACTGCTACCACCTAAGCCACTGCTACTACTTGAACTTTGCTGAGCTGCTTCAACTCCACTGCGACCACCAGCTTCATCTTGTGTTGCGGCAATTACTGAGCTGCTACTAGCTGTCATGTTTGGAATTGCCTAGCCATTGGTCAAGCTAATTAATATGATCAATACCGTGAGTGAAGAAACTAGTAAGTTTAATAAAAGATAACTATGTTAGCTAATTTATATAATTTAACCATGTTTATAAAAATTAACTAAGTTTATAAAAATTAATTAAGTTTATAAAAATCATTTAAATTATATAAAATTTGACCAAGTTAACGAAGTTTTATAAAATTAACTAGATTTTATAAAGTTAATAAAAATTAAATAAGTCTTATGAAAAGCAATTAAGATTTATAAAAATTTAAATAAGATCTATAAAAATTAAATTAGCATTAAAAAATTAACTAAGTTAACTTAGTTTTATAAAAATTAATTAAGTTTTATAAAATTTTAACTAAATTAACCAAGTTTTATGAAATTTAACTAAATGTTATAAAAATGTACTAAGTAGACTAAATTTTATAGAAATTAACCTAGTTTATAAAAATTAACTAAATTTTGTAAAAAATCCATGTTAATAAATTTTTTTTTATAGTTTAGCTAAGTTTTATAAAAATTTAACTAATTTAACTAAATTTTATAAAAATTAATCTAGTTTAACAAAATTAAATATTTTTTGTAAAAAATAATTAAATCTTATAAAATTAACCTATCTATAAAATTAATCAAGTTAACTAAATTTTATAATGATTAAATAAGTTTATAAAAATTAACCTATCTATAAAATTAACCAAGTTAACTAAATTTTATAATAATTAAATAAGTTTATAAAAATTGCTTGGTTGGATCATGAATAACTGCTGTAACTTGCGGACGCGTTGTGATTCTATGACAGTTGACTTAGAGTTTTCATGCAACTTAGGGTCTATGACCATATTATATTTCATTTTCTTGCCGATATTTTAGGTTATGAACTATGTACAATATTGTATTGTTGCTGCCTGCCTTGTTGAACTTTGTACTATATGTATTATTGTTGAACTGGGGAGTGAGTACTATCTGAATTGGATTGCATATGGTATTATGTATTATTGTTGAACTGGGGAGTGAGTACTATCTGAATTGAATTGTACTATATGCATTATTGTTGAACTGGGGAGTGAGTACTATCTGAATTGAATTGTACTATATGTATTATTGTTGAACTGGGGAGTGAGTACTATCTGAACTGAATTGCACAAAGTATTGTAATTGTAATGTACTGAGTATAGAGCATTTTATGAATTCTTTGGAAAAAAAATGCATATCCCTACGACAACGTTTATACATTGCTGTCAATACTTTGGAAAAAAAATGCATATCCCTACGACAGCTTTTATACATTGCTGTCAATTCATTGGAAAAAAAATGCATATCCCTACGACAGCGTTTATACATTGCTGTCAATTCATTGGGAAAAAAATGCATATCCCTACGACAGCGTTTATACCTTGCAGTAGAAAACTATTAACAGCGTTTATACCTTGCAGTAGAAAAATTATCAACAGCGTTTAAAAAACGTTGTAGAAAGTTGGTTTTTGACAGCGTTTATATTTTGCAGTTAAAACTTTAGGGTCAATGACCGCATGTCGTTATACAGCGTTTTTAAAAACGCTGTGAAAACTTTTAACAGCGTTTTTCAAACGCTGTGAAAAGTCTTTTTGGTTGTAGTGCATCTTTGATAAAGTTTGCAAATAAACAAAACATCCCTCCATTTTTTTAATAAGTTTCCAGTTCCTGTTTTCAAATTCAAGTGCGCAAAAAGACCCAAATACCCTTTACATTTTTAACATTTCAAACGCTTATAACTTTCTGTAGAAAGATAGGATCAACAAACCGTTTTCACCAAAAAATAAAAAGATTTATAACCTTTAAAATGAGATCCATCGTTGATACCCAAAAATCATATCCTCGGTAAGGGTGCGATTATTCCATATATTCATAAAGAATTTTACTTATTTTGAACATCATCGATTTTTCTACAAATGTGCAACTAAACCATATAATTGCAAACATTTCTACAACTATTGTTTATAATTGCAGACAATTATGCGATTATTACATATAGTTGCCGAATTGTCTAAAAACATATCATATAATTACAAATGTTTCTGCAACCATTGCATGTAATTGCAAATAATTCCATAATTATTGCATATAGTTGCTAAATTGTCTGCAACTATTGCATATAATTATAGACATTTCTACAACTATTGCTTATAATTGCAGACAATTATGCAACTATTGCATATAGTTGCTAAATTGTCTACAACTATTTCATATAATTGCAGACATTTCTGCAATTACCGCGTATGATTGCAAACATTACTGCAATTATTGCATACGAGTGTCACGCCACGCGCTTCACGCGTGATATATTTTCCTTATAAATTAAATATGTTTAAACCAGTAAAAAAAAATGATTTTTCATTTTCAAGTGATATTAAGATTTGTATATTTGTAAAGAAGTATTCAGAATTTATAAAGAAGTGACTCCCACATTTATGGATTTTATTTTAATTTTTTCTGTGCATAGTAAATAATATTAGGGTTCTCTTAAGGCTATTCTTCGTGGCAAGCTTATCAATTTCCAATCTTTTCCCACCACTCTTTTTTGGAAACTTTCTTCCCCTTGCTCATCCTGGCTCCTGCAGGAAGCATATCATTTTATTTGTAGATTCAGGGCCGCTCGATCTTCCTTTGTCTAATTGTCTACCATATTTGAGGTTTAGAAAAACCTAATCTGTTAAGGCAACCATTCTATTATTATTGCTTTACTACTTCAGCTTGCGTCTATTCGGTTTTCTTTTTTTCCTTATTGTTTCTTCGTACAGTAATTTAAAATGTCCACGAGTAAGTCGACGTCTTGATATTGTACGTTTTTAATCTCCATCTTATATGATTAATATATTTTTTGTGTTGAAGTTATTGTTATACTACATAGATAATGATAATAATAAATTCAAGAAGCTTAAAATATTTGTTTTCTATTATATATATTGTTAAATTTTGGTGATACAAAATCACAAATAGAAGGAAACAAATATGAAAAAAGAAAAGTAAGCACATGTGTTCATTATGGAAATGCATAAATTATTGGATCGCATTTGCATGAGATAGCAATGAAATAAATGCATGCGCATGTTATGAAATAATTTATATGCAAAAGAATATGCATATTATTTCTTTCTCAGTAATTGCTTTACTTTGGGATTATTTTCCTCCATCTTTGTTAATTAGCAAAAAAGAGTGAATTACTTGCTATCTTTGCACCACTTGTTACCATTTTAATTTGCCTCCATTATCTACTTGAAATATCTTGGTTATTTAATCGATGACTCGCATGAATTTACACTGACTATATATTGAGGGTAGACTCATTGTAAACCTATCCTGACATTCAGTCAACGATACCCAAATACAGTGTCTCTTCTTGTTAACCCTAATTTAAGGTCTTGGTTATGTAAACTCTTATCTTGTAATCTCCTGTAACTCTCTCATGTGTAATAAAATCTCTCTTCTTTGGACTAGATGTACACTATCTTGATGATAGTGGAACTCGTATAAATATTATGCGATCTCTTTTCTTCTTTAGAGTTATTTACTATTTATTTGGAGCAATAGAATAATTGCTGTTAGATTGAGTGATATCCAATTGACAACTCTAGATCTTGTTATTGTTTTTTCCACACTTGTGCAATTTTTGCACAACAGATTGGTATCAGAGCAAGGCGCTTTATTTAAATTATTCATTAATGGTTTCTAGAAAGAGCGATAGATCCGGTGTAATTATGTTATTACTCATTTTGATGGAAAATGAGATGTTGGCATATAAAAGATAAAGATTGAGAAGATTATGTTAAAAGAGAAGAGTGTTCCGGTCTTGAAACTTTGGTGATGAGGAGTTTAGTGTGTTGAAGGGACAAATGGATTTGGAAATCTATATCTGCTTCAGGGCTCAACGTTGATGTAGGAGTCTTATGTTGATTTCCATAAGAAATTTGGGAGGTTGCAAAAGAAAATTCCATTTTCTCTTGGTACACCATATTTATTGTCCACTTGGTTCTTTAAGTATTTAGGGTAGTGCTCATAATACCGAAGATTTCAGCCGATGTACCTGATTTTGGTGACGGAATTGGCACCGCTGAGGCTTTTCGACTTGTGATGCCATCTTGGAGAGTTCAGTCCATATAGCTGGTTTTTTGAGAATTTGGCCGATGAGGTACATCATCATTTTGTGATGCCATCTTAAAGAAGTTTAGCAAATCATGTGTGGACTTTAGGGACATTGTGAAATTGCTAGCTAGCTTTGGATTTGTTGATTTGCATATTGGTGCATTCAAGAGTGCATCGGACTTGGTTCGTTGTTTTTTCCCTAGCGACTTGTGGTGCCACATGATGGTATGTGGGAGGAGAGAGAATTTGTCTTGCATACAGAGATTTAGATTAGCTTTTTTACGTCTATTGATTTTTGTTTTCTTTTAGCTCTATATTTGGATTGGTGATTAAGAGGATTTTTTTTGCCTTGGTGGTGTTGAGATTATTTTGGAATCCACCTTCTTTTGATTTTGAGTATTTGCAACATTTTTTTGGCAGGTGAAGACATAGTTTAAGCTCGTTAATAAGGTGTGATGGTAGGTGGCCTTGCTGGAACCCATTGGGTAAGTATTCATTTTTGGTTTCTATCTCGTTTAGAGATTTTGGTTGAAGGTGGAGTTCATTTTTTAAGAGTTTTACGTAAAAAAGAGAACTTGAATCAAGGTGGGGTGTTAGGGATATGTGATGCATCAAGGAGAAGTGTTAAATTTTGATGATACAAAATCACAAATAGAAAGAAACAAATATGCAAAAAGGAAATTAATCACGTGTGTTCATTACGGAAATACATAAATTGTTGGATCGCATTTGAATGAGATGGCAAGAAAATAAATGCATGCACACGTTATGGAATAATATATATGCAAAAGGATATGCATATTATTTCTTCTTAGTAATCACCTATTACCCACATATAATATGAGACACTCCAAAATATATAAGCATGTAAAGTTGAACTTAAAACCGAGTTAGTAATCAACACAAAGGGAAGATAAAAGAAGTAAATTATACGTGGTTCACAATTTTTCTCATAGTTATTAACTTATTTTCTATGTTTTGTCCATTTTTATATGCAAATTGTACCTACCATATACATTGATTCAAATTCAGCATGCAAACCTTAGTGTAGTTAGTCCACCTCACCAAGTATCATGCAGAACAAACAAAGAAAGGTAGATGTTCAATCTGTGAAACTCTACCTGCAGTGGGAGAAAAGTCTCTATGTGAGCATTAATATTGAGCAAAACAACTTAATCTTTCTAACTTTCCACCTCTTTTGACATTTTCAATTTGTTGGTAATGCTAATGATGATATGGGTTGAGCTTTATCTTATTTATGATTGGAGAATTTATTCGGTTTTCCTTTGAATTTTATTTTTGGTTCCCGATTTAATCTTTGTTTAGGGCGTACCTTAAGAGCTACCATAGCTACTAGTTAACTAATTGACATTTTATTATAATATTGCAAGAGATACGATAATCGATATGCCTTTTGAGATGATACTCCTGTAATTGAAGGTCACTGCATAAATCTCTAAAATGATAAAGCAAGTTATTTTTGAATAGATAGGTTCCACTTGATCAATTGCGTATGTCAAAAAATAAGAATTGTCATTTTTTTCTTTACTATATTATTATCATAGAGGTGTATATCTACCCATTTTTGATATTGCACATCATAAGAGTCATACGCAAGAGTTAACTTGTTTTTATTTCGTTTACATTATTTGCTAACATGTGAAAAAATAGAAGGGGTTTTTTTGTTGATGCTCTTTCCAATCAATTTCCATAGTAACTATACAGGTAACGTTTTAATTTAACTTTAAATACGTAGTTCTGTAACTTATATTTTTTTGTTCCAACATGCAGCCAAATACACCTTTCCTGTATCCAAATTCAACGAAGATAAGTTAATCTACCATGCGTTTTTAAAGAGCTTACGACAATGTTATTTTTGTAAAGATGCTATAGTGGCTTAGTTATTTAGAGTTTCGAATATTTTTGCATATGGATGTAACAATGTCAGACTGTCAGCGTAGGTCTGTTTCTACCAGGTTCAAGCTTAATTAAACATTAAATAAATGGCTGTTTAAAAAGTCTTTAAGCTTTCTGGATAATTGGTTATAGTCTTTTTTTGGGACAAAACAAATATAACGGTAGTAATTTTAAAGTTCAAAAATTGTCAAAAAAAACTTTTAAAAATTGAGCATTTTAGTTTATATTTAGAAATTTGAAATCATCAGGAAGCTTAAAAAAACACAGAAGCATGGAAATATGTAGTACGACTATTATTTAGAAGCATTGCAAAAAAACCAAGAAAATGAAAATATTTTAATAATGTAAACGCATAAATTCATAAAGTTGAAGTAATGCCAAAAGGTTCATAAAAAATAAAAAGTTCTAATCCACTTTGTTAATTGAAGAAGTTAAAGAGTTATTAATTGGCATGTAACCGTTCATTATTCAAATTATCCTAAACTTTAATTTGTACCTTTTGTTGCATTTAATAGTTAGTATACAATTATGTTTTGTTAGCCTTATCCGTATGCTCTTAACATCGTGATTCATTTATGAACTTCAGAATTAATAATAACCACCTTTCGTTTATGGTTTTCAAACATCCTAGATGAATGGTTATTTGATTGGATGCTCACATATAATCATGTTTTTCTACTAAAGTTTCCTATTTCATTATGAAATATAGGATAACTGAACAAATGCAGTTATGATGAATACAAATAGCAAAAGTGTATAGTTTCTCAATATATCCATGTTGAGTAGAAATTTGGGATATTTATACGATTAGTTTTTTAACGCGTTAGTTTTATTATTAAAGCGCTTCGTACTACCTTTTTTGTAACTACAAACCTGAGAAGAGGAATTTTGTGTTCTCATATGCTTGGTGCTTTTTATTTTTGGCGTTGCAATTATTATTTCTAATCACAACCGAATTAGAAAAATTCCTATCGTTTTATCTGGTTACTTGTTTTAAATAAGCATGATGATACTTGCAGAAGCAAAATTGCCTACTCCATTGAATTTCTATTTACTTAAGCTCCAATTCTAACATCACAAGATTCTACAAAGATGGTAATAACAGTAAATTTTAAGAAGCTTAACTTATTTGTTTTTTGTTATATATAAGCATACGTACAATTTAAAAATGAGTTAGTAATCAACATCAAGAAAAGACAAAACAAGTAAATTAATTTTTCAGTAAATATGGACCACGGATCCTTTTCTAAGTTTTTTATAAATAAAGGTAAATGGGCCAAGCCTAAAAGTTTACAAACATGTAGAAAAGGCAACCTACTCGATGATAAACAAAATCAAAACCCTAGAAAGGGTAATACGTCGACATACACTATCTCTCAAAAAAAAAAAAAAAAAAAAAAACTCAAAAATGACGGAGCGACGAGTCCATTTTCGACGAAGCTCTGCCACCTTGCTTAGCTTCGCTAGCTCCCCTCTGTCCCAATACGATAAACAGTTATTAAATCTTTCTCTCATCCATTCAATAGCCTTTTGAAGTCATTCTTCTTTTGATAAAAGGAAATCGAAGAAGAATTAACAG
Source organism: Allium cepa (assembly GCA_030765085.1). Taxonomy (NCBI): domain Eukaryota; kingdom Viridiplantae; phylum Streptophyta; class Magnoliopsida; order Asparagales; family Amaryllidaceae; genus Allium; species Allium cepa. Next base: position 84,952,681 of record CM060928.1, on the reverse strand, counting down.
ATTTGAGGTAATCGCGACTTAGATCTGTTAATTCCTTCTCAAGGATAACAGCACACCCTTGATTCAAGTCACGGTCTATCATATTGACACCAGTGACTTGCTTATTTGTCTGAAAGCCCTTTGAATGAGATAAAAAGTGCTCTAAGTGCTTGCTGCCGCCTTCTTTGCTTCACTCTTCAGCTAAAAATGCAAACTTGGTTTGATCTTTAACTTTTTTCTTTCACTTTTGGAGGATAATTCTACTGTCAGTCTCGATAAGCAACCATCTTTGCTCTTTATTCATACTGGCTTTATTATGAGTTTGAAAATTTCTTTCTTTTCATATATGAAAGACTGCAGTAGTAAGTAGTATGTGAGCAAAATCTCTTTTAGTAGATTTAGACTTAAATTCACTATTAACATGTTGAATTTCTTGCTTGAGACCTATATTTCCATTGTTCGAAATACCCAACACAGTTTGAATGCAATTCCAAATAAAATAAGAATAGCTGTATTCAAAAAACAAATGATTAGCACTTTCATCTACTAAATTGCATAGGAAACTAAGTGAAGTTGTTAGATTACGCAATTTATTTATTCTGTCTCAAGTTGGCAATCTGTTATTGATAGCAAAATAAATATAAAATGTCATCTTGGGACTATTCACTTTAATTCATATATGCAATTATACCATTCAACATTGGGCTGTTAATTTCTGATAACTTCTCAAGTATATTTAAAAGAGAACTTCCCTTTATTGCTAGCTGCCCATTCCCCATAGCCATAGTCTGTAGTAAGATCAAGAGGAATTTTGCAAATATCATGTTTATGTGGATCAGTAATTCGATGTAACTATGGTTGTCATTGATTGTCCTTAATGATCACTGGCACTATTATATTAAAACCACCATAAATGACTAAATTTTCCCACCCTACTTTATTTATGAAAGATTCATTTTTAAACCAGGGGTCAAACCATAAACTAGTTTCTTCACCTAGTTTAAATTTTCTTTCAAGTAAAGATTTTCCAATATTCTGCATGTTAAAATTTACTTCCAGTCATAAGGTTGATTGTTCTTTGGCAATATATTCTAAAAATTACCATTTTAAAGGTATTTAGACCTCATCTACTTGCCCATAGTGAATCGGCACTAATAAATCTCCAAAATAATTTTAAATGACAAGTTAAACCGAGATCTTTCATGCTTCTAATGCCAAAACCCCCTTCTTTTTAGGCCTACAGTCTTTATCCCAACTAATTTTATGATATTTACCTCTCCATAAAATGTCGGCACGTCTACTTTCTATTTTTCTAATGGATGCAACTGAAATGTGATATGTTTGTAACCAATACAAAATGATAGCATATACAACAGTTTTTATAAGTTCCATTCTGCCTGCAATAGAAAGTAGTTTGCATGACCAAGTTTTCATTCTCTCTTGAATTTTTTCTATAAGCATAGAGCAGTCAGTGTCTCTAATCTGATTAATAAATAAAGGTAGACTGTGACGCCCCACCTCCATACTCACACTAGCCAAGGACACTATGGAGTATGCCGTCCACTAGCATGAAGAATAAGGCTGTTGAGGAGCGATCATCCATGTAATTGCTTTGTGCGAGTATCGATATGCCGGATAGAAGGTCACGCGTTTGATTTAAAGAGGAAATCCGACATATCAAGTACAAACTCAAAGCTACTGCATAGTGGCTATGTGGTCTTCAAAAACAAATATAAAATAGGCATAACATAAATCAGTCATAGATATTCATATCACTAAGGCAGAAACAGATATGAATATAACACATAAAAGTATACATCAAAGTAGTAATCATGTAAGATCCACTACATCACAAAAGAATAGGTAAAAGTGCTAGACAAAAGAATATGTATACATCAAGGAGTCTCTATCTCGAATGCATAAAACAAAAAAACTACCAAGCTAAGTAGTTAGCCAAAAGTCAGATGACAGACCCAGATAAGAAGTCAAGCAGAAGCACCTAAAACACCTCGGTCTGACCCGAGTATTATTTAAGAAGAAAATAATAAACGGATCAGTCTAGCGATGAATATCGTATAAAATGAGATAGAATAAGATATATGACAAAAACGTATGATAACAATAATGCCATATTATGACAAGTATACATTAGACAATAACAAAAATCATACAATATCTCGAATATTCTAAACACCAAAAAGAATGTCATATTCTTTAACCTATTCACCAAGCCATAAATATTGATAAAACTTATCAACGTAAATCACAAAAATTGGTGAAACACAAATTCTAGAAATCATCAATTAGATATCCAGAAATCACAAAGGGGGAGGTCTATCACAAACGGGAGCATGAAAACTCACCAACACGTGCATCACAAACAGAAAACTATTCCATGGTCGCTAACCATAAATTTTGAGCCGAGGCTCTACAAACGGCCCGAAGACCATGGGTCGCTACCCCACCAATTTTGAGCCGAAACTCCACAAACGGGGTTTAGTCCCCCACACAAACAAAGAGACATCGCACATCGCTAGTCTAAATTACAAAATGATCATCATTGATCGATAATTGTAAATTACACTAAGCTAGTAAATAAATGAGTTAGCTTCATGTCCCATAACCACTGGCTTAACTTAAATATTTACGAACATATTGTAGATCTCCACTCCCAAATTGTCATGAGATTTTAATCGAACAAGTCTAAGAATTAACAGACGAAGTAAACGCAAGCGTTTCATACCACTTATTTTGCTAAGTCGTTTAATTAGATTTCTCAAACGAATGAGGTAAAGGTTTGTATATACTAATAGATTGAAAAACGGTGTTAAAGATGAGCTTTGTATTAAAACTAACGTTGAAATCGTTTTTGTGAAAGAGTTTGAATATTTACTACTAGTATAGAAACCTTTGTATTTTGAAGTGACAAATCACAGAAAACGATTGTAAAAACAATCGATCACCAAAAATTCACATTCGAAGACGTGAATCAAATCCCTAGAAATCGATACCAAATCCATCAAAATGGATATTCCCAAAAATCTAAAAAAGGAGTCATCAAAGTCGATAAAAGTGATAACAACTAATCAGATCAAAAAAAATCGATAAACATTGGAAATTCACTTAAAAATAGGCTAATAGGCAAAATTGAGTTGTTCCAAACGTCTGGGGGTTCATCTAGACGTCTGGATTTGGGTTCTGGAAATATTCCAGAAAACCTCGCAGACGTCTGAAATTACAATCCAGACGTCCAAACCCTAACCAGACGCCTGAACCAATAAATCAGACGTTTCGAATTTGTCTCTGCCATTTTATTTTCTGCGTTCGATATATAATTTCTCCAGGGACTATAACCAGATGTCTGAAATTACCAACCAGACGTCTGGTTGGATCAACTGGGCAGAAATTTTCCTAGGCCAATGATGGTCAAATCGATTCAGAAGCGATCGGACGAGCGACGGAGACTAGGAATTTATGCCAAGCGACAACCCAACCTTATAGGCTCTTCGATACACCCCAAATAACATGTTCAAACATCCAAGAAAGGATCTTTCAAGATTTTGACTTCAAAACACCAAAATTTGAAAAATTCACCAAATCAACTCAAATCAAAAGCAAATGAACATGAATAAATGTTAGGAATTCATACCTAACAACAATGAAAGCTATAAACATAGACGTGAGTTTAAGAACTCACCTTTAAACCTAAAAACAATGAATGAGAAGCTCAAACACAAAGGAAAAATCAACCACTCCTCAACTTCAACTCTAGAAGCTCGAATCTAAGCTCATAAGCAAATATTTCCTAAGTTAGGGTTTAGGAATTTCTGGAAATTGAAGAGAGAATGAGATGGAGAAGATGAAGAGGATGCTTACCTAAGCTTCTCTCTGATTTTAGAGCAAGAACTTGAATTTCGTAGCAAAACTAGGGTTTAGGAATTCTAATTTTCTATCTCTTCCCCCATTTTTCTTTTAGCTTGAGTGTTAGGAAATAATAGAATGAGTAAAGAGGAGCTGGATGAAGAGTTAGGGTATTAGACGAGTTCAAGGGCTGAAACCTAAACCTAAAGCCCAATAGAAAAATAGCAAAATTCAACTCAACTCCAAACATATCGATGTTTATACTCAAAAAGGTCGCAAACGCCATTTTGGACTCTATGGGAGTGGTCTCGAGTCCTTATTCGTCTGTTTGCAAAAAGTAGCATTTCGGGCTTTAATCCGACTAATGATGCTATATTTAAATAAAATATTTAAGTGTACGATTGTAAAATATGCAGGTTGTTACAGAATCTCCTCCTCAAAGAAATTGCGTCCTCGCAATACTTAAGAAGAAAATAAAGAGTAACAACCATAAAAGCATATCAACACAAAGAAAATTCGAAATAGAAAGTTCACCTCAAAGAGCAAGAGAGAGTAAATCCGGATGTGTTCGCGCGATGAATTCTCTGGATTCCCAAGAACAATCCTTAAGATTTGAGGACCATTGAACTTTCACAAGTGGGACATCTTTATTTCGAAGGTGTTTAACCTCCGTAGCAATGATAAGAATAGGACGTTGCTCATAAGCCAAATTAGGTGAAACTTTAATTTCTTCAATAACACCGGGCTCAAGAATAGAATCGGAATCTCTAAGGCATTTCCGTGGTTGAGAGACGTGAAAAACGTCGTGAATAGCATAAAATTGAGCCGGTAATAAAAGGCGCTAAGCTACAGAACCAATACGCTCGGTGATGGAAAATGGACCAATATATCGGGGCGCTACTTTTTCCAATCGACTGAAACATACAACACCCTTCATAAGTGAAAGATGAATAAACACCAAATCTCCCACAGAAAATTCCAAATTTCTTCTTCGGTTATCGGCATAGAATTTTTGTCTACTTTGAGCTTCTTCATCCTATGACGAATAAGGTCAATCTTTTCTGTGGAATCACGAATAAAATCTGGACCTAAAACCAGCTTCTCACCGGCCTCAAGCCAACAAGAAGGAGATCGACATGGCCTTCCATAGAGTTCCTCGAAAGGTGCTATACCAATACTAGATTGGAAGCTATTATTATAGGAAAACTCAACAAGAGAAATATGATCATCCCAACTTCCATCAAAATCAAGAACACATGCATGAAGAAGATCTTCAAGAGTTTGATTCACACGCTCGGTTTGTCCATCGGACTGAGGATGATAATCCGTGCTAAAATTAAGCTTCGTTCCCAAAGCTTTTTGAAAACTCTTCTAAAATCAACTAGTAGATACGATCGCTAACAATAGAAGTAGGAAATCCATGCAATTTCACAATCTCTTTAACATAAAGTTTGGCCAAAAGAGGTACGGTTTGATTGAACCGAACGGGAATAAAATGGACGGAATTTGTAAGTCTATCTACTATCACCCACAAACTGTCATGACCCGAATGAGAACGAGAAAGAACGTCAATAAAGTCCATGGAGACTTGATCCAATTCCAAATTGGAATGTGCAAAGGTTGCAATAACCCATCGGCCTTTGATGCTCGGCCTTTACGAGTTGACAAGTCATGCAACACTTAATGAAGTTAGCAATATCATATTTCATTCCATCCCAATGATAAAGTCACTTTATATCCACGTACATTTTACTACTACCGGGATGAATGGTAAATTTAGAACGATGAGAATCTTCTAAAATTTCTTTACGAAGATCACCAATATTCGGCACGATAAGTCTACCAAATTTTCGAATGCCGCCACGAGCATCGATTTCAAAGTCTTTCAACCCATCAATATTTCCACCCCTACAACTTTGGCAAAGATTAGCCATTTGGGATCATGATTTTGAGCATCAAGAATGCGGTCAAAAAGAGAAGGATGAGCCTCAATGCTACATAGGACAAGCGATGAACATGAATCAGATTCACGATCTCGAATTTCACAAGTAGACAAAGTCTCGAGATCATTCCTTCGGATATCATCATAGAAACAACCGCTTGTTGCTTACGACTAAGGGCATCGGCAACACAATTTCCCTTTCCGGGAGTATAAAGAATATCAAGATCATAAGATGCAAGAAACTCGAGCCAACGTTGTTAACGCAAATTAAGTTTTTTTTTTTTGAGAAAATAAATACTTCAAAGATTTATGATCAGTGTAGAGAAAAAATTTCTCTCCCAAAAGATAATGACGCCAAATTCTAAGGGCGAAAACAATAGCCGTGAGCTCTAAATCATGAGTGACATATCTAGTCTTGACAGGCTTTAATTTCCTAGAAGCATAAGCAATAACATATTCCCTTTGCTGAGAATAGCACCCAAACCAACACAACTAGCTTCGGTATAAACAATAAAGTCTTGGTTCCCATCGGAAATCACAAGAATAGGAGCATCCGAAAGGAGTTCTTTTAATTTCTGAAAAGAAGCTCCACATTTGTTTGACCAAATGTACTTAACTCCCTTCTTTGTCAAACTAGCAAGAGGCATGGAAATTTTAGAAAAGTCTTTTATGAACCGATGGTAATAACCTGCCAATCCAAGAAAGCTACGAATTTCCATCACACATTCCACTTTGTTCCAATTTTGAATCGCTTCAATCTTTGAAGGATCCACGGAAATTCCGGATTCAGAAATAATATGTCCAAGAAATTTCACACGAGAATGCCAAAAGTGGCACTTAGAAATTTTTTCTTTCAATTAATTGCTCCTAAGAGTTTCCAACAAAATCCGAAGATGTTTTTCATGCTCTTCCTCAGTTTTAGAATAAACAACAATATCATCTATAAAGATGAGAATAAATCGATCGAGGAAGTCTTTGAAAACTTGATTCATAAGTTCAGCGAAATAAGCTGGAACATTTGTTAAACCAAATGGCATAACAAGCTATTCATAAGATCCATAACAAGTACGGAACGATGTCAAAGGAATGCTATCCTCTACAATACGAAGCTGATGAAAACCGATTGCTAAGTTTAACTATGAAAAGACACTAGCACCACTAAGTTGATCAAATAAATCATCAATCCGAGGTAAGGGATATTTATTCTTGATGGTGAGATCATTAAGATTCCAGTAGTCAACGCAAAGTCTAAGTGTACCATTGGATTTCTCACAAAAATAGCTGAAGCTCCTCAAGGAGAGGAACTAGAATGAATAAACTGCTTCGCTTCCAATTTAGATAATTGTTTACGCATCTCCTCATTTTCCTTATTGGGCATACAATAAGGAGAACGAGTTAAAGGTAGAGCTTCAGGGATTAGATTAATTCTAAACTTGATTGCTCGCTTAGGGGGTAATCCTAAAACGGCCTCAAATATGTCGGGAAATTCATGAACAACGTGAATGAGGGAAATGACATCTTCCTCATCATCATTATCGTCATCATAAGGGCTTAGAGAATACAAGGATGCTGCCAAATTGGAATCCAAATCTTTAAGAACAATAGTAATCTGCTTAACAGATTGAGGACGTCGAAGATGAATAGTCCTCTCAGGACATAGGATATGTGCTTCATAATGGTTAAGCCAATCCATTCCCAAAATCATTCCGAAACCTAAGTAACGCATGACTTGCGAATCGGCTCGGAAAGAATAATCACATAAAATAATCTCGACATATTTAAAAAGTAAATTGAGCATTGCGGATCCACCAACCGGATTCGCAATTCTCATAGAAGTCATCAACCCACAACATTTAAAGAAAAAGTATCAACAAGTTCATTTGATATAAAAGAGTGGGATGCACCCGTGTCAAAAAGAACTCGAATAGGATGATCACGAAACATAATAATGCCATCAAGGATAGAATGAGAAATACCTTGACCACGAGAAGTGTTACTAGGGACTTGCACAACATTCAGCTTTCCCTCGTTCTTTCTTTGAAGTTTAGAACATGAAGATATAGTATGACCCTGTGCAGTTAATTCTCTGTTATTACCCCGCTATAACCCTGCTATATCTCGTAGCGGATTTCTATCGCTATGATTTTTAAACATAGCCCCAAATATAGCCTTTCCGCTTTATGCCCTGCTATTTCCGCTATATCCATTATTCCCACTATATTTTGCTATTTTCGCTCTATCTTCTTTAAAACCAATGAATAAAAAAAATGCAACTTATACATTATAAAAATTATGAAATCAATTTATTTAATTGAATTTTTAATATATTTTCAGAAATGAAAATACTCTTATATTCTACTAAGTTCAATTATGTTATATAACAGTTTTATATTTATTTATAGTATATTCGCACATATTTTTATTTAAAATTATTTATATATTAGTTATAATTCAATTGAATGTTAATTTTTCATTTAACTACCATTTATATATTTGTAAAAACATTAAGTACGAGTTTTATATGCTATTTTAGAGTCATCCGCTATATCTTGTTATATCCTCGATGTATCCTCGCCATGACTTTTTGCACCTCCACCGCATTAAATCTGCCAAGCGCTTTAACTGCACGGGCATGACCTGAACTTTTGCAACAGTGACAAGTAAGGGGCTTCAGACACTTATTTGCATAATGGTCCTTAGAACCATAATTGTAGCACTCTCCACGGCTAAAAGTAGGAGTCTTTGCTACCGAAGTTGCTTGTTTCCCTTTCTTGTAGGGATAAGGAACTTTGAACTTAATAAGCCTCTTCTTTTGTCGTTGAAGTTCTGTTTGACACCCACAACTTCAACATCACTTTCCTTATCAGCCTCTTCTAGTCGAAGAGCGATATCAACAAGCTGATCGAAAGAAACTTCTAATTTTAGAAGTAATGGCCTTTTGAGGTTCTCATTCAACCCATAAATAAACCTCTGAATTTTCTTCAATGGGGTATTAATATACTCGACCCCATATTTAGAGAGAGATTCAAAAGATGCGACATAGTCTGTCAGAGAAGATTCACTTTGAACAAGGTCAATAAAGCGTCAGGCTAAAGTTACCTTTTCAGATTCCGGCACAAATTTCAACTGAATCATTCCCAGAATTGCTCCCAAGTAAGATCCGCTTCGATAATATCAAAAACCAAAAGCTCATACCAATCTAATGCTCTTTCATGGAGCATGCTAGAAGCCACTTGGACACGACGTAGATCAACAAGATTCATGCGAGAAAAGATGCGATCGCATGTTCCAAGCCATGCTTGGACTTCTATTATGCTTTCAGAACCCTTGAATGGCCTTCCACCTAAATTGGTATAATCACTGCACAAGCGTGCAAACCCAGATTTAGGGTGAGTAAGCTCTGGAATGGGTCTGACAGCTTGAGCATTCTTTACAAGATCTAAAAGCTACTGGGCAGACATGAATACTCCATCTTGAGGAGTAGCACTGGATTGACCGGCGCTAGGACGGCCTGGTCTAACCATTTCACTTCTTTAAGAAAGAAATAAAAAAGAAGAAAAAAGTTATTCTCAAAATGAATATCAAACAATCATGATTGACAAAACAAGGCATTATAAAAGGAAATAGGATAAAACGGTATGAAGACTCGAATTAAATCCTAAGGCATGGTTCCTAAGAGAGACTTAAGATGATGATCCTTGCTATAAAATTCTATATTGTTCCCAAGTTTGGCTCTGATACCAAGCTGTGACGTCCTACCTCTATACTCATACTAGCCAAGGACACTACGGAATAATGCTGTCAACTAGCATGAAGAATAAGGCTGTTGAGGAGCGTCCATCCGTGTAATTGCTTTGTACGAGTATCGATATGCTGGATAGAAGGTCACACATTTGATTTAAAGAGGAAATCCGACATATCAAGTACAAATTCAAAGCTACTACACGGTGGCTATGTGGTCTTCGAAAACAAATGTAAAATAAGCATAACATAAATCAATCACAGATATTCATATCACTAAGGCGGAAACAGATATGATTATAACACATAAAAGTGTACATCAAAGTAGTGATCATGTAAGATCCACTTTACAAAAGAATAGGTACAAGTGCTAGACAAAAGAATATGTATACATCAAGGAGCCTCTATCTAAAATGTATAAAACAAAAAAACTACTAAGCTAAGTAGTTAGCCAAAAGTCAGATGACAGACCTAGATAAGAAGTCAAGCAGAAGCACCTGAAACACCTTGGTCTGACCGAGTATTGTTTAAGAAGAAAATAATAAATGGATCAGTCCAGCTATAAATATCTTATAAATGAGATATGATAAGAGATATGACAAAAATATATGATAACAATAATGCCATACTGTGATAAGTATACATTAGACAACAACAAAAATCATACAATATCTCGAATATTCTCAAACACCAAAAAGAATGTCATATTATTTAACCTATTTACCTAACCACAAATATCGATAAAACTTATCAACGTAAATCACAAAACTGGTGAAACAAAAATTCTAGAAATCATCAACTAGAAATCCAGAAATCACAAATGGGGAGGCCTATCACAAACGGGAGCATGAAAACTCACCAACATGTGCATCACAAACGGAACGCTATTCCATGTTCCATGGTCGCTAGCCATAAATTTTGAGCCGAGGCTCCACAAACGGCCCGAAGACCATGGGTAGCTACCCCACCAATTTTGAGCCGAAACTCCACAAACGGGGTTTAGTCCCCCACACAAACAAAGAGACATCGCACATCGCTAGTCTAAATCACAAAATGATCATCATTAATCGATAAGTGTAAATTACACTAAGCTAGTAAATAAATGAGTTTAGCTTCATGTCCCATAACCACGGGCTTAGCTTAAATATTTACGAACAGATTGTAGATCTCCACTCCTAAATTGTCACGAGATTTCAATCGAGCAAGTCTAAGAATTAACCGACGAAGTAAACGCAAGCTTTTCATACCACTTGTTTTGCTAAGTCGTTTAATTAGATTTCTCGAATGGATGAGGTAAAGTTTTGTATATACTAATAGATTGAAAAACGGTTTTAAAGACGAGCTTTGTATTAAAAGTAACGTTGAAATCGTTTTTGTGAAAGAGTTTGAATATTTACTATTAGTATAGAAACCTTTGTATTTTAAAGTGACAAATCATAGAAAACGATTGTAAAAACAATCAATCACCAAAAATTCACATTCGAAGACGTGAATCAAATCCATAGAAATCGATACCAAATCCACCAAAATGGATATTTCCAAAAATCCAGAAAAAGGAGTCATCAAGGTCGATAAAAGTGATAACAACTAATCAGATCAACAAAAATCGATAAACAGTGGAAATTCACTCAAAAATAGGCAAATAGGCAAAACTGAACTGTTCCAGACGTCTGGTGGTTCATCCAGACGTCTGGATTTGGATTCTGGAAATATTCCAAAAAACCTCCTAGATGTCTGAAATTACAAAACAGACGTCTGAACCCTAACCAGATGTCTGAACCAATAAATCAGACGTCTGGAATATGTCTCTGCCATTTTATTTTCTGCGTTCGATATATAATTTCTCCAGGGACCATAACCAGACGTCTGAAATTACCAATCAGACGTCCGGTTGGTTCAGCTGGGCAGAAACCAAATCAATTCGAAAGCATTCGAACTAGCGATGGAGACTAAGGAATAATGCCAAGCGACAACCCAGCCTTATAGGCTCTTCGATACACCCCAAATAACATGTTCAAACATCTAAGATAGGATCTTTAAAGATTTTGACTTCAAAACACCAAAATTTGGAAAATTCACTAAATCAACTCAAATCAAAAGCAAATGAACATGAATAAATGTTAGAAATTCAAACCTAACAAAAATGAAAGCTATAGACATAGATGTGAGTTCAAGAACTCACCTTTAAACCCGAAAACAACGAATGAGAAGCTCAAACACAAAGGAAAGATCAACCACTCCTCAACTTCAACTCTAGAAGCTCGAATCTAAGCTCACAAGCAAATATTTCCTAAGTTAGGGTTTAGGAATTTCTGAAAATTAAAGAGAGATTGAGATAGAGAAGACGAACATGATGCTTACCTAAGCTTCTCTTTGATTTTAGAGCAAGAATTTGAATTTCCTAGCAAAACTAGGTTTTAGGAATTCTAATTTCCTATCTCTTCCCCCATTTTTCTTGTAGCTTGAGTGTTAGGAAATAATAGAATGAGTGAAGAGGAGTTGGATGAAGAGTTAGGGTATTAGATGAGTTCAAGGGCTGAAACCCAAACCCAAAGCCCAATAGAAAAATAGAAAAATTCAACTCAACTCCAAAAATATCGATGTTTATACTCAAAAAGGTCACAAACGCCATTTTGGACTCAATGGGAGTGGTCTCGAGTTCTAATTCAACTGTTTACAAAAAGTAGCATTTCGAGATTTAATCCAACCAACGATGCTATATTTAAATAAAATATTTAAATATATAATCGTAAAATATGCGGGTTGTTACATAGACCCAAATATTTAATAGAAGACTACCTTCTACAATATTTAGAGAATCTAAAACTTCTTTTTTATACCTACTATGCTTACTGAAGTATGTTTTACTTTTACATTCATTAAGTTATAACCCTGCATATTTATACAGATTTTCAATTTTTTTAATAATATCTGCATTAACTCTGTTTGCCTTAACAAAAACCACAAGTTCATCTGCATAAATAAGATGGTTAATACAAGGCAGAACTCTATTAACTGGGGTAATATTACCCTTGCTAGCTTCAGTTTTCATTCAGATTGAAAAATATTCCATTACCATAGTAAATAGATAAGGTGATAATGGATCACCTTGTCTAATGCCCCTATTACTTTTGATAAAACCCTTTGATTTACCTTGAATAAGTATAGAAAAAGTAGGAATGATAATACATTCACTAATCAAATAACAAAACCTAGTATAGAAACCTATACACCTCATGATACGATAAATGAAATATCTGTTACCTTTGTCATAAGCTTTTTGCAAATCTACTTTAACACAAACCTTATCTCCATTTTTATTATTGAAATTTCTTACCATTTCATGTGCTAAAAGATAATTCTCATAAATAAGTCTACCTGACACAAAAGCACTCTGATTTTCTGAAATGAGAAAAGGCAAAAATACTTTTAATCTATTACTTAACAAAGTAGCAATAATTTTGTGAATTAAATTGCAATAAGAAATAGGTCTATAGTCACTATTACAAGTGGGGTTTTTATTTTTGAGAATTAACAAATAAAAATATGATTAATGCTTTTAAGAATTTTTCTTTTTCCATAATTCATTAATTACTTCAAAGACCTGACCCTTAATTCTTTCCCAATGACTTTTATAAATTTTTGCAGTAAACCCATCTGGACTAGGGCTTTTATTATCCCAGCATTAAAAATAACATATTTAATCTCTTCAATTGTGACTGGAGCAAGTAAAATTTCAGATGCATTCTCATTCGAAATATTTTTACAAACAATTTGAGGGAAAAACTTTACATTAGATTCAGAAAAATATAGCTTTTCATAAAAAATCAACTGCATCTTTAGCCACTTTATCATATGCGTTAGAGAGATTACCAGCATTGTCTATTACATTGCCTATGTTATTTATATATTTTCCACTGCTCATTTTAGCATGAAAGAATTTAGTACAATCATCACCTAGAGTAAGTCAATCTACCCTAGCCTTTAGTTTAGCATTAACTGTATTTATATATAGCTATGTAGAAAGGTTTTTCTGATTAGTAAATTTTTTTTAACAATATTTACACCCTCTAGATTTTTATCAACAAGATCTTGTAACAGTTTCCCTTTCTTTCTCAGTAGATCCAACTTGTTTGTATTCAGAAAATTATTTTTATTCCAAAATTTAAGTTTATTTTTAACATTTTTCAAAAACATGCTAAACTGATACTGCTTAGTACCATTATAAGAAAAATTAAAGCACTTCTTCCATCCGAGCTTTATAATCTTCTTCTAAAACCCAACTATTTTTGAATCTAAAAGGAGTAACTTTTTTTTACCAAAGTCCACATTTTGAAAAAGATTGATAAGTAAATGAGTATGGTCACTTGTATTTTGTTCAAGTGTAGAACATGTAAAATTAGGAAAAATGTTTGAAAAATCTTTGTTAATTAAAATCCTATCCAGTTTACAATGAATATATTTTTTCAAACCAGATTTCCATGTAAATTTATTTCCACTTATATTTGGTTCACTTATGTTTGGTTCTAACAGACCAGTCTCAAGTAAAATTTATTTAGTCTATCTAATTTGTTTTGAGGAATGTTATTACCCCATATTTTCAGAAACACGCAAAAGAGTATTAAAATCACCCATAATAATCCAAGGAAAATTATAAACTAAATTCAGAGCTTTTAGCCTGCACTACATACCATTTCTTTCACTTTCAAGATTAGTGCCATATATACTAGTGATTTGCAAAGAGAAACCCCCAATATTTTTAAATTGACATTCTATATATTGTTTATCCTTATTAGTATCCATATTAGTCCAAACATTGGAATCCCAAATAATTATAATTCTACCTTTACAGCCACAATCATTATTATTAATAAATTTCCAATTACTAGACAGTTTTAAACAAAACTTTTCAAAATTATCATCATTCAATTTATTTTCAATAAGGGCTATTATAGAGGATCTATAAACACTTAACATATATAATATATCGGTTTGCTTAGTCAAGGAATTCAGCCCTTTAACATTTCAAGCAAGAATAGATATTAATCAAATATAGTAAATAGAAAAGTAAGTTTAGATAGTACCTGACACATCAGTGCCCTTACCTCTTCTCTTTTTTCCAACACTTTTAGCTTAAGTCTTGTAGTCATTTCATCCCAATCTGGATTAATTGAAATGTGCTTCTGTGTGAAAGCTTTTTCTCTTTATTACCCTTATTCTTACCAGCTGCCTTTACTTTTGGGATGTGTAGCTCTGAAATATCAAATTGATCAACAACATCCACCATCTCTTATTCAGTTCCAGCATTATTCACTACTTTTGGAATTTTAATCGGTGATATATCAAAATGACTAGCAGTGCGAGGCATAGCCGAGTCAATATCCTCAGCTACTACAACATACTCTAGTGGAGGGGCTTTCTCTATGATCCTATTCAGATCCTGATTATTGCATTACTGAGGGACTTTATTAATTGTTGTATCATTATTGTCTGTAATTAAACATAGATTTGAAACTTGAGGGGTTTCAAACTCAAAGATCATTGTATTCTTTTGTTCCTCCTCTAAACTGCTATGGACGTTTTCTTTTGATTTGTTTTCTTCCATAAGATGATGAACTTCCTCGGTAATGACCTGATCTTCTCGATCAGAGAGCTCTGTAAAAATTTCTCTTTGATTATAAATGATACCTTCTTGGTTGATTCGATCACTTTCTCTAATTGAGATTATTTGTTTTTGTAATACTTCAGTATTTCTTGGATCCGTTGATTGTTTTTTAGATTCATTTTCTTAACTTTATTGATTTCAAATTTTGGAAATCCATGCTTGTTTTGGACTGCACTGATCTTTGGTGTGGACGAAGCATTTGCATACATTGCATTTCGGTGGAACCCATTTGTATTCAACTTTTTGAATAATATTTCACCATTGTACGAAGGAAGATTAATTTCATCAGAAAGTTCTTCATTTGCAGACACTTTAACAAGGAGGCTGGCATAATTCAATCTTGTCTTCGTAGTTGTGGCTGCATCCATTTTCACGGGTTTCCCAATGATACTAGCCATAACACTAAACACCTCACGGTCCCACAGATTTAGATTTACACTGGGTAATCTTACCCAGATCGACATTGTTGTTAATAGATCTCTATCCATTTTCAGCGATTCAGACCATCTTCTCATAATGATGAGTTTGTCATTATAGAAAAATTGACCATTTTACAAAACTGAGTTGCAATCTTCAGATTCTTTGAATTTCACAAGAAAGAAATCGTTCTCTCTTGTGTAAATTTCAAATTCACCTTTTGGTTTCATACTCGTTGAACATAAGATTTGAAATACAAGTAGTATGCTTTGGTACCCACCACATAAACAAAAACTGAATTATTCCACGATTCAGTTTGCTCTTTTACACGCTGTTTTTTTAACTAGGCCATACTTCTTGTTATTAATCTTGATTAGTGCTATATGCTCAAGATTGCACTCATCCTCCATTGGTTCTTGAGGATGCTCTACTACCATATATGTCCATGTTTTTCGGCCTTGCTCCTTGTTCAGTGGGATGACTACTGGCTTTCTTTGTTATGACATCAGATTTTCCTTTTTGGACTGAGGAATGGTGGTTTCCTGGCCATCTTTACCCTTTAGAATGTCTTTATTAGAAGGCGGTGGCAACTCCGGACCTTTTTTGGCCTCTCTCCTCCTTTGCAGCCTGGATTGGACCAATTGGAATTCATTGTTATTAGCGATGATCCTCCAATGACTTTTTGATATGAGAAACCTCAGGTGGTCTGAGTTGAGAGATTGAGTTAGAGATTTTTGTTGAAATTTTGTGAGGAATTTAGTTTTCCCCATGGCTGAGTGGAAACCCAAATTTTCAATTTTTTGACGTAGCGCTTGAGTACCAGCTTCTCTCGAACCTAGAAGATAATTGTCTGTTACCCTTTACTTATTGTTTGTTATGTTCCCTTTTCTAAGTTATTTATATTTTCGTGTTCTATCCTTTTTCTATATGCAAAACTATAGCTACCATATATAATGATTCAAATTTATGCATACTTTAGTGTAGGTAGTCCACATTACCAAATATCATGCTGAAAAAATAAAACTAGATGCTTCCTCTGTGAACTCTAACTGTAAGGGAAGAAGCCTCTCTCAACTAGAGCATTGATATTAGCTTATCACAAGCAGTTTCATAGTTTTTGGCTCTATTGAAATTATGAAGGTTGAAGATAAGTTATTCTGTAATGAATGCTCCAGGTTTGTTTCTCATAAATCCATGTTCTTTGTTTTCTTATATTTATATCATATAGAAATCCAAATTTTAATGGGATTGTATGATTATATTCTATTAATGATCACATATTGCATACCTTAAAGGAAAATGTGCAGTTTGTAAACTTTTTGTAGATGTGTGTGTATAAATCTCGTAGCTACAATCTATTATCCAAAGTTTGATAGCAGATGCAGGGGGACTCTAGCTTATGGCAACATAGGACCCTAGTTGGATTTGTGAAACATTACTGAAAATATATTCACATCGGGAAATAGGCCATACCTAAATAGCTTATCTCCTTACTTGACCCAACAGATTAAGACTATAAAGCCCACATTAACTAACAACAATTTCCACCACTCATTTAAGTACTGTTAAATTTTATTCTAAATCTTAGAACGCGGGACTAAACATTTTACTTAACTTCTATATATTATCATATAATTTACATTTTAAAGGCATACTGAGGCATAAGATGTGAACTGGTTTTTTTATCTTTGACTATACAGTTTTGCAACTATTATTATATTCATGCTCATTTCCTTTATTATATTTATTCGTCCAACATCTGTCAATCATAATTGACTTATTTCAATGGATTTGCTGATTCATTTAGAATCACTTTTACATGGACGCAAGCCTTAAATACATCCGCAAATGGCATTCTTTTTGCAGTTGAATGTGGTTGATCAAGCCAAATATTTGCCAGTAGATGTGTATTTTATATTATAATTATGTTTCTTTATTTGGAAGCTAATAGTATAGATTTATGTATGATATTAATAATGTATTTTACACTAAGGTTTCGTGCATTCAATATATAATTTTGGTACACTATAGATGTAAAAATAATTTCAATTTCATGAATAAGTGGATGTGCACATATGTCCATCTTAATACCGCGCTGTATCGATCAAAGCAACAGTAAAAACATTTTTTGGGGTCAGTTTGATGATTATGCAACTATGTATGGAGCATAATATTTTGACTTTGGGATTTATACAAAGAAATGACTGTTCTGCAAAGTTCTAGTAACAAAAAAAATAAAGTGATGGGAAGATATCCAGGTGTGGGGCATGCATTTTTAAATTCAGGCTGAATTTCCTTCCATTTCTCCCTTGGTGAGGTTCCAAATGTACACCTTCGGGTATTACTGGATTTAAAAAATTGTAACATTTATATTATTTTGTTTGCGTCCAAGAGTGTAGTAGCTGGAAACATGGTGGTTGGAGACTTTTTGGATCCACTAATGAGAGTTTTTCTTCAGACAAAGCCAAGTTAACTGCCTTTTTTTACTCATGGATTTTTAATTCATTTACAAATGTGTTTATATATTTCAATAATATAAACTCACTAAGAAGACAAAAAGTGATGAAAATGGTAGTGTTTTAGACAATAACTCCAAATTTATTGAAACACTAAAAATAAGAATCTCATATGACATGCAATCGAGCAAATGTAAAAACAATGGCAGATTCCTTAAAATTACAAAATAATCCTATTTTTGAAGATCTTGATCAGAGAGGGGACTCTTCTTCTCCCCCTCCTCCTCCTACACTTATCTCTAATCCTCTCTCACAACAAGTCATTATCAGAGATGGTCCTTCTAACCCTAGTAATTCGAAAATTGATGAAGATGGATTTCAAACAGTCTCATACAACAAGAAATCGAGCAGAAAGGATGGTATTCCTTATTTTCAGAGGAATTTCCAAAGAAAACAATGATATCCACATCTTAATCATATTTCAGCAAGAAGTTCTGAACCAAGAATTCTGAATCCACCTTCAAGAAATGTTAATAAGCCCTTGTTGAATCCAAGAAGCCATTTCTCCAATGCAACAGTTATCGTAAATGCTGCATAGAAGACTCAAAATGCTTCTTCATGGGCAGATCTCTTAAAGAAGGGAGGGGCAGTCTCTGATTTTGACTTGCATTATATATCTCATATCAATATCAACAACAGAAAATTTGTTACTGTAAAAGATGATATCGATAAGCGCACAGAGAATAAATGGGGGTTTTCAGTTGTTGCTTATGTGTTCGGTTCTCGTCCCCCTTATCATCATTTCAAGAATTACATTTCTAGATATTGGAACCCACATGTAACTTTGAAATTTATACAAGAAATAATGGATTCTTCATTATCAGATTTTCAAATATTGATGACTGTGAAAGAATTCTTAAAGGAGGGCCATACTTTATTTGTGGCAAGTTAATCATTTTGAAAAAATGGAATAAAAAAATTAATTTTGACAAAGATCTTCTTTCCACTATGCCAATATGGATCAGATTACCTGAATTAAACTTAAGATTATGGGATAAAGATGCTTTTATTGCAAGTGTGGTGGGTATGCCCCTTAAGTTGGATGAACCAACAGCTAAAAAAACTAGATTGAGTTATGCAAGAATTCTTGTCGAAATAAAGGCTGATGCAGATTTACCTGAAGAAGCTTACATTTCTATGCATGATGGAGATATTATAATGCAAAAAATTGAATATGAGTGGATTCCTCCAAGATGCAAAGCTTGTGTGTGTTTTGGTCACACGAATGAAAATTGTACTGTTAAGAAAGTTTGGAAAGAGAAATCTAGTGGAAACAGTGATGCAACAGGGAAAAATGCAGGGGATCTTTTAAACATGCATAAAGATGCCGATAATCTTCAAATACCAGAAATGTGCACAGATGTAATGGATATTAACAAAACTGCAAACACCCAGACATTAATGCTAAATAAAGAAAACTACTCCCCTCTGGCTTTCCAAGGTATCACTGATAAAGATATTGATTCTGTTGCTCAATCTTCTTCAATCCCAATTATGGAAGAAACAGAAAAGAATAAGGATGTTGCTCTGGTTAATACTCAAGAGGAATCCATGTTGGTTGAACATTGTCAGATTAACAATCTAGTCCTCCCTGATCTGCATACCCCCCCAAATAGCACTGGATTAGCATTTCTTCCAGTTTCACTCACTCCTCATAATAAGAAGTCTGTTTCTGAAAAATCTATTCAAGCAGCAATCAATGTTGTATCATCCATCTCATCTGTAGATAAACATAAGAAAAGGAGGAAAAAAGCTAGACCAAGAATTAAAAGCTTAAATGATATCACTTCTACAGAATTAGTGGAGGATGCTGCAGATAAAGAATTCAGAGATATGTATATTTCAAAAAATGATAAAAGTGAAAATCTTCTCAAAGTCAAAAATGATTCAGCATACAAAAAGAAAGGGAAGAAGATTGAAGTGATGGAGGATGAGGATAGTTACAGTGATTCACTGTAATTATTCACTTATCCAATGTGTATCCTTTATTATTACTATTTTTATGCATAATTTTTATTATGTCCATCATATCATGGAATGTCAGGGGGCTTAATTCCCCTATCAGAAAACTGGATATTTCCAATTTAATTTTTACTGAAAAACCTAGCATATTAGGTCTTTTAGAGCATAAACTATATGATTTAAGAATTGTTGAATATCATGCCAGACATCTTCCCAATTGGAATATCATTCATAACAATCAAATGGGGGGTAATGGCAGAATTTTAATTTTATGGGATGATAACATTTGGAAGTTAGTTAGTCACTCATCAAATTTTCAATATATTCACTGTTTGTTTGCAAATAAAGGGGGTCTAAATCTAGAGATCGCTTTTGTTTATGCATCAAATATTGAATATGAGAGACTTTCTCTATGGAATCACATTGAAACAATGAATAAACAAATCACTCATCCTTGGATTTTAATGGGTGACTTTAATTCCATAATGCATGCATCTGATAAAAGAGGTGGCCTCCCTGTCCCCTTTAGTAAGCTTGACTTTTTTAATAACTTTTTTCTCAAGACAGGCCTTACTGAAGCCATCATTAGTGGTAATAAATTTACTTGGAAATCAGGTCAATTTAGGAACATTCACTGTAAACTTGATAGAATTTTATTTAATCAAAGTTTTTTTAAGTATTTTCCCGCATTACAAATGTTTTACTCTTCCCCAAGCTACTAGTGATCATACTCCTTTACAAATTCTCCTCACGAACAACTTGCAATTTAAAAATAATACCCCATTCAGATTTATGAATGGATGGGTGCTTGAGGACAATTATAAAGACATCTTTTATAAAAGTCGATCTTTCAAAATTCATGGAACTGCCCAGTTCAAATTTTTTAAATTTCTTCAAATTGCTAAAGGGAATTTTAAGAGCTGGAATAATAGCAGAAATAAAAATGAGCTAAAACAATTAAGAGCAAACTGTGAGAAATTATTGAATGATCTTGATAGTAATTGCTCAGACAGTAATATCATTAATAGTTTTTTTGAGGCTCAAAATAATCTTAGTACATCCCTTCATATTCAATCAGTAAATAATAGGCAAAAGGCCAAAATTGACTGGCTAACTAATGGAGATGTTGCTAGCAGAATTTTCTATGCTAAAATGACTACTAGAAAAAATAGAAATGCCATTGGCAAACTCATTGATGCTAATGGTATTGTTTTAAAAAAATTATTTGAAATTGAGAAGGAAGCCATTAATTATTTTGCAGAGTTATTCAACTCATAGAATTATTTGACTACCTTTCCTACTATTATCACTAACTACATATTAAAAGAGTGTAGTCAGGATATTTTATTAGCTCCTATTAATATCTTGGACATTAAAAATATTTTTTTTAATGCTGACAATGACAAAAGCGCAGGGCCAGATGGCTTTAATGCTAAATTTTATAAAACTCACTGGGATGATATTAAAAACAATATTTTAGAAGTTATTTATGAATTTTTTAAGACTGGAAAGCTTTTAAAATCTTTCAATCACACTTTCATTACTCTTATTCCAAAAATTAGTAATCCTGCTGGATTGGAAGATTACAGACCTATCTCTTGTTGTAATTTCATATATAAAATCATTTCTTCAATTTTATGCAATGGAATTAAAATGTTTTTAAAATTCCTTATTGCTGAAAATCAATGTGCCTTCATCCCTGGTAGGCTTATAACTGATAATTCCTTATTAGCCCATGAGCAAATTAGAAATTTCAACAACAAAAACAAAAATGCAATGTGTATTAAAATTGACTTACACAAAGCTTTTGATAAAATCAATAGACACTTCATTATTCATATGATGATGCAAATGGGCTTCAATAAAAAAATTTGTGATCTAATTAAAGAATGCATTGACAATGTATCATACTCTGTAATGATTAATGGTTCTCCAAAAGGATATATACATAGCAATAGAGGTATTAGACAAGGAGACCCCCTCTCTCCTTATCTATTCACCATTGTTATGGAATATCTATCCTTACTAATTAATTCTGAATATAATAGGGGTAATTTAAAAACTTTAAATAGAATCAAACCCTCCATTACCCACCTGTTATATGCAGATGACTTGCTTCTGTTTTTTCATGCTGATGCTAAAAGTGATATTACTATTGTTAACATTTTCAAAAAATTAGAAACTTTTGCTGGCTTAAAAGTAAATGAGTGTAAGAGTAAAATCTATTTCAGTAAAGGTTGCAAATGCAAAGAGGAGATTTTAAATATTCTCAAATTTAAAGAAGGAAGTTTGCCAGTCAAATATTTAGGCCTGCCATTAAGTATTAATCAGCTTAATGAGAGGGATTGTCTAAGATTATATGACATCATTCAAAATAAACTTGATGGATGGTCTAGTAAGCTATTATCTCTAGCTGGCAGATTAGAACTCACTCATACTGTCATCACTGCAATTGTTATGTATTGGATTCAAGCTCATAATATTCCTACAAAAGCTATTTGTAAAATTGAAAAAATGTGTGCTAACTTTATTTGGCAGGGCAAACATCACAAGATTGCATGAGACAAAGTCTGTATGCCCAAAAATGCAGGTGGTTTGGGTCTTAGAAAAATCAGAGATTTGAATGAAGCTGCTAAATTCAAACTTTTTTGGAAATTTATTGAAGGAAAATCTCTTTGGGCTAGATGGATGAGAGAAAAATATCTTAAAAATAAAAATTTTTGGACTACAAGGATTGAAAACCATCATTCATACACTTGGAAAAATATTCTTAATTGCAGGGAGAGAGGCAAATCTCTTTTAGAAAGGAAATTCAGAGATGACAAAATGACTAGCTTATGGTTAGACCCTTGGATCTTTGGAAAATCTCTAATTGATCTTTTAGGATGGAATAACATGTATCTACTGGGAAATGCCACTGAAAAAGTTCAAATTATCATTCATAATTAAGCTTGGAATTCAAAAATTCACCAAGCTGCCTATATTTTTAGAGCTTCCATCAATAATATCTCAATAGATCACAATCTTCAAAGAGACACTTGGGTTTGGAAACTCAACTCAAAAGATAAATTCTCATTTAAAAAAGTATGGAAATTTGTCAAGGGGGATGACACTGAAGTCAGTTGGCATAAGGTTATTTGGTGTAAATCAAACTGTCCCAAAATGGCTCATTGTTCTTACTTTGCCACTATCAACAGGCTTCCTACTAAAGAAAAATGTGCCAAATGGACTAAAAACATTGATAAAAGTTGTCTGTTATGTAATAATGATGTTGAAAATGCAGACCATCTCTTCTTTGATTGTATATACTCGAGACATGTTTGGTTCAATGCTAAAAATTCTATAAGTTTCAATCAACATCAATCTATTCAAAATATAGAAGAAAACATTCATTATATCCAAAGCAGATACAATTCAAAGGCTAAAGACTTCAAGTATGCATCAATCATGTTAACCACGGTTATCTACCATATTTGGAGAGAAAGAAATCACAAACTTCACAAAAATATTGAGAGGAACAGTAATCAACTTTGGAACATCATCTACACTGACTTTCAAATACTTTGCAGGAAATCAAACAATCATCAAGAAAAAAGACAGTTGGACATATTCGAAACAGAGGTAGAAGATTTCTTACTTAGGGGGAAACATTCTACTGATATTCCCCAAAGAAAATACAGTCAATGTCAGATTTATGCTCCCAATAATTCCAAAATCACTTCTTTCTTCGGCCACAACAGCCACTCCCGGAGCTATCTCACTGGAGGCGGCCATTCCAGCGCTGAGAACCATAACTGCAAGGGAAGTGTCCATAATTCAGTTAGTAAAAATTCGTATTTATATCATATTATGAATAGTAATACTGGTTTTTTTACCTGTCTCAGCCCGAAGGAGCTACCGCGCATCCAGCAGCATTCCCAAGGAGATCAAGTTGCTGTCCATGAAAGATCTCATAAATTTCAGTATCAGAGACAACAATAGCGAGATTTTTTCTATAAAAGTTTGCTGAACAATAAAGTTTATCACTTATCTTGCTGGAGCAAGGGTGAAAGTAGCAAGATCTCAGAAGATTCAACTCAAATCGGCTTCAATCCCCCCAATCGCTGCTATTCAACAGACGATCTAGAGAATAACAACGATATCTGGAAGGGCAAAGCTTCCCACTTTTTCAATCGTCATTTCTCTGACGATAAAAGCTTGGATCTGGAGAATAGCAGCAAGCTCCGGAAGAGAAAGGAATTCAACTTAATTAAATCTCCTAATTTTAGTGAAAAGCTTCAATCTTGGTTAGCTAAAGAGGATATTAATGCACAGGAAAGAGTTTGGAAACCCCCGTGAGGAGTTGTCTGTTTGGTGGTGGCTGGTTTTGCAAGCGTCGGTCGCCATTTTCATTCTTCCTTTATTTTTTTTAAGCTTGCGGCTAGGGTTATGTTGTTAAGGAATTGTATTGTTTCGGGTGTTGGTTTGTATCCGAATCTCTTTTATTATACAGCAGGCCTTGGGCCTTTTACTTTTTCAAAAAAAAAAAAGAATCTCAAATATGTTAATACTTCAAATTTATGGTTTAATTTCATGTTTCACTGTGCATTCTTTGAAAAATAACAATGTCCCGAGATTCAGTTACAAAAAAGTATCAATTTGCCTTCTGAACCTGAAATATACAAGGAGATAATTGGTCTACATTAACTTTTTTTGTTTTTTCAAGGTTTCGCATAGGTTACTGATAACATCAAGAGCATTGTACCATCCATTGAGAATAATAACCAGATGTGAAGGCAGATATATGCTGGCAAAATGTTAATGGTTCAACGACTTTGGCTACATGTAGAATGTAAAATGGTTTGTACGTTAGTTAAATTACTTTATCTCCTAACTCTGGAAAAAAACAGTTATGAACCATTTGTTGATTTTAGTTTAGTAGCTTTACAATGCAAAGTCTTTGTGAACATAAAGCCAGTAAGCGGCTCATAAATAATGACAAACTGTAAAGCTGGTATTTAAAAAAATATGCATGAAATATGAAATGGTAGCTTTATGTATAAAATGATTTATACGAATTAGCAAAATAGTTGTGTGGTTTCCCACATAGCTTTTTAAATCCTTTTGTTATATAAATGGATCATAATGAATTAGGAAACATAAAGGCAGTATTCATAACTATACATTTGTGGTTATCAAACCATTATGGTACAATATAAAGCTATTTATGTGGTGTACGGCCAAAAATACCAAGTATGCACTTCTTACCACCATGATGTGATATCAGGAAACGTGAAAGCTAGTGTCTTTAAGGCATATATACTAACCCCTCTGCAAATATGCCAATCCCAATTCCACCGATCCCTTCGTGTTACTGATCCTATCATACTCCGTATAACCGACTCGTTCACGTCCCCATAGCCGTTCCCTTTCATATAACAAACTATTAATCCATCACCAAGGCATTTCAGCCGAACCCTATATCACCGATCCCTCTCTCAATTGGCCATGTGATCCATCCTTATACCCAAAAAAAATATGGATCTTGTACGATCCATTTTAAAAAAATTACAAATTGGGTATGATCCATTTTTATAAAAAACAGCTCTAATGTTTTTTTTCGGGTGCCATGCACCCGAACCCATGCCGCAGCGCAGTGCAGTGCCCCCGCTTTTTGGATTCGGAACTCAACTTATACACGGTGCATTTTATCCACTTTTCTTGGGTCCTGTGACTGATGGAGGCATAGTGGATCAAGCGACAGCTTCTGAATTGCAGCTAAGGAATGGACAAGCAACCACTCCTCAAACAATACTTCCAAAGGTCGGAGAACATTGGTGATGTGACTCTAAACAAACCCAAGAAACTTTGGCCCAAAGCCAAACTCGGGTAAAACCAAGATTTTCTCTAAGCAGACGCCAATATGACTCCAAGCACCATTCTTCACTAGCCCATCACTTCAAATTCAGTGACTCCAAGAAAATAGCAGATTTTCTCGAGTCCGACTCCAAGTAATTTACTACTGATCCGTCAATACCAGTCCACCATGCTTTGCTCATATCTCACGCATGCATACTTCATTCACAAACATAACTAGTAGTTGTAACTTAAAAACGAACTAGATAAACGATGACTGAATCATCTCCCCTAGTTGAGGCCCATTCATTGAAGTCGTTCAGTGTGCAGAACATTCGAGGAAATTCAATATGCAGAAACATGGTATGTGTATATAGTGGATGCTACTAATATGTGAAAATATGTAGTTATAAATCACAATAAAGTGCGTGCGCATGCACACGCGTGCACACACACACACACATATAGGGCAATGATCGGTTACAGCTCATTTCTGATACACCTCCTTTCCTCCCTGATTCTAACCACACGTTCTGATCTAAATAATATATTTTCTATCTTGCCACCTCGTTATATTATTTAAATCGGAATGTATGGTTGAAATAAGACGGGAATAGAGATGTAGTGTGTATGTGAGCTAGGATCAATAGCCATGTTTATTTACCACCATTTTTAGTTTCCTGATATCAATCATAGTTTATATGTGTGTGCATGTGTGTAAGACATCAATATTATTTAAAATTTTAGACTCATATTCATAAAATCACTGTATTAATTGAATATTAGAATAGAGGTAAAATATTAATTTAGCATCTTTCAGACAAACTCAAATTTTATTGTTAGTGATCACTAGGTCAAGCGATAAGTTAAGAAGCTTTGAACAAAGATTTTGAAGGTCATGGATTCGAACATTAAGTGTTTGCTTGATTTAAGTTCCATTTTTGCTATAAAGAAAACTCAAATTATATTAAATCCTCGGATTTAATATGCAACTAAATGTTCATTTACAATAACGTTTGTATAATTTTAACTGATTTTTTTAGTTCACTATTTTACCACGTGATGCGCAACCCCTTATCCTAGAATAACAATACATCATTTAACATTCACCTTGATCAAAGAGTACTTTCTCATGTAAATCTCTAATTATCTCCATACCTCATCTAACATCAATCTCCACTATTAATAAAGAGATGTTAACCCGCCATTTGGCAAGGCCGTAGATAGACGGATTTAACTATACCGGTTGCTCGATTGTCGAGATTGAAATACGATGGATTTTTGTCAACTGGATGGATAGGCAACCAATCACGGATGGTGATCATGATTGTGCAGCTGGGATTCACCATAGTCGATGGACAAAGGCTATTGGATACTTGAAACTCGGGTTTCGATGAGTCTCAAGTCGCCCTGAATTTGCTTCAAGTCGTATGGAGTCGAGCTTCAAGTCATATGAATGATTTCTTCGAGTCTTTTAGGCGGCTTAGCATAAGTCGGCCGACATGGTTGAAGTGGCTCAGTGGTTCGGTCAAGGAGGATCGGCACAAGTCAGTCGGCATGGTTGAAGTGGCTCGGTGTTTCAGTCGAGGAGGATCGACACAAGTCGGTCGGCATGATTGAAGTGGGTCAGTGTTGGAGTTCGGACATGGTTAGGTAGATGCCGCTCGGTGAAGGATGGAGCTCGTATCTGGATCGGCATTAATGGTTCGGTGGATGCCGCTCTGTGAAGGATGGAAACTCATATCTGGATCGGCATTGGTGGGTCGGCAGGTGCCGCTCGGTGAAGGATGGAGCTCGTATCTGGATCGGCATTGGTGGTTCGGTAGATGCCGCTCGATGAAGGATGGAAACTCGTATCTGGATTGGCATCGGTGGGTCGGCAGGTGCCGCACAGTGAAGGATGGAAGCTCGTATCTGGATTGGCATACTAGAGTATGGAGTGGTTCGGCATAGGCCGGTCAGCACGTGTGGGTCGGCGTGGGTCAGTCGGGATGAAAAGTATGTCGAATCTATGGCCTTGATGGGCCTGGACTACTCAGGAAGCCCAATAACTCGGGATTTGCCTATAAATACAGCATTTGTGTCCCCAGATAGGAGGATCTTATTCTCGGCTCTATTGCTTTCTATTTTCTAAGGCTAAGGCTACTCTACCGTTTTGTAACTATAATCGATTATTACAGCAATAAAAAGGAAATTTTTAGAGTGGACGTAGGCCGGAGTCAGCCGAACCATTATAAAACCTCTTGTTCTTTACAGCTTTCATTTTAATTTTTGTTGTTCTTCATATTAATATCTTCTACGTATATTCTATATATGATCTGTGACTGGTATTTGGTGCTTTCATTTGGATTTGGGTGTTAGTGACTAATTTGGGCGCTAACACTTTGGTGTTTTCACAGAGAGCTCTAGCACTCAGGGACTTAGAAGCTTGGAATTTGGATTTAAAGGCTTAGGAGCTTGGATTCTAGAAAGCAATGGCTAGACCACCAACAAGAAAGCAAGTAGCGGAAAGGGGCAACCAGGAAGGAAGTCAACCAGCCACTTTTGGAGCTGGAACGGATCATGCATCCATCTACATAACTCGGGACGAGATGCAGGTTATGATGGATTCTATGTAGGAGCAGATGATGAAACGGCAAAAGGAGATGATGCAGGCTCTTCTTAGGTAATTTGGAAAATCAGGAACTACAGGTGCTCAAGTTCTAGGAGCTGGTTTAGAGGGACTTGACCAATAGGCAGATGGAGTGATTCAGTAGGGGGTAGCTTCCAATCAACAAACAACTATTAACCGGATGGACCAAGACTTGGGGGCACACCGCCAGATAATGTTGGACCAACCCATAGAGGGATATCAGGTGATGTTGTGCAACCCGGTATCAACAGGAACACAGAAGTACGTGACGAGGAATATCAGAATTTCCACGCGGAGTTGGAGAGCATCTAGGAAATATGGATATGGGGCAACCTTAGTTGGAAACGTTGGATTGGCTGACATTATTAGGCGGACTATTCGCGGAGGTCTGACAAACAGGGATTTGGAGGGAGTCAACAAAAGTCCATTTACCAGGAACATCATGATAGCTAGGAATCCACCCGATTTCAAGCTACCCACTCTGAAAGTATACAACGATAAGACAGATCCCACCGACCACTTGATGAGGTACAAAAGGCATTTTGAAGTGTTGGGGGCTTCAAGGAGGTCATGGCCCGATATTTCCCCCTGTACTTGCCCGATATAGCTGCTATATGGTTCAGACAGCTGGACATGGACAGAAATGGTCGACAAGTTCTTAAGTCAGTTTCGAGTTCACATAAAAAGGCCAAAGAACGTGATGACGTTGACGTTTGTTAAACAAGGGGAGGATGAATCGCTCAGGACATTCTTAACTCGCTTTTATGCAGCAGTTGCTTCGATGGATCGACCGGATCCATCAATGGTTCTGATAGCTGCGGTATCAAGAGTCAGGGACGGATTTCAAAGTATCGTTGATACGGGACCCACCAATGGATCTCGGGGAATTCTTTCGTGAAGATGAGAGATTTCTTCGACAAGAGGATGCATGTTTGGATGTGAGGTCAAAGAAAGTGAACATGGTTAAGGATGGAGGACTGCCCGACGAAAGCTCGGGTAAGGACAAAGATAAAGGGAAGAGGAAGCGCCGGAGAGAACCAAAAATCTCCACTTACACAGGATTGAATGCAACACTGGAGCAGATATTCTTGGATACTCGAGATCTCCTTCCTTATCGAACGCCAACAAGGAGGGAACCCTTAGAATGCGAAAGGGCATCGGGAATGCACTGTCTCTTTCATGACTTGGACGACCATGATACTAACAACTGCATACATCTAAAGGATATAATCGAGGAACATGTAAGGAATGATCAATTGCGCCAATATGTCGGAACACGTAATACAGCGGTGGAACAGGAGCAGCCACCGCCTACCTTGAACGACGAAGGCATGAGGCCTAGGAATGGTGGCTGGTTGGTCATCAACTAATCGTGATGGTTTGGAATAAGCAACAAACTTCGGGCAAACGGCTAAATCACTTACTCATGTACGGGGTCGGAGAAAACTCTTAGACATGCTCTGAGATAATGGTTTACCGAGACGCTCCAATTTGTGAAATTTGTTATTCCTTTTTGCTTGAACATTTGCTTTTTCTGCTTTGGTTTTGTGGTTCCGTTTGAACTTCTGGTTTTGTTGGTTTCTTGGTTTGGATTTTGGTTTGGATGCTTGCATTTTGATTTGGATTTTGCTTTGGACTTTTGATATGGATTTCTGGTTTTCTGGTTTGAATTTGGGTTTCATATTCAATTTTGATTGACTTTTACCTGGTTTTTGGCTAAAAGGTCATTGAGTATGGTCTATGCTCGAAAAGGGTCCGGAAAGCCACAGATACGGCCTAAGACTTAGGCCCCATATGATCTATCGGTTACTATTAAAGATCGTCAAGTATGGACTATACTCGGCAAGGGTCCGAAGCGACCAGGATTCGGCTTAGGACTTAAGCCACGACATTACTCAACATTCAGGGACACTGAAACAGGAACACCATAACATTACTTGACATAGGTCGTCAAGTGCAAGTTGCACTTGGCAAGAACCCAAAGTGGTTATGGATTTGGATATTTGCTATGAACAGTTAAGGATTTGGACATGGACCCAGAGCGGTCTCGAATTTGGATATCGACCCGGAGAGGTCATGGATGTGGTTACTGGTTATTGGATAAAATGGATTGGATTATGGATTGGATGGCATGGATATGGATGACGTATGGACTTTGGACGATGGATTAAAAGCTATTCAAAACACGTCTTCCTATCGCAAGGCATGTTTTAGGAGACAAAATGTTAACCCGCCATTTGGCAAGGCCGTAGACAGGCGGATTTAACTATACCGGTAGCTCGATTGTTGAGATTGAAATACGATGGATTTTGGTCAATTGGATGGATAGGCAACCAAACACGGATGGTAATCATGATTGTGCAGTCGGGATTCACCATAGTCGATGGATGAAGGCTATTGGATACTTGAAACTCGGGTTTCGATGAGTCGCAAGTTTCCCTGGATTTTCTTCAAGTCGTATGGAGTCGAGCTTCGAGTCATATGGATGATTTCTTCGAGTCTTTTAGGCGGCTCGGCATAAGTCTATGACGACCCGGAATTTTGGACAATTTAAATTGAGATATTTAATTGATTTTAATATTTAAAAGTTAGTTTGTAACTTAAATTTCAAATATCACCATTATTTGGAAATTTAATTTTTGAATCTAATTACTGAAAATTGGGTAAAAATGTTGAATCTGGAGTTTCAAGCTTGTTAAAAATAATTTGAAGGCTTGTAAAATTTATATTGATAGTGCTGAGGATAACAGAAGTTTTAAAATTGAATTTAACAGTGATTTGTTCAGTTTTGAAATTATATCGTTTAAATCGATATTTAAAAATAGCCTTCCGAGACACAATCTCGGATTTCGACGAAACCAGTTCCATTGGATCCGTAATATTGTATTATTATCGAATTTCAATTTTCGTAATGTTTGGAGTTGTTGTGTGAGCGTACGATATATAAACTCGTTGAAATTTATATTGAAATTCAATAAAATATCTGGATCCAAAAAGCTATCTTCTCCATACGATCGAATTAGGATTCGAAACATTTTCCATTGCATTCGGAATAGGGTTATAACTTTATAAATGCCTAGCAGCACGTCTCGATAGGGGTTCGCGATTTTAAGCTATGTAAATCGAGACGTTTGGGATTTAAACAAAATATATTTCTTAGGCAAAACCCACCTTTCAGTCGTATATTCCATCACATCAAAAAATTTCTCAAATCACTATTGCTCACGTTCTCCAACACGCCTCCCTCGGCTTTATATCATGTCTAAACTTTATCCCCCTCGTTCAAATCAAAGCTGAAGAAATAATAATAATGTCGGAATGAGGTCTTCATTCTTTTTCCATTTCAACCGCATTCATTTTCCCCCACTTCCAAACCAAAACCATGTCCTTTTCCTATCGAATTCAAATCGAATTTCCTTTACTCAAATCAAAAATTGAACCAGCCTATAAATCAAGATCGCGCTCGATTCAATTCTCTCCCCTCCGCTCATCTCTTTAGTCGAGTTAGCGCCGAGACGCGATCGAGTGAATGGTGGGAGAAATCTCTCGATCGAGTCGACCACGACTTGACTGCGAAGCACGAGAGAAAGTTATTTAGGTGGATTTGCGATCGAGATTTGATGATTGGGCGAGCTCGAGCGTGGTGACGCGAAGGGGAGATCGGAGCGTGACGCGGTCGAAATTGCGAGCGCGACTCGGTGGGTCTAACTGGAGCTCGGGGAGATGGGGCGACTCGTTCGCAAGGAATGGAAGGCCGTGACGTCGTAGTGAGGGAAGGAAGCGGGGTGGTGATGCTGTGATGTGGCCTTTGCCTGGAAGTTGTAGGCTGGGTTGTGCCCAAATCGACCCGGCAGAGAGGTATTTGAATGTAGTTTCTTTTATATATTTTTATACTTATACGGGAAGCAGAAAGTAATAATTGCAGTAAAGTATAAAATGATTTTGTAATTTATATCTACATATACCTATAAATATATTCCCATTCATGTTTTAATTAGAAAACAGTAAATACATATAAATATATAAGATTTTAGGAAAATATAAAAAAGTTTATATAAAGGTAAGATTCTTAAAACCCATATAAATTATTTTTATATGTAGTTTGGAAATGGAAATACATATATAATAATAATACCATTTACTTGTTTGTTTCAAATAAATTATTAAGGTAATTATTTGTTAAATTAAATTGTTAATTAATTAAATGTTAATAATTTATTCGATCCATTAAAGTATTAATAAATCGTATAACTGTTTATGCGGGGAAACAGGTTGGAGGGATCCAACTGGATTCCTCAAAATTATTTAGACTGTTTAATATTCTGTGTTATGAATATTTGATATTATGTGATGAATTATATTGATAATCGGAATATTGAATTGGATTTTTTTGAAAAAAAAATATAAGAGTAAATTTTGGAAGTGAAATAATTATAGAATAAAAATAAGAATGAATTGGAAAGAATTAAAAGTGATTTTTAAAAACTGAAGTTAAATTGCAAAGTAGAGATTTAAAACAAGTTTTAAATCAAAGTTAAATTTGTAATTCAAGTTAGTGAATCTCTGTTTTAAACAAATAAAGTTTTTAAATTTAAACTATTTTAACAACTTGAATGTTAAAATGCATTTTTTAAATTGATTTGAATTTAAAAATGAATTTGGTTTTAAATTCCTTTAGACTTCATTTGTAAAATGAGTAATTAATTTATTTAATGAAGTAAATAAAAAGGTAGTTAATTACTGGTTGAGATTAATTAAGAGTGATTAATATTATGGTTTAATTAATGATTAATTACTTAATGTAATTAATTTAGATTAGGATAAATTAAAATGTAATTAGAAATCATTAATTTACATAATTAATTATGTAATTAAAGGTTGATTAATTAAGATTAATTAATCAGTAATAAGTGATTTATGGGAATTTAATTAATATAAGTAATTAAGGATTAATGTAATTAATTATAGTTAATTAATTTGTGAAGTAATTAAAGATTAAGTACTGTTTTTGGTTAAGAATAATTAATTTGCGTAATTAATTAAAGCTAATTACTTGAATGTAATAGAAGGATAATTAATCCAGGGTGATTAATTAAGATGGATAATTAAGGGATGGTTAATTGATTGATTTGAAATTAATTAATGCCAAGTGAAGGAATCTAAGTGATTGAGGTTAGTAATTCAATTAGAATTAATTAAATTAATTTTGGAAGTGATCAAGCTTTGCTTATGGATGATTGAATGGTATTGGATGCCTCGAATGAGTTGATATCTCTGATATGAAATGTTTTGTAGTATCATATATTTGGGCGGGCAGGATATTGTGGTTATCTATCAATGATGAATTGTTGTGTAATGGGACATCCTGTATTTAAAGTTTGAAGTGTATTTCATTTGGATAGCTTGGGTTAGAATGACATGAGACTCGAAGGACCGGGGTCGGGTATTAGAAAATACCCGAAACCACTTTCAATTTTTTTAAATTGAAATGCAAAATCAATAGGCCGGAATGAAATGATTTAAGTGAATTGGACTATTTAATCTAAATTTTGGTACTTAGAAAATTGATGTGTGAAAAAAATGATGTCTATAATAAATTGTGAATTTGTAAATTGATACGAGTTACCCCCGGGTTTTATATGAGTTGTATGCTTTGTATTTCATGTTAGATGGGTTTACTCACGTTGGTTTCCAGCCTGACCCGGGTGTTACTTGGATTTAATGCTCGGGTCAGATCGAGTATTACAGATTTTCGGGTAAGGACGTTCTGGAGCTCAGGAGGCGCGCTGGATGGCAAGAACGTATGAAGTGTTTTTGATGTATTATATTGTTGTATATCTGAGACATGATGATTATGTATATCCAGTGTCTGTATATATGTGAACTTTGATGTATTATAAAGGTATTTTGATAGATACAGAATTCTTTTGTAAGCTGTTATCATTTGTTATTATATTTTATCCGCTGCGAATGTGAGAT
Organism: Allium cepa; assembly: GCA_030765085.1. NCBI lineage: Eukaryota > Viridiplantae > Streptophyta > Magnoliopsida > Asparagales > Amaryllidaceae > Allium > Allium cepa. The sequence goes on along the minus strand of CM060928.1, from coordinate 84,918,152 downwards.
GTTGGTGTTTCTGACCTTCTTATTCTTCTATCTCTCTCTTCTTTTTCCTAACTATCTGAAATTTTTGAGATTGAAAATTTTGTGTCGTTACAGTTGGTATCAGAGCTGAAGGTTAAGCGAGAACCTTGGCTCTGTTGGGATTACTCATTAGGGATAGGGTCAATGGTACCTAGAATGAGTTGAGTATATATATATATGAGAGCGTACTTGTTATTTGCTTATATAAATGTTTTAAATGATTTTATATAAGAATATATTTTGATATATAAAGCAATATTTCTTTCTAATAAATATTAAGGTAATTAGTTGTTATATTATTTGAAAATTTAATAATGAGAATTAAGTGGTAGTAGAAATACAACCAAATTAAAATTAAATGAAGATAAGTTTGAAATGGATTCAGAATTCAATTGTTTAAAGAGATAAGTTAATTTGATTTAAAAGATTAAATCAACATTTAAAAATTTAAGTCGAATTTATATAACTCAGGATGGTTTAAATTTGAAATTTGAATTGAATTCGTTCAAATTGTGTAACGTCCCGCCTTTTCGCACGCTTTAAATCGACAATAAACCACACACGTCAGACTTAAACTATACAGAAGGGCGGATTGTTATGGGGTAAATAAGAAAAAGTGGAGAAAGCAAAAAAATAGAATCTTGCAGCGGAACGATAAAATATTATAATCAAATAAACAGTTCATGAAGCTGTTTTACAAAACATTTGATTTTCTTTACTTATACAATACAATATCAGAGTTACACATACTAGAGAATAATCAATAATAATGCAGCGGAACAATGCGAAAGTAGTGGAATACTATAATATAAAATAATAAATCTTATTCATCGTCCTCCAGAATACGGTCTTCAAATCCTAAAATGCTCAGGCTGACCCGAGCGAATTGAAAAGAAAAAACACTTGAATCAGAACTAAAAGATCTTATGTAAGTTAAATCAACGGTAAATAATATGAGTGTAACGGCGTCAGAGATGTTTACGGGATTTGACATCTCCTATCCGGTGTCTAACGTGAGTGTAGTAACTCAAGAGATGCTCGGCATTCACATCTCCTAAGGATCTGTTAAACTATTTAATATGTAGTAATATATGTTGTTATAATAGTGTCTAAAGTAAAGTATAGTATACTGAAAATAGCGTTAAGGGGTTACCCATATAGGCCTTAACAAACTTTTATATTCCCATAGTCTATACAGTACCATAATCACCCCCGTACTGGGCGTCGTTAGAGGGCACTCCATAGGTATGGTACAAAACAAAATCGTATAAGGCGCGCTAGGATAGGTGACACGGCAGAACTAGGCAATGCCAGGGTATATATACCAATTACGCTTAAGGGTCGGTGGTAACGCATAGCCGCAGCTACCGCCCACCTCGAGCCACACCCCCAAATTAAAGAAATCAAAAGTGGCCACCGAATAAATCCAAAAGTCAGAGTATAATATCGAAGGGATGTGTCCGATAAACCATAAGGATACCAGATGTAACATCCCACCTTTTCGCACGCTTTAAATCGACGATAAACCACACACGTCAGACTTAAACCATACAGAAGGGTGGATTGTTATGGGGTAAATAAGAAAAAGTAGAGAAAGAAAAAAACAAAATAGAATCTTGCAGCGGAACGATAAAATATAATAATCAAATAAACAGTTCATGAAGCTGTTTTACAAAACATTTGATTTCCTTTACTTATACAATACAATATCAGAGTTACACATACCGAGAATAATCAATAATAATGCAGCGGAACAATGCGAAAGTAGTGGAATACTATAATATAAAATAATAAATCTTCGTCTTCGTCCTCCAGAATACGGTTTTCAAATCCTGAAATGCTCAGGCTGACCCAAGCGAATTGAAAAGACAAAACACTCAAGTCAGAACTAAAAGATCTTATGTAAGTTAAATCAACGGTAAATAATATGAGCGTAACGACGTCAGAGATGTTTACGGGATTTTGACATCTCCTATCCAGCGTCTAACGTGAGTGTAGTAACTCAAAAGATGCTCGAGATTCACATCTCCTAAGGATCCGTTAAACTATTTACTATGTAGTAATATAAGCTATTATAATAGTGTCTAAAGTAAAGTATAGTATACCCATATAGCCCTTAACACACTTTTATATTCCCATAGTCTATACAGTACCATAATCTCCCCCGTACTGGGCGTCGTTAGAGGGCACTCCACAGGTATGGTACAAAACAAAATCGTATAAGGCGCGCTAGGGTAGGTGGCACGGCACAACCAGGCAATGCCATGGTAGATATACCAATTACGCTTCAGGGTCGGTGGTAACGCATAGCCGCAGCTACCGCCCACTTCGAGCCACACCCCCAAATCAAAGAAATCAAAAGTGGCCACCGAATAAATCCAAAAGTCAGAGTATAATATCGAGGGGATGTGTCCAATAAAAGGTGCTACCTTCTTAACCCGTCAATCGCTCTTGTTTTAGCCACCTTATGCCAACTCATGAGAGTCGGGTCCACGTATTTACCTCAAAGGAAACGCCGCCGCCATCCTACTTCATTCTGGAATCTCCAGCGCGTACACGGTTGTTAAAGTGGTTTTCGAAGTTGGCAGAGAGTATGACAACTTCCGATCCCGGTCTCTTTAACAACCAAACGTTATTATAACACCGCGGTTATTTCAAAATAATTTATACTTCAAAACCAGGATATAATATTCATTTCAAAACCATATAATTACGATATCATTTTCCCTTTTAAAACCAAATCAATATAATATCATTTTCAAATATATCCTTTTCTAAAACCATAACTTTTCTTAGTTATAATATTTCTAAACCAAACGCTTGAAATATATCCATTCAAAACATAAAACTTTGAATTTCATAACTTTGAAATATAATCCCACCACTTAAATGGGTTAAATATAAATTACTTTATATAATAAAATAGTTTCTTCGCCTTCACAAATCAATTCCAAATATAGATTTAAATCCCAAATAAACCATTTCAATTTCCATATATTCCAAAGCTTTAAATATTCCACCATTTCAAAACGAATTCTTTGAAAATTTCATATATATCAAATTCGATTACTATTATTTCGATTTGAAATGTTTACTTAATAAATCAAATATCATTTTAGTAAAACCTTTAGACTTCAAATTACTGGACATTCCTTCAATTTAATTAACCTGATAATATTCATTTAAATCAATTTGATATTCATTTAAATCCCCTAAACAAAATTCAAGTTATAAAATCATACCTATTAAATCTCAATTTATTTACATTTCAAATCAAATTTTTCGAGGATAATTCTTAAATACTTTAATTCAAATCAAATTCACATTATCTTCCAACCTTAATTTTATTTGAGTCATTATAAACTCTATTTACAATAGAATTTAAGTAGATACTTAACCATACTATATAAAAGAAATCGAACTTTATTATTTAGCTTATTTTATAATTCAAAACAAATTTATACATAGCTAAATCAATAATAAAATAGCATTTATATAACATCTAAAATCAATATCTATATAGCCCATATATTTCTTTACAAAAACATAAAAATCATTTCAAAAATAATTTTATATATATACCGCGGTGTGTGTATATAATTTTCTATCCTATGGTCAAGTGATACGGATATTTATCAGTTCAATCCGCAATTAAAAATAAAAATGCGGTTGTATATCATTTCAAACCGCAGTCTCGAATCAAAATAAATGCATAACAACTTGCAGATTATGATGATATAAATAAAACATCCATTCATCCATCATAAAATCATACATCCATCACAATCATCATACAAAATAATCAATCAATATCAATATATAACTGATAATATATAATAGGTAATTAACTGGAAGTTATATTCAATAATAAATTAAATCACAATTTAATTTAAATAAATGCAATAATTGAGATGATGATTAAAAATATACGAAAAAAATCATAAATAAATGCATAATCACAACAAAAAATTAATTTAACAAACATAAGAAATTTTATAAGTTGTGAGTGGGTTAAAACACTCACCTTTTGAATTTAAATTGAATTTAAATCCAATTTAAACCCAAAATTTGGATAGTCTCGGAATTCGTCCAAACCAACGCCAAAATGTCTACAATTCCAATACGAACCTAGCGGAGAAAACCGCGCATAAATTGGATCACGTATGCAAAAATTATTCGAGTTATAAGCTTTGAAATGAATTTTAAACCAAAAAAAAGAAGAATACCAAAAAGCTTCAAGCCACGTCATCACGTGCGTTTCCATCTTCCAGGCGCGCAAAGAAAACAACTCAACCCTAAATGCTTCAGCTCGACACGCAGCCACCATGACAACCTCCAACCGCCGCTATTCCAACCCACTCTGCCTCAATCGAAGCGCGGCGCCACATCAGCCACTCCAGGCCAACCCCAAATGCAGGCCTCGTGGTCGAACACGACGCGAAAAATAACTATAGCCGCCACTCATTTGAAATGCTAGATCGAATTTTCCTCCAAATCCAGCCGTTGATTCTAGAAACAACCCATTTGATGAACTCCTCTGGACAATCTCCACCGAACCCAGAAACGGTTTGACTACCGGACAAGTTTGATTTCGACGCAATGAACGGCCGAAAATTGTTCTTCGATTTCTGGACAAACAATGCGTCGAAATGAAAAATGAGTTGCAGAACTGAGTTTCGCTCTTCGAGAGCTTCGAATCCATATAAAATTTGATAGTATTTGAAGAGACTGAATTTCATTCGATTTTTGAATTGCAATTGAAATTAGGGTTTGCAGACATTGGGAAGAGGATGAGATGAGGAATTGTACGCATAGACAAATAAGAAACAGAGGTAGGCTAGGATTTATAACAGGTTATATATAGGTAAGGTTGACATAGAATAGATGGACCCGGTTTATAAACGTGTTGAACGATAAATGGCCCGAAAAGCCCGTTCTGACTCCGGAACGAAATTGGGTCAACGCATATATCAAAATAGATGTTTTGGAATAATTTAAACGCAATGAAAAAGGTTTCAAGTTCAAATTCCATCGTATGAAGAAGTTATGCTAAAATCAATATTTTCAAATTGATTTCAATTGATTTCAATTCCATGATTTTTAGGCGTTTCGTGTTCGTACGATCAAACGACAAGTTCGATCGGTACGAAACTTGAAATCCTATAATAATTCACCGTTACGGATCCGATAAAATTTGTTTCGTCGAAATCCGAGTCCGTGGTCAAAATAGCTATTTTACATTAATTAAATAAATTAATAATTAATTAATTAAATCACTTTTTCAATTTCACTTCCAAAATTTATAAATCTTATCAGTTTAGTTTTCTTAAACAATTACAGAACTTAAACAAATTTAGATGTGAATCAAAGTTGATTAATTAAACACGGAACCGTGTTTAATTTAGATTCCACTAAATTCAGAAATTATAAATTAAATTACCAATAATTCCATTTAATTGACTTTTCATCATGTTATTCACTTCATTGCTATCAAATGGAAAATTTTTAGCATTGGATTCAGACTATTACATTAATATTCTTAAATTTCATCTAAATCTCAATTAACGCAATAATTAAATTTCACTTAGTTACACTAAATCCAATTAATAATATAGTTCAAATCCAATAAATTGATAAATATTTATTCCCACTTTTATAATTCAGCAAATTTCCCAATTATGAATAACATTAACATTTTTCTAAATATTACCTTAATTAATATTAACGTAATATTACATTAGACTTATGGTAACTGATTTCCAATTTAAATTAACAAGCAACAAGAATAGGTAACATACAATAATCGTTACGCTAAATTCTAGTCACATGAATAAGCTTTTATTACTTACAAATAAATGTTACCATTTATTTTCATAGTACTAATTTCATCTAATATTCCATATATTCGCTTAGTCAAGTATAACATATCTTCATTAATTGTCATTTCATTCAATCCATTAAGTATTAATCTTAATTAGCACGGGTTATATCTTGATGCATTCTTTTATTACATCATTTATTAGTTTACAAAATAAAATAACATTTAAACTCATCAATGTAATACCAAATTTCATTTTAAATCCAATTGATTTCCAAATCAAAGTTTATACATATTTCAAACAACTATTATAATTACTTCCAGAACATTGGTTTTATTAAATGACCATTTATTATAATTTAATTTCCTTAATTTAACCCAATGCTTACATTTTGTTTTCATATATTCAATTTGTAGCTAAGTATATGTCTACATTAATTCCATTGATTTGCATTTCGTTTAATTTATTAATAGTTACCTTAGTTAACATTATGTAATATTAGATTATAATTTTAGAATCTTAACAAATTCATAACTTGTTAATTGCCAAATATATACATTAATTACTATTAAATGTTCTCAATAAATTTATGTACTTGGTTTCAAATCTTTTTTTTATTCATCAATTACTGCCTTATAAATAAACTTCCGTTTCTAATCAATTTACATTCACCTTTCCGTTATTATATTAATCATCATTAAAGCAACCTTTAATTACTTATATGTTCATTCTTCCCAACTTATTACACCTTATTACACTATTTCATACATAAATTCAATAATTACATTTGCTTTCTCATATTCCACTTATACCCAAGTCATACATTTAAATTATTTTATTTTATTTACCTTTTATATCCCATTATAAATTGATGCACACATTAATTAAAATTTTAAATCAAATTAATCATTTCATATTGGTAACTTCTTTAATTACAAATAGAATAAAATTAACATTTACATTGTTTCACTTATTGGGATTACATCCAAGTTATTAACAAATTAACTTACACTTATACTGTTACATTCAAGTTATTAAAAATTAACTTTACCAATCATATCCAAGTTATTATTATTCCATTAATAATTCTCTATTTTTTTTCAATATTAAGATACCCAAAATCTCATTAAATTAAAAAAATTAATTACTGAATTTTTCGGGTCGTTACACTCTCTCCCACTCAAAACTTTTCGTCCCCGAAAAGGAAAAAGGAGGGAAAGAAAGAATTAAATAAACAATACATCTTATTCAAAAATATTAATTTTATAAACAAATAAATTTACAAAATTAATTAATTTAAATAAATATACCAATTTATAACCATTAAATCCTTCTATACTTAAATTAATAAAGTTTGGAAAAACAATTTCAAAATATTTTCTAAGTCCAAAATTTACAGAAAATTTCGGCAGATTCTCTTTTGTACGGAGAGGCTCGGGAGAAAATATAATATCAAATATAACAATATATAACATATACTTTCCAAAATAATATATATCCCAACACGGGAATATAATATAATAAAGCTATAAACCGTAATCCGAAAGCGTACCTATTGGTCGGGCAATTAACGCTTATTTATGGAACCCAAAGCAGTAACAATTACTTCCATAACCTGTATTTCACTTATATAATCCAAAAGGGTTAACAATTATATAAAATGAAATATTTGAGGTTGTTTCACCCACAAACAACAATCAATACAACAACAATCAATTGCAACATGGCATACAAAATCACACAATTCAATCACTCGTTCATATCAAACACAACAAGTAGTTGTTCGGGTTCAAACTTTAAATTGTACGGAAGGAAAAATAAACTACTAAGTGTACCCTTAACTCAACAGTCTTAGGTGAAACTAAATAGATTATTCATACATCCAAACAAATTTAAAATATCCTTCCCCAAACAACCATAAACCAACAAACAACGATTTCAAACAACAGATCAAGTTCATTCTTTTAGATTTCATTTCATAGCATTTATTGTTTGATTTCCTTTTTATTCAATTAATATTTACCTTCATATTTTTTTATTGCTTAAGTTTAAAATTTCTTACTTATATTTTCTTATAATTTTCATTTATTTATAGTATCCATCTTTAGTTCAACTTCTTTGCATATTAATTCATTTACTTAAGTGTACAATCTTATGCTTTCAATACTTACTTCCTATTTCCTTAAGTTTATTACTTGTATAATATCCATTACAGTTTCTTTTAACGGTCTAATTTTTTTATAGTTGGTAAGTTATATACATGCTTTTAAGGATGTAATAGAAGTTAAACAAGTTAATTTCTGTTTCTTTAAAATTACTAAATGTTCAATAATGTTATTCTTTGTTTCATAGGTTACAGTTTCAACTTTCTTTTAATTTTATTCATAACCTAGCATTAAATTTCTTATTTTAATTAAAGTCTCCAATTATCTATTAGTTTCATTCTGTTTCACTACTATGCTTGAAATATTAATTATCGGAAACTTAAGCATTTAAATACCGGGTTTTTATTAAAAATCATTTAAAATAATAGACAAATATATATCCTTACAACTTATATATTTAGTTATATTTGAATCAATTTAAAATTTATATTTGTTTATCAAAATGAATCTGCAGTAAAACTACTACAGTGGCTTTCCCACTTCGAAACTCGAAAATGAATGTCGATGATGCGGCCGCCATCACCGAAATTATTTTCCAGCGGCAGAGAAGGAAGTACAGAACTTATTTTTCCAAAATCTTCTTTAAAACATTTCTTTCACATTATATTGAAATATTTATATTAGAAAATACTTCTAATAATATTATTATTATATTCCAAAATTATTGAAGAATTCTCAAAACCCCGGGACTTAAGTTCTAAATTCCCAATTTTCATTTATTTTGTTTTCATTCTCATTTCAACTATTATTTATAAATTTCATTACCTAACAACCAATATAATACAACCAAATATAACTTTTATAAAAAATTTACTATATATATAGAAAATACAATAGGCAAAATTATTTCATTCATCTATATTAAAACCAAATATTATGTCAGTCTGTCCTATTAAGTGTTTAGAAATCCCTATTGATGTCATAGCGTCCCATGCACCAACCAGAATTTATAAATACAAAACGGAACAAATTAACACAATATCAAAACCTTTTTATAATACTAACAAATACGCTCTCTCATATATATACACTCATCAACTCCCATAGGGTATTACCACCCTATTAGTAAAGAGTCAAACCCTACAAAGCTAAGGTTTATCGCTAAACCAAAGCTCTGATACCAGATGTAACATCCCACCTTTTCGCACGCTTTAAATCGACGATAAACCACATACGTCAGACTTAAACCATACAGAAGGGCGGATTGTTATGGGGTAAATAAGAAAAAGTAGAGAAAGAAAAAAACAAAATAGAATCTTGCAGCGGAACGATAAAATATAATAATCAAATAAACAGTTCATGAAGCTGCTTTACAAAACATTTGATTTCCTTTACTTGTACAATACAATATCAGAGTTACACATACCGAGAATAATCAATAATAATGCAGCGGAACAATGCGAAAGTAGTGGAATACTATAATATAAAATAATAAATCTTCGTCTTCGTCCTCCAGAATACGGTTTTCAAATCCTGAAATGCTCAGGCTGACCCAAGCGAATTGAAAAGACAAAACACTCAAGTCAGAACTAAAAGATCTTATGTAAGTTAAATCAACGGTAAATAATATGAGCGTAACGACGTCAGAGATGTTTACGGGATTTTGACATCTCCTATCCAGCGTCTAACGTGAGTGTAGTAACTCAAAAGATGCTCGAGATTCACATCTCCTAAGGATCCGTTAAATTATTTACTATGTAGTAATATAAGCTATTATAATAGTGTATAAAGTAAAGTATAGTATACCCATATAGCCCTTAACACACTTTTATATTCCCATAGTCTATACAGTACCATAATCTCCCCCGTACTGGGCGTCGTTAGAGGGCACTCCACAGGTATGGTACAAAACAAAATCGTATAAGGCGCGCTAGGGTAGGTGACACGGCACAACCAGGCAATGCCATGGTAGATATACCAATTACGCTTCCGGGTCGGTGGTAACGCATAGCCGCAGCTACCGCCCACCTCGAGCCACACCCCCAAATCAAAGAAATCAAAAGTGGCCACCGAATAAATCCAAAAGTCAGAGTATAATATCGGGGGGATGTGTCCGATAAAAGGTGCTACCTTCTTAACCCGTCAATCGCTCTTGTTTTAGCCACCTTATGCCAACTCATGGGAGTCGGGTCCACGTATTTACCTCAAAGGAAACGCCGCCGTCATCCTACTTCATTCTGGAATCTCCAGCGCGTACACGGTTGTTAAAGTGGTTTTCGAAGTTGGCAGAGAGTATGACAACTTCCGATCCCGGTCTCTTTAACAACCAAACGTTATTATAACACCGCGGTTATTTCAAAATAATTTATACTTCAAAACCAGGATATAATATTCATTTCAAAACCATATAATTACGATATCATTTTCCCTTTTTAAAACCAAATCAATATAATATCATTTTCAAATATATCCTTTTCTAAAACCATAACTTTTCGTAGTTATAATATTTCTAAACCAAACGCTTGAAATATAGCCATTCAAAACATAAAACTTTGAATTTCATAACTTTGAAATATAACCCCACCACTTAAATGGGTTAAATATAAATTACTTTATATAATAAAATAGTTTCTTCACCTTCACAAATCAATTCCAAATATAGATTTAAATCCCAAATAAACTATTTTAATTTCCATATATTTCAAAGCTTTAAATATTCCACCATTTCAAAACGAATTCTTTGAAAATTACATATATATCAAATTCGATTACTATTATTTCGATTTGAAATGTTTACTTAATAAATCAAATATCATTTTAGTAAAACCTTTAGACTTCAAATAACTAGACATTCTTTCAATTTAATTAACCTGATAATATTCATTTAAATCAATTTGATATTCATTTAAATCCTCTAAACAAAATTCAAGTTATAAAATCATACCTATTAAATCTCAATTTATTTACATTTCAAATCAAAATTTTCGAGGATAATTCTTAAATACTTTAATTCAAATCAGATTCACATTATCTTCCAACCTTAATTTTATTTGAGTCATTATAAACTCTATATACAATAGAATTTAAATAGATATTTAACCATATTATATAAAAGAAATCAAACTTTATTACTTAGCTTATTTTATAATTCAAAACAAATTTATACATAGCTAAATCAATAATAAAATACCATTTATATAACATCTAAAATCAATATCTGTATAGCCCATATATTTCTTTACAAAACCATAAAAATCATTTCAAAACTAATTATATATATATATATATATATATATATATATATATATACACCGCGGTGCCTGTATATAATTTTCTATCCTATGGTCAAGTGATACGGATATTTATTTTTTCAATCCGCAATTAAAAATAAAAATGCGGTTGTATATCATTTAAAACCGTAATCCCGAATCAAAATAAATGCATAACAACTTGCAGATTATGATGATATAAATAAAACATCCATTCATCCATCATAAAATCATACATCCATCACAATCATCATACAAAATAATCAATCAATATCAATATATAACTGATAATATATAATAGGTAATTAACTGGCAGTTATATTCAGTAATAAATTAAATAACAATTTAATTTAAATAAATGCAATAACTGAGATGATGATTAAAAATATACGAAAAAGTCATAAATAAATGCATAATCACAACAAAAATTTAATTTAACAAACATAAGAAATTTTAGAAGTTGTGAGTGGGTTAAAATACTCACCTTTTGAATTTAAATTGAATTTAAATCCAATTTAAACCCAAAATTTCGACAGTCTCAGAATTCATCCTAACCAGCGCCAAAATATCTAGAATTCCAATACGAACCTAGCGGAGAAAACCGCGCGTAAATTGGATCACGTATGCAAAAATTATTCGAGTTATAAGCTTTGAAATGAATTTTAAACAAATAAAAAAAAAGAATATCAAAAAGCTTCAAGCCACGTCATCACGTGCGTTTCTATCTTCTAGGCGTGCAAAGAAAACAACTCAACCCTAAATGCTTCAGCTCGACACGCAGCCACCACGACAACCTCCAACCGCCGCTGCCCCAGCCCACTCTGCCTCAATCGAAGCGTGGCGCCACATCACCCACTCCAGGTCGACCCCAAATGCAGCCCTCGCGATCGAACACGACACGAAAAACAACTACAGCCGCCACTCATTTGAAACCCTAGATCGAATTTTCCTCCAAATCCAGCCGTTGATTCTTGAAACAACCCATATATATGAACTCCTTTGGTCAATCTCCACCGAACCCAGAAACGGTTTGACGATCAGACAAGTTTGATTTTGACACGATGAACGGCCGAAAATTGTTCTTCGATTTCTGGACAAACAATGCGTCGAAATGAAAAATGAGTTGCAGATCTGAGTGACGCTCTTCGAGAGCTTCGAATCCATATAAAATTTGATAGTATTTGAAGAGATTGAATTTTCATTCGATTTTTTAATTGCAATTGAAATTAGGGTTTGCAGACATTGGAAAGAGGAGGAGCTGAGGAATTGTACGCATAGACAAATGAGAAATAGAGGTAGGCTAGGGTTTATAATAGGTTATATATAGGCAAGGTTGACATCGAATAGACGGACCCGGTTTATAAACGTGTTGAACGATAATGGCCCGAAAAGCCCGTTCTGACTCCGGAACGAAATTGGGTCAACGCATATATCAAAATAGATGTTTTAAAATATTTTAAACGCAATGGAAAAGGTTTCAAGTCCAAATTTCATCGTATGAAGAAGTTGTGCTAAAATCAATATTTTCAAATTGATTACAATTGATTTCAACCATGATTTCTAGGCGTTTCGTGTTCGTACGATCAAACGACAAGTCTAATCGCTACGAAACTTGAAATCCTACAATAATTCACCGTTACGGATCCGATGAAACTTGTTTCATCGAAATCCAAGTCCATGGCCAAAATAGCTATTTTTACATTAATTAAATAAATTAATAATTAATTAATTAAATCACTTTTTCAATTTCACTTCCAAAATTTACAAATCTTATCAGTTTAGTTTTCTTAAACAATTACAGAACTGAAACAAATTTAGATGTAAATCAAAGTTGAATCATCACTTTCCGTGTTTAATTTAGATTCCACTAAATTCAGAAATTATAAATTAAATTACCAATAATTCCATTTAATTGACTTTTCATTATGATATTCCCTTCATTGCTATCAAATGGAAAAATTTTAACATTGGATTTAGACTATTACATTAATATTCTTAAATTTCATCTAAATCTCAATTAACGCAATAATTAAATTTCACTTAGTTACAATAAATCCAATTATTAATATAGTTCAAATCCAATAAATTGATAAATATTTATTCTCACTTTTATAATTCAGCAAATTTCCCAATTATGAATAACATTAACATTTTTCTAAATATTACCTTAATTAATATTAACGTAATATTACATTAGACTTATGGTAACTGATTTCCAATTTAAATTAACAAGCAACAAGAATAGGTAACATACAATAATCGTTACGCTAAATTCTGGTCACATGAATAAGCTTTTATTACTTACAAATAAATGTTACCATTTATTTTCATAGTACTAATTTCATCTAATATTCCATATATTCGCTTAGTCAAGTATAACATATCTTCATTAATTGTCATTTCATTCAATCCATTAAGTATTAATCTTAATTAGCATGGGTTATATCTTGATGCATTCTTTTATTACATCATTTATTAATTTACAAAATAAAATAACATTTAAACTCATCAATGTAATACCAAATTTCATTTTAAATCCAATTGATTTCCAAATCAAAGTTTATACATATTTCAAACAACTATTATAATTACTCCCAGAACATTGCTTTTATTAAATGACCATTTATTATAATTTAATTTTCTTAATTTAACCCAATGCTTACATTTTATTTTCATATATTCAATTTGTAGCTAAGTATATGTCTACATTAATTCCATTGATTTGCATTTCATTCAATTTATTAATAGTTACCTTAGTTAAGTTACCTTAGTTAACATTATGTAATATTAAATTATAATTTTACAATCTTAACAAATTCATAAATTGTCAATTGCCAAATATATACATTAATTACTATTAAATGTTCTCAATAAATTTATCTAGTTGGTTTCAAACCTTTTTTTATTCATCAATTACTGCCTTATAAATAAACTTCCGTTTCTAATCAATTTACATTCACCTTTCTGTTATTATTTTAATCATCATTAAAGTAACCTTTAATTACTTGTATGTTCATTCTTCCCAACTTATTACACCTTATTACACTATTTCACACATAAATTCAATAATTACATTTGCTTTCTCATATTCGACTTATAACCAAGTCATACATTTAAATTATTTTATTTTATTTTATTTACCTTTTATATCCCATTATAAATTAATGCACACATTAATTAAGATTTTAAATCAAATTAATCATTTCATCTTGGTAACATTCTTTATTACAAATAGAATAAAATTAACATTTACATTGTTTCACTTATTGGAATTACATCCAAGTTATTAACAAATTAACTTACACTTATGCTGTTACATTCGAGTTATTAAAAATTAACTTTACCTATCTTATCCAAGTTATTATATTCCATTAATAATTCTCTAATTTTTTTTTCAATATTAAGTTACCCAAAATCTCATTAAATTAAGAAATTTAATTACCGATTTTTTCGGGTCGTTACAAATTGAATTTGATCTGAATTAGTTGGATTTGTGATTGAAGATGTATAAGTTTAAAATTTTAAATGGAAAATTTGAATTGGATTGAATTGAAATGATTTGAAATTGAAGTGGGTTCAATTGATATGAGTCCAAATCGATTGGAATAATTTGGAATTGTAATTAAAGTTGAGTAGGTTTAAAATCAAATGGAATTTGATTTGAATTTGAGAAGAAATCAAGATTGATTCAACTTGAATTGGGGTTAAATCAATTTCAATGGAAATTGAAGTTATTCAAATTGGCATTGAGTCAATTTAAATGGAAGAGGAAGTTTAAATTGAATTGATGGGAAAGTGAACAGTTTTGACTCTGGACTATTTTCAATATAAATTGTTTTAATATAAACTTATTTTTTCAAGCTATTTAATATATAGAACCTTTCTTATTAAACCCAAAACTATCTTATACTTATTTTGAAACTACTTTTGGAACTATTTAACTATTTTATAACTGTCTTATAAACTAATTACTGTTTTTCAACTGTTTTATAACTAATTACTATTTTAAAACTATTTTGTAATTATCTAACTATTTTATAACTATTTGACTATTTTTCAACTATTTTACGAATTAATTACTATTTTATAACTATTTTGCAATTATTTAAAATTTCTATAACTATTTAACTATTTTTATTTTACAGTTACTTAACTATTTTGCAGCTATTTTACAAACTAATAATTATTTTTCAACTACTTGTCTATTTTTAAAATTTTCAAGCTATTTACCAAATATAAATTGGTTGGAGTTCAAACTATTATTGATTAAATACCCAACTAAGGTAAGAATTGAAGTGATAATCCAAATGGGGATTAAGGCAAATGTGAATAAGTGAATAATATCAAAGTGAGGATGAATAGAAAGGGAATTGATTTAGTTAATAATCAATAAAGATAAATACGTAGGATGTACGTATATTATTCTATTCGCATAGTAATTTGGTCTAGATTCGAGCACAAAATTTCGAGATAGTTTATCGATCCGAGTTGGGATTTTTTTTCACTCGATTTTCGACAGCGAACCTGGATATAGGTTGTTGATTGATTCTGGATATTCTCTATCATAGCTAGGCTATGCAAGAAGAATGATGGTTTCTGATCAAGAAACCAGATCTGAGTCCGCACTAGGAAGTCGGGTGGACGCTACTAGTTCGGAAGTGAAATTCTATGATCGAGTGAGCGATCAGATTAATATAGCGTACGAATGATATGTGTACATCGTACGGGTTTGAATGAAACTGGTATTGGAAATTTCTATGATAAAAGTGACTTTATAGAGTAATCAAATTTGAATATTTGATTTTCAATAACAAAGTTATATATCTTTGTTATGTAAGATAAATCTTCCCTTGTTGAATCTATTACCGGAAGAAAAAAGATTTTGAAGGTGTTTGAAGTATAAAAGGAGTTTTATACAAGTTTGAAATGATCCAAAGTTTTTTTAAAAAAAATTATATACATACATACATATATATATATATATATATAAAGGATCTTATGAGGATTTTGGAAAAAGGTTTTGGGAACCTTTGGATTTGGAAAGGCTTTTGATTTTTGGGTAAAATCAATATTGGAATTTGAAAAGCCTAGTTTGAGAATTATCGATTTTGGAATAATCGATTTTGAGAAAAGGAGATTTATATGAAATTCATACTAGGTGTATGATTTGGAAGATACTATATGTGTATAGTTTAAAGGGTTTTGATAATGGCGCTAGGGAAAAAGGCGCTCCCTTAAAATGAACTTCTCAGGAGTGCCACAGGGTGGTACTGCCTTGAACCCTAAGGGAGGTTTCTAAAGTTGATCCTGTGAGGAGTCCGGACAAAACTAGTTTCCGAGGATTATGAGTAGTGTGTAGAAAAAGTCGAGGGTGCTGATGCCTACAGAGGCATTTGGGTTATGCTGTGACGACAGTGTAACTCAATGTCACTGCGATCTACTACAGACCATAGCGAAAGTCGTGTGTGCCGCTGCCAACAGTCTACGTTTGATTTTATAATGGTAGACTGCGACCTATGGTAACATAGAGAAAGTTGTGTGTGCTGCCGAGAGCCAACAGTCTACGTGTTATTTTACATCGGTAAACTGCGACCTATGTAGGAGCGGAGAAGTTTCATTTTGACAGCGAAAATCGAGGGCGCCGATGCCTACAGTTACATGGACTTTTGCTGCGATGGCAACATAACTCTAGAATGTATCTGCGATCTGTTGTAGGTTCCATGGCATAATCGAGGGACGCGGAGTGCCTACAGTTACATGGACTTTTGCTGCGATGGCAACGTAACCGAAGATGTAACTGCGACCATAGATGGGGGTGATGATTTCCAGAGCATTCTCACCAAAGATATTTTCTCTATTTTCAAAAACTGTTTTCTATATTTTCAATAAAATTATTTTCCAAGTATTATCACTGGATGTTGAAAATGGGTCTGCTAAGTACTTATAGATTTTCAGTCCTACGCTTGATCAACGTATGACTGAATTTCTGTGAGAATAAGGATGGACTGGTTGAGACATCAAGTTATAAGAAGTATTTTTATAAAAAAAAACTATTTTAATAGTATTATGTGAATTTAAAAGTGTTTCTAAAATTTTAAAATAAAGGTGTTAGAATTTTGGAAAATGAAAGAAAATCCAAACTGGAATTATGAAAAACAAAATTTGAACTCGGGAAAATTTAATGAAGTGATTTTTGTAATAAAATCAAATATTGATTTAAAAGTTGGAAGTAAGCTAATTAGCTAAATAAATTATTTGTTAGAGTATATTAATGAAATTTAACTCGGTTAAATAAAATGGATTGTAAGTTAATAATGAAGTTTGGAAATAATCTCGAATTATAATAGAATTCGACTTGGATTGATAATGAATTAAAATAAGTGGAGGTGTTGTAAAAATAAAACGGAATTGAATTATAATAGAAATGATTTGAGTTACAAATGAAATTCAATTCGAGTATAAATGAGTTAAGTATGTACTTGGATATTGTTTTGATAAATTGAGAAGGTGAATTAAAATAAATTGGTAGGCTAACTGAATTAAATGGAAGGAATTAATATAAATTTAGTCGAAAACAATTTAAATTGGTTATAAAACTTAAGTAATTATTTATTTACATGAATATCATCAAATTGCATAGAATAAATTAGTCGTTCGATTTAAACGGAAGTAAATAAAAATTCTACAAATTGGCAGAGGTAAATAAAATTGATTTTTTGGAATCAATCGAAATAAATGTGAGTTGTTTGGATTAAAAATTAATTGAATGTAAGAAATTGAAGTGTAAACCATTAAAATTGAATGAAATGACATATGAATTGGTTGAAAGCAATTGAATTAGCATTAAAATCATACAAATCACTTATGGAAAGTGTTTGGTGCATGTTGCTTATGAAATGCATGTGTTTAGCTATTGAAAGTAAGTGAAATGTTAATAAATTTCATATATTTAGTACTTACATGTTTGAATTGAGTAAGTACAGGTACCAGGAAGTCGTTTGGCTGGATTTGGACGCGCTAATTGCTAAAATAATAAGCCGCTTGCTTAAAAATGCTAAATAGAGGTACGCCTACGCAATAAAAATAGGAAATATGAACTGTTTTTATTTTTACGACAGTGTAGGTCGATGTATATATATTTATATCACTTGTCAAATTGCAAAAGCTCCTTCGTACAAAGGAGACTGCCAAAATTTTTCGAAAATTTTGGGAGTTAGAAAATTTTTGAAATTTTTTTTTGTTAGCGACAAAACGATTTCAAATTGGAAATTGAAATAAATTAGTGGATGAAACTAATTTAAAATAATGATATGAATCAGTTATAAATGGAAGATAAAATTCAATATTCAGAGTTGAAGATAAATTGAATTCATATGGAAATGGAAAAACTAATTTGAATAGAAGTAAATATAAAAACTTCCGTAAGGAAATGTATAAAATGATTTTGAAAGCTATGATTGGATATTATTGCTAAGTAGGATATGCAGGTATTATAAAGAGAAAGGAAAATTAGTTTTGATTTCAGAAGATAAATTTGAATTGCTCGGCAAAAAGGTATGTGTTTAAATTTCTGTATGAAATTTGATTGGGTTTTTGATCTAGCCACTTGGCTTTTTGTTTTCTTTTGGAATTTGGGAGCCCGTAGAGGCATTTTGTAGTTGTACCAAGCTAGCCGCGCAAAGGAGACTCTGGCGAAATTTTTCAAAAATTTAGGGAGTTAGAGAAATTTTGAAAATTTAAAACTTAGTTTTGAATTATAGTTTGAATGATTGAATAAGTAAAGTTGTTTGGGAACTATGGAAAAGTTTGGACGGTTAGTAAGATGGATAGTGTGTCTTTAACAAAGATTATTGGGTTGTTAAAAACTGTTTGGTTTTGAAAAATAGTAATGGGTATTGAATCATTCTTCTTAACTAGCAATTTCGGGGACGAAATTCTTTTAAGGGGGGAGGAATGTGACGACCTGTAATTTTGGACAATTTAAATTAGGATATTTAATTGATTTTAATATTTAAAAGTTAGTTCGTAACTTAAATTCAAATATCACCATTATTTGAAAAATTAATTTTTGGATTTAATTACTGGAAATTGGGTAAAAATGTTGAATCTGGAGTTTTAAGCTTGTTAAAAATAATTTGAAGGCTTGTAAAATTTATATTGATAGTGCTGAGGATAATAGAAGTTTTAAAATTGAATTTAACAGTGATTTTTTTAGTTTTGAAATTATATCATTTAAATCGATATTTAAAAATAGCCTTCCGAGACACAATCTCGGATTTCGACGAAACCAGTTCCATTGGATCCGTAATATTGTATTATTATCGGATTTCAATTTTCGTAATGTTTGGAGTTGTTGTGTGAGCGTACGATATATAAACGCGTTGAAATTTATATCGAAATTCAGTAAAATAACCGGATCCAAAAAGTCATCTTCTCCATACGATCGAATTAGGATTCGAAACCTTTTCCATTGTGTTCAGAATAGGGATATAACATTATAAATGCCTAGCAGCATGCCTCGATAGGGGTTCGCGATTTTAAGCTACGTAAATCAAGACGTTTGGGATTTAAACAAAATATATTTCTTAGGCAGAACCCACCTTTCAGTCGTATATTCCATCACATCAAAACTTTTCTCAAATCACTGTTGCTCACCTTCTCCAACATGCCTCCCTCAGCTTTATATCACGTCTAAACTTTATCCCCTTCGTTCAAATCAAAGCTGAAGAAATAATAATAATGTCGGAATGAGGTCTTCATTCTTTTTCCATTTCAACCGCATTCATTTTACCCCACTTGCAAACCAAAACCACGTCCTTTTCCTCTCGAATTCAAATTGAATATCCTTTACTCAAATCAAAAATCGAACCAGCCTCCAAATCAAGATAGCGCTCAATTCAATTCTCTCCCCTCCGTTCATCTCTTCAGTCGAGTTAGCACCGAGACGCGCTCGAGCGAATGGTGGGAGAAATCTCTCGATCGAGTCGACCACGACTTGACTGCGAAGCACGAGAGGAAGGTATTCAGGTGGATTTGCGATCGAGATTTGATGATTGGGCGAGCTTGAGCACGGTGACGCGAAGGGGAGATCGGAGCACGACGCAGTCGAAATCGCGAGCGCGACTCGGTGGGTCTGACTGGAGCTCGAGGCGATGGGGCAACTCGTTCGCAAGGAATGGAAGGCTGTGACGTCGTAGTGAGGGAAGGAAGCGGGGTGGTGATGCTGTAATGTTTCCGTTGCCTGGAAGCTGTAGGCTGGGTTGTGCCCAAATCGACCGGGGCAGAGAGGTATTTGAATGCAGTTTCTTTTATATATTTTATACTTATACGGGAAGCAGAAAGTAATAATTGCAGTAAAGTATAAAATGATTTTGTACTTTATATCTACATATACATATAAATATATTCCCATCCATGTTTTAATTAGAAAACAGTAAATACATATAAATATATAATATTTTGGGAGAATATAAAAAAGTTTATATAAAGGTAAGATTCTTAAAACCCATATAAATTATTTTTATATGTAGTTTGGAAATGGAAATACATATATAATAATAATACATTTACTTGTTTATTTCAAATGAATTATTAAGGTGATTATTTGTTAAATTAAATTGTTAATTAATTAAATGTTAATAATTTATTCGATCCATTAAAGTATTAATAAATAGTATAACTGTTTATACAAGGTTAAAATTTGAGAGGAAACAAGTCGAGATTGGATTGGATTGCAAAATCAAAGATGAGTTAATCTCACTCATCTGGTTCAATTTAAATTTAAATGGTTAAATTTAAATAATTGGTTGAATGATTGAATTGATTTGATGTACTATATTATATATAGTAGTATATGTATAATATATATTGGAGTGATTGATTTTCTCGCATTTTATAGCGGATGAGACCCTATGCGCCGCATAATAGCGGATGATATTATATAAATCCCATATACCGCGATATTCCACCTCGAAGTGTGGTATTGTGCTAACATCTGTGGATGCAGGGAAACAGGTTGGAGGGATCCAACTGGATTCCTCAAAATTATTTAGACTGTTTAATATTCTGTGTTATGAATATTTGATATTATGTGATGAAATATATTGATAATTGGAATATTGAATTGGATTTTTTTGAAAAAAAATATATAAGAGTAAATTTTGGAAGTGAAATAATTATAGAATAAAAATAAGAATGAATTGGAAAAAATTAAAACCGAGTTTTAAAAATTGAAGTTAAATTATAAAGTAGAGATTTAAAACAAGTTTTAAATCAAAGTTAAATTTGGAATTCAAGTTAGTTAATCTCTGTTTTTAAACAAATAAAGTTTTTAAATTTAATTGTTTTAACAACTTGAATGTTAAAATGCATTTTTTAAATTGATTTGAATTTATAAATGAATTTGGTTTTAAATTCCTTTAGACTTCTTTTGTAAAATGAGTAATTAATTTATTTAATGAAGTAAATAAAAAGGTAGTTAATTACTGGTTGAGATTAATCAAGAGTGATTAATATTGTGATTTAATTAATGATTAATTACTTAATGTAATTAATTTAGATTAGGATAAATTAAAATGTAATTAGAAATCATTAATTTTCATAATTAATTATGTAATTAAAGGTTGATTAATTAAGATTAATTAATCAGTAATAAGTGATTTATGAGAATTTAATTAATATAAGTAATCAAGGATTAATGTAATTAATTATAGTTAATTAGTTTGTGAAGTAATTAAAGATTAAGTACTGTTTTTGGTTAAGAATGATTAATTTGTGTAATTAATTAAAGATAATTACTTGAATGTAATAGAAGGATAATTAATCCAGGGTGATTAATTAAGATGGATAATTAAGGGATGATTAATTAATTGATTTGAAATTAATTAATGTCAAGTGAAGGAATCTAAGTGATTGAGGTTAGTAATTCAATTAGAATTAATTAAATTAATTTTGGAAGTGATCAAGCTTTGCTTATGGATGATTGAATGGTATTGGATGCCTCGAATGAGTTGATATCTTTGATATGAAATGTTTTGTAGTACCATATGTTTGGGCGGACAGGATATTGTGGTTATCTATTAATGATGAATTGTTGTGTAAAGGGACATCCTTTGTTTAAAGTATGAAGTGTATTTCATTTGGATAGCTTAGGTTAGGATGACATGAGACTCGAAGGACCGGGGTCGGGTATTAGAAAATACCCAAAACCACTTTGAATTTTTATAAATTGAAACGTAAAATCAATAGGCCGGAATGAAATGATTTCAGTGAATTGGACTATTTAATCTAAATTTTGGTACTTAGAAAATTGATGTGTGAAAAAATGATGTCTATAATAAATTGTGAATTTGTAAATTGATACAAGTTACCCCCGGGTTTTATATGAGTTGTATGCTTTGTATTCCATGTTAGATGGGTTTACTCACGTTGGTTTCCAGCCTGACCCGGGTGTTACTTGGATGTAATGCTCGGGTCAGACCGAGTATTACAGATTTTCAGGTAAGGACGTTCTGGAGCTCAGGAGGCGCGCTGGATGGCAAGAACGTATGAAAAGTTTCTGCTGTATTATATTGTTGTATATCTGAGACATGATGATTGTGTATATCCAGTGTTTGTATATATGTGAACTCTGATGTATTATAAAGGTATTCTGACAGATACAGAATTCTTTTGTAAACGGTTATTATTTGTTATTATATTTTATCCGCTGCGAATGTGAGATGTTGGTGTTTCTGACCTTCTTATTCTTCTATCTCTTTCTTCTTTTTCCTAACTATCTGGAATTTTCGGGATTGAAAATTTCGGGTCGTTACAAAGTCATTCGGCATGGTTGAAGTGGCTCGGTGTTCGGTCAAGGAGGATCGGTACAAGTTGGTCGGCATTGTTGAAGTGGCTCGGTGTTTCGGTCGAGGAGGATCGGCACAAGTCGGTCGGCATGGTTGAAGTGGGTCGGTGTTGGAGTTTGGACATGGTTCGGTAGATGTCGCTCGGTGAAGGATGGAGGTCGTATATGCATCGACATTGGTGGTTCAGTAGATGCCGCTCGGTGAAGGATGCAAACTCGTATCTGGATCAGCATTGGTGGGTCGGTAGGTGCCGCTCGGTGAAGGATGGAAGCTCGTATCTGAATCGGCATTGGTGGTTCAGTAGATGCCGCTAGGTGAAGGATGGAAACTCGTATCTAGATCGGCATTGGTGGGTCGGCAGGTGCCGCTCGATAAAGGATGGAAGCTCGTATCTGGATCGACATACTAGAGTATGGAGTGGTTCGACATGTGTGGGTCGGCATGGATCGGTCGGGATGAAAAGTATGGCTCGGCTATGGCCTTGATGGGTCCGGACTACTCAGGAAGCCCAGTAACTCAGTATTTGCCTATAAATATAGCATGTGGGTCACCTGATAGGGGGATCTTCATCTCGGCTCTCTTACTTTCTATTTTCTAAGGCTAAGACTACCCTACCGTTTTGTAATTGTAATCAATTATTACAGCAATAAAAAAGAAATTTCTAGAGTGAACATAGGTCGGAGTCAGCCGAACCACTATAAAAACTTTTATTCTTTACTGCTTTGTTCTTTATATTAATATCCTTTACGTATATCCTATCTGTGATCTGTGACTGATGTTTGGTGCTTTCATCTGGATTTGGGTGTTAGCGACCAATTTAGACGCTAATAGGGGAATTCAATAAACAAGATTTCCACGATGTCTTTTTGAAATTCTGAAAATACCCCATCCACCAACGAAATCCTACCATCGGCATACAACTTCCTCCACCCCTTCGCGACCATCCATCAACGGAATTTTACTATCAATTTACCATGAATACATCAATACAACATAAAACAAAAAATATTACGATTATCAAAATATTTGCACTTACAACACACATCCATCCGTTTATTTTTTTAATTAAACTAGTGTGAACCCATGCTTCGCATACGGACCGCACTCAACCTCATATTATCATAACATGTTTAAACGATTTATATGGTTCATTGATTAAGAAATAGTGATCTTTTTTATCAATTTTCAAATAAGTTTGCATTTTGTCTAAAACTTGTGTATAAATCTTTGAAAACAGTAATGCAGATGGTACTGGTGCTTGATAAACAATTGCAAAATATCGAGCAAAAATGATTTCAAAGATAAAATTTCCACATAAAACACATATAAATTTATTGTGTGCATCAGCTGTTGCTCGATGCATCAGGTGTATTATATGTAACTTCATTTGGTGAGATACCTTTATCAATCATTTCCTTTAATACTTGATGTCGTTGATTGCTGCTTCGGTAATAACTATCTATAAGAGCAGTGCAGGTAACAACATTTGGTTTACACTTGACCATTGATCCAAAAATGCCAAAAGCAATGTTGACATGATTCATGAGAAAGCAAGTGTTGATGATGATCTCCTAACTGACTATGTCTAGAAACACGTTATGCAGCATCGTATTATTATAGAATGATAAGATTAGAGGATAAAGAGATTTATTTCTGTTTTGAACGATTCTTGTGAAAAATATGCTAAATCTAAAGCATACATATTTTATGTCTGAAGTATTGGAACTAACAACTGTTATTCAACAATATTTATTTTAATGTGAAGAATATCATTGTATTTCTTTTACAGTCAAAGCAAATTCAATATAATAAGAAGCATATAATTGTATTTAATGCTTTTGAGCTTTCTGCTTCCATTTCTAATTCCATCTAACATTGTTGCTGTATTTTGGTAATGTTGGATTTCACCAGACTTGACTGCAATTTGTGAAAGTAGAATCAGATGTTGGAAATTTTCAAAACAATCAACGACATAGATTAGTTAAAAGAAATAAAGTCAAACGGATTTAATAACTTTAATAATATGAATAATCCGAAAAACTATGATTTAAAAAATTTATTTTTAACTATCAACAATGGATATCATTGGAAAGCATATTAAATTTTAGATTTAATAGTGAAATCGATTCTTAAATCCAATTAATGTAGAAAAAGTTATCACATTTCAAAATTTGAAATAGAAAGAAATTAAAAACGTGACTGTTCATTTTTCAAAATATGAAGAAGGCCTATGTGCTCTTGAAATCTAACTCAATAATAATATTATAGTATAGATAAAAGGAAAACACCCCTACCTACTAGAAGCACGTAAGTACATTTTATACTAGTATCAATAAAGAAAACGTCTGAGTAGAGCATAATAAACGTGGCAGTAACAGATATGATGTAAATCACCCATAATATATATATATATATATATATATATATATATATATATATATATATATATATGACATCTAAACATTCAAAGCAAACTTAACGTTCAGTACAATCAAACCGACGCACTCGTCTTTTATCGCTCTCTTCTTGCACACACATCATGGAGAACCATGTTGGTTAAAGATTACCCTTCGATGTGATTCGGAGTTCTTGCAGAGCGGAACCATGCAGTACCAGACACGACATAGATCGTCCAAAGAACAAGGCTTTTTTCGAATAAGCCAATTCATTTGGGACCCAGTAGATCCATTCTTTTTCCTATTCAAAGATCAGCCCTTTGTCTGTGTTTTCGCGTCGAAAATTCTTTGCAGATGAAGAGATGTCAAAAGGGTTTATTACTTCCCAAACAAATTCTTCTACATCTATATCTCGACATATAATATCAAAAAAGTCATATTACAAAGTTATAACATATAACAGTATCAACCATCATGTGTGAAGATCTCGACATATAATATCAAAAAAGTCATATTACAGAGTTATAACATATAACAGTATCAACCATCATGTGCACATTCACGTACGCAAGTACCCGACGAACTAGTATTAAAGAAAATTTTCTTACTGGATCAATGAAAAAGTTTCTAATCCAATGACATAGTGTACAACTCCAAAACAAAAGTAACTATAAACGAATTCTTAAATTCATAGTACATACCCAAGCAAACCAAAAAAAGCCGTGATTATAACCATTGAAATCTGCACAACCCACTGTCATATTTTTCTAAATGCGACAACTATACTTTTGCGTCCATTTTAATTTTAATATTGAATTTAAATCAATAGAAAAAAAAACTCAATCGTATTCATTATCTGCTGTACTACTAGCTTTCTCCAAACCGCTTTCCAAAACTTCCATGACATTATCGGGAGGACACTGATCCTTCACATTTCTAGCCCCCACCTGACAAAAGCACTCGGGCCATGAGTTCGTATAAAACGACTCGGGCCTGACCCGTTTATGCGGCTCACCGAACTTGGTCCTGGCCATAACGCTCCTAACCCTCTCTTCAAACTTGGCCCCGCGTCCCTCTTCTCTATCCATGAAAATTGGAGCCAGGGCCTTCCTGTCGGGCTGGATTATGGTTCTGAACCCATTGTACAAACGGTGGCCCATGAGATTGTTTGCGAAATTGCTGGGTCCATCGTAGGTGGGCATGAAGATGTCGGATAAGAGGCAAACCATGTAATCGATGGCGGAGCCAGCGAGCCCTTGGGCGTTTTCTTCGAGTTTTTCGGGTCCGACGGTGTTGTGGTTGTCGAGGTGAGGGAAGAGGGCTCGGAACGGTTTCATGAAGCGGTCGCCGCCAAAGAGTTCGCCCGCCGCTATGTAGATCCGGGTGGTGTTGTCGAAGCCCATGGATCGGAGTATGAGGCCCACCTGCGTTAGGAGGGAGAAATAAATATGTGCTTTTAGTGATTTAAACCAAATAAATGGATCAAACAGAATAACTGTAATGATCGGCTAATTGGTTGGGTTTGGTTTCTATTTATTTATGTATAGTGGAAATTAGGATCTGTTCCTTATTTTCAAATGTAATACCTGAAAAATCCTTACTAAAAACAAGTTTCACGAAATAATCGTAAAAGTTTCCAACGAAAACGTGCATTTTAAACTATACATATTCGCAGTTAGAACCGCAAATATTTACGGTTTATAATGCAATATGTGCAGTTTGAAATGCATATATTTGTAAAATAAATATTCGCGGTGAATTGCAAATATTTAAAGTGTAGAATACACATTCTTGCAGTGTAGACTGCAAATTTTTAGTTTATTAAAATGTGCAGTTAGAACTATAAATATTTGCAGTGCAGAATGAAGATATTTGTAGTTCAAACTGCAAATATGTGCAGCTTAAAATGCATATTTTCACTGAAATCTTTGATAATGGCGTTTTGTGAAACTATTTTTGAGCGGGGGTGGAAGTGAAATTTCAAACTTTTGAAGGTTGTTTGGAAAAACGCATCTATATATTTGGTTCTATGGTCGGTTTTAATTCACGATATCTTAAAACAGGATCAATCAGTTAAACCAAATATATTTAAAATTATATGTGAAAGGATGCAGTTATTGATGTGAACTTAATTATCTGCATTCTTGCATCAACATATTGTTTTTCTTTATATTCATGCATTTATGTTTATAGAACATGAAAAGTTTGTTATACAGATTACAGCATCAACACATCTTCTTTATATGCAGACGGACATAATGATTAATCACTTTGAAAATAATGATATCTTAATCATCTAAAGCCCAACCGGTTATACCAACAAAACAAACTAGGTTATTATTGATTTGGTGCATTTCAATTTATAAAAAAAATTGGTTTGGTTTGATTCAATTTTTATTTGTTGAATAGTTATTTTGGTGTTTATGTCTTGAGAAATCCAAACCAGCAAGTTGCTCGCCTCTATGAACAAAAACACATCCAGGGTTCGTTTGGATAGATTTTAAAAGGCAGCTTTTTTTTTTCAAGAAAGAAAATATTTTAACATGAAAATGAACGGATTTTAATGTTAATTTTTGGCTTTAGATGAAAAAAAAATCCACTAAATAAACACATCTTTCAACTTGTATAAGCTATTTTTTATATCAGAAACCTTCGTAAACCATCTCAGTAGTGTTATTCCAACTTTTTTTTAACCTTTAGTTTTCATATGGCTGTGCATATGGTTCTAGGTGAACACGAGAAAAACAAAAACCCAACACTAATGTGGAGTATCTCTACTTGAAGAAAAAAAGGAATTAATTACGTGAGATTGCTACAAGTTTGTGTATTTTTGGCTGAAAAAAAAAATGTAAACTTAAGTTCATCAAGACACAACTGGTTCTTGTAATTACTAATAGATATGCTGTTAACAAAAGCAAAAAAATAACAAAAAAAAAAAAACATTTTTTTCGCCTGACTTAAGATGCTGGGTAGTGGGTACAATAGAAGAAACAGATTTATATCGATCGCTTGCCCATGGTTCAGATTTAAATTTAAACTATTTGTTGTATGCAACAGGATAAGCTTATTTACATGTCTGACATAAGAATTAAGAACAGCAGTGTAAAATTAGTGAATTGCTATTATTTGTTCATGACACAGGAATATTACTACTTTGTTTAGAGCATTAGACGTTACTGTAAACGAGAAAAAGAGCTGTCATTATACTCAGGGAAATGAAAGTTTTCATATTACCTCTTCTGGGGTTAACGGACATTTTCCAATAAGCCTCCTTTCTCGGTAAACAAGTTCTTTCTCCTTGAAATTTTCTTTCCGATATTTCTTCAGGATCTTCTGTTCTTCGGGAGTAAATATATCAAAACATCTGAAAATGTTCACATCATTATTATCAAACTGTTGATTATTTTATAATGAGTCACAAGCACGCGCACACATAATATATGTATTTAAACATGCACACAAGTTCTTTATATGAGTCAACTGTCAGATTCAACAAGTCTATGGTTCAAAGATGATATACAAAGTCACACATATGAAATATTTTTTTCCTTCTTCTTCTTTATTTTACTTTCGTCTTTGTTCACTTTCAGCCATAGATTTGTTGAATCCAATGGTTGAAATCAAGGACCTTTTAAGGTGCTTTATATAGGGATGTTATTGAACCTTACCCATATACATATATGGGTATATAGACACACACATGGGTATATAGAGTTATGATCAATAGCCCTCTTTATTTAGCACTATTTCGTAGCCCTCGATATCTGCCAAAAGTTTCTATTTAAATATTTGGTACATGCGACAGGAGAGAGAAATAATAAATATATGAATAGAAACTTGTGGCTGATATCGGAGACTGCAAAATGATGCTAAATAAAAGGGGCTGTTGATCCTCGCTCTATACACACATATACACATACACACGCACACATACATACCAGTTACAAGTAAACTCTTGGGAAGTAGTGCATATAACGGAGTTGGTATAATTTATACTTAAAATTAAGCAGATCAACTCAAATTGGTCATAAAAAACTAAATTGAAACTATTTGACCGAGCCTGCAAAAGATTTTTTGTTGCAAACACACAATAATATTACCAATCTAATAAAAAACTGGAACTCATGGTTCCTACTTTTCACATGGTTTAGTAATGAAAAATACCTCCTTAACTGACAATAACTTTGAATTAAGCAAGAAATCGGAGAATTTAATATCATTAGAAGCTTTAATCATGCGTGCAACTAATATAACTGTGAATTTCCACAGTAAAATAAAAAGGTAACTGAGGCATAGACCTATTTCTGATGCAAATTCTCAAAAGAGAGGAGAAATAAATGTTTATGACAGTAAGTCTTACCCAGCAAATGCAAGCATATCCATTTCAAATCTAAGGTGAATTGACATGAAATGCCCTTGTGACCGGAGCTGATTAACTATCTCTTTGCTTGTTTTTATTATGTGTGGTTTGAATCTTAGAGCATGATAATTCACCCTACATCTTAATCTCTGAAGTTCAGGCTCATCAATCTCCTCAGCCAATCGATGAGAAAAAGGAGTAAGATATATAGCACCATGCTCCTTCATCTTTTCCAAAGCAGTTGTGGTATACCAGCTTAGAGGAGCATCTCTTGGTGGACGAATCTGTACAAAAAAAATGTAATTAAAAAATGAAATGATAAAAATAAACAGAAGAGAACAGTGTTTAGTCAAATCGTAGTCAGCATGCATCTAAACCTGAAAAGCTTTCAACTTCTTCTTCTTTCCTCGCTCATAAGCTTCAGGAAGACTCTCCACAATATTGACGTCATATTTCAAGGATTTGATGAAATGTTCAACATCATAGATACCTGGAAAGCCACTGGATATTGTACCCGTTTCCAAATTAGAATTACATATACAAATATTTACTGTAAGGAGCCTAGACAATTAAGATATGCGTTGCAACCTTCAGTTACCACTAAAAAACTTTCAACGTGGCTTCATTTTCCCACATGTTAGTGATAAGTTCTGAGCTCTTAAATTTGACACGTTACCTAGCTGTAATTTTCATATGATAGTAGTTCCCTTTTTCTTTTATGTTATTTTTGTGTGTAACCCAAGCTAATATAGGTTTTTGTAATTCTAAAAAATTTAAACTTGATTCTTGATCATCTAGACTAAAAAATTCAACAGCGAATTCATGAATAACATTTGTACGAAGATAGATCCATCTCCATGGTTATTATTATTTTACATACTGCAAGATTATTATTTTAACCTGCGTTTTTACGTCGCTGCTTGTTTTTAATAAGTGAAATATAATTTTTCATTCATTATTCCTTATCATTTTCATGCATTTCTAGTCCTTTTTGCTGGAAAGGGGTTTTTTTTATTGTGTGTGTGTGTGTGTTGGGTTGTTTGGGTTTTGTGGGGGGGGGGGGGGGGGGGGGGTGGGCGATGTCCAGCATATTTGACATGCACTGTAGAGGTTACACTGTAGTAATCTGATTTTAATTACAAGTGTAATGGCACGCGCTTCGCGCGTGAATCGGTTTTCTTATATATTGTATATGCTTAAATTAGTCAAAAAAATAATTTCTATTTTCATGTGATATTTTGTAAAGAAGTATTTTGAATCTGTAAAGAATGTTTAATTTTATATCCTATTTTTAGAAGCGTTTTGAATTTTAAAGCGTATTTAGTTATTAGATCCTACTTTTATGGACATTTGAATTTGTAAAAGAAATTTAGGATTAGATTCTATTTTTAAGTAATTAAGATTGGATAATACATAGAGGGGCATTTTTGGTAGTTCACGTTGATACCAAAAAAAGTGTGACACCAAAGCTATTACAACTATTATTAAAGATGATAAATACAAAATTGATTTCATTATTGGTGAACTTCGATATCATCAAACTTCGGTCAAAATTTATACCGAACCTTTCCCAGATACATTAATGGTGCCCAGGCCATTTTGATGGACAATGTTTCATATCTTCACACTATAAATTTTGTCGTTTAAAGGCCTTAACTTGCTTCAAAACATTAATAGTATCAGCATTTTATTATCTATTTGCAATCTATATCTAGAACAACAATTAGTCTAGTGTAATAAAAAGAATTAATAATAGGATAACACAAATGTTGTTACCTGGCATCATGCCAGAAAGAATTAGTGTCCAACTCGGGCAATACTAGAGTAGCGTTCATGATTCGTGCAGCAAGGACAGCATTACATATCTGGGAAAGCAATAGGTTTGCAAGATTATTTTAAAATAAGGACTATGAATCGGAAAAGGACAAAACATGTAAAGATGAGGTTAAATTGTCATATAAAAGTTGAAGTTGTTGTGAACTGTTTAGGCAACAATTCATTGGGGAGTATGTTTACTATTTTCCTGGTATCATCAATAATTGAGTGAATAACAGGAAAATTCAAGATTGGACCAACGTGGTTCATTAAAATAATGAGACGATATTGTTATAGCAGTTGTCAATCAAACATCAAGTATTTGCTTGACTTCTACAGAAACTCAAATCTCTAAATTGTTGGAGATAACTGTTACATACCGCGCTGCGCTGTTGATTTAAGCCACCATTACAACGGACACGTAAATATCCATTGTTTTCGTTTGGAGGGGCTACAAATATTAAACATAACATGGGTTTCAATATAATGAATAAGCATTTCAGGCTAAAGAGAAAAACAGTTCGGTGAAAAATAAGATAAGATGGATTGTTGGTGGTACACACGTGGCCAATGTGATCGTGGAGCTGATGATGGTCTCCAACCACCAGAAGAAGCAGGTGCCCAGAGCTTATCAACATTAATATCCTTCAAAATTGAAAACACCGTTAACATTTGCAATCACAATTCTCATAAAACATTTAATCATTGATCCAGAAAAAGAAACAAACAGTAAAATATGCCTGCAGTTCTTATAGCATTATATTAAAGCAAATTATTATCCAACATATTCGTTGCCTAACAGAATGATTGCGCGCGTGCATGAAAACATGAAGATCATATTCACAAAAGAATGAGTAGTTGTAAATTTTCTGGATAGGAAAATAGAACAGGAGTAATAGAGATTACAGATATTACAGAGGGTGGGATATGGATCCTTATCCTGTATTGTATGTATATGCGAATGCTTTTTCCTCCAATTTCATCACAAAAACTTTATGTAAGGATCGAACCATAAGGCATAAACATGCTTATATTATTTTTAACCAACTTCCACAAATGGTTTAAGAGCATACTTTTAACATAAATAATCAACCAGACTATTTCACTGTGGATGTTGGACACTATTTTCCAGGAATATGAATGCACCATAGAATGGACAAACCATGAAACGGATTGAGTTCCCTAAAGTCTAATGATTGACTTCCACTCCGACTGCAAATTAATTGGACCAACAAACGAATATATAACTAAATTTCATGTTGCTACTCCGCAACATGCCTAAATATCACGTTTCTCCTAAATTTCGAAGTTATCGGAAAAGGTGTGCCATTTACACATAAATTTGATTAAACACTGACAATACATCGACTATGCTATCGGTTTGGATTAAAAAGAAAATAATGAATGAATGTTGTAAGGTAATTTAATTCAATGATACAGTATCTAACAATACTTCTCACTTCAAAATATTACCCAATAATCTGGAGAGAGAAAAAAGGTTAAACTCTCGTTCATGGCAAGTTTACGTAACTAAAGTTTTAATAATTCAATACAACACACTTATGTAAAAATTTGACCTCCATACAACAAATGTTTATTACACTTTGAGAATAAGATTTTGTTACCAAATTAGATAAAAATGACGCTTAGTGATATTATGGTCGTAATTAAAACCTATTGATTCCAATAGTATACTAGGATATTGGATCGAGTTGATATTCTATATCATCAAATAATTCATCAACATTATGCTACATCAGTTATTTTTTCAATTATCAGCCAGGTGAGCTAGTAGCCAACAAAAATTTCTAGTACGCTAGACTCATACACAGCAAAATAGCAAATAACTACTTAATTTTTAAAACTAACCTTTACTTCATAATTGGATGACTGATTAGAACCGAATGAAGAAAAGAAGGAAACGGTACATATCACCAAAACAATCACCGCAATCGATAATTTACCAAGTAACCCTTTGATTCCTCCTAAGTTTTTAGCTTGAGATCCGCCTCTTCTTCTCCAAAAGTCTCTGGACCCAAAAAAAAAAAAAAAAAAAAAAATATATATATATATATAGAAATCAAAATGGAAAAGCAAATAAAAAAAGGCATATATTTGTCTTGCTTACTTCTTCATTTCTAATAGAGACGATCAACGAGTGATCTTACTTTTCGCTCTTCCTTTTTTGATTTTGTTGAGAAGAAAATGATGTTGGGTCGCCTTGGTCTCTGTAGAAACGTAGGCGTTGGGAAGAAGATTTATTTCTCTGTAGAATCACATCAAATGTTTCCGGAATTAGTAGGAATAATCAATGAGTAATCTTAATTTTCCCATATTTTCCACTGGAAAATGTTACTAAAGCAACGCGCTTATTTTTCAATAGGAAACGAACTGCGCTGGTTGCTCATCTCTAATGACAGTTTTAGTGTAATGACAAGGGCACTGCGGTTAGCCCTAAAGTTATTAAAACTAGTGCTGCTAAGGGCACCGCGGTTTGCACTAGGAGCTACCGCGGTGCAAAACGGTCGGCGGTCCGCCAACCGATCTGCACCGCGGTTTGCAGCCCCTAAGGCAAACCGCAGTGTCCTTAGCAGCACACTAGTTTTAGTACCTTTGGTATCGTGCTTTTTTGATATATAC
Organism: Allium cepa; assembly: GCA_030765085.1. Lineage (NCBI taxonomy): Eukaryota > Viridiplantae > Streptophyta > Magnoliopsida > Asparagales > Amaryllidaceae > Allium > Allium cepa. The sequence goes on along the minus strand of CM060928.1, from coordinate 84,883,884 downwards.
ATAATCTTTCTATATTACCCTTCTAATTTTAATACAGTTTTTAAATGTACTAATGAAACGATAAAAATACTCAATCCTTCTTATCACGCGTTATAGATCTAAATTTCACTGACCACAATTTTCAGATTTTCTATGCTTTTTCTAGTTGCTATATTTTGAAATGCTTTTTTATGCTCACTATCAATGCATTAATATTCATTCTTCGTTTATTCTTCATTTATGTCCCATTCAAGAAATAAAAAGAAATGATTTTTTATTAATGCATAATTTTTGTACATTTAAACTTCAAATCATATCCAAGAGCGCAATCAAAAACATGTACAAGGTAAACACACGATTATCTAGGAGCATATGTTGAAGTTCACATATTCCCAAACAAATAAAAGAGGGAAATAACGTTCAAAGTTCTCGAATACGGAGTGATTGGAAAAGCTGCAAAGAGTTACATCTACATGTGTTTTGTAATTTATTCGTGTTTTGCGTACAAATCAAAAAAAAAAATAAGATTAAAAAACTATAGTATGGAAAAAAACATACAATCGTACAAAGAGTATAGAGCAAATCCAGATATTCATTAATCATATACCTAGAATTTGCATGGCATTGTGCTAAAAGATCAAAGAATTATAATTATTAGGAAGAACATGTAACATTACAAAAAGCATATGTGCAAATCCAGAGATTCCCTAATGATTCACCTAGCACTTGTGAGCAAAATTTGACAAAATACTGCAAATATTTGAAAACTCAATTTTTCTTATGGATTTCATACATATTACACATATATTCATGATTCTTGCTTTAATATATTTCATTTTATAATTTGTCCGCAAACCCGTGTATAAGATTTGTTTTCTATTTCTTATTATTACTTTTATCTTGCTATAGTATATTAAAGGCAGACTATATGGATTCAATCAACTCGGTTGATCTCCATAAATTGCAAATGGAAGATCAAAATTCAATACTAAAATGTTATGTATATCTAATGTTAATACATTTGTATGACATATTTTCTGATCTAATACAATGGTTCATACCTAACACCGTAAAAGATATGCTTGAAAAATTCAACTTAACCCTAGAAGCCTAACACGCTAAGTTAAAGCGTTTTTTGTCGACATTTCAAATTATTGCATTTTATTGAAAACAAAATACAGGACGTTAATTATTTTTCTACAATCTTAATCTTTGGTACTTATCCTATTAATTCATTTGACCAATCGATAAGGACTAAGAGATGGCTAAGCAGTTACACCCAGAGGAAAAATAATAATAATGTTGACTATACAGTATGTGCAGCAGCAATCTTTAATAGTCAGAATTCAACCATACATGAAGCCAAGGCGAGCCCTTGCGGTCAGGTCGCACAAGACGATTTAAAATTTTGTTGCATTTAAGGTAAAGTATTTTAAAAAAGGACATTGTTAAAACAACTCCAGAAATGGTTAGGAGGGTGTTAATGGTCTGGATTCCCATTAAAATATAGTTGTAAAAATGGCGAAAATATTGAAAAAAAGTCAAGGGGAGTCTAAAATATACCTCCTCTTAACTATTTCTGAATTCCCTTAGATATTTCTAAAATCTCTTCAAGAATACCCTTGAAAAAATTGAAAACGTTTGATAACGCATTCTTTTACTTATCTATATACATGAAGTATACACCTTTAGAACGTTAAATGTAGCTTTTACCTTATTTATGATTGAGTTCTTTTTAGATGATTATAGTTAACAATTGTTCAATGTCTAATGGTGTCAGTATCTAGCGCTAACTGATGTTTTGTTTTTTATTTTACTTTTGATTATTATATATAAGAGAAAAATATGCAACTATCTACTAGTAAATTTTTTGTTAATGACAAGTAAAATAAATTACACCGAAGCATTAACCTAATAACTGAAATGTCAATCAGTTAATACTTAATATACAAGACAGTAAACTAAAAAGAAAAGTTGTGATTTTTAGGATACAAATGTGTTTCATCTCTTACTGCGCCTTTAAAAAACTCATATATCCCACATCTTTCTTGTTTGGTAGATAATATTTCTAATAACCAAAGATTTCTCTATTATAAGCCAAGCATTTGAATTTTATACTATGTACTTATGAATTAATGTACCTAAATGCAAGGAATATGATAACATATTGCATGCTTAGCTGGGTACTCTATTTCACCTTCAAAGATAACTGATGTACTTCATATGCAAGTGCTGCCAGTTTCTACTATGCACTAGTGTACGTAGGGGTTGCCTACTCTAGGGGGGTTGCCCCAGGCATTTGCCTTGCAATACTACCCCTAGACAGGCCTGCATGAAGTGACGATATTGCCTGTCTTTGTTAGCTTAACTTTATTTGCAGATTCACCGTGTTTCAAAGGATTTGTATCATACTATTTGTTCAACCCCACAGCTAAACTACATAAAGTTTTATTCATCGTCTTTACTATCTATGCACACATGTGTAGTTTACATATGTTCTCGCTAACTATATATAAATTCATTAGGGTTGTTATCTTTGTAACAAGGTTTAAAATCTCGGGTTTCGGTCATGTCCCCATCTCGAAGATCTAAAGCCTCAATCTCATAACGAGTGAGATCTCGAATGAGATAAATGCATCTAGGCATCCATCTCGGATCTTAAAGTTAACCTCTGGACAGTCTCTGAATATATATGATGTTGAATACTGATTTGCATACAACTACTAAGACAATAATTTAAATTGATTCATTTGCAAAAAATAATACATCATTGTCATTAATATCTAAAAATAATATCGCTCTATGCAATGCAAATAATGAAAAAAAAATTTAACATAATATATAATATCACAAGAGTAATGCAAATACCATAAAGGCGAATTAAATTGGGAACTTGTGTACATTAAGCATATAAATTCAAAATTTACTTGTACTAAAAAAAAAGTTTCACATGTACAAGTTTCAGTAAAGAAATTCTTGAAAAGTTTGGTATCATGTGTTTCGTGTTTATTAAGTATATCAATGAATACTCGAAAAATATGAAAATCATCGGTATTCGTATCTGAAAATTGGATATATATCCAACATCCGGAAAATGGATATGAATGTGGATACGAAGTTATCTCTATCCAAAAATTACTCATTCGGTTTTTATCAAGATTATGATTGTATTATATGTATTTAAGTGTAATGAATAATATGTATTTATTTTTTAATCAAAATAATATTTTATATTATATGCATATAAATGTATGTTCACTGCTCGAAACTATTTTTATCATTATACATTTTTATTTTTATTTTTATTTTTCAGATCAATGGGACCGAAACCATTTTATGTTAACAAAAAATTTCACTGTTTGTCCTTGTTGTTAGTGGATAAGAATGTATGTGATATTCATCTGCATCAACAGATACCGATATTCCATATGATTCCGGATACATATGTGGATATGATATCATCTGCATTCGAAAGTATCCATGTCATACCTAACTAATGCTATTTTTTGTTTTATCAAATTTTACTAGTCAAATGTATTGTTTGAATAAAAATTTAATCAACTTGATATGCAAAACTATATATTGATGAGTACAATTAATTGAAACAAATAATGAATAACTAACCACACCAAATCATCTTAAATTTAAAGGCTTTCATGCCATAAGAAATTTATATACATATGCAAATACACCTATTGATTTCATGATGGTAAAGATACATCATTTAGTATGATAAAAGCACTAGTTTTGCAAGTAATGATTGGAGTACTAAATTAGCTAGCATATAGAATAATAAAATGTATTTTATTGATTAAATATAATCAAAAAACAAATTAAAGTATAGATTGAATAGAAATAAAAACCAATTGTTGACAAGCATCATTGTCCCAGTGGTTAATCGAACCAAGAAATAGAGATCAATAAAAAACATGAATGGAAAAAAGATCAAAAATTATTGATCAATTAAGCTCCTTTCCATTCATCACCATAAAAAAGTGAAGAGAAAGAAAACAACGAAAGAAATAAGGGTCGAAAGAGTAAGAAAGGGTAGACTTAAGATACATCAAAATTTTGAAGTTAACTAATGGGCCTTGCCCAAAATGTACTAAAAAAAGACATTAAATAGTTCAAGATCTCGCATTCAAATCTCAATCGAGATTTGAGAATCTCAGATGGGATTTAAGTGAAACTAGCGAAACTCTTTGTTTCAAATTGCCCAGCTCCCAAAACGAGATCTCAACCGAAATCTCGATCGAAATGGGTGAGATTTAAAACCTTGATTTGTAAACATGTACATTTCCTTATGATAAACACACACCATGTAAGAGTAAGCTAGAAAAGATAGAATGTGGTAATTAATGTGAACTTAACCCCACAGGGTAGTCTAATAGGTGTGCAGTGTGTTGAGTGACTAAATGTCAGAAGTTCATAGTTCCGTAATGGTGTCAGACATATAAAAACTTGTTATTTAGTTAGAGTATATATTGTGCTTTTGGTGCATACTTCCTCAATTTTTACCAGCGAAGCTTGGCTTTTTGGAACTTCATAAAATGTGAACTTCAGAAGTGAACAAACATAGATACAAGGCAAAAATTATTGAAAAATAATAATCTAAAATGGTTATGATTACAATCTCATGTGGTAATATTGTCTATAAATCAAAAATTAAAACAGGAAGAAAAAAGCACAGAAGAATATTTGCAGTAAATCTGCAACCACGGTCAGCATGTTCCTAAAAATTAAACCTATCGAATTCTCTACTTCATTAGTGAACACGGTATTTGTCTTCTGTCCCCTCCCTTTAGAACACTCCGGTCGAAGTGTGGTAGTCACTTAGTTTTTATGACTTTCCACTTGTGGTTTGTTTAATGCATATAGCTTCGTCCTAGCTTTGGTTGATGCTTCAGGTACATTACATAGAACAGTAATGACACAACTTTGTTGGTGCATTAGTTCATTCTACATTTCTTAGAATGCCAAGCATATTGCATGCTTTATGAAATTAATAAGGTTACAGAAAGTGCATGAACATCATACTTGTTTTTGCCGTAAATCATACTTGTCGTTTCTTACTTTCTTTGGCATTCTACTTTAAAAACATGTTTATGTGCTTAAATGTTTATGCATATTAATAACTTCTGTTATGTTTACAATCAGTTCATTATACATCAAAGTTATATTTGTTTCTGTTATCGTCTGTAATATGCTAGTAGTCTTGTAGTAAAAAACTCCAACCAAATACACACACACACACACATGAATTAAACACTGAATTTGAAGTGTTTCAATTAGTATTTATTATTAGAAAGCAAATCTGCCTACTCGTTAGTTTTCTAATTGTACTTTTTTAGTTTTCTCATTACAATATAACTAACTCACTCTTCAGTAGACGTCCAGTTTGAGAACAGACATGAAGTACTTATTACTAATATAGACCAATCATACACCAAACATAAACAAAAACCAACAAATCTACCAAAAATAAAACATAAAAAAAGACAAGAAAATCCGTAATAAACGTTTTCAATGTACAATGTCGATGCTCTCAGTAACAATCCAATTCCGAAATTCATACGATTAAATATTTTACAGATCAAGCAAATAAAATGATAAGGTTACGAGCAAAGGCTACTCATAAATCTCCAAAAATACAGTAATATTTTAGTGATAAAGCGAAAATTAAAACAATAGGCGGTGAATTTACCGTCAAGGATTGAGGAAGTTCACCTTCCGAATCTCCTAAGCCGATGTCCGTAGAATTTGTAGGAGATTTCGTTAAGATTTCAGAGAGAAATGCTAGCGATGGGCAAATGGGATTCTCTAGAGCAGTAACGCGAAATGAGCAAAAGAGACACACAACTCTAGGACCCCTTTTGCTTGCTTTTTACTGGCACTACTATTTATTTACACGGAAATTTAAGCTAGAAATTATCTAATATTCTTGGATGTTTTTTCAATTTAGGCCCCTTTTAAAACTAATTATCACAAACATCCCACTTTAAAAACTAACAACTTTAGATCTGTTTTGATCAGCTCAGCCTTGAGTTGACCAAAACGTATACAAAACTTTTTTGCCAAAAACATGTGGGCGACTTTTGAGAAGACGGACACTGGCGACTTCCCAAAAGTCGCCTACATATTTGAAAAAACAATTTGGACGATTTTTAAAAAGTCGTCAGTGGACAACTTCTTAAAAGTCACCCAAACGAGGTTCTGTAACAAAACCAGAATCTTACTTTCTTCGTTGTTCACTTTCTCACTTTCTTCATCTCCAAAAACCCCAAAACTCATTACCTCAATTTTTTTTTTAAAATTTGATTGAATTCCATTTAATCTCCTTAAAAGCATTGGATTTCGAAAATCTACCTCACGCATGGCAAACCGTCATACGCTCGAATCCAATCAAGATATTTAGTAGAAACCCTAAGTTTTCAAATTAGTTCGCAAACTTATTTGTTTTTTGTGGTTGATGTAGAATAGCTTCTACTTTTATTCCAACCACACGCTATTATGATGGTGAATTGGTTATTGACAATTTAATGTATGGGAAATATCTTGATGGATCTTACAAACCGGCTAAAGTTCGAAGAGGTTCTACTTTTGAGCAGTTGAAAGAGTCGGTTTACAAAGCAACAAAGATAAAACCGGAAGAGTACGATATTGATATAGTTTGCAATGGGCCAACAGATTCTGGATCCAAAGCAATCAAAATTGTTGACAATGACGATGTTGAATTAATGTTTGCTGCTGCAACTAAATCTATTGAGTTGTTTCTTGGGAAAAATAGAAGATCGGTTATAGAAAAACCAACGCCAGCACCCGTAACAAATTTTGGCATTGAAGAATATTCTAGAATGGTGGAAACATGAGTATTGGGCAATGAATTCTATTACCTAGTTTTGGTCATCAGACTCAGCACATATCGCAATATGGGCAACAGCAAATGTATTATGATTTTCATCCATTCATGAGTTTGCAGTCAAATGTCCAATTTACCTATCCCTATTTGACGCATGACAACTATCCACGAATGAGTCAGAGGTATCATTTAGCCTGATTACATACATATCTGGTATATTGAATTGATTTAATTATTATACTAAATTTGTATTCCCGTGCAGTTTTATTCCAGTTCAGAATTCCACTCAAAGAAGTGCTAGAGATCGAGTAGCCGTACATCTGAATTAATGCAGCCAACTCCATCCGAATTTTACCATTTAAGCCAAAAGTAAGTTAAATACTGTAATATGTTGCAAAATCGTTGGTATGTAGAAATAAACTAAAATTGACGTATTTATTTACTGCAGCTTCACAGTAGACAACACTGCTACACAGTTATACGTCCAACCACCGAATGAACCAGAGGGTCAAACTATCTGCAACGATGATATGGATGTAGATGATGAAGAAGATGTACAAGCTAAAGATGTTCTTGCACTTGATAGTATGTCTGTTGTGTCAATACCAGAGGTTGATACAACTTGGGTGGAAAATATGCAAGTAAACAATGATCCACTATACTTCGATTTTGGAGGTGCAGAAGCAGATTGTGTTGACAATGATGAACCGAAAATGGAGATACCGTTGGATGATGATTTGTGTAGTGCACAAATTATGACTAGGTCAGTTGTAGCAATTGTAAACTTCAACAACGAATTATTTTCATCTTTCAGCGTACAAACCGATTTCAAAGTTGGCATGGTGTTTGAGAGTAAAGCTAAATTTCTACAATAACTATCAGAATGGTCAATCTTACATTGACTCAAAAAAGACACAAGATGGATGGTGGGTTAATAAAAAATATTCTAGTGATCATACATGCGTTAACCCTACAGTGAACTCAAATTATATGCAAGCAACATCATCTTTTATGCTATCGAAGATCATGCCTTTCGTGAAATCCGATTTGAACATTACGGCCGGAATGATGCAGGTTCCAATGGAGGAACAATTTTTTATCAAAATTAGCTATCTGAAAGCATAGAGAGCATTGAGCAAGGCAATTGAACGAATATACGATGATTGGGCAAATCATATTCCAACCTACGACAGTCCTTCGGTGAAATATGCAAGACAAATCCAGGAAGCATAGGACATGTGATTGCTGATGAGTATGGAGTTTTTGATCGTGCATTTTGGTCATTTTGGCCAATCAAGAGATTTGTCCATCATCGACCTTTGTTTTGTATAGATGGTACACATCTATATGGTAAATACAAAGGTACCTTACTTGTTGCAACCGCCATTAATGCAAATGGTCAGTTATATCCCTTGGCATTTGTCATTGTTGAGTCCCAATCCTCTGATAGTTGGGGTTGGTTTTTTGCGTGCATGCAAAGTTTCATTTACAGCGTGAGCAATCGTCGTATTACTTTCATTTCTGATAGAATGAAAGGAATATCTACCGCATTGGAGAGAAAATGGCTAGCCCCATATAAACATAGATATTGTGCTAGACATTTGAAAGCTAATTTTCAAGCAGTGAGTTTTAGAGACAAACATTGACCAGTTTATTCTACGCTGTTGCATGTACCTCTGAGGAGATTGATTATTTAAAGATTCGTGAAGAAATTAAAACCACTAGTATAAGAGCACGCAACTGGATAGAGAGAAGTTTGGGTGGAAAGAAGGAAAATTGGGCATTATGTAAAGATGATGGTGGTTGTTTTCATGTTATGACAACTAATGCGTCAGAAAGTTTTAATAGTGTACTTAGGGGTGCAAGATCTTTGCCTATTAGAGCATTTATTGCATGCACCTTCTATCAATCCGTTGAATACTTTTGCCAAAGAAGAGAGTTTGCTAAGAATTCCACATTTCGTGTCACGCCAAAACGGGAAGCAAAAATAGCGGAGAGAGGAAGCGAAGCAAAACGTTGTCGGATTGTCCGTTTTAGTCAAGTTGAATGGCAAGTGATTCAGGAGATGAATTCAAAGTTATAATCGATGGTAACACTTGTTCATGTACATGCAACATCCCATTACTGCAGCATCTCCCCTACGCCCAAATGATGGCTGCTTGTTCGTCCGTGGCCAATGGTGCAAACATGATTTTGCATCACATTGGTACTCCGTTCAGAATTACCTAGCGACATACTCTGTAGAATTTCATCACGTACACGATAAAAGGTATTGGTCTCCACACGAAGGTTAAATGGTTCTCCCACCCCCCGCAAGGCATGCTCCAAGAAGGCCTAAGTCTACTAGAATTATAGGCACCATGGACGAGATGCAGCCTCCAATGCCGAATAGATGTAGTAAATGTGGTATGCACAGTCATAAAAGGAGTCGTTCTAATTCATTTACTTAGTTTTCGTATACATGTTATTGTTGGTTTGATGTTTGTAGGCCGTATGTGGTTTATATAAGAACAGTTTGTGTTTTTATTTCATGTGTTATGTTCGCTTAAGAGGATGAATGTTATGTGGTGGAACTGGATTACTCCACCGAAAGTAAGTTGAGAAATAATAACTGCTAAGTGATACGTAAACAATGCAAATGTAAGCTAGTGATACATAAATCATCATAATACATGTTCAACAATACATAATTCAATTACATAAAGATGAACAGCTAAATTTATGTTTACTTCTCCTCCCACAATCTATGAGGACTCAACTTATCGAACGATACACCCTTATTCAATAGTGCGTTGCGATCTTGTAGGTTCGACTTCTCCAAACGGGTATTTTCTGCTTGTATCTTAAGGGCATATGCAACTCCCCTCGGACACATTTTCGGATCTTTCCATTTAAAAAAGTTACAACATTCAACATCGTTAGGCCGTAACTTATTATCGTGGTACGACGGAAAAAGCGACCGCTCGCATTCCTTTCATTTCGACACACAACCACTTCACATTCATCTCCGCAATAACAAAGTACCCGAGACGGTGTCCATCTTGAACTAGCATTGTTAGGCTTACGATGAGCTAGCACATCCATTAATTTTCCACGAAGTAATTGTTGTATTGATTCACCGCTAATCGCAGCCAATGTTGATGTATCGCCACCCCTAGAGGGGGCAAGTTCTCAACCTGCGTCTCAGGGACGAAATCAACCTCAACATTTTCTTCATTAACCGACGCAAAGCCTCATTGTTGTTCAAATTCGTCGTACACTTTTATCATCGTCTCGTAGTCAATCTCCCAATTGTCCGTTTTCAACAACTTTTTTCTTGAAAATATCAATGTTGGAATTAGCCTTAACTGCAATAGATTAAACAAATTTAATAGTGCTAATGGAATTTACCTTCTTGTTGTGTCTCCAAATCTCTAAAAGATATTCGGTTTCGTCGAGAAATATTGAAATTATGGAAGAGAGATGTGGCTTAGATTTTGGGTTCTTTCTTTGATATTCAGTAAAGTGAAATATGAGGAAGGTTGAAGGGCAGAGTTTCTATTTTGAAACCCTGTACACACTTTGATGGCGATTTTTCAAAAGTCGCCAACTGGCTAATTTTGAAAAGTCGCTCAAGAAGTGTGTGCAGGGTTTCAAAACAGAAACCCTACATCACCATTTTCAACAATACAATAAACTTCACTACAATCAAAATTCAACATTTCAATCAAATTCAATCATCCAACTTCCAAAAACTCAAATTACAACATCCACCAATTCAACAATTGAATTCAAAATCCAACATCCTACAATTCAAGAATTGCGTTACAATTCCGACATCCAACAATTCAACAAAACAACTAATCCCAATATTTCAACAATTCATTAAACTAAACAAAACAAGACAAAGCATATCAATAACTTATACCATCCTTGCTACTTCAACCTATGAAGTTCTAGTGGAGTTTGTCTTGGTTTCCTCATAGATAGTGGAATTTCATCTGGCGAATCCTCCTCTTCATTTGCTTGCGTAGGATCTATAGGCTATGAAGAGCCGGGAGAAACTTCAAATTGTGTTTCTTGAGATGAAGAAGCGCCTTTTCGATGTCTCCATCTTTGATATGTACGAGTAGCAAGTGGAACGCCATGGGCTTCTAATGGCATGTTCGATGAGCGTTGTGGTGGAGGCGGAGAAAGGGGTGGAGGCGGTCTTGGTCTTTTTAACCTGTTCCTCCTTAAAATAGATTCTAAGATGCGTTTTACACTAAAGCATTTTCCCTGCGACCTTTCAGGAACCTCTTGTGCAAGCTCATTTACAGTTTCAATCGCACGGTGAATGTCGTCTGCCTGTCATAACATAAAGTACAAGGAAAATTATAAATTTCAAATATTTGAATAAAGATTGTACGTACTACGTGCCACATTACTTTCGAGGGTGCTCTAGGAGTGTAAGGGTCTGCAACAACGGGAGGCGCTGTAGGTGGCTCGATGGCACGGAGCAAGACAGATATTTTTCTTTGGACAATGTGAACTTGCGTTCCTGTTGGGTATGCATGTAGCACTCGATCCATGTCTCAATCGCCATAACATACTCCCCAATTGCAATATCAATCCTGTAATGCAGTGGTTGTTCTAGTAAATGTTGGGCCATACCAAGCTGCTTCATCACTCGGTCGAGAAGATGATAGGCAACATCATTAAAGCAAATGAGAGGAACACGAGCAGTCCACAGCTGAATGGAAGTGGTACATAAGTTTAGCAGATTTCCAAGAACATCTGCGTATGGGGTCCAAGTCACATAATGATAGTCTAGCACATCAAACTCATTACGGTAGAAGGCAACATGACGCATCGGCGATGAACCAGTGCTTTTAGGTCCTACCCTCCTGTAGAAATATAAAATTGTAACTTATCAAATCTAAACAACTATACGTACTATACTACAGAATTAATTATATCTAGCACCGTATGACAATGATAAATCAGTCGCCATCCTCCTCCTTATGGTTATTCTATCTACATGTAGATAAGTCCAACACAAAAGCTGCAAATAATATTAGACACGTGATTTCAGTTGGATAAGAGAATATGAAATAACTGCCTACTTGTACTAGACTCACACAACCACCAATGCTTATGCTCTCTTGCAAAGCAAGCTTTGTCAACTCGTAGTATGTATACGCTAGAACTGCACTGCCCCAAGAATACTGACGATTAACATCAAAGTTTCTAAAACTGGAAGCCATCTAAGCCATATCCATGTCTTAGAATGATCGAATATCAACCTCGAGCAAATAGTATGCAATATAACGGCTCTGGCTTGTTGCTGAATTTGAATCTTTGTGGCATATGCTGGTATGTCGTCCGCAAATTATTGCCTAAACCATCTTGTCTGTATCATTTAGTTTCCCCACCACTCCTTTGCTGGAAGAGTTAAACCTAGGAGCTCTTGGCATAAACTAAGGTAATCAACTGGATCAGGGTTGGTCAATGGAGCACCATCTATAGGTATGCCAAGTAAGCACAACATCACCCAACGTGATAGTCATCTCCCCAACACGTAGGTGAAATGTAGATATCTCTGGCCTCCATCTATCCACAAAAGCGGTGATAAGATGATGATCCAACTGGATGTGCCCCACCCTAAAAACCAGTCCAAATCTGACTTGGTCTATCAACTGTATAACGCTTAGATGAGCAGATGTTACTCTCTTCATTTTAGACGAATGATTTATGGTTCTGTCTGCAGTATTGCTCTGTTGAAATATCACAAAAATATTATCAACATGTAACATACAATATCATTCAATATTTTTACATTTCGAAAACTAAAAATTTTACCGCGACGAATTCTAGATTATTCGTTCGATGTCGTTGTTGCAAATATAGGACAGATCCATCGATAGGTCCGGGTAGCATCTCGGAGTAATCTACATATATACAAGTTAACAAGATTTTCAAATTTATTTTCTAACATCAACACTATGAATTTACGCATTGTTTTTCAACAATTTAACAGTGATTTCATCCATGCTAAGTTATCTCAACAATCAATGATTGCTTACAAATCCAAAAAACCAATATTTTGCAATTTTCTTCAAAACCCTAAATTGAATTTTTTTTGATTTATCCATACCTAAATGCGCATCCCGCGTTGAAGAGCTTACCATCTTCTAATTTGTTGAACAAAATGCTAAATGTTTTAGGGTTTGGATGAAAATTTTAGATTTGGGGGATTTTGCGGTTTTCGGAGATGAAGGTGAATATGTGAAGGAGGAAGAAAGTGGAGTTCTGATTTTGTTACAGAACCTCGTTTGGGCGACTTTTGAGAAGTTGCCCATTGACGACTTTTCAAAAGTCGCCCAAATTGTTTTTTTAAACATTTAGGCGACTTTTGAGAAGTCTCCGGTGGGTGACTTCTCAAAAGTCGCCTACATGATTTTGGTAAAAAAAAATTGTATTTGCGACTTTTGAAAAGTCGCCGGTGCGTTTTGGCCAGCTCAAGGCCGAGCTGGCCAAAACAGGACTAAAGTTGATATTAGTTTTTAAAGTAGGTTGTTTGCGATAATTAGTTTTAAAATGGGGCTAAATTGAAAAAAAAAATCCAATATTCTAACTGAGTTAAAACTTAGACCATCTTCGATACGGTTTATTTTCAATGTAATATGAAAGCCACCTCACTAATTAACGATATTGTTTAAATTTTCTTCTTCAATGCAAATGTTAAATAGAAATTAAAGATGACACTGTGAAACATAATGTTTAGCTTTAGACATTGTACTTCATAATGTGAAATATGGCACATCATCGATTATTAATTAATTTGACATAATAATGTATAAATTATTATATTATTATAAAAATTAATTTTTTATCCATAGAATAGTTGACTCATATGCAAAATTTATTTCTAACACATTGAGCATTGGAGGAAAGATGTATATAATATTGTTAAGTGTATTTTACATTATGAAAAGATCCATGCCACGTGGGTTTTACATGAAAATATGTTGCTTGTGCATTTAAGATGCTCCTTGAGAAAAGCTTTTTGTATCAGACACTGATGCGATGTTTTTTTAGTTATGCTAGAATTGAGGAAATTGGGCGTCCGAATTTGGAATTTAACGGATGAATATTAGCAGGGGAAGATAAATTAACCGCTACGATTCATCCCGTAATGGCCGAGCTTTTATTTGGCCCTCTATACATTTATATTATAGCTATTTGATCAAGTGTTAAAAGAGTAAAGACTAGTGAGTATAAGTGGTGACGAACTTGCAAAGATATTTGCGTGTTGTGACAAAATGTGTGTATATAGCACTTTGATGATGTATTTGACGCTATACACTGACACAAGATAAACTTCACTTTGGTTACTTATGATAAAAAATTGTCTCCTCCCATGCTTTTATATTTACATTTTACTAGTATGTAACCCGTGCGTTGCATACAGTATGTTTTAGAAAAATAATTATATAGATATTTTCAAATAATTGAATTTATTATAGGTAAATTTGTTAAAATTATCGAGTTATATACTAATTTATTAGTTTTAAGTATTAATTTTTGTCATCTAAGTTATGCTTTTTATATTTGTAAAACAAATTAAACTGTCCTTTTGTATATTATAATGACTTAGATATCGATTTATAATAAATAAAATATAGTATTCTTAATTAATTTCGAAAAAATTCATAATTCCAACAAACAAATATTTATATGCATAAATTTTGAGTTTAACATTTAATTTTTAGTACATTTGTTTAAAAGATAAATGATATATTGATTGAATTTCAAATATTACTTAAAAGTATGACAAAAATACCTAAATATGAATCCGTAATAGTAACGAATTGGTATAATTTTATGTATCTAAAGCTCTTATAGTTAATATCGACGTCAAAACTAAGTATATTATATTATTTAAGTGATGCAAAATACATATTTAACTGTAGGATCGATTTCATCCTAGAGGGGGGGTGAATAGGGTGATAGTATTAATTATAAAATTTTATGGTGGAAGCTTATAAAATACTTTCAACACAGATCACAGAATAATAGCAGCACAGATAATAGCAGAATAATAAATGCAGAAATAGAAACGACACAGAATTTACCCAGCTTCGGCAAAACCCTGCCTACGTGCTGCCCCCAAGATTTCTACTAGAAATTAGATAGTCACACGCTTACACACGTAAACTCGCGACACCCGCTACTGACTAACCTAACTCTACGCTCAAAACCCTGCCACAACTCAGCCACCGAGTTGCGAATTCTCAAGCTACGCCACGTAGCTTGTCCCCTAGTCACACGACTAGCAAATACAACGGTTTGAAAAGAGTTTTAAAATTTAAAAACAAATTTAAAACAAAAATAAGATAAAGCCCTTATTTAAAAACTAAAACCCTCATTTTAAAAACTAAAGACCCTAAAAATTAATGGCCGGCCCCTTTTATTATTTCGACCCGATCCTTTTTTATTCGTTCCTTTGGGTAAATGGCGGTCGTTCTCTCGTTCGTTCCTCTTTGTGAAATTAGGGCTTTGTTCTCGATCTAGATAAGGGCTTTCGAATGCCAATTTATTTCGTTGCTCTTGTCAATTGATATTGATGCTCTTCAGCTGCTTGGAGTTGCGCTCGGCTGCTTCTCTTGATTTGTCTGTGAAATTAGGGTTCGGCTTGGTTGCTTCGAGATGATCGAATTCGTCTTTTCTTCTGGTATGTTATTTGTATCTTTCGCTTTCAGGTTTGATTGCTTGAGTTCGATTAGTTTTTCATGCCGATGATGATACTTTGGTACTGGTATTTATATGAATACCGAAACACTTGAGTTTGTTCGTATCAACTCGATACTTTCCTACTTTTCAATTACTTGATACGCACGGCTTTCCTGATATATTTTCACCTTGTTACTCACGGCCTTGATTTTTAAACGTTTGATTTTCCTTGAATAATACAGCAAAAACTTTCCTCTTTTATTTGTTTTGACTTTTTCAAAAATTGCACGCACTTGATTTTCTTGACTGTATACATTCACGAATCTGCATTACTTCGACCATCACTGTTCCTCTGCACATATGATTCTCTGGTACATTTTCCTTTGTTAAATTTTGGCCTTTGCTGGTTCACATGTTTTTAACATATTTGCTGTAGTCAGTTGGGTCTGCACATTCACCAGTTCATTTGATTCTGCTTCACCACTGAGCCTCAATGTAGTTGTGGTTGCTTCTGTGCATTTGCCTGAGTCACTTGCATACTCGGTCGTGCTGTCCACTTGAGTTTGAGCATTTGCTGTCATGTGTATTGGATATTTGGTTTTACTGTATTGTTTCATGTGTGCTCAATATCACTAGATATTGTTGTTCAACACATGATGCTTTGTTCTTTGTGCATTTCACTGCGTTCATTTGAGTTGTTGCAGTGTTCCATACTTTAGTTCGAGCCTTGTTCTTCATATCATGTGTACAGACTTCATTTGATCAGTTGGCGCTGTTTATTGGTCCTGGTTTGAGTTGAATTGATCATGTAGTCTTGAATGTGGTATATGTTTTGTCTGGTTCATCTTGTAGTCTGGCTCTGGTCATTGTATATCCATTGTTGCTTAATGAGTTATTTGAATTGCTGTTTATGCTGCCTGGTTGCTGTGATGTCATATCTTGTAACTGTAGTCTTGAACTTAATATTGTGGTATTGCTTCATGATATCCTTGATAAATGCACTTCCCCATGTGTACATGTTGCTGTCCTCTGTTGCACTTGCTCACACCATACTTTGCACTTGCACACACCATACTTTGGTCTGGAGTACATTTTTGGCTATGTGTATTAGTTTGCACTGTCATGTTGTTTGCATATATGTGAGTAATTATGTTCTTTGACATTCCTTCTTGATGTTGCACTGTCTTTGCAGTGTTTCCATGTTTCTGGTATTTCATCTTGGCCATGCTGGTTTCATATGAGTTGTTGCATTTCCACTACTTTGGTTGACATTTGATGGTCTTGACTTTTGTTGATGCATTGAGTTGAGTAGTGACTTGACCTTTGCATTTTGTTTATTTTTCTAATTTTCACCTGAGTTGAATCCGGCTTGGATTTGACCTTGTGCTGAATGGAAATGTTTTATTGCACTTGAGTTGAATCCCGTATTTGGGTTTGACCTGTGCTCACTTGTCCTTGTAAATTGATCAAGTGTATATTTCGGTGTGCACTGCCTTGTGGCATATACAGTGATACACTGTGTATGTCACAAGCTGTTCGTGTATGATGAATTCAAATTTAAATGATGAAGAACAACCCAAATAACCGAGGCAAATCATATTTTCAAAAATTATATTTCATTTTATATTGCAAAAATATTTCTTTTTCAATTTTACTGCGTTAGTGAATATTTTTGCAGATTGCTCAGATGCTGGATTCTAACTGGAATGAAGTTGAAGATAAACTACGAGTGTGAGTGATATGTAGTGAGGAAATTATGTAAACTGAATTGTGATGTAATTAGAATCAAAATTGTATATGTATAGTGAGAGCTTGAATTTGTACTATTCAAAAATGTAATAAATATTTGTTTGAATAAAATTTCTGTTTGAATTCAAATTCAGTGTAATTTATTTTATTCAACAAATATTTATTTAATCTATGAAAAATAAAATAGTATATTAACAAATACATTTAAATGAATATATATGTTTATTATCATCAAACAAAAACATATAAGCGCATATTCAACAATCTCCCCTCGCATATTCAACAATCTCCCCCTTTTGATAATAACAAACATATATTTAAGATTTTGACTGCGTTAAATGTATTTGATCAATGATATACTCTACTTGCTCCCCCTATTTAAATGCTTCCTCTCTACATGATGCTCCCCCTACATATATGCATACAAATAGAAATATATAAATGAGCCTAGATGCAAATGGAAAATTATTTGACCTTTGCTTGATTCTATTTGACAAAATCTTAACTTTTCTCTCCCCCTTTTATTATCAGCAAAAGAATAACAGTGTTAGAGAAAATAGAGATAAAGTGATCAATATTAATCCAACATTAAACTCAAATTGAATATAAATATTAAACTTCAATAAAAATCAAACAAAAATCATAACTACCCTTGTTAGGCGCATATTCCACTTTTAGAAAGAATGGAAATGATGTTCTAATATAAAATCATACAATTGTATCAACTTGTGGTACATTTATATCAGGAATTTGAATATCTACTAATCATGCATAACTGTTGGGACTTTTAAATGAGATTAGTAATATTCCAATTTAATTTTTAAAAATGAAATCAAGTATCTTCTAACCACTCATGACCGTGAGGACTTTTAAATGGGATTAGAATCAACTTGTCTATTTAATCAATTAATTTTGATATGCGTTCCATACATGCATAACCGTAAGGACTTTTAAATGAGCATGGAAGCACATAATCAAAAATCCAAGTAATTCACCCATGCATAACCGTGAGGACTTTTAAATGAGAGTGAATACTTTGGATATTTATTTATTTTTACAAAAAAAATATGAAATGAAAAACAAATGATCCCTGATTATAGTACCACATATCGACCAACTATATTTAAGTTTTGATAAACCATGGTCGATAGAAATATGATAGATATAGAAATGGTCATGGAATCTTTACCCAACAAAATGTTTTATAACTCTTGTTTGAATTCCTAAAGAAATTTTCCAAATATACTCTCTTGAGTAATGCATGTTAAATATCAACACTTATCACCTTTTCAATCACTATTTATCTTTTTGATAATTAGTAGGGAGTCGGATTAGTCAAAAATTTGTCATTTAAAATCAAATAAAAATGACTAATCTGAAAATATGGTCAAAAATGATTTTCTTGAAGAGGTTATATGAGAAAAAAAATTCTGCTAATTGAAAATTATTTGTAATGAAAAATATGCATATATTTTCTTTGGAAAATGATGCAGTTACTAAATGTATCACCATAAATCACGTTCAACTAGTAATTTATCTATCAACTAGATTACCAGTGTAATCTGCATCTGAATTTCTCTTTCACTCCAAAATATCACTAACTATATTTGATAGACCAGATCATGAAGTGTGCATGAAAACTCAAACAACATTCTAAATGGCATTCTCTTGAATTTGGATTGAAGCCGTGTAAATAATCAGAAAATCGTGAATATAGAGTTAGCCGTATTATAACCAAAAATATTATCATCCAACAAAACACTATATCCAAACTAATATATATGAATTAAATCAAAGAATAGTGTTTTTGGCATAAATGTAATTGGCCAACTATGTTGAAACAAGTCAGAATCAAAATCATCATCTCTTCACCATCTCAATGTTGGCTGATTTTAATTCAGACTATGGTGCGAATCATCACATTTAATATATCGTTCAAATAAATATACCATTACCTGTTTTACCTTTACGATATTTTTCGTTGTTTACCCATTGTGATTCTGTCACCTTTATAATAGGCTAAGGAACTTTGCTTTGTCGCCCGTTGTGTTTCTGGAACAGCCAAAAATCCAGAAAACACTGTTGTTGTTCCTTAGCCTGCCACCACACCTACACGGGAAAAGATTTATGTGACCTATTTGTTTTTATAGGTCCATGGTTGTTAGTGGCAGAATATTTAGAAAGATAATTTTGTGGAGACCCAAAACTGTTTATATATGTTCCTTTTGACACCAAAATTTGTTTAACTTTAAGAGATTTTATATTTGTGCCTTTTGAAACCCAAATTGGTATGGTTTTCACATGTTTGGGTCTATACCAACAATTATTGTGATCGTGTCCATATTTTCTACAAATTGTGCACATGGAATTTTCTCGATTAATATCGCTTTCAACATTTTCAGATTGACTATATCCAAGTCCTTGTCTAATCGTAGTACCAGTTTGCTTTCCTAATAGCATATTCAACGATTTTTCACCTTTTGAAAATTTATCTAAGGTCGTCGACAATTGCAGGACTTGTGTTTTGAGAGATTCATTTTCGTTTAACAATTGTGTGCACTTTTTAATAGAGTTCTCTCTCCTCGTTTTTTCATTTTCTTTCAAAATCAAAATTTCATTTTCAAGTGATTTTATATTAGTTTCTGATTTTTTGATCTCTTCTTCGAATGTTGGACACTTATCACACTTAGGGATCCTACTTTGATAAGTTTTAACTAATTGGTCAAGTTGTTTATTTAAATCTATCAAGTATCTTTTTGTGATTCAAATTTGGCATACTTCTCCCTAAGTCGTTCAAAACAACCATTCACTTCGTGGAAATATATAAGTAATTTTGAATGAGAAAGTTTTGATACCTCACTTGGCTCGTCATCATCACTGTCAGTTATTTCACCATGAAGAAACAAGTCTGCTTTTTCATCCTCACTGTTAGCACTTTGATTATCTTCATCACTTGTATTCCACGTGGCAACAAAACTTCTCCTTTTTGATTTCTTTTCAAAGTCGCGTCGATTTTGAGGACAATTGGGCTTGATGTGGCCGGGTTGGTTGCACCTATGACAGATGATCTTTTGTTCTTCTGCATTGTCCAATATTTTATTTATTCTGCTTTTCAATTTTCGATTTAGAGCTGAATTTCCGTATTTGTAATTCCACCTTTTGACTTTCTTTATTATCAGCTCCAATTCTGCTGCTCCATCATCATTATCATCACTATCACTTTTTGTTGTTCCTTTAAGAGCTATTGGTTTCTTTCGAGTATCACCTCCTTCACGTTCTTCCTTGAATTTCATTCTAGCTCATAAGCAGTGAGATTTCCGATGAGTTCTTCGACTTTCATTTGTTTCAAATCTTTTAATTCTTGAATGGCAGTCACTTTGGCTTCAAAACTTCGTGGAAGGACTCTGAGGATTTTTCAGACTATCTCCAACTCTGTATATGCTTTTCCAAGGGCTTTTGATTTGTATACGATATTGGAAAGTCGTCCATGCATCTCTTTGACATTTTCTTCTTTTACCATTGTGAAATTCTCGTATTCGCTGCTTAGCATGGCAAGGTGAGATTCTTTGACTTGAGATGTTCCTTCGTGAGTCACTTCTAGTGTGTGCCATATTTCCTATGCAGTTAGACAATGTGAGACACGATTAAATTCAAATTGATCCAATGAACAGATAATAGAATTCATAGCTCTAGCATTAGCATTTTGTAATTTATTTTCTAGTTCTGTCCATTGATCCATCGGTTTTTCTATTTCCTGATTATCTACAATTATAGTTGGTGCTCTATAACCTGTCTCAACAATGTTCCAAGCGTCAATGGTTTTCAGAAAAATTTTCATTCTATTTTTCCAATAATCATATTCACCATTGAACATTGGTGGTCTAACTATAGACTGACCCTCAGCAAAAGCATTATTAAAAGAAGCCATTTTAAAAATTCAAACTTTTAAACAACAACTGATTTTTGAAAAAAATGAATTTAAAAAATTGACTTCTATTCCTAGCTCTGATACCACTTGTAGGATCGATTTCACCCTAGAGGGGAGGGGGGTGAAAAGGGTGATAGTATTAATTATAAAAATTTATCGCGGAAGCTTATAAAATATTTTCAACATAGATCACAGAATAATAGCAGCACAGATAATAGCAGAATAATAAATGCAGAAATAGAAACGACACATAATTTACCCAGCTTCGGCAAAACATTGCCTACGTGCTGCCCCTAAGGTTTCTACTAGAAATTAGATAGTCACACGCTTACACACGAAAACTCGCGACACCCGCTACTGACTAACCTAACTCTACGCTCAAAACCCTGCCATAACTCAGCCACCGAGTTGCGAATTCTCAAGCTACGCCACGTAGCTTGTCCCCTAGTCACACGACTAGCAAATACAACGGTTTGAAAAGAGTTTTAAAATTTAAAAACAAATTTAAAACAAAAATAAGATAAAGCCCTTATTTAAAAACTAAAACCCTCATTTTAAAAACTAAAGACCCTAAAACTTAATGGTCGGCCCCTTTTATTATTTCGACCCGATCCTTTTTTATTCGTTCCTTTGGGAAAATGGCGGTCGTTCTCTCGTTCGTTCCTCTTTGTGAAATTAGGGCTTTGTTCTCGATCTAGATTAGGGCTTTAGAATGCCAATTTATTTCGTTGCTCTTGTCAATTGATATTGATGCTCTGCAGCTGCTTGGAGTTGCGCTCGGCTGCTTCTCTTGATTTGTCTGTGAAATTAGGGTTCGGCTTGGTTGCTTCGAGATGATCGAATTCGTCTTTTCTTCTGGTATGTTATTTGTATCTTTCGCTTTCAAGTTTGATTGCTTGAGTTTGATTAGTTTTTCATGCCGATGATGATACTTTGGTAGTGGTATTTATATGAATACCGAAACATTTGAGTTTGTTCGTATCAACTCGATACTTTCCTAATTTTCAATTACTTGATACGCACGGCTTTCCTGATATATTTTCACCTTGTTATTCACGGCCTTGATTTTTAAACGTTTGATTTCCCTTGAATAATACAGCAAAAACTTTCCTCTTTTATTTGTTTTGACTTTTTCAAAAATTGCACGCACTTGATTTTCTTGACTGTATACATTCACGAATCTGCATTACTTCGACCATCACTGTTCCTCTGCACATATGATTCTCTGGTGCCTTTGCCTTTGTTAAATTTTGGCCTTTGCTGGTTCATATGTTTTTAACATATTTGCTGTAGTCAGTTGGGTCTGCACATTCACCTATTCATTTGATTTTTCTTCACCACTGAGCCTCAATGTAGTTGTGGTTGCTTCTGTGCATTTGCCTGAGTCACTTGCATACTCAGTCGTGCTGTCCACTTGAGTTTGAGCATTTGCTGTCATGTGTATTGGATATTTGGTTTTACTGCATTGTTTCATGTGTGCTCAATATCACTAGATATTGTTGTTCAACACATGATGCTTTGTTCTTTGTGCATTTCACTGCGTTCATTTGAGTTGTTGCAGTGTTCCATACTTTAGTTCGAGCCTTGTTCTTCATATCATGTGTACAGACTTCATTTGATCAGTTGGCGCTGTTTATTGGTCCTGGTTTCAGTTGAATTGATCATGTAGTCTTGAATGTGGTATATGTTTTGTCTGGTTCATCTTGTAGTCTGGCTCTGGTCATTGTATATCCATTGTTGCTTAATGAGTTATTTGAATTGCTGTTTATGCTGCCTGGTTGCTGTGATGTCATATCTTGTAACTGTAGTCTTGAACTTAATATTGTGGTATTGCTTCATGATATCCTTGATAAATGCATTTCCCCATGTGTACATGTTGCTGTCCTCTATTACACTTGCTCACACCATACTTTGCACTTGCACACACCATACTTTGGTCACCATACTTTTGTCTGGGGCACATTTTTGGCTATGTGTATTAGTTTTCACTGTCATGTTGTTTGCATATATGTGAGTAATTCTGTTCTTTGACATTCCTTCTTGATGCTGCACTGTCTTTGCTGTGTTTCCATGTTTCTGGTATTTCATCTTGGCCATGCTGGTTTCATATGAGTTGTTACATTTCCACTACTTTGGTTGACATTTGATGGTCTTGACTTTTGTTGATGCATTGAGTTGAGTAGTGACTTGACCTTTGCAATTTGTTTATTTTTCTAATTTCACCTGAGTTGAATCCGGCTTGGATTTGACCATGTGCTGAATGGCATTGTTTTATTGCACTTGAGTTGAATCCCGTATTTGGGTTTGACCTGTGCTCACTTGTCCCTGTAAATCGATCAAGTGTATATTTCTGTGTGCACGGCCTTGTGGCATATACAATGATACACTGTGTATGTCACAAGCTGTTCGTGTATGATGAATTCAAATTTAAATGATGACGAACAACCCAAATAACCGAGGCAAATCATATTTTCAAAAATCATATTTCATTTTATATTGCAAAAATATTTCTTTTTCAATTTTACTGCGTTAGCGAATATTTTTGCAGATTGCTCAGATGCTGGATTCTAACTGGAATGAAGTTGAAGATAAACTACGAGTGTGAGTGATATGTAGTGAGGAAATTATGTAAACTGAATTGTGATGTAATTAGAATCAAAATTGTATACGTATAGTGAGAGCTTGAATTTGTACTATTCAAAAATGTAATAAATATTTGTTTGAATAAAATTTCTGTTTGAATTCAAATTCAATGTAATTTATTTTATTCAACAAATATTTATTTAATCTATGAAAAATAAAATAGTACATTAACAAATACATTTAAATGAATATATATGTTTATTATCATCAAACAAAAACATATAAGCGCATATTCAACAATCTCCCCTCGCATATTCAACATTAACAACTAAAAAAATATGTTGGTTGAAAGAAACATAACAAGTCATAGTGCTATTTAATTATGTAAAAATTATAACATGGCTTTTATATCGTATCACACCTTAATATCTTAGTTTATAATGAAAACTTTTTGCAAAATAATTCACATTTGTTTTAAAAATTAATAAAATACCAAACGAAAAAAAGAATTCTAGTTAAAATACTATAAATTTTATCATTTAATTAACGTAAATTACGAATATACATAATTAAAATTTAACATTGTAACGGAAAACATTCATTGTTTTTCAAATTTTAAACTACATTATCCATCACGTACAATTAATTTAATATCATTCTTAACAGTAATAAATTTTATTATGATAAAGAATTCACTTGATTTACCAATTTGAGAAAGAAAAAACGTTAAAAGAGTTTATAACAATACATTTTTTAGGAAAACAAATTATAATCAAATAATAACTTTAAAGAGTTTTTTGTATATTCTTCTTTGTAATTAAATTATAATTTTAGAAAGAAATAAATTATGTAAACTTGAATTGAAATAATGTAAGAGAGCTAAAGATAATTTTGTAATAATTATATAAATTTTTAGTTATATGGATTGAATGAAACATTAATTCTACAATTTTTGTCAATATAAGTGTAATATACAATACATTGAATTATCATCTATTAAGACTTGTTACACCCAACAATGGTTATTAATTAATTGGATTTGTTTTAGAAGTTCAAAATTTAGGCACTTAGTTAATTTAAATTATGGACCTGAATGTAAAATAATATGATAGAAATGAGAAGAATTTTTTGAATAATTCTAGAAATTATTAAATAATGATATTTGAATGTGAAATGATAATTGAGAGAATGAGTAGAAAGTTGTATTAATAATGATAAATTGAAAGGAAAATAAAATATTTGGATAACATTAAAGAGAGAAGAGGAAATCCTATAATTAATAAGAGAGCTTTAAATTCTTTTGTTTTACTTTTATTCAATAGATTAGCTTTTTATATTATGAGCAGCAATTAGTTTCCACTTATCTTTTAATATAGCTTTATATTTCAAAATACTCTAATCCTAACCAAATGAAGTTCTTGTAACATATCTCACTTTGAGATCCGATTGTAGTCATCGTAAGTATCATTTTTCAATGATACAATGAGATCGGTTATTGTATAATGGACATTATATGTACGGAAAATTTTAAATTCTCATAAAGCAATTTCATTTATTTATTCGATGTTCATTATGTTGGAACTCGGTCAGCCCGCAATGGAAGAAATATGTGTATTTCAAAAAAAATTATCATTTTTGATCTTTATTGGGCCTTAAGGTCTAATTCATTTTAAACTTTTTTAAATTTCTTTTAAAAATCATTATTTTATTTTGTATTATAAGTAAAGTTCAACTTTATATTTTTTTGTATATCTATATCATAAACACATATGTGTGTACATGCACGTGCAACATAATAAAATATGCATGGTTTGACAGGCCCTGTTTAGGTGTTGGGATTTACATTGCAACAGACATGTTAGCCTCTCTAGTATTTTATGTGCTATCTAAATGAATATATATATATATATATATAATTTGTGTATGTGTGCACATGTCAAATGTTATATATATTTATGTATAATTATACATATGTAAAATACAATCATATATATAAATATATGTATGTGTGGAAATAATAATTGTAATAATTTACATAAAATATTTAAAATGTATTTGTAACGATCTGGAAATTTTAACGATTTTAAATAATGTAATTAACAAAAAAAATTCATGAAATAAAACAATAAAATTTTTGCAATGAAAATTTGATATTTGGAATATGTCTATTTAAACGTAGCAAGTGCCAGATTTTCATTTGAAAATATGTAAGTTTATGCAGTTGTGAAATTTCTATTTAAAATTTAAATCAGTTAAAATTTGATGGAAATAAAATATTTTTAAATCTAAATATTTTTACATAAGAAAAATGTAAAACATTTTTTGAGTAAGATGTCATGTTTCATTTCGCTGAATTTGGACTACACTAGCCCCGTTTATATTTTTTTCGGCGTTTTAGCAGCATTTTCAGCAGCGAGTATCGAGTTTTGATAGGATGATCGTATCTCTCATATCTGTGTATCATCTAGTTAGTCTCATCACAGTATATTCATTTGTCTGTTTCGGCGTCTGGTACGCGGCGAAATCTGCGAAACGTTTAGTCATATCGGTTCCACATATGGACCTTTTGGGCTTTCTGTGTTCTTTCGTTTGTCCATCCGGTAAAGCTTATAGCCAGTAGCTATTAATATTCTCTGAATTCAACAATTGACTTTTTCTTTTCCCTTGTTTCAATTTATATCCTGGTTCGTCCATTCACTTTCTGTTTCTTCTCTTCTTTTCATTTGTTCTGTGTTGTAAGAAATTATGTATAAAATAATGTATATATTAAATTGGCTTCCTTTTTGCATTGAAACCTGAACTCGTCCTCCCTTTTTCCTTGTAACCCATCCTCGTCTCCTCTTCACCAAACTCCGACCTCCCTCTACCCTGCTCAAACTCCGCCGCCATTAGCCGCTCTCAACTCGTCGACCACCATCTGCAGCCTTTGCCACGTTTTCCCCTCTAATGTCGGCCCTGCTCCACCCACCTACCTTTATCCGCTGCCAGAACCCATACCATGCCTTGCCATCATCCGCCTCCACTCCATTCCCA
Source organism: Allium cepa (assembly GCA_030765085.1). NCBI lineage: Eukaryota > Viridiplantae > Streptophyta > Magnoliopsida > Asparagales > Amaryllidaceae > Allium > Allium cepa. The sequence goes on along the minus strand of CM060928.1, from coordinate 84,857,059 downwards.
CCATATTTGGTCGCTCTGCCTTCACCTTCCGCCTTTTTCCCTCCACCCAGGCCAAAGCAAGCTCCATCATCTGCCAGAACTTCATGCAACAACCCACCCAAGCGACCCCTACAGCACGCCCCCTCTCCAACCTTCGCATCACCTACTTCACCTGATCGTGCAAGCATCCTCACCAAACACTATCGCCGAACCATCAAACCATATAGCCTCTCCGCCCTTCTCATTTTCAAGCCCAGCAGCACCTGAAACCCGCCTATCCTTCCACCCGCATCTAGTCACCACCGAGCGCCACCCTCCAAAGCCTACATTGCCAACTATCCACTTCCAACCAAGCACAACCCACACAGCCTATCGCTGAGACCACTCCAACCCACTGCTGACCCAACCAAGCTCCTCTAGCCTCCTTGTTCGACCTGCACCATCCATCACAGCACTGACAGCCGCTGAGCATCTTCCTTCCCTCCTCTCTAGCCGAACAGCTAGCAGCCTTCTCCTAAAAAAACAGCAAAGGTGTGTGAGTATGTGTGTGTGTATATTGCATACGCACGCATGCGCGCGCGCACACACACACATATATGTTTCCATTAAATTCAAGATCTTGCTTGTCATTGTCCAGTTATCTAGCTTGTCGCTGTCCAGTTATTTTCTTTTGTGCTCGCTGTCTGGAATTTGTTACAGCTGCTCTTTGACTTGTCGTTGTTCCGTGTGCGTATCTGTGTCACCTTCTTCGTTCTTGTTGTTTTTCTAGCCTTGAAAGGTGAGCGATCACACATGATTAACTTTCATTTGTTTAGTAAATTAAATTCACATGAAATGATGATTTAAATATGTTGTTAAATTTAATTTTTAATAATTAAATCATTAAATGTTATGTTATTATTTAAAATTGTTTGCCTATGACATATGACACCATAACCTGCTGTATATATATTATATTTAAATTGTTAGTTATAATATTTGCTTGTTATTGATATGTATGTCATTTTATATTATTATTATTTTATTATTCTCACACTGCAAGCTCCCTGTTAGTTAGGAATTCCTTATGGATTGTAACGATACATACCCGAACGATATTATAGATTAGGGAAAATCGTTAGGGATTGAAATGATAAGCCCAAGCAATTTTATTGATTTTGAATTTTGGGATTGTGGGTTAAAATGATATATACCCGTAAATTTAAATTATTATGGTTGAAATGATATATACCCGTAAATTTAAATTATTAGGGTTGAAATGATAAATATCCGTATCATTTGACCATAGGTTAGAAAATTATATACAGACATCGCTGGTCTATTTTTAAAATGATTTCCAAAATTTTGAAATACGTGTTTTAAATAAACATCAATTTTAAAAGGATTAAAATATAAAGGATTTTATTTTAATATGCATGTAAAATTTAGATCTTTTTAAAGTATATATTTGGAAATTTTAAATCTATAAGCTAGGTTTGAAATTATAAATTTTAAGATTTTACTAATAACTTTATTATTTTTAAATATATATAAAATAAGATTTAATATAAAATAAATTAAATAATAAGATTTAATTTAATAAAATTTAATATAGTGAAATTTAATTTAAGTAGTATATGTATAATATGTTTAAGTATTTATTTAAAATTATATTAATATTTCAAGAATATACTTTTTATAATAACTTTAATAAATAAAGGTTGGAAGGATAAATCAAGTTAATTTGTAATTTAATTAGTTAAGAATTGGATTTAAATAAAATTTGATTTGAAACCTATTGATTTGAGATATTTTAAGGATATGGATTTATAACTTGATTTAATTAAAAATGATTAAGTTAATATTTTCAAAATTAAATACAATTGAAGTTAGGTATTTAATTTTGATTTAAATTTGTAATTTGAAACTTTGTTTAAATATTTATAAAATTGAATATTTTCAAAATTAAATAAATTGAGATTGAATATTTAATTTTGATTTAAATTGTAATTTGGGATTTTATTTAAATGTTTAAAAAAGGTGATTAACTAAATAATTTCAAATTTAAAATAAAATTTGAATTTGAATATTTTATTTTGATTTTGATTTGAAATTTTGGTAATTTGAGATTTTATTTAAATGTTATTAAAAATGATTAAGTGAATATATTTAAATCTAAATAAAATGAAAGTTGAATTTTGAAATATAAATGAAATTTATCAAATTGAATTATTTTAAATTATTTGAATATTTAAACTTTGAAACTTATTGAATTGGAAGTGGTTTAAATTTGTTGTTCAACTTGGATTTGAAATCGATATAAACTAAAATTGGTTTAAATGAGAATTTGAATTGAACCTTTAACCTTTTAATTGAAATTGTTGAACCGAGATTGATTTAAATTGAATTTTGGAATCAAAGTTGATTTGAATTGATTTGTGAAATTGGAAGAAACAATTCTAGTTTGAAACTATTTTCGATATAAATTTTTTAAATATATAAACTATCTTAATATATATTATTTTAAATTTATAAACAATTTTAAATATATATTTTAATATATAAAGTATTTTAATATGTAAACTATTTTAATCTATAACCTTGTTTAAATATAATTTATTTTAATGCATAGCTATTCCAATATATAAACTACTTTCAATATTCAAACTGTTTAAGTTCGAACTATTATGATTTAAAGTGAATATGATTTCGAAAGTGATATGATTTTTGAAATGGATATGACACTTTTATATAATGTATGAACTGTTTGAAATGAAAAATGACCATAGCATGAAATAAGCGTTTGGTTGTTAAAGAGACTGGGATCGGATATTGTCATACTCTCTGCCAATACCGAAAACCACTTTAACAACTGAGTACGTGGTAGAGAATCTAGAACGAAGTAAGATGGTTTGACGAATGATTCTGTGTGAGGTATGAACACAACCCTGACCCCCCTCGGGTCAGCTTGATATGACTAAAAAAGGAGACACGCCGGGCCAAGTGAGGTCGCACCTCCAATCGAGCATGCTTCTTCGAAACCATATCTATTACTTTATGATTTGATTGGGTGCACCTTTGATTATGGAAGTGTGTCTCGAGGTGGACAGTAATAGCTGCTATGCGTTACTACCCGTCCAAATCCGCAAAACGGTAGTATCATACTCTAGGCATTGCCTCGCATGCCTTGTCATATGCCTTATCGCGCCCACTACGAGTTTGGTTTGTATTGTACACTATGGAGTGCCCTTTGATAGCCCTCTAGTTTATGGAGGAATTATGGTACTACAACAAAAATACCCTATTACAATGCCTTTTTTACAACGTGCATTGGCTGGCTGTTGTAATAGAAAGCTATTACAACAGCTCCATTCAGGACCGTTGTAATAGATGCCAATTTTACAACGTTCAAAAAAAATACCCGTTGCAATAGATGTCAATTTTACAACGGTCACAAAATGCCCATGTGACAATTTTGCAACGCTCATAACGCCTTTTGTAATAGGAGCCAATTTTACAACGGACAAAAAATGCTCATTGTAGTAGATGCCAATTTTACAACGGTCATAAAATGCCCGTTTTAACCGATGCCAATTTTACAACGATCATAAAATGCCCCTTGTAATAAATGTCTACTGCCAATTTTCGACAATCAATACTTAATAATTACAGTTCTTTCTTAAAATTAATATTTATTATTTATTAATATTTAATAATTAATCATCAATAATATTATATTAATCATATGTTACTAATTACTAATTATAATATTATATTATTAATTACTAATCATTAATAACATTATTTTATTTATTAATATTTAATAATTAATCATTTATAACTTATAGTAATTAATGATTATTAATAAATAATCACTAATTACTAATTAACGTATATAATCAGTCATTACAACAAAAATACTCTATTACAATAGCGTTTTTACAATGGTCCAAGAATACTCTATTATTTTATTTACCGCCCTACGCCCTAAATCTCAAAATCATCCTGAATCTCCAAACCCAAATCTCTACAACCCCCTCCTTTTCCTTACCCATATCTCAAATCTTCCGTGACTATCATGATAATTAACGACCAAGACTTGTTGAAAGTTTTTGATCATAAAATTATTTAAATTGATTGCCACTATGAAGGGGGGTCCAGAGGGGGTGGCAACCCCCCTAGGTGGGGGTACAGGGGCACGCCCCCGCCGATGGTATTTCGTTTACTGTTTGAATTTGAATTCATAATTAAGACTATTGTTCAATATTTAATAACTAATATTTAATATTTAATTATTAGATTTATTTAACAACTCTCATAACTAATTATTTAATAATTTCTATTTGTAATGTATAATACATGCTTATATTTTGAAATTTTCATGAAATTCATAAATAAAAAATAAAAATTTCGTAAAAATTCAAAATTTCATAACATTTAAAAATGTTAAAAAATTTCAAAGTGTGTGTTTTATTTTGTAACTATGCTATTTGACATATACAAATTGTTCTAGCTCTGACTGACAAAATGGCTCCACCCTTTGACATATACATAATTTATGAATAATAATTATTAATAATTATTTATTATTTTCAATTAATATTATTTTTATAAATATTAATTTTTTATAATTAATTATTAATAAAATGTAGTTAACAATTTATAATAATATATATAAATAATGATATATAAACAGCAATATATGCTTAATAATATTTAATTTATAATAACTTTCGTTAGTTCCCTCTTTTACTAAATTCACTAAGTCATGAAACAACGCACACCTATTACAAAAACCAAGTCGATCCGCTTTTAGAAGCTTCAAATTAAAAAACCTATCGACGCCTCCCTCATCATACAAGCAGCCAAATTGAAAGACATTAAGAAATTCCTAGATCTAAACCCTAAATCACCTCTTGCTCCATCAAAAGCCGTCACAGCCCCCTCCACACTTCAGCTTCATCTCCACAACTTCTACAAGCAATCGCATCTCGATGTCGCATCATCTCCTCTACTAATTCTTGCTACGATCGATGCTGATGTTGAAGCTAAGAGATTGCAGCTAAGCACAAGATTCAGGGTTTCCATAACTATTAATCAATTGTAGAATGACTCTCCTCTTGGGGACCACATAGCTCTAGGAAGTCCATATTGCTTTTCGCACTCCACACTCCCCTACACAACCACTGTTATTTCTGAGTGAGAAAAGTGTGCTCCTTTTTTTTTTTTTTGCCTTTTTTGTCTTTTCTCCTATTTTATGCATTTATATCTTTGATTTACTACATCAATCGGTGGGTTTTAGGTACCTTTTTAAATGGATTTTGTTAGATGTAATTGTCTATTTTGGGGGTTACATAAAATAGTATTTTGATCAACTTTGTAACTTGTCAGTATCGAATGTGAAATATATTTTGAACATATTGATTGGATTACGGGTGTTTTTTTAAGTAGTTTCAAAATTGCTAGTTTATTTCAGTTTATTTAAGTCAAGTTATTCGTTAATTTTTCTTTACATCGGGATTATAGTGTTAGTATTTTTATATGCGATCTGATAGTTTTAGGTTAAGTCAATGTTATATCTTTGTATTTTGAAGTTGAAATTGATTGAATTTTCTGTATAAACTAGAATTCTAATTGTTATAACATTCAAAAACTAATTTTCTACTTTGTTACAAAGTTTGTTTTTTCACTTAATAATTATAGTAACATATATTGCGTAAAATTAATGTTGCTATATGAGTTAAAAACTATTTGAAATGCTTAATTCTCACACTTCCTAATTTAATTTGGATAATACATTTAATTGTCTTGATCGTTGAGTTTTTATTCATTTTCCTAAAAGAATCTTTCACCAACAAAGAGGTAAAAAATGCATTACCAATGGGAAACGTTTGAAATCATGAAAAAATGATTCGAATGTTAAGTTAGGAAGATGTTAATTGCATCGATTCAAATCATGAATGTCAAAATAGGTATAACTTATGTCCAATTATATACAGTGAATTTGTGGTCTGTTTCTTACAAGATAGAAACTTATGCACTACTTTTTATGCTTAGTTGGGGTCTTCATTCTTCCTATATAATGTTGTGAGAGTAGAGCGATGTACAATTCAAGTGTTATTGTCCTTTCTTTCTTTTATTTATTTGTGACCTACAAAAAGGCAAAACGTTTATTTTATCTTTTCTACCATACCACTTGCAATAGTTTGTTGAAAATACAAATGGTTCGACTTTTCCAAAGGAAATTAAGTTATATCAACCATGTGTGTCATTTTGGAGATCTAGAGCTATTTTCTTAGATTAATATTTTAGAATTAATTAATTACTTTAATAGTTGATGACATGCTTACTAATTTATTGCTAAAATTGCAGATACCTTGCTGAGTTATTATAAGAGCGTCAAAAGATCACTCCTTTTGTACCTATACTTCTGCATTGTTATCGCTTGCCGAATCAAGGTGAGCTATTTTGCGTATATTATAATTTATTTATTTTCTATTGTTTTCTAACGATCATTTCCCCTTGATTGATAGTTAAGATATCCTTGTTCTAGCTTGTCCCACTTGATCAATCAATCTTTTGTCTACTATCTATAATTTAAAATTTATATGCAGTCAATGTCATTCTATCTTAACTGATTTAATTTCATACATTCTCAGCTCATTGTACTTCAGGAAAATGAGATCTTACTCATTGAATTTATGCATTGTGCATACAGCTAGTGACAACCATCATTGATCAGTGAAAATAGTAAAAATGGTTTAGTAGAATGCAGACTTAATTCATTTTTTAAAAGATAGTTGTTTAAATTGAATTATATCTTAAGGATACACTTCATTCTTCATATGTAAACTTTGTTTACTTCATATTAGACATTGCAGCTCTTAATATTTTAATTAAAGATGTTTTTACTATCTAGCATATGAACTTCAGTTTTGATTTTGGCTTGACGGTTAATGTTACTCAACTTTTTTTTATATAAATGATCTTGTTATGATCTCTATCACACAAATTTTTTATATTTATGCAGGATTTAATAGGCAAAAGGAAAAAATAATCAAAATCTAGTAGGTATCAAGATTTAACCCAGTTATTATTTATGTTAATTTGTAAATTTCTTAACATTTGCATTGTGATATTGTGATGTTATGTATTTGGAAGTTGTGTAATTATGATATTGTGATATTATGATATGAATAGATAAATCTTTTTGTTATGTTGAAATATGAATTTCTTTTGCTATTTTTAGTAAATATGAATAAATATGGTTATCATTAGTATAATAATTTTGCTTCAATTCAAATTAGTTTAAAATTTACACATGCATTATAATAGTTTTTTTCTCATTTGAATTTTTTTAACAACGGGAAAATATAGTTGCAAAGGACCCTTTGCAATGGGCAAAAACAGTTGTAAAAGGATTAATTGCAACGGGAAAAAGCAGTTGTAAAAGATCCTTTTGCAACGTGCTAAAACCGTTGCAAAAGACCACTATTGCAACGGATAAGAACTGTTGTAAAATTCATCTATTCTATTACAACCTTGCATAATACAATGGGCCTATGCCCGTTGCGAAACCCCTTTTACAACGGGAATATCCCGTACGCACTGTATAGGCTACGACATTTATATAAAAATGTGTTAAGGGGGATATGGGTAAGGCTTTAATGCTATTTTAATATTTTAATTTACTATAGACATTATCTATATAGCGTATTGTACTATGTATGTAGATAGTTTAACGGATCCTTAAAGGATGGAGTCCCAAACATCCTTTAAGTTATATTGCATTTCATTTGGACATTTCACTTGATTTGATTTACTTGCATAAGAATGTTAATTCTGACTCGAGTGTTTTGTGTTTTTCTTTATGCTCGGGTAAGACTAAGTGTCATGGCGTCTGAGACTCACCTTTGGAGCTTGGAGCTTTGCTTGGAGATCTATCTTCTATCTATTCAGTTTCCAGTTATTTCAGTTTATTCCATTTGTTTATGTTCAGACTTGTCATTTATTTTTGTATTGAGACTTCTATGTATTTGGGATTTCTGTTGTATTTTGCTTTAGACTCTGATGTTTCTGCAGTAGGTTCATGAACTATTATTTATCTATTCTGCTGCATATTATTGTATTACTCTGGGTACGTGATTGTGTGATTGATTTATTTGCTGTATATGCTAAGTTTTGCCAAATATAAATAACAATTCATCGTTTTGAGCAATTCAAGTCTGCACGCGTGTTTGCTTTGGCACTCGGAGGTTGTAGTATTATAGGGGGTTCTCGCTTCTAGATTTGGTAGCGAAGGGATGACTCTTACTCCTACATGTACCACGGTGTTGGTGCAGTCGAGGGGTTGGCCATAAAAGCAGAACACAGGTACCGATGTATGCTACAGTGGGCGTTACTCCACCGTCGGTTGGTCGTTACATGTGGTATCAGAGCTCTGGTTTAGGCAAAACTTAGCTTATGGAGTAAAAACACATTAGAGATAGGGTAGTAATACCCTAGAATGAGTAGAATTAATCACGGAATCATCTTCGTTCGAGCTTGAAATTCTTTGTTAGGATCCCCTTTGATTTGGATTTCATTTGAGTTTCAAAACTTTACCTTTGTTCAAAAATCCATTCTTGTCTTTTCCTATTCGTGTTCTTTTTGATACTGGAGCATCCCATAGCTTTATTTCTATTAATCTCTATAATAAATTTGAGCACATCTTGCAACCACTATTGAAACTTCATCCTTATGTGTGACTAATCCCATCGGCGGTCCCACCAACCTTAGTATGATTTGTAAAAAGGTGAAACTCCTTTACAACAGGCATCAATTCACCAGAGATTTCTTTGTCCTTGGTTTTGATGCATTTGATATCTTACTTGAAGGTGATTGGTTGATGTGTTATGACGATTTTATTTCCTGCTAAGCCCGAACCTATTCTCTAGTAGACGACCAGGATAATTCTCTTGTAATCGAATTTCGAATGCCTTAGGATTATGTAGGCAGTTTTATCTTTTCGCTTGATTCTTGATTTGGTGATCTTGACTCCACCGCGATAGTCAAGGATTATCCTGATGTTTTGGTGAAGTCACTTCTCCGCCTCCTAAGCGGGAAATTGAATTCTACATCGATCTTATTTCTAGAGCTCGATCTTGCTACTAGTTTTCACCTGCTTCATGTAGCCGAGGAGAGCATTCTCAAGGCAGCTTTTTGAATGGAGAATGGTTTCTATGAATGGTTAGTCATTCCCTTTGAATTAACTTATGCTCCTGCCTTCTTCATCGATCACATGAATCACGTTTTCTGTGATGTTCTCAACAAGTTTTTCCCCATTTTCGTTGATGATATTCTTGTCTTTTCTAGGTCTGAGAAGGAGCATGGGTCACATTTTGGCTATGTGCTGGAAAATCTTAGGAGTCTTCAATTGAAAGCCAAATTTTTCTAATGTCATTTCTAGAGGGATGATGTCTGATTCCTTGGGCACATTGTTTGTGGAAAAGAGTCTCGGTTGACCCTATTAAGGTCACCGCAACCAATATAAGTCTATCCATCTTCCTCTTTTGTAATTTAATTATCTTATTTTCCTTTCAAGCCTATCTTCTTAGTTAAAATTCTCTTTGATTAGGGTCCCTTTAAAGTTGAATCTCTATCCTTGTTCTAGAATCAATTTTTGAATCATCCTATAAGGGAGCGTATTTGTAATTGATATAAAATGTTTTATATTGTGTTGTTTGAGTTGTCAAGTCTGAATTTGGGTTTCGATCGATTCGTCTATCTAACACTATCGATAGGAATTCCAAATGCTTGAACAGATAAAAATGACACAATATTGTTTTCAAAATTGATAAATGAAATAATTTTATGTATGATTATATTTTATATATAAAGGTATAATTTTTTGAAATTAGATAGTTAAATGAGTTGGTTGATAGAAATGATAATATTAGATTATCATTTATTGTTTTGTTAACATTTCTAAACCACTAACTATTATATTATGTTATAAGGAGATAAAATTTTATAAACATGATTTATAAATCTGTTTTGCAAACGAAATGAATTTAAATTAAGGATTTGAGAATTAAATTTTTGGTGCTTTTCAAAATTTGGTTTTCAAAATTTTGAAAAATATACTATTTGAAAGTATTTTCGAATGGAAATTGTTGTCAAAGAATTTTAAAAGAAGTAAGTCAGTACTCTCCTCTTATGTCGCTGGAAAATAATTTCGATGATGACTGCAGCATCATCGACATTCATTTTTGAGTCTCACAGTGGGGAGACCACTTAGTAGCTTTGCTACACTTTTTTTTAGAAAATGGATTTGATTTGAATTTCTTGAATATGATTTGATGTACAAAATATATATGTATATATTTGTTTCGAATGGTTTGAAGTGAAATCGAAAATTTAACTCTTAAGTTTTATGTTAAGTGATAGTTTTCAATTATTGAAATGAAGCAATTTTTTTGAATAATTAGAGTGTCTAAAATGAGAAATGAAATTGAAACAACTTGAAATAGTTGAACTAGGATAAAACTAATTTGTATGATACTCAATTGCATTCTAAAACATATACAACTTACCTGAAATATTCAGAAAGTTTGAATGTAATGATAGCATAAAATTGAATAGTATACAATATAAATGTAAGTAATAAGATGTCCAAAAATGAAATTTGTATGGTTTTGAAATAATTGTAGTATCTGGTACTATGTATTTCGAATCTATCTTTCATTTCTGTTGCTTCTATTCTCCAATCTCGTTCCTTTTCGAGGACGAAAAGTTTTAAGTGGGGGAGAGTGTAACGACCAGGAAATTTTAACGATTTTAAATAACGTAATTAACTAATTATTTTTCATGAAATAAAATAATAAAATTTTAGCAATGAAAATTTGATACTTGGAATACATCTATTTAAACGTAGCAATGTCAGATTTTCATCTGAAAATATATAAGTTTATTCAGTTATGAATCAATTTAAAATTTAAATCAGTTAAAAATTTGATGGAAATAAAATATTTTGAAATCTGAATATTTTTACATAAGAAAAATGTAAAACATTTTCTGAGTGAGACGTCATATTTCATTTCGCTGAATTTGGACTGATCAAGCCCCGATTATATTATTTTTGGCGTTTTAGCATCATTTTCGGCAGCGAATATCGAGTTTTGATAGAATAGTCGTATCTTTTATATCAGTGTACCATCTTATTCGTCTCATCACGTTGATCTCTGAGTATATTCATTTGTGTGTTACCGCGTCCGGTATGCGGTAAATTCTGCGAAACGATTAGTCGTATCGGTTCCACATTTGGGCCTTTTGGGCTTTCTGTGTCCTTTCGTTTCTCCATCTGGTAAAGCTAATAGCCACTAGCTATTAATGTTCTACGAATTCAAAAATTGACTTTTGCTTTTACCTGGTTTCAATTTATATCCTGGATCGTACATTCACTTTCCTTTTCTTCTCTTCTCTACGTTTGTTTTATGCTGTGAGAAATTATATATAAAATAAAGTATATATTAAGTTTGCATTCTTTTTGCATTGAAACCTGAACTCATCCTCCCTCTTTCCTTGTAACCCACCCTCGTATCCTCTTCACCAAACTTTGACTTCCCTCCGCCTTGCTCAAACTCCGCCGCCATTAGCCGCTCTCAACTCGCCGACCACCTTCTCCGGCCTCTGCCACGTTGTCCCCTCCAAGGCCGGCCCTGCTTCGCCCACATACCTTTATCTGCTGCTAGAACCCCTGCTGTGCCTTACCATCATCTGCCTCCACTCCATTCCTACCAGATTCGGCCGCTTCACCTTCTGCCTTTTTCCCTCCACCCAGCACCTCGTCGAAGCAAGCTCCACCATCTACAAGAACTCCATGCAACAACCCACCCAAACCCAAGCAACCCCTTATAACATGGATTGGCCGCCCACTATGCTCCACCTCTCTCTAGCCTCTGCATCACCTACTTCACATGATCATGCCAGCACTCTAACCAAACACTGCCGTCAGACCACTCAAACCCTATAGCCTCTCCACCATTCTCATTTTAGAACCCAGCAGCACCTCAAACCTATCTGTCCTTCCACCCGCATCCAGTCATCATCGAGCGCCACCCTTTAAAGCCTACCCTGCTAACCATCCACCTCCAGTTGAGCACTACCTACATAGCCTATCGCCGAGACTGCTCTAACCCACTGCTGACCCAACAAAGCTCCTTCTGCCTCCTTGTTCAGCCTGCACCATCCATCATAGAACTAACACCTGTCGAGCTTCTTCCTCCCCTGCTCTCTATTCGAATAGCTCGCATCCTTCTCTTAAAAAACAACAAAGGTGTGTGTGTATATATATTGCATACACACACATGCACACACATATATATTTGTTTTCCATTGAATTTAAGATCTTGCTTGTCGTTGTCTAGTTATCTAGCTTGTCGCTATCATGTTATTTGCTTTTATGCTCGCTGTCCGGAATTTGTTACAGTAGCTCTTTGACTTATTTTTGTTCCGTGTGCATATCTGTGTCACCTTCTTTGTTCTCATTGTTTCTCTAGCCTCGAAAGGTGAGCGATCACTCACAATTAATATTCATTTGTTTAGTAAATTAAAAACACATGAAATGACGATTTAAATATGTTGTTAATTTGAATTTTTAGTAATTAAATCATTAAATGATATGTTATTATTTAAAATTGTTTACCTATGACATATGACACCATAACCTATTGTACATATATTATATTTAAATTGTTACTTATGATATATGTTTGTCATTAATATGTATGTCATTTTATATTATTATTATAATATTGTTCTCACACTGTAAGCTCCATGTTAGTTAGGAATTCCCTATGGGTTGAAATGATACATACTCGAATGATATTATAGATTAGAGAAAATCGTTATAGGTTGAAATGATAAACCCAAGTGATTTTATTGATTTTGAATTTTGGGATTGCGGGTTGAAATGATATATACCCTTAAAATTTAAATTATTACGGGTTGAAATGACAAATATCCATATCACTTGACCATAGGTTATAAAACTATATACGGACACCGCTGATATATTTTTAAAATGATTTCCAAAATTTTGAAATATGTGTTTTAAATAAATATTGATTTTAAAAAAATATATAATATAAAGGATTTTATTTTAATATGTGTGTAAAATTTAGATTTTTTAAAGTATATATTTGGAAAATTTAAATTTATAAGTTAGTTTTGAAATTATAAATTTTTAGAAGATTACTTATAATTTTATTACTTTTAAATATATATATATATATATATATAATAAGATTTAATAAAAATAAATTTAATAAGAAGATTAAATTTAATATAGTAAAATTTAATAAAATTTAATTTAATTAATGCACATATAATATGTTTAAGTATTTATTTAAAATTAAACTAATATTTCAAAAATAGATTTTTTAGAATAACTTTAATAAATAAAGGTTGGAAGGATAAATCAAGTTAATTCGTAACTTAATTAGTTAAGAATTAGATTTAAATAAAATTTGATTTGAAACCTATTGATTTGAGATTTTTAAAGGATGTGGATTTATAAATTGATTTAATTGAAAGTGATAAAGTGAATATATTCAAAATTAAATATAATTGAAGTTATATATTTAACTTTGATTCAAATTTGTAATTTGAAACTTTATTTAAATATTTATAAAAGAGGATATTTTCAAAATTAAATAAATTGAAGTTGAATATTTAAATTTAATTTAAATTGTAATTTGATATTTTATTTAAATGTTTTAAAAAAGTGATTAAGTGGATAATTTCAAATTTAAAATGAAGTTTGAAGTTGAATATTTAATTTTGATTTGGAATTTTGGTAATTTGAGATTTTATTTAAATGTTATTAAAAATGATTAAGTGAATATATTCAAATCTAAATGAAATTATAGTTGAATTTTGAAATATAAATGAAATTTATCAAATTGAATTACTATAAATTGTTTGAATATTTAAACTTTGAAACTTATTGAATTGGAAGTGGTTTAAATTTGTTATTCAACTTGGATTTTAAATTGATATAAATTAAAAATTGTTTTATCGAGAATTTGAATTGAACCTTTAACCTTTTAATTGAAATTGTCAAACTGAGATTGATATAAATTGAATTCTGGAACTAAAGTTGACCAATCTTGTTACATATATCTAACTCGTTGACCAATCTTGTTCGAAATAAAAGGTATTTTCTTCCTATTATATACTTGATATAATGTGATTATATTAATTAATTAACTTAATTAAAAGTGTATTTAATTGAAAATCCATAAATGGTATATTTTGTGATAGTAGTTATAAAGTGTTGTAACCATAAGTAGTTTATCACAACGAAACAAATATATCATTTTAAATGTTCCTAGTCAAGATGCATGGAGACTTGATATCAATGTATCCATTGAGACTGGAGTACGTAATGCTTTTCAAATGTTGGGCAGTGTATTACTCATGACTGCTGGGGGGCACCTAGGGGTTACGTATTAATAGTTATTAGATAACTATGAATGACTCACTCGATAGTTTTCTATTAGTTAATATAACTAAGGTCAAATAGAAAATATCGATGTGATTGATTTACACAGTTCTCTCGACCTGAGAATACTGTGGATCTTCAATGTGAAAGCCCTGCTTTGATTATAGCCAAATCATGGCATGGCATCCATCGAGTGACTATAGTTGGGTCAAGTAGAAGTATTGGAAGTGAAGCACTATTTAAGAGAGGATTCGTATCCTCAGTTATATGTGGTTAGTATCATAGTTTTTACCCGGCACCTTGGCCTGGCTATAAGACGATAGTTATAGAGGTAATAGGTAGCATCGGACAAGACTCTGACCAAGGAAGGTTGGAGGTATAAAGGGTTTGAGGCATTCGATATGTATGGCATTTCTATATGGCTCGGCCGAAGTGAGGGAACACAAGGCTCGGCAAAAGTGTCGGAATGCATGGTTTGGTCTAGATTGTTCAACAAGCACTGCTCGGCCAAGAACGAAGGTCACGCATGGCTCGATCGAGATGGCCAGCGTAGATCGGTCGACCAAAGAAGTTAAAAGCGGGACGGTTCGGTCTGGATGCTCGGGGAAGGATGGCTCGAAATTTTGTGGATCGGCCCGTATAGAGAGACAAAGCAGTTCGGTCCAAAAGGTCCAGTAGATGCCGTTCGGATTAGGCGAGGTAACAGACATCATTCAATTGCGGTTGGGATGCTACTGCCGCTCGGTTGGTAGTGGTTCGGCACAAGTGATCGGTCTACCTGGTTCGGTGCAATATTAAGGAGTTAGCTTATTCTTGGAAGTCAACATCAGGGTGAGATAGTCGGCGTTGCTTCACTTCGAGATCCATTGCGAGTTGCTTCGAGTTCTTTGAGGTCTTACTTCGAGTTAATTGTTAAATGACCACCGATCGGCCATGATGGTTTGATATTCCTCGATCGGCCGATAGTCGTTCGGAATGCCTGGGCCGGCTGACTCGAGGTTATCATCCATAGGCAGGTTGCCTTGGTCTTGGGCCTGCATAGGGCATCTAGCCTATCTTTGTCTATAAATAGTGGGGCATGAGTACGGTGGTGGAGACCTTTTTTCGAGAACTCCGGGGACACTCTGCCATTTTTTACACTAGGTTTCTTTTAGTTCAAACTTGAATTCGAGCTATTTGTTTACGGATTGTGTCTGTATTCAAGTCTTCGAGAAAAGCAATAAAGATTATACTAACATTGGATGTAAGCAGTTATGCCGAACCACTATAACTCTAGTATTCTTGTTTCTGCAGTTAGTTTTGTATACACTCCTCTGTTTTAATTTATTTTCTTCATTAATCTCTCTACATAATTATACTCAAGGGTGTTAGTGAAGTTTTGGTGCTAACATTTTGGTGTTTTCACTGAGAATAGCATTATCAAGATGTTAGGATCTACTTTGTCGCTACTGGATTGAAAAAAACCCCAAAGAAGATCCAAGTTCGTTCACAAGAAGTTCATGGATTCTACTCAGAGTTCCTACCGACAACTCTACAATAGGAAGACCGCATACCAGATCAACCTCCCATAATGTGGATGTCAACGAGACCGCTAGGGTCCAACAAGTAGGACCAACAATCAACAAGCTAATCCAGGTGCAGGGACAACCACTGTCCTAAACCAAACAGAAATTGTCACTAGAACAGAGTTCAATGAGCTGATGAGAGAACTCATGGAAAGCAGGAGACAGCTTAATGAGCAGATTCAAGCTAACACCAATCTCATGACCCAACTTACTCAACAACGGCATCAGAATGCTGGAGGAAGTCTCGCTACCTACTCATCTTCTACCAACTCCGCTTCATTTGATGAACATCTTAGGCGTAGACGCCATAGAATTGAAACAACGCAAACAGGCACAGTAGATCAATCCAATAGGAATGGTCCAAGTTCCCTACCTGGAGCCTTGACCCCCTTACATTCACCTAGAAAACCGCTCTCAAGTTGGAATGGGAAACTTAGGATCTAGAGCGCGAGTAGAAGCCGACCGACCGGCTCATCAGAGACATAGCGAAGCAGGTTCCCAGGACGCTCGTTTGGGAGATCACCAATCAAGGAAGCACCAGCCGGGACGGTCACGCAGGACGAAATCCAACTTGCCACCTCCCATCCAGACCCTGGACTTGTCAGCCATGGTCAGACAGCTGATGAGGGAAAATCAAGGCTTATCCAACGATGATTGGGGCATAGATAGAAGTCATACTCCATTCATAGATGCTATCCTACAGGCTGAATATCCTTGGAAGTTTAGTATGCCGACTCTTCCAGCCTATGAGGGGAAGACTTATCCTCGACAGCATGTAATGAGATACGAGTGGATGATGTACTCAGCTAGGGCGAATGATGTGACTAAGTGTAGATATTTTCCAATAAGCTTATCTGGAACCGCTACCATGTGGTTCACCAGACTTCCTCCACGATCGATCTCCAGATTTGATGAGTTGGTAACAGAATTTGTGGAGCAGTTTAGAATTCATACTACCCGTCCAAAGGACGTGATGTCTTTATCCAGTGTAATTCAATCCCTAAGGGAGTCCTTAAAGGAATATTTACAAAGGTTTCATGTTGTGGCTACCGAAGTTAGAAACCCGAATGACCATGCTATTCTTATAGTCGTGATGCGAGGAGTAGATCCAGACTCAGAGTTTAGCGATTGGCTGGTAGGAAAACCTCCAGCTACCCTGGAATGTTTTTATTCAAAGGCATATAGTTCATGAGAAGGGAGGAAGCCAGGTGGATGAGGCGAGGCAGTGCGCCAGGGCCTGGCAAAGAGAGGTGCAAAGCAACATTGCGATAAAACAGGCCGGTGATAATTCTGGAAAGGTCAAGGTTAATGTTCAAAACAAGCCCGAGCAGCCTAAAGCATCTGGAAGGGAAAATTCAGGAAGAAAGAGGGAACCCGAAAAGTGAAAGCCAAGGATCCCGACCTACAACGAATACACTCCTATGTACACATCTTTGGAGAATATTTATTTGTCAACTTGTAACACCTTCCAATACTGGAAGCCACGCCCAAAGGAATCCACTGAGGAACAAAAGCAGACTGGGGAGTACCGTAGATTTCACAAGACCTATGGGCACAACACTGAGGAATGCAAACACCTCCATGATGCTATGGAAAAACCGATTCGACAAAAGAAGTTACAGTAGTTTGTTAAGAATCCACAGGAAGGCGAACAAGGAACATCAGACTTCGGTCGTGGGCAGGCTCCACACTATCCTAAAGAACCTACTCGTACTGTAGGTAGACTAATCATAAACACGATAGTCGATGAGCCTCATCCAGCAGACAAGAGTTGGCAAGAAGTGGAACGCTATGCTAGTTCCTTGAAACATGTGGACTTTGAATGCTGCTCGAACTCAGAAGATGGGATTCCAGCGAAACAGCAGCGAATGATGACGGATGATATAATATACAGAAGTAGAGATGTCGATCAGGTGGAGGCACCTACCACTGACCCGATGGTCATCTCGGCCACGATTGGGCCAGCATTTGTGAGAAGGATATTGATTGATTGTGGGTGTTCTATTAACATTATATTCAGAAAGGCGTATGACCAATTGAAGATGGTGGCAAAGGATCTAAAACCATCTAAAGCCCGCATTCACGGTTTTAATGGTTCACCCACTGACGCGATCGATTTTTATTGAATTACCCGTTGAATTAGGAGAAGTGAACGTAGGAGGGTACGGATCCTACCGTTCATTGTGTTGGATGTTGATTTCCCATATAATGTTTTTCAGGGCCAACCAGCCCTGGCGGAGTTTCAGGCAGCTTTGGCCCCGTTGTGTTTGACTTTGAAGTTTTCGATAGATAGAGGATTTGAGGTTGTACATGGCGATCAGGCGACGGATCATGCATGTTATGTGGCTGAGCTGAGAGAGGCCCAACAGAGAGAGAAGGGAAAAGTTATGGACAACTCTGTCTGCATCCAAGTAGCGCAAAATTGACAAGTAGCGCTCGAGCCTAGGTAAGGGCAGCAGGGTCGGGTCTACAGAGACATAGATCCGAGAGACGATGATGAAGAACCCATGGAGCCTAAAATTGCACCGACCGAACTAATGATTGACATTTCAGTCAGCCACGAGGACCTATCACGGGTACTTAAGATTGGATCATAACTCACTCCCTCGATGACTGAGGACCTAACTGATTTCCTCCAAGCAAACCTGAATGTTTTCGCTTGGACCCACTCTGATATGTGCGAGATTTCTCCCGCCTTCGCAAGTCATATGTTGAACATTGACCCAAAATATGTACATGTGAAACAGAAAAGGAGAGGTATGGACCCGAGGAGGTCTGCTGCTCTTAGAGAGGAGGTGGAAATCAAAGCCAATGGGTTCGTCTGCGACGCCCTCTACCATGAATGGGTTTCTAACCCCGTACTAGTGAGAAAAGCAAATGGGAAATGCATGACCTGTGTTGATTATTCAGACTTGAACAAGGCATGACTTAAGGATAGTTTCCCTTTATCTAGAATTGACCAGCTGGTTGACTCAACTGCCGGACACGAGTTATTGTCATTTATGGATGCATATTCGGGATACAACCAAATCTCGATGCACATTCTAGATCAGGAACACACTAGTTTTGTCACGGACGTCGGGCTGTATTGTTATGTGGTGATCCTTTTGGGTTAAAGAACGCATGGGGGACTTACCAACGCTTGGTAAATCAGATGTTTAAAGACCAAATTGGTAGAACAATGGAATTCTATGTGGATGACATGCTCGTGAAGTCACGGCAGTCAAATGACCACATTCGAGACTTAGCGGAGATGTTTGATATACTTAGATACTACAGAATGAAAATCAATCCGCTGAAGCATTCCTTTGGTGTTGCGTTGGGAAAGTTTTTGGGCTTTATTGTCAATGCATGGGGAATTGAAACTAATTCAGAAAAGATTCAGGCTATTCGAGACATACAAGCTCCCAGAATTATAAAGCAAGTGCAGGGCCTGAATGGAAAGGTCGCCGCGTTGAGTCAATTCATATCTAGAACGACCGACAAATGCATTCCCTTCTTCTATATGATAAATAAGGGGAAGAGAAATTTTGAGTGGATGCCCGACTGTGAGGATGCGTTCTAAGCTTTGATAATACATTTGGAAAGTCCCTTGGTTCTGTCAAAGCCTGTAGACCATGAAGTGTTATAAGTATACTTGGCCGTATCTCAGCATGCCATCAGTATGTCCTTGGTTGGCGAGGAGGACCGAATTCAAAAGCCAGTGTACTATGTCAGTAAATGTCTAACGGGGGCAGAGAGAAATTATCCTAAAATTGAGAAGCTAGCCTACTGTTTGGTGATTGCGTTATGCAAGCTTAGTCCATATTTTTAGGCACACTCGATCAGTGTTTATACTGATCAACCTCTGCGATAGGTGCTCCAACGACCCAAAACCTCTTGAAGATTGTTAAAGTGTAACATTGAGTTGAGTCAATTCGATATCACCTTCCTGCCACGGAGGGCTATCCAGGGGTAGGCGCTAGCGGACTTCATTGCAGAATTCACCATATCTGACGAGCCAAGTAGTGATGATGTTATTCCCCTCATTCGATGGAAACTATACACAGATGGGGGCATCCAATTACCGTTGTTCTGGTGCTGGTGTAATTCTTGTAACCCCCAAAAACCGATCACTTTGTTATGCTTTGAAGCTCGATTTCCCAATTACAAATAAAGAAGCCGAGCATAAAGCATTGATTGCTGGATTAAAACTCATCATGGAACTTGGAGTAAAATCGGTTGAAATCTTTTGTGACTCACAATCGGTAGTGTACCAAGTGCGGGGAGACTATCAAGCAAAGGGGCAGAGACTTTCCCCATACCTTGCTTGGGTTCAAGAGCTATGGCAGACCTTGAATATTATGATATTTCACACATCCCACGTGAACAAAATGGGAAAGCCGATTCATTGGGAAAATTCGCAAGTGCCGGTGATGCACAATAGATGGGATTGGTTCCCGTCGAAATCTTACATGCTCCGAGTATAAACGAGATGGAAGTAGATTTTGTGTTGGAAGCGGAAGCTGAAAGAGAGTCGTGGATAACCTCGTTCCACCAATACCTGTTGCATGGGACATTGCTCGAGAAAAGGAACAAAAGACGACAAGTCATTCGCAAAGCTTCGCGGTACATAATGTAGGATGGAATAATGTATCGGAAAGGAATCTTAGTTCCCTTACTTTGGTGCATTGCCCACAACGAGATAAAGAGGGTCTTGAAAGAGGTTTATGAAGGAGAATATAGCGACCATACTCAGGGGCAAATATTAGCAAAAAAGATCCTCCGCTATGGATACTATTGGCCGACCATGAATCGGGATGCCGCAGACTATGTAAGAAGATGCGACAAATGTCAAAAGTATGCTAAAATCCTGAGAGCTCCCCCAACGGAACTCACACAAATGGTTAGTCCCTGGCCACTTGCAATACGGGGGAATGGTATAATTGGCTCAGTGCCGATCTCCAGAGGAGGTGCAAAATATGCAATTGTTGCGATCAATTACTTTACCAAGTGGGCGGAAGCAGAGCCCTTAGCTACATTCACCACCAAAAAGGTCATTAATTTTATTGTGCGAAACATCATATGTCATTTTGGCCTCCCACGAACTATCATTACGGACAACGGAACTCCATTTGAAAGTAGGGAGTTCAAAGAATTCTGCCAAAAAAAGGGCATTGAGAAAAGGTTTGCAGCAGTTGCTCACCCTAAAGCCAATGGAAAAGTCGAAGCAGTAAACAAAATAGTCAAATCCATATTGAAAAAATGTTTGGAGAAGGCTAGAGGCAAGTGGGTGGATGAGCTTCCGACAGCACTCTGGTTTTACAGAACCACCCACAAGTCCACGACTGGCCGCACTCCATTCACATTGGCATATGGAACGGAAGCTGTTATACCCATGGAACTTGAAGTTCCTTCTCATCGGGTAACTCATTATGATCCTAAGACGAATCAGGATCTCTTACTGGAATCATTGGAGTTTGTCGATGAAAAACGTGAAGAAGCTGATTTAAGGGCGGCTGCGTATAGGCATCGAGTCGCTCGATATCATAATAAAAAAGTTCGACCGTGAATTTTTGATGTGGGAGATCTCGTCTTGAAACGAATTTTTCCAACCCCATCGCATATGAATCCCACATGAGAAGGTCCATATGTCATCGAATGGAAGCTTGGAAAAGGAACCTTCATCCCAGCGACTATCGATGGCATAACGCTCCCTAGAGTGTGGAATAACGAGCAATTGCGTTGTTATTACACTTAGTTATTTTTTTCCACTTTAGTAGCAATTGTTTCTAGTATGTTTTTATTTTGTTTTCGGCATGTAACAAGACAATTCAGTTGTTCCTATTTGATTATTGATAATGAAGGCTTGAAGCCGATTTTCTATGAACTATTGATGTTCCGTGTGTTATAATTCCATAACAAAAATTAAATCACATTATTATGTCCTGCGTATGAATGTACACACAAAATTAAAAGTCAATCGATAAAACAAAAATCTCTAAGTTTCCAGAGTGCGGATTAGAGTACTCTGAGTCCGCAGAGTGCGGACTAGAATACAAACGACTCAAAAAATCTCTATGTCCCCAGAGTGCGGACTAGTGTACTCTGAGTCCCTAGAATGTAGACTAGAGTATAAACGATTCAAAAAAATCTCCGAGTCTCCAGAGTGCGAAATAGAGTACTCTGAGTCCCCAGAGTGCGGATGTTTACGTCAAAAATGGTCACAAACACCCGATTGCCGACGTATGCACCCGTTCATAATCACAGGTCACAGATAACAAATATGTAGAGAATAAAATATGAAGAACGCTCTAAAATTTAAAAGGAGAACAATGGAAACACATAGATTTATAGTGGTTCGGCGTTCTAGCCAACGTCCACTTTGAAGAGTTTAACTTTATTGATTTTTACTAGCTGGTTACAACAGATTACAACAGTAATTCTTGAGTACAACAATGGAGTTTGAGTACAATGGTGATTTCGGCAGAGTTTGGACGCATCAGAATCCAAAAGTCCCTTTTCTGTAGGCCTTGGGATGCTATTTATAGGCGTAGGTTGCAAATATCTCGCTCAGATCTCGGGATACCTCTTCTGGCACGTTAATAGGCCCAAGCGATCGATCCCACGCGGTTTGCACTCGGTCCGTGATCGATACGAACCAATTTCGTATCGATCAATATTTTTCCCAATCGAGTCGTAATTGAGCATGAACATTCTTTGGGTTGTACGCAAGCTCCTGTGAAAATTTTGTAGCATTTGGACTGGTAGATTGTGAGATATGATCGATGCAAGTTTGTAATTTTCGATGGCTGTTTGGTTCATATCGATCCTCTTTACAACGATCTGTTCGTATTGGTTTTTGGGCACGTGCTTGTAGGTTGACGTGACACTAACTCCTCAGATCGATCCACTTTTTATGTCGAACGATCCAGTCTTCCCTGCGTATACACCTGTTTGTATCGACCCAATCGAGCTTTGTTCGTATCAGTCGCAACTGTCCTTTTCGTATCGATCGTCATAGCTCTGTTCGTATCGATCGCTTGCATTTCACTTTATATCAATTTTATGCACTCCACTTCGTATCGGCATGAGATGTGGATTTCGTATCGATGACCTGTGTTTGTTTACTTTCGTTTCGATCAACTGACATGAATTATGGGGTACGACAATCGATATGGAATCGCCGTTGATGATCGATATGAAGTAAGAGACTTTGTATCGATACGAAGTAGCCTTGGGCGATCGACACAATATGATGCTCTACGACCGATATGAAGCATACTTGAGGTTGGACCGATACGAAATAGGCTACCATACTACTGCCATTGGATTCGAACAAGGCCGACGCTGATGGATTCGAACAACAGATGACGCCGAGACTTGATGGACACGAATAGATGGATGCGATTGTAATGAATTCCTTGACTTGTATCGATAATATCTTGAGCATACGAACTCAGATTGACTTGAAATTTAGAACATTGGATTTCATGGCTTTTCTTGTCTCGTCATATCAATTATAGCCTGATCCGGACTCGAATATAACTTATCGACGTCCATAACCGACCTGTACATAACTGGAAATCGAGAAGAACTGTCTTTGGTTTCCAGTCAATCTTTTGGTGTCACGTCATTGCCAAAAGGCAGGATAACACTTGCCCTCCAAAACATGCCTTGTGATAGGAAGGTGTGTTTTGTAGTTCGGTAAGCTAAACGTTCATACCATGTTAATGACCTGCAGAGAGATTGATAATCTTGTCTGACTGTGAATAATGACCATTCGCGATCGTATGCCGTTTGGGGCGGTATGTGACCGTTCGCGGTTGGATGTCGTTCTAGGCGAATTGTGACAGTTCGCGGTCGGGTGTCATTCGAGGAAAAATTAACCGTTTGTGATTGATTGTCATTCAAGGTGAATTGTGGCCATTCACGGTCGGATGCCATTTAAGGCGAATTGTGACCGTTTGAGGTCGGGTGCCATTCAAGGCGAATTGTGACCGTTCGCGGTCGGATGCCGTCGAGGCGAATTGTGATCGTTCGAGGTCGGGTGCCATTCAGGCGAGTTATGTGTGCCCGAGGGAGGACTTAGTATCATTAACGTTAGACTTCACGTTCGAGTGAGTTTCTGAATTGTTTGTGGTGGTGGTTTATCGCCATCTCAGAGCATGTCTGAGGACCGTTCGCGATCCCATACATATGTAAC
Organism: Allium cepa; assembly: GCA_030765085.1. Lineage (NCBI taxonomy): Eukaryota > Viridiplantae > Streptophyta > Magnoliopsida > Asparagales > Amaryllidaceae > Allium > Allium cepa. The sequence continues at coordinate 84,832,866 of CM060928.1, read as the reverse complement.
TGGCTTAGCCGTTATGGAATTAAGATAGCAGATTTATATTCAAAATGAGTCTTTCAACAAAATGTCCAACAAAACCAAATCCAAACATGATAAATAGAAAACAAACGCAACACAGAGACGTCAAAGTGCAAACACCTACACCGATGCGATTAGTAGTCGTATCAGAGCATGCCTGAGAATAGTTCATGGTCATGTGCATGTGTAAATGACTTAATTGCGTTGATGTGGAGTTTGCCACTTATTTGTCATTATTTCAATCACTTGATGACAAGTTGACGCTTCGATCCTAAGTCGTTCCCAGTTAATGCAGGTGGTGGCCACTCTCGTTCCACCATTGTTGCTCCCCTTCTCACATACTGCGATAGCAGACCATTCCGGATATTCCCCTCAATCTCATCTTTCAAGTTCCTGCAATTATTCGTGCTATGACCATTCAGCTTGTGGAATAAGCAATACTTGGCAGATCTTCCTTCATTGCTAGTCGGATCCCTTCTCACTGGCATTCGATAAGGAATCTTCCCTCTGGTATCTTGGTAGATTCGCTCCAAAGTCTCATTCAACTCCGTATAAGAGGTGAATCTTGGTTCCTTTCGTGGTCGTGTTGGTCCATCACCATTATCCTTGGCCTTCCGTTTCCCTTTATCAGTTCCTGAAACCTTTTCAGGAGGATTTCTGCCTTTGACTGCATAAATATCAACTCCTTCTCCTTCCTCTCTTTTAGCATTTGCGTTCTCTAATCGTAAAAATCCTTCAGCCTCATGATAAAATTCTCCTAGATCCATACGGGGATCCCTTGTCAGTGAATTCTTGAATTATGTGCCATTAGCTATGCCAGATATAGCTTCCATTAAAACCATGAATGGATTTGGTCAATCCACCGATGCTACCATTGCATTGAATCACGTCAGAAAGCTCCTCAAAGATTCCCCGGTTCTTTGCTTTAAGCTTGCAAACTCATCACATTCTTGGATCTCGAAATGTGAACTCTAAATTGCCTCATAAACTTCTCAGTCAAATCAGTCCATGTTCCAATGGAGCCACTCTCTAGTTGTCTAAACCATAGCGCTGTAATGTCTGTTAAATACAACGGGAAGCACCAGGCCATGACCTCCTCCGATGCCCCCAACACCTCTATATGCCTCTGTACCGTGTCAAATGAACTGCAGGATCTGTCATCATATCGTACATCTCCAGTGTTGGTAGCCTGAATTTTGGTGGGTTCCTAGCCTGTCTAATTGTGGGAGCAAAGGGGCTCCTGTTCACGTCTTCCAAATCTCTATTCACTAGTCCGCCACTCATGGCTCATGTGACCATCTTTGCCAGTCTGTCGTTGTTGCCAAGCAGTGTTTCTTGTCTGTTGCCTCTGATATGCCCCCTGAGTCCACGAGAGAATTCCGAAATCTGTTCTCCTAGACGAGCATCCATTTCTCTATCAACGCCATGTCGAATAGTTCTGTCTGATATCCTTCCTGAGGTTGGATCAACATACTCCATGGGAATGCCCCTAGATCTGGAGCTGCTCCTGATGGTCCCGCTCCGTTCTCTGGGATCCCGATCCCTATTCCAATATTTATTGTGGTTGTATTCCCTTGATTTTGTGCTCTAAGTTTCCCAACCTGTCGAAACAAATTCTGGATCATCTCCTCTTGTCTTCTCAACATCATCTCCATCTCATCCCTGGTGATGAATGCCGAGGCTTGGTTCGCTCCTGAGGAAGCCTCCTAACTCCCTTTATGTTGACTCCTTTCGGTTCTTTGTCTTCTCGTTGATTTCTTGGCCATGATTGCTTTTAGATCAGATCCTCTAGCTTTCCAAATCCAAACTCCAAGCTTTAGAATCCTTGAGCGCTAGGTTCTTAGTGAAAGCACCAAAATGTTTATGCCAAAAATGGTCACAAACACCCGATTGCCGACGTATACACCAGTTTACAATCACAGATCATAGATAACAAACATGTAGAGAATAACATATAAAGAACGCTTTGAAAGTTAAAAGGAGAACAATGGAAACACAGAGTTATAGTGGTTTGGCATTCTAGCCTACGTCGACTTTGAAGAGTTTGACTTTATTGATTTTTACTTTATGGTTACAACAGATTACAGCAGTAATTCTTGAGTACAATAATGGAGTTTGAGTACAATAGTAATTTCGGCAGAGTCTGGACGTATCAAAATCCAAAAGTCCCTTTTCTGTAGGCATTGGGATGCTATTTATAGGCATAGCCAGTAAATATCTTGCTCAGATCTCGGAAGACCTCTTCTGGATTGTGAATGGGCCCATGCAATCGATCCTACATGGTTTGCACTCGGTCCGTAATCGATACGAACCAATTTCGCATCGATCAAGATTTTCCCCAATCGATTCGTTGAGAACGAACTTTCTTCGGGTTGTACGCAAGCTCCTATGAAAATTTCGTAGCATTTGGACTTATAGATTGTGAGATATGATTGATGCAAGTTTGTAGTTTTCGATGGTTGTTTGGTTCATATCGATCCCCTTTACAATGATCGATTCGTATTGCTTTTTGAGCACGTGCTTGTAGGTTGTCGTGGCGCTAACTCCTCGGATCGAACCACTTTTTATGTTGAATGAGTCTTCCCTACGTATACGCCTTGTTCATATCGACCCAATCGAGCTTTGTTCGTATCGATTGCAACTGTCTTGTTTGTATCGATCGTCGTAGCTCTGTTTGTATTGATCGCTTGCATTTCACTTTATTTCAATTTTATGCACTCCACTTCGTATCGGTGAGAGATATGGATTTTGTATCGATAATCTGTGTTTGTTTACTTTCGTATCGATCAAATGACGTGAATTATAGGGTACGACGATCGATATGAAATCGCTGCTGATGATCGATATGAGATAAGAGACTTTGTATCGATACGAAGTGGCCTTGGGCGATCGACACAAAATGATGCTCTATGACCGATGCGATGCATATTTGAGGTTGGACCGATACGAAATGGGCTACCATACTACTGCCGTTGGATTCGAACAAGGCCGATGTTGTTGGATTCGAACAAGGCCGATGCTGATGGATTCGGACAACAAATGACGCCGAGACTTGATGGATACGAATAGATTGATGTTGTTGTAACGAATTCCTTGACTTGTATCGATCATATCTTGAGCATATGAACTCGGATTGACTTGAAATTTGAAATGTTGGCTTTCATGGCTTTGCTTGTCTCGTCATATCAATTATACCCCGATCCGGACTCGGAAAACTTACCGACGTCCATAACCTACCTGTACATAACTGACAATCGAGGAGAACCATCTTTGGTTTCCAGTCAATCCTTTGTGTCATGTCCTCGCGAAAAGGCAGGATAACTATAATGACCCGCAAATCCGTACCCCTTGAGTCAACACTATCCTACCTAAATCAACTCAAGCTGTACAGAAATACGAACCATTTGGGTTAAAGAAGAAGAGGTAGAAGAAGAGAAAACAAAATACAACAACAGAATCTAACCATCGCAGCGGAATAAAATATAATAGATAATAATGATCTTTACTCAAAATCAAATATATCTGTTTATATATTACATCATCAGAGTACATCATCAGAGTTCACACAACATCAATAGCATACAACTGGATGCACAGCTACTCAACACAGCGGAATATATATAAAACAAGTACGAAAATACGTATCGTCATCCAGCTCGTCTCCTGAGCTCCATAGCATCATGTCCTGTATTCTATAATACTCGGTCTGACCCGAGCATTATAGTTAAATAACACCCGAGTCAGTCTGTAATACCAGCGTGAGAAAATCACACCCAATTGATTATTGAAGTTTCAAAAATCCTTTGAAAACAAAAGCATCTCGTAAGACAACGCCACAAATAAACATGTCGGGTTTTTACCTTACGATAGCTAAAACACTTTTTATAGAAATCCTCTGATATTAAAATAGGGTCTATATACAAGTACTTATAAAATAGCTGAAATTGTTACATGATTAAATTCCAGCTACTAGCCACAGAGTGGGTAATAAAAACAAAACTCGTACAAGGCTCGTAAGGAGAATGGCTTTCCAACTAATGACTAGGCACTGGGGTACCACCTGCCACAGTACGGGGCCTAGATCACCGTACCGAGGAGTACGCCCGCTCCTCTGCAACACAAGGCCGGGACTACTCCTTGCTGGATAATCCCGAGTGAGATCACCCCGCGGTTGAGATCAGCAACCGCCCACTAAGCCGAAATAAAAAGGGACATCTAGACTGGAATGACCTCACCCTGCTTAGGTGCTACCCACCTAGCCTTGCTGGATAACCCTTGATTTTCAGTCATTCCCATTTGATGAGGCTTGAGGCTAAGCGTTACCTTTATAGAACATATCCCTTAGAATGCCCAACGTCCACCTGACGATGTTTCGTTAGCATTCATCCATACAAGTCCGTCCCGGGTTCGAACGGAACCGAAGGCACTATTCCTACTACATCCATTTTGGAAATATCCTCAGGATTAGTAGCGACTAGCCCTTGCACTTCACTGCTCCATCTTCGAATCCAAAATCGTTTCCACGAAACGTACAAGCCAGATCGAAGTGGTTTTCGAGAAATTAATCTCGATCCCGGTCTCTTCGAAACGATCAACGCGTTGTCCAATATTGATAGTCGGTTATTTAACTATCAATTAATATTCACAACATCCATCACACAATAAATAATTTCCCAAATTATTTATTAACCTCAAAACATCTTCACAAGATATATTTCTATTTTCAATCCTTTGAGAACAGTTTCAAACCATTCTTTCTTTCCCAGAATAAACTTTCCCAAATATTTTCTATCTCCTCTGAAATCACCAAGCACAAAAATAGATTTTTAAAATAATTTAAAACATTTTACTTTGAAATATACTTTAAAACATTCAAGTTAAAACTACATCAATAATTTATTAAAAATACATACTATATGAATATTTGAAAATAAGGTTACTTAATAAAATATAAAACTAGGTTTACACTTTTAAAACAAAATACTAAGTCACCCTTTAAATAATTATTGCTATAAAGATTAAAGAAAATACTTACTTTAGAATTTAAATATTAGAAATAATAAATTTTCCAAAACTTGCTTTTTTTGGCAAGGCCGACGGTTTTATAGTGGACCGACCACTTTTATTACCAACGTAATAAAAATAAAGTACAGGAGTAAGGTAGAGACACCTTAGCTACTATGGTAGGAAATAATAGATTACAGCACAGGAGTGTGACAGACATGTCACAGCTACTAAAATAAATAACACGACTATTCGTCCTCCGAAGAGGAAGAATTACCAACATCTTCAACTACCCCGGAAGGATCCAGAGAACCACACCCAAGATTACCAATATAGGGGCGAAATCGAAGAGCAAGAGAGGGATCATAACAGTCAACATCAGGGGAGTATATAAAAGATCGATTCCAAGACGTATCAGCTAGAGTTATGGAATTTATCTCAGAATACAAACCATCCATATCAAGGATCAAGGAGTCACCAGAAGTTCTGTAGTATAGGCATCGTAGGTCTAACAGATCATCAGATATATATCTAAAGTATGATTTATCCACAGGGTTGTATCTCATATCAGTATTGTAGTCAACCCAACTATGTTCATTCTCAGCCCAGACTACAAGAGGAGGAGGGAGAACCGGCATAGCAGACAAAACATTAGGAACAACAGTTGGAACAGGAGACGTGGGCCGAACTAAGGGAGGAGACTGTACCGGCGGAGAAACAACCGAAGAGACTTTGGGAACCCATTTCCTAAGCGGAGGACGTGGCAGAGGGATCTTTGGCACAGAAGCAAAAACAGTAGGAAGCTTGCAGAAAGAGGCAACATGTCCAAAGGAGTGACAGGAGCTACAGATGTCTGGGACCCAACCATACCGAACACGAACTTCCACCACATGACCAACAGCTAGCTGGACAGGAATAGAGGATGGAAGCGGCTTATGGGGTGAAATTTCAATCAGAGCCTTGGCGTAAACAAGCTTGTCACGCGCAACAGTATTAGTGTCAAAACAGATCAATTTACCAACATTACATGCTAGCCAGTTCAAACCACGGAGCGGTTGAAGAGCAGAAGGGATTTGGGAGAAATATACCCATACGGGGATAGATAAAACTTGTTCACGTACACAGGCTACCGTTGGAGACCAGGGGGTAATAATGAATGGCTGACCATCAAAGAAGGAAGGCTCCGACTCGAGAACACGGCTACGTTCCTCAGGGGAGGAGAACAAAAGATAGTACAGAGAATCAACCAACTTAACACTGAGGCCCCCACGTAATCGCCAGGCGCGACGACAGACAGCAGCTAAATCTCGAAGGCGATGATTAGGGTCCAAAAAAAATCCAACAACATACCCAGACCAGAAATCCACACCCGCTTGCATAACACAGGGGGGAGGGATCATAACTCCATTCTCCTCAACAATTTCGAAATCAACCGGTTCATACACACCCGCATTACGGGGCATGGAAGTAAAGAGTGAAGACCAAGTTTTGGGAATAGCCGAGCAAGGTGCAACCGGACGACAAGTCTCAACAGCATTATTTGCCATAGGAGATGACTCAGAGAGAACATTGGCAACATCAACAATGTCAATAGTTCGACCAGGTGGAGTGCCAATAACTGCTTCAGTACTATCACAAGCAAGCATAGCTGATGGGTGCAAAGAGCACGCAACATGTTCCTTAACCAAAGAAACCAATTCAGTGGGACCAAAATTACAACAGGGGACGTCATTATTTTTAACGTTGGATCCTATATTGTCTTTGTCAATGATACGAACGGTTGGCGTGCCTAAGTTCACAGCAGGAATGGCGCAAGGCGCTGCCGAAGCAACAGAGCAAGTATCACCAACCTCGCAGCCCATCACCAGAGAAGACAAACCCAAAACATTTCGGGGATCATCAACAACATTCACTTTCGTACCAATTTTAGACAAAGGCGCTAAATTAGCAGCATGACTGGAAGTCACCACGGAATCAAGTCCCATCCTACTTCGCGTATCCGGAGATGTCTGACTACTGAGCGGTGGGAAATCCAGGGGCGAGTGAAGGTCAAGACGAGCAAATCCGACATCCTCAGATCTAAAACTACGCCCTGAACGAGTAGAAGAGGGGGGGCGAGGCTGTGAAGAGGACATGGAAGGGGACGTAGAAAAGAGAAACGCGAGAGAGAAAAGGACAGGACGAAGCAAGATCAGACAGGGAAAATCGCCTGAAGCCATTCGCCATTATTCGCCATTGATGAAAAATGAATATTTCTGAATGAAAAAAAAAAAAAAAAAAAAAAAAAAAATGTATATTTAAAAACTTGCTTTTAAAACAACTTTCAAAACTTTTAACTTATATTTAAAAATTTACTCTGAATACGTACTTGATTTTTCAGGGAGAATTCCAACTTCAATCACTTAAATCAATTTCCCAAATTGATTTCCAATTTATTCAATTTGAAATAAATTTCTTCAATTACTCAATTCATTTCAAAATTCATTAATTATGGTCTTAATTATTGTTGTTGTTATTATTTTCCATTTGATTTTAAATCTTTTAACTGAAATATACAAATTTCAGCTTTTCCCAATTTCTTCTTTATTTTTTTTAAATAATTTAAATCCTAAATTTAAAATAAATGTTTTGTTCTCTTTTAAACAATAACATTGAAGTTTAAGTTTCATTAACTTTCTGTTTATTTTAAATTTCATTTCCATACTCGAGTTTTATTTATTAAAATTTTAAAGTCACTTTATTTCTTTTCCAATTCATTCTTAAATTTATCCAAATTTTATATAATTATTTTACTTAAAAATGCACTCTTTATTCTCTTTTCAAAAATCCAATTCTATATAATTTGATAACCCTGAGTACCGAAATATATTCAAGCAACTATAGCATTCAATATTTCAATATAATTCATCACAGAATATCCAAAAATCATAACAGAGAATAATAAACAATTTATATATATGTTGAGGAATCCAGCTGGATCCCTCCAACCTGTTTTCCCTGCATCCACAGATGTTAGCACAACACAAATACCAATCCCAAAACATACCATACTATAGCACATCAATCAATTCAACCATTCAAACAATTATTTAACTTTAATACTTTCAATTTATTCAACTGAGTGAGACTAACTCACCTTTGATTTTGCAATCACAATCCAAACCGGCTTGCCTCCTTTCAGATTATGACCTTGTATAAACATTTTATACAGTTTATTAATATTCGAATTAACTGAATAATAAATTGCCATTTTAATAATTTAATCAATCAAAAGTTCAATTTAAACAAATTTTCTTTTACTAAATTATCCTAGTAACTAAAATAATCGATCCACCAGTTAAACAAATTCATTATCTTAACACATTGTTTAAAATAAATTTGTAAATTTAAAATGTATATATTGACATTTAATTCCCTTTTTGAGCAACATATACACCAAAACTATATATATATATTTTCAAAAATCTAATCCTATAAATTTCCAGCATTTTGAATCTTCTACTCTCCTGTTCAATTTGTATATATATATATATATAATGATACATTAAAACAGGTATGTGTCTTTATACGTATATCTATATATATTATTATTATTATTATTATTTTCCAGTATAAACAGTTTATAACCTCAGTAGATATATATATATATATATATATATATATATAACCTAATTTAATAACATTTTAAATTCCACAAATTAAAAGAAAGAAAAAAAAGAAGCCGTTACCTACACACATCGCCGACGAACACACCAGCTATGCTCGAACAACCACCCGATATCACACGTCTCCTTCGTCACGTGCTACACCAAGTCACCGCATCATCCCACTGCCTTTCACGACCTTCCAACATCGAAGACAAACCAACCATCACAAACGACGAGCCTCCAAATCGCGATACCCAATCGAACGCCGAGCCTCCCAAATCGCGAAACCCCCCACCGTCTAAGTCGCAGCCACGATTCGCGCGACCCCTAATCTTCCTTGAATCGATTTCGCGAAGATGAAGTCGCGGTGATTTGATTGTAGTAACGAGGCTTTAGCTTTCAAATCGCTACCTCACGCTTATACCAAAGGTCGCCCCTTTTTGATTTAGCATTGTTGTTTGATTGATTTTTTTCTCTTTTAGTGGAAGAAGGAGACTGTAAAGTGAACGGCTTGAATTTGGGAAAGTATGTGATTAATTGATAGGAAGATGGCGTATACAAGAAGCTTGATTAATTAATTTAAATTCCATTAGATTATTATCAATTAAATTTTCAGCGCGTTTATATATCGTATACTCACACACTAACTCCGATCAATACAAAATTTGAAATCCGATAATAATTCAATATTACGGACCTAATGGAACTGGTTTCGTCGAATTCCGAGACTGTGCCTTGGAAGGCTATTTTCAAATATCAATTTAAACGATATATTTTCAAAACTGAACCTAACACTTCAAAAATCAATTTTAACACTTTTACTATCTTCAGTATTATCGATATAAATTTTACGAGCCTTCAAATTATTTTTAACAGGCTTAAAACTCTAGATTCAACAATTTACCCAACTTTAAATTATTTAATCCAATGGTTTAATTATCAAATAATTGGTGATATTTGAATTCGAGTTAAAATTTAACATTTAAATATTCAAAATCAATTGAATATTCCAATTTCAATTGCTCAAAAATTTCGGGTCGTCACATTCCTCCCCCTTTAAAAGAATTTCGTCCCCGAAATTACTAATTAGGAAGAATGGTCCAATACCCGTTTACTATTTTGTCAAAACCAGCAGTTTTTAACAACCCAACAATCTTTATTAAAGACACACTATCCATCTTACAAACTTTCCAAAACTCTTCCATTAGGTTTCTACCAATATCATTGACCCAATCCATTCGAATTTAAATTTTAAACCCAATTTAAATTTTCAAAAATTTCTCAAAAATTTTCTAACTCTCTAAATTTTCGAAAAATTTCGCCAGCGTCTCCTTTGTGCGGCTAGCTCGGTACTACTACAAAATGGCTCTACGGCCTCCCAAATCCAAAAAGAAATAAAAAGCCAAGTGGATAGATCCAAAAACTCAATCCAATTTCATACTGAAATTTAAACACATACCTTTTTGTCGAGCAATTCAAATTTATCTTTTGAAATCAAAACCAATTCTCCTTTCCTTCTATAATACCTGTATATCCTACCTAGCAATAATATCCAATCACAACATTCAAAAACATTTTATCGACTTCTTTACCAGATGTCAATATCTATTCATCCAAATATTAACTTACGAATATATTTGTAATATCAGTTTCCAACCAAGAATTCACCATTCCTTTCTTAAATTTAGTATAAGAAATTTATATGCTTCTTATATTCCCTTTCATCTTACTACTTAAGTTTATATCTATTTCTATTCAATTTAGTTTTCACATTCCATATGAATTTTATTTATTTTCAACTTTGAACATTTAATTTTATCTTCCATTTATAACTAATTTATGTCATTGTTTTAATTAGCTTCATTTACTAATTTATTTCAATTTCCAGTTTTGAAACCGTTTTTTCTTTAACAAAATTTTCCAAAAATTTTCAAAAAATTTTCTAACTCCCAAAATTTTCGGAAATTTTGACAGAGTCCCCTTTGTACGGAGGGACTTCTGCGATATCGCAGGATGCACAGATATATATATATATATATATATATATATATATATATATATATACACACATCGGCCTCAGGCCGGAAATCACAATATATATCAATATATGCAGTTCATATCTCCTATTTTGAATTCTTTTGCATAAGCGTACCTTTATTTAGCATTTAAAAGCAAGCGGCTTATTTAATTTGCATTTTGCGCGTCCAAATCCAGCCAAACGGCTTCCTTGAACCTGTACTTACTCAGTGTAAATATGTAAGTGCCAAAATCATGTAGCCTAACAACTTTTTATATATTTAACTAGCAAACAGGTGAATCTTCATAAGCAATGCAGGTTAAACAACATTTATAAGCAACTTATAGGGTTTCAACATTTATTTTAATTGTTTACAACCAATATACACACAGCTTCATTCAATTTAAATGGTTTACAGCACAGTTGCTTACATTCAATTCTTTTTAGCAAAAAAAACTCATATTTAATTCAATTGATCTCAAAATCAACTTATTTAACTTCTATCAACTCATAGAATTTTAATTACCTTTGTTTACATTAATCGACACTTCATTTTATATGCAATTTGATAATATCCAGGTGAATAAATAAGTACTTATGTTTTATAACCAATTTAAATTGATTTTAACTCAATTTGTACTTAATTTCATTCCATTTTTAAATTTATTCACAATCCATATATTCTCATCTTCATTGCATTTTAAATTCGAATCCATTCACTTGCATTTCATTTTACTAACCAAACTAGTTCATTCAAAACCATTTATTTTGCTCGACACATCCCATTTCATATTTGTTTATTCCAAACAATATTATTTAGCTCGAAGACAATCCAGGCTATTTCATTCAATAACCATTTCAATTTTATTCACGATCTACTTATTCACGATTCATTACTTATCCCCATTCACTTAAATCCATTCTATTAACTTAAAAACATTCTATTTACTCATTGTCACTAAGTTCTTTCAATTACTTAACAATTTAAATGGTTTACAATTATTTATTTAAGAATTTTATTCCATTAAATATTGTCGGTAACCCACCGAATTTTATTTTGATTAAAACTTATTTTCACTTGATTTAAATCCAATCCAATATCATTGAACTTAGTTTAAGTTGAATTCAATTCAACTCTCCCATCTATTTAGCTTAAGTCAATTTACTTCAAAATTTTTTTTTCTTTTTTTTTATACTTAAGCTCATTTCCATTTTACAAGTAAAATTTTCTCTTCTATTTAACTTAATTCTCTCTCAATTAAATCTCATTTTTTTTAATCTACAATTTTGTTTGATTAGTTATTACAAAATTTAAATTTCCAGATTTAACTCATTCAATTGATTACATGGCCATTTCCAATTTATTTCCACTTATTTGGATTTTATTTACAATTCATTCCATTACTATTTTAATCCATTTACATTTTTATCCGATACATTTCAATTATATTTAATTTATTAACACTTCAAGTTAAATTTTAATTTATAACTCAAGTTCCAGATCCCTATCCATTTTCAATTTACCACCCAATTTTATGAACTCACAATTCAATTACATTTACTTCACTAACAATTTAAGTCGAATTGGATTTATAACTTGAGTTTTATTTCCAATCTTCATTATTAGCTTACAATTCATCTTCTATTTAACTACATTGAACTCCATTTGCACATTTCATTAATTAATTTATTATTTTCACAATTCCATTCATTATAGGCTCGATTATATTCTTCTTTTATTCTTAACTCAAGCCTTACGCTTATTTATAACTCAAGCATATTTTATTCCATGCATTTTTAATCCTTTTATAAGTGGTTCTAATTTTTTTTATTTCAATTCATTCCATCCAATAACTCAATTGAATTCTTATTCCAATTCAATTTTATTTAAACTCAGATTTATTTAATCTCAATTCGATTTCAACTTAATTCAAATACAACTGGATATTATTTTCAGCCTACTCAATTACTTTAATCCAGTTAAATTTTATTTTCCAATCCAAGTTAATTTCATTTTTTAACTTTACACTTTTAATTTAAATTCCAACATTCAAAGCTTATATTTCCTTCCTGATTTAAAACTCATCTCAATTTATAAGCTTACAACTATCTCATCAGGATTTTTAAACACCCGACTTTTGGTTTCAAATTATTTTGAAATCTCCAACATCTCAAATCACATTTCTCAAAAGTCAAACCAATCCTGGTTTTTATTCCCAACAAATTTCCTTTGAAATTTTAAAAAACAACTTACTTTTCTAAACAAATCAATTTGGTAGCAATCCATCACTTGGAAATTCGAAAATGAATACTAATGATGCGGCCGTCATCATCAGAATTATTTTCCAATAACCCAAGTGATTTCAATGCTATATCACTTTCAAAATCCATTCAAAACACATTTTCTTTCAGAAATACCTCCAAAACAATAATACTATTATTTATCTTCAAATACTTCCAAATCTTCGGGATCCTAAAGTTTCAAATTCTGTTTTAATTCACATTTTAACTATAATGCATTTGTATAGTTTATGCTCATACAAATTCTCATGTGATTATATTTCAATTTATAATTTCTATTCAAAATTCATATTTATAAATTTCATTTTATAATGAATTTATTCCCTTAAACTTTGGTTATATTTCAATTTCTAGTTAAATTTTTACTTAACAATGATAATACTTTAAATATCATCATTCCTAACATCCAATTAACATCCAAGTAACCATATATTAGCTAAATAGTTTTCAAAATTTTTTCTTTATATCAAAATATTTTTTTGGGTAAAATTATTTCATTTACCCTCTTCCAAAAAATATATTATGTCGAACTGTTCTATTCAAGTGTTTAAAAACCCCTTCGATACAGTTGTCCAGACTGTGCCGACGAAGGTTCATATGCCACTCAATAAACCAATCAACAAATATAAAAACAATTTATATTCACTAACAAATATGCGCTCATATCTATTAATACCCGAATTCATTCTAGAGTACTACAGACTCTATGTAAATGAGTAATTCCCACCAGAGCCAAGACTATCACCAACCTAAGCTCTGATACCACTTGTAACGACCCGCAAATCCATACCCCTTGAGTCAACACTATCCTACCTAAATCAACTCAAGTTGTACAGAAATACGAACCATTTGGGTTAAAGAAGAAGAGGTAGAAGACGAGAAAATAGAATACAACAACAGAATCTAACCATCGCAGCGGAATAAAATATAATAAATAATAATGATCTTTACTCAAAATCAAATATATCTGTTTATATATTACATCATCAGAGTACATCATCAGAATTCACACAACATCAATAGCATACAACCGGATACACAGCTACTCAACACAGCGGAATATATATAAAACAAGTAAGAAAATACGTATCGTCATCCAGCTCGTCTCCTGAGCTCCACAGCATCATGTCCTATATTCTATAATACTCGGTCTGACCCGAGCATTACAGTTAAATAACACCCGAGTCAGTCTGGAATACCAGCGTGAGAAAATCACACCCAATTGATTATTAAAGTTTCAAAAATCCTTTGAAAACAAAAGCATCTCGTAAGACCACGCCACAAATAAACATGTCGGGTTTTTACCTTATGATAGCTAAAACACTTTTTATAGAAATCCTCTGATATTAAAATAGGGTCTATATACAAGTACTTATAAAATAGCTGAAATTGTTACATGATTAAATTCCAGCTACTAGCCACAGAGTGGGTAATACAAACAAAACTCGTACAAGGCTCGTAGGGAGAATGGATTTCCAACTAATGACTAGGCACTGGGGTACCACCTGCCACAGTACGGGGCCTAGATCACCGTACCGAGGAGTACGCCCGCCCCCTGCAACACAAGGCCGGGACTACCCCTTGTTGGATAATCCCGAGTGAGATCACCCCGCGGTTGGGATCAGCAACCGCCCACTAAGCCGAAATAAAAAGGGACATCTAGACTGGAATGACCTCACCCTGCTTGGGTGCTACCCACCTAGCCTTGCTGCATAACCCCTGATTTTCAGTCATTCCCATTTGATGAGGCTTGAGGCTAAGCGTTACCTTTATAGAACATATCCCTTAGAATGCCCATCGTCCACCTGACGATGTTTCGTTAGCATTCATCCATACAAGTCCGTCCCGGGTTCGAACGGAACCGAAGGCACTATTCCTACTACATCCATTTTGGAAATATCCTCAGGATTAGTAGCGACTAGCCCTTGCACTTCACTGCTCCATCTTCGAATCCAAAATCGTTTCCACGAAACGTACAAACCGGATCGAAGTGGTTTTCGAGAAATTAATCTCGATCCCGGTCTCTTTGAAACGATCAACGCGTTGTGCAATATTGATAATTGGTTATTTAACTATCAATTAATATTCACAACATCCATCACACAATAAATAATTTCCCAAATTATTTATTAACCTCAAAACATCTTCACAAGATATATTTCTATTTTCAATCCTTTGAGAACAGTTTCAAACCATTCTTTCTTTCCCAGAATAAACTTTCCCAAATATTTTCTATCTCCTCTGAAATCACCAAGCACAAAAATAGATTTTTAAAATAATTTAAAACATTTTACTTTGAAATATACTTTAATACATTCAAGTTAAAACTACATCAATAATTTATTAAAAATACATACTATATGAATATTTGAAAATAAGGTTACTTAATAAAATATAAAACTAGGTTTACACTTTTAAAACAAAATACTAAGTCACCCTTTAAATAATTATTGCTATAAAGATTAAAGTAAATACTCACTTTAGAATTTAAATATTAGAAATAATAAATTTTCCAAAACTTGCTTTTTAAAACAACTTTCAAAACTTTTAACTTATATTTAAAAATTTACTCTGAAAAGGTACTTGATTATCCAAGGAGAATTCCAACTTCAATCACTTAAATCAATTTCCCAAATTGATTTCCAATTTATTCCATTTGAAATAAATTTCTTTAATTACTCAATTCATTTCAAAATTCATTAATTATGGTCTTAATTATTGTTGTTGTTATTATTTTCCATTTGATTTTAAATCTTTTAACTGAAATATACAAATTTCAGCTTTTCCCAATTTCTTCTTTATTTTTTTTAAATAATTTAAATCCTAAATTTAAAATAAATGTTTTGTTCTCTTTTAAACAATAACATTGAAGTTTAAGTTTCATTAACTTTCTGTTTATTTTAAATTTCATTTCCATACTCGAGTTTTATTTATTAAAATTTTAAAGTCACTTTATTTCTTTTCCAATTCATTCTTAAATTTATCCAAATTTTATATAATTATTTTACTTAAAAATGCACTCTTTATTCTCTTTTCAAAAATCCAATTCTATATAATTTGATAACCCTGAGTACCGAAATATATTCAAGCAACTATAACATTCAATATTTCAATATAATTCATCACAGAATATCCAAAAATCATAACAGAGAATAATAAACAATTTATATATATGTTGAGGAATCCAGCTGGATCCCTCCAACCTGTTTTCCCTGCATCCACAGATGTTAGCACAACACAAATACCAATCCCAAAACATACCATACTATAGCACATCAATCAATTCAACCATTCAAACAATTATTTAACTTTAATACTTTCAATTTATTCAACTGAGTGAGACTAACTCACCTTTGATTTTGCAATCACAATCCAAACCGGCTTGCCTCCTTTCAGATTATGACCTTGTATAAACATTTTATACAGTTTATTAATATTCGAAATAACTGAATAATAAATTGCTATTTTAATAATTTAATCAATCAAAAGTTCAATTTAAACAAATTTTCTTTTACTAAATTATCCTAGTAATTAAAATAATCGATCCACCAGTTAAACAAATTCATTATCTTAACACATTGTTTAAAATAAATTTGTAAATTTAAAATGTATATATTGACATTTAATTCCCCTTTTGAGCAACATATTCACCAAAACTATATATATTTTCAAAAATCTAATCCTATAAAATTTCCAGGATTTTGAATCTTCTACTCTCCTGTTCAACTTGTATATATATAGATACATTAAAACAGGTATGTGTCTTTATACGTATATCTATATATTATTATTATTATTATTATTATTTTCCTGTATAAACAGTTTATAACCTCAGTAGATATATATATATATATATATATATGTAACCTAATTTAATAACATTTTAAATTCCACAAATTAAAAGAAAGAAAAAAAAGAAGAAGCCGTTACCTACACACATCGCCGACGAACACACCAGCTATGCTCGAACGACCACCCGATATCACACGTCTCCTTCATCACGTGCTACACCAAGTCACCGCGTCATCCCACTGCCTTTCACGACCTTCCAGCATCGAAGACAAACCAACCATCACGAATGACGAGCCTCCAAATTGCGATACCCAATCGAACGCAGAGCCTCCCAAATCGCGAAACCCCCCACAGTCTAAGTCGCAGCCACGATTCGCTCGACTCACAATCTTTCTTGAATCGATTTCGCGAAGGCGAAGTCGCGGTGATCTGATTCTAGTAACGAGGCTTTAGCTTTCAAATCGCTACCTCACGCTTATACCAAAGGCCGCCCCTTTTCGATTTAGCATTGTTGTTTGATTGATTTGTTTTTTCTTTTAGTTGAAGGAGGAGACTGTAAAGTGAATGGCTTGAATTTGGGAAAGTATGTAATTAATTGACAGGAAGATGGCGTATACAAGAAGCTTGATTAATTAATTTAAATTCCATTAGATTATTATCAATTAAATTTTCAGCACGTTTATATATCGTATACTCACACACTAACTCCGATCAATACGAAATTTGAGATCCGATAATAATTCAATATTACGGACCTAATGGAACTGGTTTCGTCGAATTCCAAGACTGTGCCTCGGAAGGCTATTTTCAAATATCAATTTAAACGATATATTTTCAAAACTGAACCTAACACTTCAAAAATCAATTTTAACACTTTTACTATCTTCAGTATTATCGATATAAATTTTACGAGCCTTCAACAGGCTTAAAACTCTAGATTCAATAATTTACCCAACTTCAAATTATTTAATCCATGGTTTAATTATCAAATAATTGGTGATATTTGAATTCGAGTTAAAATTTAACATTTAAATATTCAAAATCAATTGAATATTCCAATTTCAATTGCTCAAAAATTTCGGGTCGTCACAATAACAACTGACCAGAGTATAAACGATTCAAAAAATCTCTAATTCCCCAAAGTGCGGATTAGAGTACGCCGAGACCCCGAGTGCGGACTAGAGTATAAACGATTCAAAAAATCTCTAAGTCTCTAGAGTGCAAACTAGAGTACTCTAAATTACCAGAGTGCGGACTAGAGTATAAACGATTCAAAAAATCTATAAGTGCCCAGAGTGTGAACTAGAGTAATGTGAGTCCCCAGAGTGCAGACTAGAGTATAAATGATTCAAAAAATCTCTAAGTCCCCAGAGTGCGGACTAGGGTACTCTGAGTCCCCATAGTGCGGACTAGAGTATAAACGACTCAAAAAAAATCTCTGACTCCCCAGAGTGTGGACTAGAGTACTCTGAGTCCCTAGAGTGTGGACTAGAGTATAAACGATTCAAAAAAATCTCCAAGTCCCTAGAGTGTGGACTAGAGTACTCTGAGTCTCCAGAGTGCAGAATATAGTATAAACGATTCAAAAAACCTCCAAGTCCCTAAAACATGGACTATAATACTTTAAGTCCCTAGAGCGTGGACTAGAGGATTTATGATTCAAGAAATTTCCAAGTCATGTGGAAGCAGATCGGAGCTTACGTAACCCATGAAATTTCAAATTCCGACTACAAGTTAGGCAATAAGCTAAACACTGAGAATCGTGGAAAATAAAGAAATAAAGTTTTATTCGCTAATTTAAAGTAAAGTTTCACTACAATTTCTCTTGAACTCGGAGCCAAAAGTCTATTTACAACAACTTTGAGAATAAATAGAAACAACTACATAATTCAGACATGTTCGGGTTGAATAAGGCACGATCAGATAGCTACTTTTTTGATTTCTTCTCCTTCCTCGGCTTCTTCGAAGGCTCCTCACCCGAGCATTTTCTCTTGGATGCCTTGCTTCCTAATGAGATGGTTCTTGGGAAAGGAGGAGGAACTTCCAGTGGCTTGGTCCCACCGGGGAGAATGACCTTTTAGGGCCTGTTCAAGGGATCATCCAATTCCATCACTTGGGGCTCAACCTTAATCTCAACTTTCTTCTTCTCCTCTTCCATGATTTATTCCTCCATGCTCAGTTTTAAAGTATGTTTGACTTCGTCGTGTTCTTCTGTAGGTGAGGGGTTCTCGATTTTATCCTCTTCGAGCGCGCCGATCATTTGAGCATCGGGTCTGGGAGCATTCCCAGTGTGAGATGACTCTCCCAATTTCTCTTCCTTCTCCGTGGTGGCATCGCTCCTTGGAGTTGTTTTAGGATTATAATGGCCTATACAAAGTTATAA
The DNA here is from genome assembly GCA_030765085.1 of Allium cepa. NCBI lineage: Eukaryota > Viridiplantae > Streptophyta > Magnoliopsida > Asparagales > Amaryllidaceae > Allium > Allium cepa. Next base: position 84,813,707 of record CM060928.1, on the reverse strand, counting down.
AAGACAAATGTTAGAATACATTTATTACCCGCTAAGAAGCAATGATTATTTGAACTTTAGAAAGGAAGGTTAAGTACCAGTCACTGGCTGACTCTCAGCTGTTTTGGAAGTCTCACTCTTTGGGATAGTGGACAAAATGTGAATATTGAGCCCAGGTTTCTCTAGATCATACCCAATAGGCCATTCAAAAGGATCGAGTGGAGAGCGACTGGTCGACTGAAGAGAAGGAAGAACTTGAGATTCAGTCCCAAATGGACCAACAACTTCGTCCTTCCCTTTTGATGAGGAGGAATCTCTTCCATAAAGGACTTTGGCTGCAGATAAGTTGGAAGGCTCGTCTCCTCGTAGCACTTCCTTCATGAGAGAATCCTCATCAACTCCTTGGTGCCCAGCTATACTCATTTGATTTTTATCAAATTATCCCATGCCTCAGCTAATGATTCGAGTTAACCCTCGCCCAAAAAAGATAGATCTTGATGCATGAGAACCCGAGCGTTGTATTCAGCAATAAGCGGGTCAAATTGGCATTTGATTTCTTCTCTTTCGGGTTCAGCATCTATCTCAAGATGAGAGTCAATTTATGTCAATGCCATTCTTTTGCTCTCCTCACGGGCTGCGTCCCTTAATGCTTCAGCTTTGGAGAGCTCCTCATCAAGCTTTGTTTTTAGGAGTCGTGTAGCGACAATCTCATCGCAATATTGTTGCGACTCCTCTTAAGCGACAGTTTTTTTCTTCCTTCTCTATGAGAAGTAGCTCCTTCTATTCTTTGACTCGTTGAGTAAGGACATCTTTCTCTTTTTGAACGAAGTCTTTTTCTAAGGTTAAAGCGCCACAGCCTTGAACCGCCTCATCAATTTCCCTTTTGTGCGTAGCTTCCAGACGACTGACTGCCTCGGCTGTATCTTAAACGCTTTGTTGGGCAACTCGAGTTGAGATTTATATGAGGAAAGCTCTTTATCCTGGACTTTGATAATGTCTTTATCATGGATGGCTTCAAGTTTCAAGCGATCGATCTCATACTGGCGTTCCATAGAAATTTTTGAAACTTTTTATACCAAGTGGACAAACACATTGTGTTGAACATAGACATCGTTATTGCAGGCGATGGCGCTTTGTTTGACATGCCATGGAATTGGGTGAATCACAGGAAGAAATTTCAGTCCATCGAAGCATATCTTTGAAAATGTGGCTTTAAGTTCAGCTAATCTTTCGGCTATTGACGGATCATGTGTAAAGATTGGAAGGGTTAGCTTAGCTGGAGCCACAGACTTTTTATGAGGCTTATGAGATTGCTTTGTGCTGGACGAACTAGAGTGTTTGTCATGAGGAGCTTCAGATTGAGACCCCTTCTGAGCAGATTTTTCCCTACCGTGCTTTGAGTGAGGGGGAGGATCGTCGGGCTACGAAGAATGGCTGTATGTTTTTATTCGAGAAGATGATGAGTCTTTGGGACGGTAGTCCCTATCGTCGCTATCATCTCTTTCTCGGCACCTACCTGACCCTAAATCCCGACTGGAGTGGTGAAAGATAGAAGATCCACGAAGGCAGTCGAGTCTGTGAGTGCGCCCTATATCACCTGCACAAAAATCAAGTGAGGACGAGTTAGCAAGAGTAATATGATGGTTGAAGTTGAAGTGCAGGGTGAAGTGGAAGTGTTCGTATGTGTCCTAGTGATTCCCCCCAATGGACCAATTTCTTTTGCTTTACTTATTAGGGTTGACTCTCCATGTCAACCAGCCAAATCTCCTACATTGCTTCTCGTGGGTGAATTAAGGCTCATATCTCCTAGGTCGTTAAAACCATAATTCAGTAAGTCATCGGGGATGGTCAGGTCCGAAAGACCTTTTAGTGAACCCTCTGAATGTTGGGGAGACGAATTTTTCTCGATCGGCGTGATGGTAACTTTAGAAGTCATGCCAACTGTTTTCTTCTTCAATTTATAGGCTAATCTTTCTTACCTCTTCGAAGGGGAAGCGATTTGGTGACGTCAGGTACGTCGGTTATGGGTGCAATATCAGAGCCTAGGTTCTCATCGGTCGTTTTTGGCGCCTCGGCCTCCTTTATTTCACCTTCTTCAAATATATTGGGGGTTACTCCTATAGAGGGCATCGAAGGCCCAGCATGCCCTTTTCCTTTTTCTGAGGCAGGTCCGGTTGTAGTGGCGCTGGGAGGGAGACTTGTTCGACAACATTCCACCAACAATCCGAAAAGCGATATATTGGAAATGATGGATTTGATCTCCTGGTCTCCCACGGGAACAACTCAAATGGCCACGATGGCCTCAGAATACCCGATGCCTTCGGGACGTCGGCCGATACCTGTAAAAATCGAAAGAAGTTTATAAAGTATGCACCTCATGCCTTAGACAAATATTGGTCCGAAAATGGACCTTACTCCCTTTTAGCCATCTTCCCGCAAAGACGGGGGGCAGCGTACATAAAACCGTTCTTGCTTATATTGGGAGAATTTACTCCACGCCCCTATCAGCATCTGACACTTAAAGTGTGGTTTAAGGAATATGAAGGATGGACTGTCAGACCGTCTTTTGAAGCGATAAATGTAGCGGATATCACCGGGAGTGGGGAGCCTGAATAATATGCTCATGAAGAGAATACAAGTGTCGTAGATGAACGCGTGACTATTGGGATGTAGCTGTGCTGGGACGATCCCGATATACTGTAACACTTCACGAAGAAAAGAGTTAAAAGGTGGCACGCTACCAACCCAGCCCATGAAATTATTGCACGCCGTATATCTGCTGGGGGTTGGTGAGGTCGATCTTGCCCTGATGGAACTAAAACGTCGTCAAAAGGGATTTCGAGAATTGTACACAACCGACGAAGACCGGCTTCGTCGATTTTCGAAGCTTGTGAATCGTTAGGATCATCCAGGATGACCGCTCCGTCTATAACATCAAGAGCTGGGCCAATAGCTGCAGCTGATGGATTTGGGATGACCTGTGCAAGAGTTGTCGATGGATTCGAAGTTCCTACTACCTCCTGTTGAGAACTTGGCTCAGGCTTGTCGGAAACTGTAGCAGAGCTCGATCTTTTGGACATCTTCAACGGGAAAAGAATATGGGTAAATACCTGTTTGAACTAGACAATCGATATTAAATATGATGGCAAAAATATTTCCCTTCGTGTGGTGTGTGGACTAGTGCAATCATTCGAGTACAAGTGTAAAAGAATTAAAGATTTAAAGACCGATGAAGTGTGATTGAGCATTAAATTGCCATCTTTGAAGACCGTCATCGCTGACCATCCTCGAGAATTTGTCCTATGTTCGGTTGTATGGGTCTTGAAATCGGACATTGGCATTGTATGTTAAAGGCCGTTATTTGCTTTTGTTAAGTTGAACTTGCGTCTATAGTCCTTAAAACTATGGAGTCATTAGTCAAAACAGTTCCACATGCTCATGTGCTTAAGTCCTTGTCATTTTCCATTGTTCTATGGTTAGGCGTGGAAGTATGTGATCTTAACATATGCTATGTTTAAGTGGAGATGATTCTGGTTGCCAATGCCGACCCCAAAGACCGAAGCCGATCGCCTTTTTGGACCTGCGTACTGAACCACCTATCTACAAGCTACCAACCGACCTGCTAGACTAACAACACCAACCCACTCACTCTCCTCACCGATGCTTTCTCGACACCGAACGGCCTATTTGGGCTACACCGAACCATGCTTGCTCGGTATGCCGAACCCTCCTTGTGAACCCTCATTCTAGGCCGAACGACACTCTCCTATTCTAGACCGAATGACACTCTAGCACTACTCCCCTAGGAAATTTACCAAGCAGAAGATATCCACTCGAAATATTGACCCAGAGTTGTTACTTCCTTCATCGAACGGCTGCAATTCGTTTGTACCAATCCGCTCACCTTAAAGTCACCGAACAGCCTCAACCTAACATATGATGAGCAGCTCATTCTTTGAGATTTGGACCTGTTTCATTACTAAACTCCTAATGATTCAGCATTAGCACGGTAGGCTACCGACCGTCCTTCCTCGATCATTCGACAAGCGGAGTTCTACGAATCATACACCGGCTACTACGAATCACTAGACTCTCTTCTTCTCCATGTCCTCGACCTCAAGTCAAGGCTATAGCCATTCCTTCTGCTACCTTACCCTAGCTCCACCAAGATCGAACCAAATTCCTAATTTAAGGCAAACTCCCATCTCCAATTCGTCCTCCCCCTCACTGGTCCCTACTAATTTCTGCCTAAAAACCTACGCGGCTCCTAATTTGGGAGGATAAGTCGAGCGATAGATTCATACCTATATGCAAATCTTATGACCTATGCAAACTTTTGGGTTCGGGTCGAGATTCGTTTAGCTTCAATGGCAGCTCGAGTTGCAAAGTGGAAGACGTAGGCTTGAAAGGAAGAGGGTTGGAGTGACGGGCAAGGCTTTGGAGGAAATAAAGTCATGGGGGTTATAAGAGAAAAATGTAAGTAAAAGTAAAGGAAAGAGGAGGAGAAGTGTAGGCTTTTATATGAAGAAGAGAAGGCGAACATGCATTACCCTGTGGAACTGGTTTGAGCACCATGGTGGGTCGGTGAGTAAACATAACCGAGCGACACCAAGTAGAGTGGCTACATGGCTCGGTGTTCGTACGCTGAGCCATCCCTTTAAAAAAGAGAGAGAGAGAGGAATTATTACTAAAATAAAAATTACATAAACGTACGCACTTGATGCAAGGAAAGTTCACCATGCGACGACCTTCGTGAGATCGTATACACTCGGCTTTTGAAAGCAGGAACCGGTTACTGATTCAACGTGTGTTGTGTTGTTTCACACAACACACTTTGGGGAGGGGGGCAAATGTTACCCGGCACCTTGGCCTGGCTATGAGACGATAGTTACAGAGGTAATAGATAGCGCCAGATAAGACTCTGACCAAGGAAGGTTGGAGGTATAAAGGGTTTGGGACATTCGATATGATCGGTATTTCTGTATGGTTCGGTTGAAGTGAAGGAACACAAGGCTTGAAAAAAGTGGGAATGCAAAGTTTGGTCTAGATTGTTCAACAAGCACCGCTTAGTCAAGAACAAAGGTCATGCATGGGCTCGGTCGAGATGGACAGCATGGATCGCTCGGCCAATGAAGGTAAAAGTGGGATGGTTCGGTCTGGATTCTCGAGGAAGGATGGCTCGGCATTTTGTGGATCGGCCAGTATAGAGAGACAAAGCAGTTCAGTCCAAAAGGTTCAGCAGTTGCCGTTCGGACTAGGTGAGGTAACAGGCATCCTTCAACTGCAACCAGGATGCCATTGTCGCTCGGTCGGCAGTGGTTCGACACAAGTGATCGGTTTACCCGGTTCGATGCAATATTAAGTAGTTAGCTTATTCTTGGAAGTCAACATCAGGGTGAGGAGGTCGGCATTGCTTCACTTTGAGATCAATTGCGAGTTGCTTCGAGTTCTTTAAGGTCTTATTCCGAATCATTTGCTAAATGAACACCGGTCGGCTATGATAGTTCGATATTCCTAGATCGACCATAGTCGTTCGAAATGCCTGGGCCAACCGACTCGAGGTCATCATCCATGGGACGTTTGCCTTGGTCTTGGGCCTGCATAGAGCATCTAGCCTATCTTCGTTTATAAATAGAGGGGCGGGGGTACAGCGGAGGGGACCTTTTTTCGAAACTCCGGGGACACTGCCATTTTCTACACTAGCTTTCTTTTGGTTCAAACTTGTATTCGAGCTATTTGTTTACGGATTGTATCCGTGTTCAAGTCTTTGAGAAAAGCAATAAAGATTATACTAACACTGGACATAGGCAGTTATGCCGAACTACTATAATTCTGGTGTTCTTGTTTCTACAGTTAGTTTTGTATACACTCCGCTATTTTAATTTATTTTCTTCATTAATCTCTCGACATAATTCTACTCAAGGGTGTTAGTGCCTAATTTTGGTGCTAACAATAGTCAACTCAAGTCAACTCAAAGTTAAAGTCTTTGGCCAGAGCATTTTGGTTAATAATAATTGTTATTATTGAACCAATGACTTTGTGGATGAGGTTGGAATTTTGACCATCACCAAATTCCATAAGTCCAAAGTGATATAGTTTCGACGAGGAGAATTGGTGTAAACAAATATCGCAGCCGGGTAACGCTTATTAAACTAAAATTGGATTTTTACCGAAAATGAGTAAGCGATAAATTGAGCCATACCGTCACACCACCTGCTAAGTGACGTGTGAACGTTAATGATATGCACGTAAATGTGCATATATTTACGTGCATATTTTATCTCTTTTTATTTAGATAAACATCATATTTGGGCATTTTAACATCTTTAAAACCAAAATTCAATTATTTTCAAACCATCATGTTTTCATCTTCATTCAGGGGAAAAACGATCATTTTTGTGCATGTGTCAATGTAGGAATTTTTACTTGGACAATTTTTATGATTTTTATAGCATATTTTGATGCATATGGAAGAAGGATTCATGATGATATATGCATGCACAAGAAACTACAAAGGGATGAAGAGGAAATAATTCAAGTTCAAGATCATGGAGGACCCCATCTATTTACCTTGATTTTCAATTAGGAGCTTAGCACATGCTAAAAGGCCATTAAAGCTTCATGTACAGTTAAGTGGGGGATTAGTGGATGTTAATGATTACTAGGTGGCCACACTACCTCAAGGATACTTTGGGAAGCTCCCTAAAAAGGGAATTAGGGTTTTATGCATGTATAAATAACCCTCTTATGTACATGAGAACATATTATACCTTTCATATTACTTAGGAAATTAGAGTGCAAAATTGTAAGCAATGTTTCATGAAATAAAAATGGCTTCTTAGTCTCTTTCTCTTCTCTTATTTACATGCTTTTATTTACTTTCCATGCTTTTATTTATGCTTTTTCCTTTTCTTTATTAGTAAATTAGTTTTACATTCATATAAGTAGTGCAGTTTAATTCCTTTTGTTGTAAGTAGTTTAATTACATTCTCTTCTTTGCTTATTTTCTATTTTCTTCTCTTTTTAATGTTGAAATTTACTTGTGCTGCTTCAATGCCACAAATGAGTAGCTAAACTCCTTCAATTTAGGGATAATGAAACTCTTAAATATTATGTAATTTCAACATTTCTATGGTTTATGATCACATTTGACTTGTGCTTCATGAAGTAAGTTTTGATGTAAGTTTATACAAGTGGATTTCATAACTTACATTACTTATGCAAATGAGCTATTCTTATTCAACATAAACACAATTTACATCATCATTTGCTAATTAATTTTTGGTTTTGAATGGAAGTAAAAATGAAATTCGATGATCTATATTACTAGTTACAATAGTAAATAGATCATATTTAAAATATCTTTTGCTTTGGCTTCATTTTCATGAGAATTATAAGTGGTATAATTGTTTTTTAATAGTTCGATGGTTTGAGTTACATTAATTAATAACATAAACAAAGCATACTTATGATAAATACAATAATTATTTCACTTAATATCAAAGCTAGATATCATAAATTATTGTTTATTGATTTACAAAAAAAGGAGTGAATTTGTCCCTAAATTGTTCTCTAGTTCAATAGTTTTTTAATCACATTTTAATTCTAGTTCTAGCTTCATTTTGTTTCTAGTTAACAATTTCTCCTACATTTAGTTTAATTTGATTGAATAGATTTTTAAACTCTAACAATTTCCTACGGATCAACCCGTATTCGTCACGTACTACGATAGTAAGCTGTGCGCTTGTGGTTATTTTAATTTTGAAATTTTTCGACAGTTTTCTAAACTGATAGAAATTCCATCGTTTAGCAAGTTTTTGGCGCCGTTGTCAGGGATTTGCTTTGATTTTGATTTTCTATTCTTCAGATTATTTTTCTTTGTTTGATTTTTATGTGTTTTATTTTGTGTGTTTGTTTGCAATTAACAAAAAAAAATTATGTGTTTGTTTTTTACATTTGTTTGTGTGCATGTTATTGTAGCCTATCTATTTCCATTTGCATTTCCATATTAAAAAAAGAGCATATACAATTTCAAAAACAAAAAGAAATTTCCATTGCATTTTCAAATACATTTTCAACTTTTAATTAACAATTACATTCTTCATTTTCTTCTTTTGGTTTACACTGTGCATACATTGCTTTTCACTGTTTCATTGCTGTGACTGCTGTGCTTACTGCTTCTGTGCACTTCAAACAGTGCACTGCATTCAAAACCATTCTCTTCCCCTTGTCATCTCTTCAACCCACCTCTGCATTCAACACTTGCAACCCTTCACACTGCATTACAACACCTCCTTATCAAAAACACTCTATCCACTGTTACATTGCAAAGCACTTCCATACCACATCGTCCTCAACCACTAAAACACATCACTTACTCCTTTCCAACAACTACAAAACCCTTTCCAACTGTCACTGTGCCTTTAAGTCTGCTCTGTCATAGTCATAACACCTCTTTTCAACAACCTATCGCATTTCTGCTCATCGCTGTCGCAACCAACTTCCTCCACTTCATATCAATACTGCACTGCATCACCATCCCCGAATAAATCACCTCACTTCTCAGCCACAAAAATTACACACTAACACCATTAAAACTTCCATCACAACATCACATTTCCATACCGCCTGAACCAGACACGTCTTCTACCAGTTCTACTCCACCCTGTACACACATCGAACCACTGTTATACATCAACACCTCACCACCTCAACAAAGTCATATACCACTGCCTGTAACCACTCCATTTCATTCACCATCATTCTTGCCCACATATCAGACACATCACTGCATTGCCTACATTCCACCACTTCATTTGCATATCCTACCAAACATTCACCACATTCATTTCAAACATTCGTTTCATACCTGAAATCATCCACCAACATCTCGACCACCTCATCACACCTGCCACCAACAACAGCAGCAACCATACACAACTATACCCCATACCATCAACCAATCACTCCACCATTGCCTGCAGAAAAAACTACTCCTCTGACCATCAGCCTGAACCACTCTACTTCCGCTTCACAACCCATATCATTATTGTTATCCCGCATTTTAGCAAAGCCGCGACACCAAAAGATCACTCGGAAACGGAAAACAGTCAGTCTCGGAAATTAATCGTACTTCGTTTCGCTATGGGTATCACTGAATTTTGTCTGAGTCCGGATTGAGCTACAATTGATGGGACATGAGAGGAAAGATCATAGAAGTTATCATCTCGAATTTCAAGTCAATCGGAGTTCATACGCTCAAGTTATGATCGATTCAATTTGAAGGAAAAGGCCCGAGATTCGAACCCATCAGGTTCGAAACCATCACCTTCGAACCCATCAGGTTCGAACCCATCACCTTCGAACCCATCAGAGTGCCTCGGGTTCAAACCCATCAAGTCCGAACCTACCAAGTTCATAATAATGGACCTCGAATCCATCGGAGAGTAGCTGGTTCGAATCTATCAAGCATCGGTCGTTCGATTCCATCGATAGGTCTTCGTTCAGACCCATCGTTGGAACCCTATTCCAACCCATCCAAGAAGCTTCGTTCGAATCCACTGGGTCAGCTAGCCATGGTGACGTGTCCTTCATTGGTTCGAATGCGCCGAGATATTAGGAATCGAAGCGGTCAACTCGGAGTGAAGACCGGATCGGTTCGAGATTTGCGCTCCACGTCGCTGCGAAGGCACGTGCCACCATCGGTTTGAAACCACCGGTTCGAATAGATGGTTTCGAACCAAACAGCCATGCAGAAAACGCCATTTCGAATCCGTGATATCTCGCAATCCACTGATCCAAATGCCATGAAATTTTCACAGAAGCTTGCATACATGTTGAAGGATGTCCATGCCAAATTTCACCTCGATTGGATGAATTCTCGATCGGTTCGAATGGAGTTCGAACCTATGCCAAGGTGGGCCCGAACTTCCTGAGGCTGGGCATGTGGGCCCCCTCACGTGCCAGAAGCGGTCTCCCGAGTTTTCAGCGAAATATCAGCAGCCTACGCCTATAAATAGAGCCCCAGGGCCAACAGAAAAGGGACTTTTTGGATTCGAACGCACCCAGTCTCTGCCGGATTGAGATCTCCATCATTTGATATCACAATCTTGCTGTTAAATTCGAATTCCTAGCTGTAATCCACTGTTGATTGCTGTACCGACTTGTAATCATTGAAAGAAAGTCAATAAAAGTATAAAAATTTCACAGTGGACGTAGGCAACACGCCGAACCACTATAAATTGCTTGTCTACGCGTTTATTTACATGCTATTTGGAGTTTTTGTTAGATAATCCTCTGTTTTAATTTGCATCCTTCATTTATTATCTCTTCAAAAACTTCCGACGAGTGTTGTGCCCAATTTTGGTACAAACACTTTGGTGCTTTCACTGAGAAAACTCAGTTTTTCTCCCGCTCCCCGGATCTGTCATCGATACCGGATTGCATAAATCTAAGAGAGAGATCCGAATCTCAAACTCAGATTCCTTCCGTTCTATTCAGATTTGATAAAAGTCTAGGAAAGGATCCTACTATTCACAATGGTGAGTACCAGAACCACCTCTGACCTTGGTAACCAGGAAGGCTGGGATAGGCCAAATCCCGCGCAGCTACCATCTACTCAAGACGTCGCCGGGCCTTCGGAGTCATCCGGACCAGTAACGAGGCAAGAATTTCAAACGTTGCTCTAGGAGCTAACCCAGAGTCGACAACAGTTGACGGAGCAACTACGCGCTAACGCTGAATTAACCCGCCAGCTACACAGTCATAAGCGCAGGCGGTCTAGGAGGGATTACGCATCCCAATCTTCCACGGAGAGTTCAGCTTCCTCCGATTATCATCGCTGACCTCCACGACCCCGAATGGATGGGAATTATGCACAGGCTACCGGAAACCTTCCGGCATTGACGGTCGGGCAACTACGGGTCGGCCCATCTGCTAGCTTCCATATAGGGCCTTCCTCCCGGGGAGGCTTTGTTCCTCAACACACTACCGACAACCGTCCTGCAACCATTGCTACGGAGCCAGGGGTTGACATCCATACTTTGTCGGATCAGAACCGCCACCAACGACGGCAAACTCCTGAGCCGTATGTACCAGAATATGTCGAACCAAGGAGGCGAGACCCGGACCGTCGACAACATCCGGTCCAGTCCCGCATTGTGGAACCCGACCACACTTTGGCTCGACATGCCCAGAACGCAGCTGTAACGGATCTTCTGGAAATGATCAGGCAGATGATCCGTGAAAGTCAGGGGTTTACTAACGACGACTGGGGGATCTTCCGGAGTCACACCCCATTCACAGACGAAATCCTGTATGCCGAACCCCCTCGGCGATTTAGGATGCCCACGTTACCGATGTACGAGGGAAACTCGGACCCCAATCAGCACATATTGAAGTATGAATGGTCCATGAGCGCCGCTAGAGCGGACGATGCGGTCAAGTGTAGGAGCTTTCCTATCTCTTTGGGGGGCATTGCTACGATGTGGTTCACGCGATTGCCACCCCGTTCTATCTCTTCGTTCAATCAGCTGGCCAGGAAGTTCGTGGAACAGTTCCGCATGCATGTTGCAAGGCCTAAGGACGTCAACACTTTGTCTAGTGTTACCCAAGCTCCAGGAGAAACTCTTAGACACTATTTGGAGAGATTCCATAAGGCCTGTGTGGAAATCACCAATCCCAATGATAACTCGATTCTGATGGCATTGATGAAAGGGATTGACCCTGATTCAGATTTTGGAAATTGGTTGGCAGGAAAACCACCTGCGTCGTTGGACCGCTTCTACTCCAAAGCCGCCCAGTTCTTGAGGCATGAGGACGCGAGGCAGTCTAGGAAATAGGACGACGCAGGACCCAGTGGAGAGGGGATTCAAAGTAATGTGGCTGTTAAACAATCGGGAGAGAGTTCTGGGAAAGTGCCGTTAAATATCCAGAACGAGCAATCACAACCGAAGAATAATGGGAATCAGAGCAGGAAGCGGGATCAGGACCGTGGCCCAAGGCGTAGGGCCCCTATGTTCGACAATTATACTCTGCTGAATACATCGTTGGAGAACGTATATCTACAAACTTGTAACGCCATGCAATACAAGAAGCCTACTCCGAAGCCGTCGTCGGAGAGACAGATTCAAACGGGCAAGTTTTGTAGATTTCACGACAGTTACGGCCACAATACCAATGAATGCAGACACTTGCAGGATTTGATTGAGAAGTTGATCAGGGAAAGGAAGTTGGACCAGTTTGTACGGGCACCGCAGTCTGGCGGTGTGGGTCTGTCAAACCAGAACGATCGGCCAAATCAGCCAAGGCAGGAAGAACCCGCCCGAACGGGCGGAAGGCTAGTGATAAACCACGTCAGTGGTGGTCCCCATCCAGCGGATAAGAGTTGGAAAGAGATGGAGTCATATGCTAGCTCGGTTAGGCATATGAACTTCGAATGTTGCAGTAGTTATGACGAAGGGGCTCCGGCCAAACAACAAAAGACGACGGCAGATGACATCGTGTTCCGGAACCGTGATGCAGACAGGGTCGAAGCCCCGACTATTGACCCGCTTGTTATATCCGCCCAGGTTGGTCCTGCTTGGATGAAGAGGATACTGGTGGATAGTGGGATTTCAGTCAACATTTTGTTCAAGAGAGCTTACGATCAGATGAAGATGGAAGCCAAAGATCTGAAACCCTGTCAGTCCAGGATTCACGGCTTCGATGGAAGTGCTAATATACCCACGGGGGTTGTGGAGTTACCCGTGGAGTTGGGGATCGGTGAGTGCAGAAGAGTACGCATGTTGCAATTTGTTGTTTTGGATATACACTCACCGTACAATGCATTTCTGGGCCGACCGGCCCTTGCTGAATTTCGGGCGGCAATCGCCCCGTGGTGTTTGACTTTGAAATTTCCTACCGATTGTGGTATCGGTGTGATTCATGGAGATCAGGCTGTTGGAAGAGCCTGTTATGTTGCGGAGCTGCGAGAGGCGCAGCGAAGAGAGAAAGGGAAGGGTGTAGAGGAATCTCTCTGCGTCCGTTCTGCCGATAATTGACAATTGGTGCCTGGGCCTCGGCCCGGGCACCACAACCAATTCCAGAAAGATCTTGACCCAAGGGACAACGACAACAATGAAGAATCTACAAAGAGTCAGACTTCTCCGGCTGAACTAACTATCAATGTCCCGATCGATAATGATGGCGATGATTCGAGAATGTTAAAAATTGGGTCTCAATTGAGCCAGGGGGCACAACAGGAATTGGTTTAATTTCTCCGGGCGAATCTTGACGTGTTCGCCTGGACGCACTCTGACATGTGTGAGATCTCGCCGGATATCACGAGCCACACTTTAAACATTGACCCACGGTATATCCCGGTCAAACAGAAAAGGCGTGGTATGGATCCAGAGAGATCTGCCGCCCTTAAGGAGGAGGTCGATAAGTTGAAAACAAATGGGTTCATTAGAGATGCTTTATACCCGGAGTGGGTGTCCAACCCAGTACTTGTCCGGAAACCGAACGGGAAATGGAGAACGTGTATCGATTATTCTGACTTGAACAAGGGTTGCCCGAAGGACAATTTTCCAGTTCCTCGAATCGATCAGCTTGTTGATTCAACCGCCGGACACGAATTGTTATCCTTTATGAATGCTTACTCGGGCTACAATCAAATACCCATGCATGTACCCGACCAAGAGCATACGAGCTTCGTGACTGATCTGGGACTATACTGCTACAAAGTCATGCCTTTTGGGTTGAAGAATGCCGGCGCAACCTATCAACGTTTAGTTAACCGAATGTTTTTCGACCAGATCGGGAAGACCATGGAAGTTTATGTAGATGACATGTTAGCAAAGTCATGGTATTCTGTTGATCACGTAAAAGACTTAGGATCGATGTTTGATATCCTCTGGAGATATGGGATGAAGCTCAATCCGCTAAAATGTCATTTTGGAGTTGCATCCGGAAAATTCCTTGGGTTCATCGTCAACGCCTGAGGGATAGAGGCTAACCCTGAAAAGATTTGGGCCATCAGGAATCTTCAAACTCCAAGGACCATAAAACAAGTCCAGAGTCTCAATGGGAAAGTCGCAGCGTTGAGTACGTTCATCTCGAAGTCAACTGACAAATGCATCCCTTTCTTCGATCTGATCCGAAAAGGGAAACGAAACTTCGAGTGGACCGCAGAATGTGAAGGTGCATTTCAGTCACTGGTTCAACATCTTTCTACACCGCCGATTCTCTCAAAGCCTATTGATCACGAACAGTTATATCTTTACTTAGCGGTATCTGAAAGCGCAATCAGCGCAGCATTAGTCCGGGAGGAAGACCGAGTGCAAAAACCGGTATATTATGTAAGTAAACGGTTGACCGGAGCCGAGAGGAACTATCCCAAGCTGGAAAAGTTGGCATATTGCCTAGTCATTGCCTCAAGAAAGCTCCATCCGTATTTTCAGGCTCATCCTATCACCGTATACACCGACCAGCCGTTACGACAGGTCCTCACGCGGCCTGAGACGTCTGGTAGGTTACTAAAATGGAACATCGAATTGAGCCAGTTTGACATTGCTTATACTCCGAGAAGGGCCATACACGGTCAAGTTCTAGCAGATTTCGTTGCTGAATTCACTATACCTGAGGAGTTACCTGAGAGTAGCGAATCTCCTAAACACATATGGAAGTTATATACTGACGGTGCCTCCAATGAACGGTGTTCGGGAGCAGGGGTAGTGCTTGAAACCCCTGAAGGCCGATCCATATGCTACGCCCTAAAGTTTGAGTTCCGTGCAACTAATAATGAGGCTGAATATGAAACTTTACTTACTGGGTTGAAGCTGGCCCACGACCTGAGAATTGTCACTGTAGAGATTTATTGTGACTCTCAATTAATCGTATGTCAAGTCCGAGGTGAATATCAAGCTAAGGATCGAAGACTAGCTGCTTACTTAACTCGAGTCAGGGAAATTATTGATCGTTTCGATTACTATGACATTTTCTATATCCCCCGGGAGCACAATCAGAAGGCCGATTCGTTGGCGAAGTTGGCAAGTACGGGCGAAGCTCAACAGTTGGGGCTTGTTCCCGTTGAAACCCTACCTTCTCCGAGCATTGATCAAAGTGAGGTCAGCCATGCATACGAGGCTACCACAAGTAGGGAGTCGTGGATGACCCCCTATCGAAATTACATTGAACATGGGACATTGCCTGAGCGCAGGAGTGAGAAGAGGCAGGTCCTTCGAAAAGCCTTACGGTTTGTCATTCAAAACGGAGTTATGTACAGAAGGGGGTATTCTGTCCCTCTACTCCGATGTATCGCACACGATAAAATCAAACGAGTGTTACACGGTGTACACGAGGGAGAATGTGGCGATCACACTGGGGGGCAGGCACTCGCCAAGAAGGTACTCCGATATGGATATTACTGGCCCACCGTTAATCGAGATGCATCAGACTACGCCAAAAAATGTGACAAATGCCAGAAACATGCTCGGATTCCTAGAGCTCCACCTACCGAAATAACCCAAATGGTTAGCCCCTGGCCGTTCGCGGTATGGGGAATCGATATAATTGGAGCACTGCCTCTGGCTAAAGGTGGCGCGAAATACGCCATCATCGCGGTTGATTACTTCACTAAATGGGCCGAAGCTGAGCCTCTTGCAACGATTACAACAAGGAAAGTGATCAACTTCGTAGTGCGCAACATCATCTGCCGATTTGGTCTCCCGCATACTATCATCACCGATAATGGAGCCCAATTCGACAGTACCGAGTTCATAAATTTCTGCCAACGATTTCACATACATAAGAAGTTTTCTGCAGTGGCACACCCTCAAGCAAATGGTCAGGTCGAAGCTGTTAATAAAGTTATAAAGTCCATTCTGAAGAAGCGACTAGAAAAGGCCGGAGGCAAGTGGGTCGACAAACTCCCTATGGCGTTATGGGCCTATCGAACAACTCACAAAACTGCAACCGGTCACACTCCGTTTTCTCTATCTTATGGCTCTGAGGCCGTTATTCCAGTCGAATTGGAAGTGCACTCCCATCATGCGACGTATTATGATCCGAAAACAAATGCCATATTACTTGCTCAATCTCTGGATTTACTGGATAAGAGGCGTGAAGAGGCTGATTTGAGGGCAGCCGCATATCGAAGTCGAGTCGCCCGAATATTCAATGCCAAGGTCCGTCCGCGAACCTTCGAACTTGGCGATCTCGTGCTCAAAAGAATTTATCCGGTTCCTTCGCACATGAAGCCAACTTGGGAAGCGCCGTACGTGATTTCACAAAAGCTCGGAGATGGCACGTTCAAATTATCGACCGTTGACGGTCTCACCTTGCCGAGGGCTTGGAATAGCGAGAGTCTTCGTCGCTATTACACATGAAAGACTTTACTTTTCCTGTCAATTTATTCTTTCGCATTTTATTTTAGCACTCCGAGATTTAAATTTGTAATAAGGCAACTGAATTTGCCATATTTTCTCGTTTCAGCAATAAAATGCCATCTCTTCGAGCCAGAATTGTGATTTATTGAGTATGACGTACAATATCACGACGCACGGAGAGCTAAGTTCCATCATGCGGTGGGATTTATTCAAATAGAGAGTGGCTGCGATATGACCGGTCACTCGCTAAGTGAAACCCAAGCTCGGGGGCAGGACACTATATCAACATTTACAGGGATTGATACACGACAATCCCTCCTTTAACTTCAAATTCCCGGAGTGCGAATTGGAGTATAAAAACAACTCTCGGTTCCCGGAGTGCGAACCGGAGTATAAATCTATCGCTCCCGGAGTGTGAGCCAACTCCAAATTCCCGGAGTGCGAATTGGAGTATAAAAACAACTCACGGTTCCCGGAGTGTGAATCGGAGTATAAATCCATAGCTCCCGGAGTGTGAGCCAACTCCAAATTCCCGGAGTGCGAATTGGAGTATAAACAACAACTCACGGTTCCCGGAGTGCGAACCGGAGTATAAATCCATAGCTCCCAGAGTGTGAGCCAACTCCAAATTCCCGGAGTGCGAATTGGAGTATAAACAACAACTCACGGTTCCCGGAGTGCGAACCGGAGTATAAATCTATCGCTTCCGGAGTGTGAGCCAACTCCAAATTCCCGAAGTGCGAATTGGAGTATAAACAACAACTCACGGTACCGGAGTGCGAACCGGAGTATAAATCGAACGCTCCCAGAGTGTGAGCCAACTTCAAATTCCCGGAGTGCGAATTGGAATGCGAACACTACCTCTTGGTTCCCGAAGTGCGAACCGGAGTGTAAATATCAACCCTAAATTTCCAGGGTGCGAACTGGAGCATTAACTTTGAAATAATTCTAAGTCCCCGAAGAATGGACCGGAGTACAAGCCTTAACTCTAAGTTCCCAAGACGTGGACTGTATCATAAACATCGATAATCATCGGGCTCTCGGGGCATGAACCAAGCTGTTGCTCGCAAATTATTCTAAGTCCCCGGAGCGTGGACATGCGTTCAAGATTCGCAAAAAAGCACGGTCGTAAACCAATCATCACAACACTTAAGCAGAAAACATAGTTGAAATAAGAAAAACAATGTTTTATTTCAACTAATTAGAAACCGAAACTTACACACAAATAAGTTCTTCCAAAAAGAATTCCTACTAGCAGGAGTCGAACCCGCATCTATACACGACCTACTAAAGGGAAACAAAAAACAAGTTACTATCTACCGAAAAGATCTGCTCGAGCGGTCGATCTACTTCTTATTCTTCGTCTACTTTATCAACGGTTCGTCATCGTCGTCGGAATCGCTTGGAATTGAGATCCTTCGTTTGGAGGGCTTCCTCTCCGACGCTTGTTCTTCGGCCGAAGGCATAATGTCGACGTCTTCCTCGGAACTTGAATCCAGATGAAGGCCTCCTTCTGGAGGTGTCGGAAGAACGGGATCCGCAACAGAGGATGAGGCAGACGCCCGAGGGTCAACCTCTGTGCCACTTGGCGATATCACACTCAGAGGCGCTGGAGTATGCGTCGTAAACCTGACTCCGACACTACCTTCACGCCCCCCAGCCTCTATTTCGGCATGGATTTCGGCCAAGATTTCTTCATCTCGAGTTGATGGGGCCTGGCTGGGGGCAACTCCGGTCTGCACAAAAGAGCTAGAGGCTGGCGGGAGCTCACTGATGATAAATGGCAAGTCTGTAGAGAAGTCTCCCTGTTGACCGAGTAGTTCACTCACCATTTGTTCGTCAAGAGACAAAGAGCTTTCCTGCGCCGCTCCGGTAGATGCTGCCGTTGTCACGACAGTCGTTTCAGTAGTAATAGCCTTCTGCCCTTGACTCGGCTCCTGGGTCGAAGACACCGGGGTAGTCCTGGTCACTGGATAAAGAAGAGAAGGGGTTAAAAACAATCACTTCGAAACGAGAGTTCTAGCGAAAATGCACTTGAAATTTGTTCGGAATACCTTCCTCAGTTCGGCTTGTTGATGGTGGGACGACTTCGGAGACGTGCTCGCGAATTGGTGATAACCGCGGTTGCTCTGGGTCGTAAGAAGGAACGGTCTGTAAACTAACCGCAGATACAGGCTCAAACGGAGGTGGAGCGGTGATTTCAAGAGCAGTGGCACGATGCTCAACGCCTGACCCTTCTCCAGCCTCCAAAGATCGACCGCCAACCGTCTCCTTCTCATGAGCGATTATAGCATCATGGAGGACCTTCTTTTCCTCATCTGTTAGTAACCGGTTTTCGAGCTCGAATCGGTCGACCGATTCGTCCAGGTGCGCTTCCTCTTCCCCCTCGACCAATCGTTCCCAAGCACTGTGGAGATGCACTGGGTAATCCTGAAGCCAGGCCAAGTTTCTGTGCTTCAATACATTGGCATTGTAGGTGATAAGCAGATCTTCAATGTCGGCCTCTAGCCTGGCCTCGGCTTGCTGAACTCTCTCTTCAATCTCCACCTCGACCACTTGAACTTTGGCTACTGCCTCATCCCGTTCAGTCCGTAGTATCACAGCTTGTTCACACGCCTCCTGGGCTGCATTGTTTGCATCGTCCCTATCCTTGGCGATTTCGGCGAATTTGGATTTGAGCTCATTTAGCTCCTTTAGCACCGCATCCCTTTCGGAAGTGACCAGAGTATTCCGATGGCCCATGTCCTCTACCGTGGCATAATGCTCACGCTTCATTCTATCCATCGTAAGTTGGGCTTCATCGGCCTTTTGATGGCTTCCATCTCTGATTTTCTGGAAGATTCGGCCTCGGTGTTAAGCACCTCAATAATACGGCTCTTCTGGGACAACTCCGCCTGTAACTTCTCGTTGGCGGCCCCACGCTCAAAGGCCAGCTCCGATGCCTTCTCCGCCGCTTTAAACCATACTTTATACTGAGCGTAGAAGTCGTGCACATAGTCATGCACCACCTGCTCCACCGAAGGAGGGATTCTTTTCAAGTGTGGGGGAAAAATGTAGTTGTCGAAGCAAATAGTTGGGAAATCTTTTTTCAACTGAGCAAGCCTGAACGCCCCTTCACCCGAAATTTCCACAGGAGGCTGTTCCGCAACTACGGCCGTCGATGCCTCGCTTCTGGAGCGGTGAGATTCGTTCCTAGAAGATTGGGAAGTGGACTTATGACGTGAAGGCTCAGAGGGGCGAGAAACATGGGCCGGAGGTTGTACGGGATCTCTGGGGGGAGGAGGAGTACGCGATCGGGATCGACGCTTATAACCCCTATCTGTGTCATATCTTTCATGGCTCGAATATCCGGAGTATTCCTGATCATAGTCCCTATCTCCTTCCCGTCTGCGCGATTCGCGATACGATGGTTTCCGAGCATGTCGCAGACTCCCTAGCATCGAACCGCGCCTGGACATGGTACCTACAAGGCAAAGAAGAGAACAAAGTTAGTGGTATCCCGAAACCGATGACCTACGACTAAAAGCTGCGTAGTGTTGTGAAATGTGTGTGAATATGCATTTCATCCCCGACCAACCCGAAGTGTCGACCACGCTAGTAACATAGGGCTCGCTCAGGTCTAGAGTACGATGGAATTCCTCCAACCCGGCATCGTGTTGAAAGGACATATCGCCCGGGATTGGAACGTCGGCAAGCCCTTCAAAGAGACTTTCTTTTCTTGGTGGAGACCCCTCCGAAATTCTAATTCCGGGGGTGACCCGGGACGTGACGAATGACTTCCATCTTCCCTTTATTGGCAATTTAAAAATGGCGGCCTTGCCTTTTCTTTGCTTCATAACATCCTGACCAACATCTGTGGGCCCGGCCGGTGGCTCGTCATCAGTGTGGGTTTTCTCAGAATCAACTTCCTCGGCTATAATGACTTTGGGCTTCTTGTGCTTGGCTTGTTTTTTCAAAACGGTTCTTTACGCCCCGTCGAATATTATACTCTGTCGTCGCTCGATTAACCCACAGGTCCGGAGATTCCTATCGGTCAAAAGCGACTCGATATCCCTATCCTCGCTCGGGACTCCCCGGAGTAGTCGCACCATCTCCTTAAAGTGCTCGCCTTCAGGTCGCTGAATCATCGCTGTGAAGAAGAGAAAAAACATAAGTTTCACTTTGACCACAATTGCCTTAATAGTTACTTAATAACTCAGCTACACTCACGTCTGAATAACCATCGCCGGGCAAACCCCGGAGGACACCTGACATAGAACCATTCCGTCCTGTAGTAACTCAACTTAGTCCAGGACCCAGTGACCACTTGGCAGTTCCTCACCGCTTCCAGAAATGTGAAGGAAGGATAATCGCCTCGGGTCTTGAAGTTAAATACATATCTAATCTCAGTCGGGATCGGTGGTCTATGAAGGTACTCCATGAAGACGATGAATAAACTATTCACGGACGCATATCCGTTTGGGTGCAGTTGAGATGGAGCGATCCCCAAAAAAGACAACACTTCCCTTAT
This sequence comes from Allium cepa, assembly GCA_030765085.1. Taxonomy (NCBI): domain Eukaryota; kingdom Viridiplantae; phylum Streptophyta; class Magnoliopsida; order Asparagales; family Amaryllidaceae; genus Allium; species Allium cepa. The sequence continues at coordinate 84,792,851 of CM060928.1, read as the reverse complement.
GTACTCGTTGAACGGAGGAAGTGTCCCGGCCGCGCACGCGTGGCGGTTAAACGTTGTATATCCCTCCGGCGGGTTGTGTGGTCTATCATTCGGCCCTGGCAATAACACGTCATCCAGTGACAGACCGTGCCTCAAGCATATTCTCCCTAACATGTCTTCAGAAATATTCGATTGAACAGAATCCGACGGATTGGCAATGAAAGACGCATTGGGAAGTTCGTCCGGGGCCGGGCCAATGATCTCAGGTTCAATATCTGGAACCTCTAATCTCGGAGCGGCTGTGCTTTGAACCTCCTGCTGTTGCGAACTTGAAGGTTCCATAACTAGCTAACTCATGAGAAACCATCGTTAGACGACAAAGGACCCGTGCGTTCTCCAGTGTAAAGTGTATGAATGTATGTTGTGCAGTGTCATGCATTACTTGAATAAATATCGCAGAGTTAAAAGAAATATGCAAACGACAAAACTACGGAGTCCAGTTATAATGACCGTCATCGCTGACCGTCATCGTTGAACCGTTTGTATGATGGAAATTTGATTTGAACAAAAGTTGTTATTGTTCCGTCGACGAGCTTCGAAAGGCGGTCAAGTATGCAGTTTAACATGTCCAAATATGCAGGAGTGAAGCTCGTCGGAATTATGCTCAGAAAATATCAAACTTTGATATCCATTATATGGAGTTTCGAGCCGATCACAAGTAACTTGTTCGAACCCTCATCATACCACTTCGAATCGATCCAAAGGAGCGAGCTTCGAATCGATAGTCAAGTGCCAAGCTCGAATCGATCAATGAAGGGTGACTTCGAATCGATACAGAGGGGCACACTTCAAATCCATCAAAACGCTGACCTCGAATCGATCAGTGGGGGATAACTTCGAATCGGTGTTTGGTTAATTAGTTCGTACCAATCAAGAAAACCTCAACTTAACATCGATCGAGTTCGAATCGATGCTTTTCGTTTCGGTCGTAAATGAATGTTTCGTATCGATGCGAAGTTGAGAGCTTTGAACCGATCAATGGCTGCTTTTCGTATCGGTCGTTTTGCACCGATACGACCCAACATCATAGTTAACTTGGTGCGAACTGCGCCCCCTCCAAGGGAAATCACAAGGATCGAATCGAAATCTGAAAGAGGATGATGCTGCCCCCCATCGATTCGTACACGAGTCTCTGAATCGATTCGAAATTCCTCCAAAAGCCAGATCTGGTTTTACCAAATCCCTAGAAAGGCCGATCGATGAAGGAGTGATAGGTTCGAGGTAGCTTTGCCATGTGGATTCGAGGTTAATTACCTAGTTTGGGTGATAGGTTCGAGGAATTAAAAGCTTGGATCTTGAATGGTTCGAATACAAAACACAGTGCCCTCCTCTTTGAAGCTTCGAAACGATGCAACACACAGTGAAAGCGAGGCGAGAGTAAAAAGTGAAAGGTGACAAAAGTGAAACCCTCAGCTATTTATATGAAGCCTGGGATGTGACCGGGCTGCTTCGTATCCCAGTCAACCCAACCGGTCACAACCGGTCAAATGTCAGATCGATTCGAAGTCAGCCTTCGAATCCATCTGCCTAAGGCCCTATCGATTCGAAGTTCACCTCAAATTTCACCGGTGCGAAGCGCACAGCAGAGGGACAGGCCGCATCGGTTCGAAACGACCAGCGGGCATAGCGGTTCGAAGCCCCTTTCCGCATCTCCATCCACAACCTACTGTCACGAACGATGACTTCGTGCCCACCATTTTCAACCGATGCTAACTACAGTTTCATATCCATTTTTTCTCGTCGGTACGAACGAGGGTTTCGTACCATCCAAGTCATCGATTCGAATGAAGGTTTCGAACCCATCAATACTCCGACCCATCGGTTCGAAATATTACGTTCACACAACGCTGAGTCGTTTCCTTTAACCTTCTACATTGATTCAGGAGAGGATCGATACGAAGGGACTTGTCAAGACAACCAACGAGCGTTGTTTCAACTCAAATTTCCAAATCGGTTCAGGAGAGAATCGATACGACATTCAATGGCAAACAAAACTGATAACGACTCGTGGACACACAACGTTAACAAAGGTCATGTTGACCTATGTGCATGTATGTCGGACTAACATTCGATTTTAAACATTTACAGGGATCGAATACTCATCCTATTACAGATGCAACAGCCAGCGGCTAAGTACTGTCATACAGCATTCAATCATATCAACGCAAGGTTACAGCAATACAGGGTATAAGTCTCAACAAAAGAGAGCAATGATTATTTAGAGAGAAATTGCAACTATTCAAAGCATGTCATGTTCCCACAAGACGTACTTTGGGGGGCAAAATGTTATCCCGCATTTTAGCAAAGCCGCGACACCAAAAGATCACTCGGAAACGGAAAACAGCCAGTCTCGGAAATTGATCGTACTTCGTTTCACTATGGGTATCACTGAATTTTGTCCGAGTCCGGATTGAGCTACAATTGATGGGACATGAGAGGAAAGATCATACAAGTTATCATCTCGAATTTCAAGTCAATCGGAGTTCATACGCTCAAGTTATGATCGATTCAATTTGAAGGAAAAGGCCCGAGATTCGAACCCATCAGGTTCGAAACCATCACCTTCGAACCCATCAGGTTCGAACCCATCACCTTCGAACCCATCGGAGTGCCTCAGGTTCGAACCCATCAAGTCCGAACCTACCAAGTTCATCACAATGGACCTTGAATCCATCGGAGAGTAGCTGGTTCGAATCCATCAAGCATCGGTCGTTCGATTCCATCGATAGGTCTTCGTTCGGACCCATCGTTGGAACCCTATTCGAACCCATCCAAGAAGCTTCGTTCGAATCCACTGGGTCGGCTAGCCATGGTGACGTGTCCTTCATTGGTTCGAATGCGCCGAGATATTAGGAATCGAAGCGGTCAACTCGGAGTGAAGACCGGATCGGTTCGAGATTTGCGCTCCACGTCGCTGCGAAGGCACGTGCCACCATCGGTTTGAAACCATCGGTTCGAATAGATGGTTTTGAACCAAACAGCCATGCAGAAAATGCCATTTCGAATCCATGATATCTCGCAATCCACTGATCCAAATGCCACGAAATTTTCACAGAAGCTTGCATACATGTTGAAGGATGTCCACGCCAAATTTCACCTCGATTGGATGAATTCTCGATCGGTTCGAATGGAGTTCGAACCGATGCCAAGGTGGGCCCGAACTTCCTGAGGCTGGGCATGTGGGCCCCTTCACGTGCCAGAAGCGGTCTCCCGAGTTTTCAGCGGAATATCAGCAGCCTACGCCTATAAATAGAGCCCCAGGGCCAACAGAAAAGGGACTTTTTGGATTCGGACGCACCCAGACTCTGCCGGATTGAGATCTCCATCATTTGATATCACAATCTTGTTGTTAAATTCGAATTCCTAGCTGTAATCCACTGTTGATTGCTGTACCGACTTGTAATCATTGAAAGAAAGTCAATAAAAGTATAAAAACTTCACAGTGGACGTAGGCAATACGCCGAACCACTATAAATTGCTTGTCTACGCGTTTATTTACATGCTATTTGGAGTTTTTGTTAGATAATCCTCTGTTTTAATTTGCATCCTTCATTTATTATCTCTTCAAAAACTTCCGACGAGTGTTGTGCCCAATTTTGGTACAAACAATTATCATCTCTACTTGCACTGCTAACAAGCAATTCTCCCCTTCAGACCACCGACCGGTGCTCTGTCTATCCCTTCAAACAAACTGCCCACAGTCCAGTGCCTCACCCTGACATCAGACAGCACCACCACAAACCATCACTGCCTACTACCCTTCATCCCACTCTCATACGACATATCTCCACCCAAAACTTCTGCTTCGACCATCACGACTTCTGTCAACCAATCCCCAAAATCACGCAACTCAAACTCAACTGCAACCTCCTGCCACCCACGTTCAACTACTGCCCATCACGAATCGCCTCTGCTTCAACATCTAAATCGAGCCTCTCAATCGACAGCCAAATTCCACTAGTTCACCAAACACAAAACCAAAAATCGAAGACCAATTGCAAAACCAGAAAAAAATGGGACTACCACAATCAAGAACACTCAGCGAAATAGTAGAAATCCAGTCGAACAATCACCAGAAACTACTCGCAACCAAAATCGCGACCACTTGGCAACCCGCGACCAACTCCAATAAAACCTCGCATCTTATCACTCAGCAAAAATTGGACGCCTGAAGTTCATCATCACCATGCTGCAACCAGAAGCCCTTCCGCAACCAAAATAACCCATCATTAAACCCGCAAGAAATCAAAATCGAATTGGAAACTGATTCTGTAAAAATTGGTTCGCAGTTTTTCTTCTCAAAATTTGATTAAGGAAGCGTGCATTGGGAATTTTGATATGAGGAACTGGGTATTTATGGTCGTTGTATTTGTGTTGGGCCGGACTGTGATTTGGGTTTTTCTTTGTTTCAATTTGTTTAAGCTTTAGGCTTTAATTTGTTTTTTTCTCTCCTTAAAAAAAAGGGGGGGGGGGGGGTTTGGGTGTGGGGTGTTTCAAATTTATTTGTTTTTTCAATTTTTTTGTTTTATTTGTTTTGAGTCCATTTGCTTTTAGTTACATCTTAAAAAAAAATTGCTTCGTTTAAGGTTTTGTTTCCATAAAAAATAAAATTCATTTGCATTTTAATTTGGTATGTTTTTAAGTTTCTTTCCCAAAAAAATAAATAATTTTATATATCTTGTTTTAATTTTCAGGTTGCAAAAGCAGAAAATTGCAAGGAAGAACCACTTGCCAAAAAAAAAATAAACAGCTTGCTTGCTTAAAAAAATCCACCGCTCAAAAGAAATTTGCTAATAATCTGCACGCTCTGGTATTGTGCTTTCTTCTCTAGTTTTATTTTGAATTGCATTGTTGGTTGCTTGCATTTGCATTTATATATATATATATAATTCAAAATAATAAAAAAAACAAACTTCATTTTAGTTGTATTCTAAATTCACATTTAATTTTTGTTTTGCATTCATCTCATCTTGTTTTCTTTTCTAAGGGCATTACCCAATTCACATAAGGTGAGAGATTTCATCAACCTTTCCTTAGCCCACAAATGCATCCCATCATAGAATTTGACTAATAATAAAGGTTAGACGTTGGACTTAAGGGTGTCATGAGTTCACTTAGGGCTTAACTGTATCTTTACAATTGTTTTATTTGAACAATTTGATTTCTTGTTGTCTAGGCTACGGCAGAGTAATAATTATTTATAAATATTATGGTGATTCGTAAATATTATACTGGTTGTTCCTCCGAAGGCACTTAAACCTTCGGCTGCATCGCTACGGTGATTCGTGGTGCACCGATAACCCCTCTCTGTTACCTAGCTGAGAAATTTTTTTTTTGACTTAAGACAAAGTGTGATTATACAATTTTGGGTTAGGAGCTATTAAGGACAGAAAATTGTAATTAAGTCATTCGCATTCATTTAGTTGCATTAGTTCATGCATATTTAAAAAAAAAAATCCAAAAACATTGTAAATTTTACTTAACTTAGTTTTTAATCCAATTTTTTTTCCCTTTCCTTTGAAAATTTTCAATCAAAAACAAATATCCAAAAAAAATATAACATCTTTTCAAAAAGAAAAAAAATTGAAAATTGAAAAAAAAAAAATCAATTTTCATTTTCTAGAAACAAAAAAAAATCTTTTTGGTAAATATTTGAAAATTCAAAAAAAAAAAAACATATAAAAAAAATTTGAAAAACCAAAAACAAAACAAAAGTCGAACTTTTCTTTTGAAAATAAATCTCACTTGGTAAATAGTTTTATTCCTTGTAAAAAAAGAGAAAATTCAAAAAACAAAAACAAGTTTTCAAATCTTCTTTCATTCTATAAACTCGATTCTAACTCCTTTCTCTTCTCGACTGTCACTTGTGCATGAGTGCTTGGACTCGTGGCACAATAACAAATCGTTGGACTCGCGACTCAACAATTAACCGTTTAACTCGAATAGACGATCCTTCCGAAATGACGAACGAAAACGCCCCTTTAACTCTTATGGATATAATCTTTCTCGATAGAGTTTCTATTCCATCTTGCGTCACGTTACCCGCCCCTACGGGTAACCACTTCGAAATTCACTCGAATCATATTGCCACACTTTCGAAATTTGGTAATTTCGAGCACGATGACCCTTACATCTTCTTGACTAAATTTGAACAAGTTTACGCAACCATTAAACTCCAACAACTTTCTGATGACGGAATCAAACTTCGATTAATCCCATTCGCTCTTATGGATTATGCTGAAAAATGGTTCTACAACTTACCATCGAACTTGATTAAAACTTGGAAAGAATTTGTAAAAGCTTTCTTAAGAAAGTTCCACCCTTTGGAAAAAACAAGTAGAATTCGAAATGAAATTGTAAATTTTCATCAATTCAAAGGAGAACCATTTGGAAAATATTTTGAAATATTCAAAGATCTTTTGATAAAATGTCCACACCATAACTTTGAAAAATGGACGATTTGCCAAATCCTATGCGATGGATTCGAAAATAGCTCACGAACCATGCTCGAATCAATGTGCCAAAGCAACTTTCTTGCCCAACATCATGACAGTGCTTGGCAATTTCTTGAAAACCTCGCTGAAAAGTCGTCCAAATGGGAACGTTCGAACGAAAAATCAATTTACTCACGATCGAGTGCACACTCGATAGGATCTTCTTTTGCTTTGGAAGCTAAAATCGGTGCAATGATTAAAAAATTCGATAACATTTTCTCATCGGATCAAATGAACCAAGCTTCCCAACCAATGTGTTATAAATGCAACGATCCTAATCATATAGTCGTTCAATGTCCCAATTCCGTCGTACAAATCAATGCTTTCAGCAAAGCCAAAAATGATCCATTTTCTCCAACATACAACCCTGGTTGGAGAAATCATCTGAATTTTATGTGGAACCAAAACAATCCCAGCACGAATACAATTGTCCCAATTTTCAAGCATTTCCAAATAATGCTTCGAATCCTCCCTTTCAGCCCAATCAATTTTCAACCGAACTTTACGGGTCCATCTCATAATCAACCGCAACAATCTAATTTTCAACCAAATTCTACTCATCCTCCCCAAGACGATAAACGTTTAACTTCGCTTGAGAAAACTCTTGAAACGTTGGCTAAAGCAACTACTCAAAGTCTTCAATCAAATAGCATTTTGCAAAATTTATTGACTTTATATAAGCAAGACACAAACCAATCAATTGCAAAACTCGAAATGCAAATGAGTCAATTAGCCACGTGTGTAAGTGAACGTGAACGAGGAACATTCCCAAGCCAGTCCCTTCCAAATCCCAGAAATCAAAACACAAATTCAAATCAAGCCTACGTTGTTCAAGATAGCAACGTCACCTAAGTGAATGCTATCACAACTTTACATTCCCGTAAACAAATCGATAATCAAGTCGTTAATCCAAACGATTTACCGGAAACCTCTTTCGACACTTCTAAAACAACGAACGAAGCTGAACAGAGCGTTGAGCCAAACATTGAATCAAATGCCAATCATAATTCTTCTTCTTCTACTCGAGTAGACCCGCCTACAGAGAATCGTGTCCCATTTTCACATTGTCTTCGACCAAAGAAACACTCAGACCAAATGGATAAGGTGTTGGAAATTTTTAAACAAGTGAAGATTAACATCCTGCTTCTTGACATCATTCAACAAGTCCCCACTTACGCAAAATTTCTTAAGGACTTGTGCACCTAAAAGCGACACACTCAAGTGCCCAAAAAAGTTTTCTTAGCCACCAGTTTGAGTGAAGTCTTGTCCCAATCCATGCCCGTTAAATACAAAGATCCTGGTTGCCCTACGATTTCTTGTACAATTGGAGATAAGACGATTAAGAATGCTTGATAGACTTAGGTGCGAGTGTCAACTTGATTCCATACTCCGTGTACGAACAATTAAGCTTAGGTGAGCTGAAACCCATGAAAGTTACGCTTCAATTTGCCGATCGTTCCATTAATAAGCCTGTGGGAGAAATCGAAGACGTGCTCATTCGAGTAGGGAAATTCATATTCTCCGTTGACTTTATTGTTCTCTAAACACAACTCAAGACAAAACCTGCGAGTCAAATCCCTTTGATTTTAGGCCGACCATTCTTAGACACCTCAAATGCCCTAATCAACTGTCGTAAAGGATCGATGAAAATCTCTTTCGGAAACATGACTTTGGATCTTAATATTTTCAATCTTGGAAGCCAATCGAATGAATCTCGTGACCAAACATTGGAAGTTAGTGCCATTCATGAAAACTTTGAAAATGAAATACTTGATCTTAACGATGAACGCGATGCCGAGTATGAAAAATTATTTCACGAAATTCCCAAGGAGATTGAATACACTCTTCCCTTTGAATCTCTTCATGTTGAGTCCGAATCTCAACCCAACTCTTTGATCGAAAAACTCCCGAAGTTGGACCTCAAACCATACACATACTTAGGTGAAGACGAAACATTTCCCATCATAATTTCTGCAACTCTCTCTTGATCAAGAAACCTCGTTACTCTCTATTCTTTCGAAAAACAGAGAAGCAATTGGATGGTCGATCTCCGATTTAAAGGGAATTAGTCCCACTCTTTTTCAACACCGCATCCATTTAATTGACGATGACCAGCCTGTTTGTGACGCGCAACGAAGGTTTAATCCAAAAATAAAAGATGTGGTGCATGATGAAAATTTTAAACTTCTCGACAACGGAATCATTTACCCAATCTCTAATAGTTCATGGATTATCCCAATTCACATTGTACCAAAAAAGTCTGGGCTAACTGTTGTCAAGAACGATTCAAACGAATTTATTCCAATTCCTACTCAAATGGGTTGGCGTGTTTGCATTGACCATCGATAACTGAATGCCGTAACATGAAAAGATCACTTCCCTCTTCCTTTCATCGACCGCTCGAATGTTTAGCCGGCCACGAATTCTACTGCTTCCTTGATGGTTATTCTAGCTATAACCAAATTCCAATCGCTCCCGAAGATCAAGAGAAAACGACTTTCATGTGTCCATTCGGTACCTTTGCTTATCGACATATGCCATTCGGACTTTGTAACGCTCCCGTGACATTCCAACGATGCATGGTTGGCATCTTTTCTGACATGATTGAACGCTTTTCTAGAAGTTTTTATGGACGATTTCACTATCTTTGGCGATTCTTTTTTCGAATATTTACATCATCTTGAGTTGGTTTTAAATCGATGTAAATAAAAACATTTGAATTTGAATTGGAAATAATGCCACTTTATGGTCAAACAAGGCATAGTCCTTGGACATATTATCTCAAATAAAGGCATTGAGGTAGAAAAAGAGAAAATCAACGTGATTGCGAACCTACCCATTCCCAAAACTGTTAAGGATATTCGATCATTTCTAAGACACGCTGGCTTTTACCAACGCTTTGTGAAAGACTATGGAAAAACCGCTCGTCCTTTGACGACTCTTCTCGGAAAAGGCGTTCCATTCGATTTAAACTCTGAGTGTATCTCTTCTTTTGAACATCTTAAAAACGAACTCATTTCTGCTCCAATCATTTGCGCACCCAATTAGGATCTTCCTTTCGAAATAATGTGTGACGCTTCTAACTTTGTGGTTGGTGCTGTCTTAGGACAACGCATCAACAAAATTCTTCATGTCATTTACTATGCGAGTATGACTTTGAACGACGCTCAACTCAATTACAAAACAATCGAAAAGGAGCTTTTAGATGTCATTTTTGCTCTCGAAAAATTCCGACCATACTTTATAGGTTTACACATAACTGTATACACGGACCACTCTACACTTCGACATCTCTTCGTTAAAAATGATGCTAAATCCCGTTTGATTCATTGGATCCTTTTGCTTCAAGAATTTGACCTTACAATCAAAGACAAAAAAGGATCTAATAATGTCATAGTCGATCACTTGTCTCGTCTTCGGAACACACCATCTTCTTTGCCAATCAATGAAAACTTCCCTGACGAACAACTCCTTTCAATTTCTATCGATCCATGTTAAGACGATGTAGTGAACTACTTAGTCACTAAAGAAACTCCTTCATCTTGGTCCTAACAGGAAAAATACAAATTCATGTCCAAAGTGAAATATTTCTATTGGGGCGATCCATACTTGTTCAAATATTGTCCTGACCAAATCATCCGACGTTGCATTTCGGGTAGTGAGATCAGAAGTGTTCTTTCATTTTGCCACGAACAAGCATGCGGTGGACATTTTGGTCCTCGAAAAACTACGGAAAAGGTGCTTCAGTGTGGTTTCTATTGGCCTTCTCTTTTCAAAGACTCGTTTGAATTTTGTAAAACTTGCGATCGATGTCAAATGCTTGGACGAATTTCTCAATGAAATATGATGCCTCTCAACCCATTCTTACGATCGAAATCGTTGATGTGTGGGGTATCGAATTTATGGGACCTTTTTCCAATTCTTTTGGAAACTTGTATATCCTTCTCGCTGTCGATTACGTATCAAAATGGATTGAAGCCGTCCCTCGCAAAACCAATGACCGTAGAATTATTGTGAAATTTCTTAAAGAAAACATCTTTTCGAGGTTCGGCACACCTCGCACAATAATCAGTGATAACGGAACCCAATTTTGTAACCATTCTTTTGAAACTTTAATAAATAAATACTCGATAACCCATAAGCTATCCACTCCATATCATCCCCAGACTGGTGGTTAAGTTGAAGTTCAAATTGAAAAATAAAACAAATTTTGGAGAAAATTGTTAATAAAAATCGAAAAGATTGGTCCCAGAAATTAACCTATGCGTTTTGCGCTTACCGTACTGCTTTTAAAACTAAACTTGGGATGCCCCCATTCCGTTCAGTTTATGGCAAAGCTTGTCATTTGCCTGTTGAAATCGAAAACAAAGCATTATGGGCAAAAATAAACTTAAACTTTGACCTTGAGAAAGCTGGCGAAAACCGAAATTTGCAACTCAATGAACTAGAAGAACTTAGGAACGACGAGTATGAAAACGAGAAAATTTACAAAGTAAGAACAAAAGTTTTAATGATAAGTCAATCCTAAGAAAAACGTTTTCACATAACCAGAAAGTTCTTTTATATGACTCACGACTTAATTTATTCCCTGGGAAACTTAAATCAAGATGGAGAGGACCATTTGTGGTACGAACTGTCTTTCCACATGGTGCCGTAGAAATAGAAAACCCTAGGGATGGATCGATTTTCAAAGTCAACGGTCATTATTTGAAACCTTTCTTTGAATTGTCAAGTAACCAAGAGGAGGAGCTCATGATCCATCATGAGCCAAGCTACGTCTAGTAAAAATGTTAACCCTCTTTTGTAAATATGTACATAGTTTTTCCCGTTACACTCATTATATCATGCATTGACTGTGAGGACATAGTCAAAATTAAGCATGGGAGGGGGTCTCATTTTTATTTTTTTATTTCCATGGCATTTTTTTGAATTTTCATTTTCTTACTTAAAAAAAAATCTCAAAATTCCTAAATCTCAAAAACATTTTCTTTTTGGCATTTTGATTTATTTTTGAAGAAACACTATGGGATAAGTATAAGTTTGGGTTAATAAATTGAAATTTTTGAAAATTTGTTTGTCTTAACAAAAATAAAAATGAAGTTTGATTACAAATAACAATGGTTTAACTAGTATAGAGGAAGGTTCATATGTGTTAATTATGAAGTATGTTCTGATTGAAAATCTTTGTTTAAAAAAGTGGTAAATTTAAAGTAAAGGATATATCATTTTTATCTTCTAAGTTAAATGGTGCTAAGATGATTTTGCAAAACTCTCTCTTTCTATAAAATTTGAAAAAAAAACAAAACATTTGTATATATGTAAATATTTTCTATTAACACCTACGGTCGATAGGTGTACACACTTGTGTGTACACTTGCCATGCTCTGTACTTTTCTCACGTAAGCCCGAAAGGCAGTGCATGATCGGTATATGTGGCCTCAGTTTATCTGAGCTAGGTGTATGAATATATAAATTCTTTTTAATAACGCTTACAGTCAATAGGTGTTCACACTTGTGTGTTTACTCACCACGCTCTGTATTCCCCTCACATCAATCCGCAAGACAGTGCATGTGTAATATATCTGGCCTCAGTTTACCTGAGTTAGGCATATGTAAATATTGTTAATATCAATAAAAATTTGAAATAAGAGAGAGTAAGCAATTGAAATCTAAGCACCATTTTAACTTGTTTGATTTAACTTGTTATTAAGTGAAATGAAAATACCACTTTAATAAACTTTGATAATCAACTAAGGATCCATTTCATAATTACATTGTGTTATCAACCGAAATAACTAGCCAAATTATGGTCTATCTGTCATGACAACTTGATTTTTTTGAAATTTTGATGAGTAAATGACTTAAATTTTCAAGACAATGACCAAAACTTGTATTTAACTTATTTGTGTCTATTTAAAAGCAAACCTTTCATTTGTAAATATTTTCAAAAACTCGCATTCATCTCTTTGAAAATAAATCTTGCATTTTGTAAATATTTTCAGTTTGCATTTGGATTTTGTGGGTAATATCCGCTAAAAACCCTCACGAGACAACACCCATCCTACTGGGGACACCCAGAGGTTTAACGGCTTGTTGCATACGCTCAATGCAATCATGCTCCCTACGAAAATGGATTTATCTTAGTTTTCCTTTATTGGAGGACGAATAAAAGATAAGTATGGAGGTATTTGATGTGAACGTAAATGTGCATATATTTACATCCATATTTTATCTCTTTTTATTTAAATAAACATCATATTTGGGCATTTTAACATGTTTAAAACAAAAATTCAATTATGTTCAAATCATAATATTTTCATCTTCATTCAGGGGTAAAACGGTCATTTTTGTGCGTGTTTCAATGTAAGAATTTTTACTTGGACAATTTTTATGATTTTTATAGGATATTTTGATGCATATGGAAGAGGGATTCATGATGATATATGCATGCATAAGGAGCTACAAAGGAATGAAGAGGAAATAATTCAAGTTCAAGATCGTGGAGGACCCCACCCACTTACGTTGATTTTCAGTTAGGAGCTAAGCACATTCTAAAAGGTCATTAAAGCTTCATGTACATTTAAGTGGGGGATTAGTGGACGTTATTGATTACTTAGTGGCCACACTACCTCAAGGGTACTTTGGGAAGCTCCCTAAAAAAGGAATTAGGGTTTTATGCATGTATAAATAACCCTCTTATGTACATGAGAATATATTCTACCTTTCATATTACTTAAGAAATTAGAGTGCAAAACTGTAAGCAATGTTTCATGAAATAAAAATGGCTTCTTAGCCTCTTGTCTTCTTTTATTTACATGATTTTATTTATGCTCTTTCCTTTTCTTTGTTAGTAGATTACTTTTACATTCATGCAAGTAGTGTAGTTTAATTCCTTTTGTTGTAAGTAGTTTAATTACATTCTATTCTTTGCTTATTTTCTATTTTCTTCCCTTTTTAATGTTGAAATTTACTTGTGTTGCTTCAATACCACAAATGAGTAGCTAAACCCCTTCAATTTACGGCTAATGAAGATCTCAAATATTATGTAATTTCAACATTTCTATGGTTTATGATCTCATTTAATTTGTGCTTCATGAAGTAAATTTTGATGTAAGTTTATGAAAGTGGGTTCGATAGCTTATATTGCTTAAGCAAATGAGCTATTCTTATTCAAACACAATTTACATCATCATTTGCTAATTAATTTTTGAATTTTGAAATGAAAGTAAAAATGAAATTTGATGATCTATATTACTAGTTATAATAGTAAATAGATCATACTTAAAATAGCTTTTGCTTTGGCTTAATTTTCATGAGAATTATACATGGTGTAATTGTTGTATTATAGTTGGATGGTTTGAGTTATGTTAATTAATAGCATAAACAAACCATACTTATGATAAATACAATAATTATTTCACTTAATATCAAAGCTAGAGATCATAAATTATTGTTTTGTTGATTTATAAAAAATAAATATTAGAGTGGATTTATCCCTAAAATGTTCTCTAGTTCAATAGTTTTTTAATCGCATTTTAATTCTAGTTCTATCTTCATTTTGTTTCTAGTTAAAAATTTCTCCTCCATTTGGTCTAATTTGATTGAATAGATTTTTAAACTTTAACAGTTCCCTACAGATCGACCCGTATTCGCCACGTACTACGATAGGACGTTGTGCACTTGCGGTTATTTTAATTTTGAAATTTTTTGAAGATTTTCTAAACCGATAGAAATTCCATCGATTAACGGTTAACATTGGAATAGATCGATGTTAATCGCTGATCAAATTTACACCCAATTGCTACACAGCCGAAATAATGGATTTCCTTAAGACCAAATGATTTATGTAGTTTATAATTGTTATAAATTAATTAAATTAATTTATATTTATGAAATATTAATTATAAATTTTGAATATGATTTTAGAAATAAGTAATGTTATGTACATTTATAATAGTTATAAATATATCGATCGATATACAATATCGACGAGCGATTAAATTTGATTTAATTGCATAATATTTTGGCTTAGGCTTAGATGGATTTAAGGCCCATCATTAGGGCCGCAAAATTACGATTTTGGGAAAGTCTAGGGGTGGCAAAAACATAGGAAATTGGCTTGGAGATAATGGGTTGAGAACAAGTGAGAATGAATAAAAAGGTTTTCCTCATTTCTCTCTAATATAGCCCTATATACACACACACACACACACACACACACATATATGACGATGAACATTTTTTGGCTGCCATTACCTTCTACATTGTTGAGTAAAACATAGCTCTTAATGCGCTTCAACATTCTCAAATATATTTCAAATTAAAATAATACTATTCGATACTTAGAGGTCGGTGATTTCAGACTTGCAATCTGACGAATCAAGAACAGTAAAAGGAAGAGAAGTGTAACAACCCGCATATTTAACGGTTATAGATTTAAATGTTTTATTTAAATATAGCGTCGTTAGTCGGATTTTTGGGTCTGAAATGTTACTTTTTGCAAACGGCCGAATTAGGGCTCGAAACAACTTCCCTTGAGTTCAAAATGGCGTGTGCGATCTTTTTGAGTATAAGCTTCAATATGTTTGGAGTAAGTTGAATTTTGCTACTTTTTCTAGTTGGATTTTGGGTTTGGGTTCAGCCCACTAGCCAACTAAATACCCTAACTCAGTCCCTCTCCTTCCATTCACTCATTTTCCATTCTAAAACTCAAGCTAAAACTGAAAATAGGGGAAAGGAAGAAGAATTAGAAATTCCAAGCCCTAGTTCTTCTTTGCAAACTTGAATTCTTGCTCCAAAAATAAAAGTGAAGCTATTGATTGAAGCTAGTAGAGTTGAAGTGGAGAGTGGTTGGTCTTCTCTTTGCAACTGAGCTTCTTTTTCTTTGTTTTTGAGTTAAAAGGTGAGATTTTTATCTCACATCTTTTTCTATAACTATCTTTGATTGTTGGGTGTGAATTCCTAACACTTATTCATGTGCATTTGCATTTGGTTTGGATTGAATTGATGAATATCCAAATTTTTAGTGTTTTGGGTTCAAATCTTTAAAGATCCTAACTTTGATGTTTGAACATATTTTTGGTGATGCATCGAGAAGCCAATAGGACTGGGTAGCCGGGCGTAATCCCCTAGCATGCATGCTTAACCGGTTGAGAATTGGGAGAGTTTGCGCTTCAATTTAGTAGGGTGGAAAAATGCAGGAATTAAGGTTCGGTCGACCGAACTCTCTGGCCGGTCGACCGAGCTGGAGCCCGAAACATTTCTGGCCTATTTAGGTCGGCCGACTCAGGATGTCCGGTCAACCGACCTGTTCCTGTTTCCCTGTTTTGCATAGTGTGCCTATTTGTTAGTGATTCCAACTTTTATCGATCTAAGTTGATTCCAATTAGTTGTTTATGCATATTTGACCTTGATGATTCCTTTTTTTACTTCATCCACGAGTTTTTATAAAATAATCTTTTAAATTGTATTAAAAGCTTGCTTCTCCAATTTATAAATCTTATTTTAAAACGTGCACACACAATTTCGCACTTCGAGCGGAGTGGAAGGGAGATTAAATGGTTAGGTAAAACACGGACCATAAATCCATGCGTTTATCTTTCCGATTAATCCCCACCTTATTCGATTGATCGTGTTGGCCTTTTCGGTCTGGTTTAACGATGAGATGAGGTAGACTTTGTACTGCTTTGAGTGTGAAATTAACTAACGGATAGTAAACCGTTTAGTGCGAACGAGTGGTTATGACACTCACGTTACCACTTTTCGGATTCCTTTTTGAGAGTTATGACACATTCTGCCAGTTAGTGGTGCCCAGTACTGGGCCTCCGTACCTTCACCACTACGGTTTGTTGCCTTTGGGATAGTGTCTTCGGACTGTCTCCTTCAGGTTTGTTGCCTTCGGGTGTGTTGCCTTCAGTTTTGTGCCTTTGGGTTTGTTGCCCTATTGTATCGCTTTCGGAGTTGGTCATTCGTCACCGCTCGAGTGATATTGGGTTTGGAGTCTTCAGGCTCATGGATCCTTGTTTATACAGTACTGAGCACGTGCAATTTTCTGATGCTTCATTGATATGTATATTCCCTAGGTATCGCCCTTCGGTGTTGGTCTTTTCGAGCCGCACGATATATAGCTATTACCTTGTGGAACTTGTGTTACCTTCACTGGTATTTGTTATTTGCCTTTTTGGCTTGTTTTGGGATATTCCTATCCTTTGTTTCTCTGAGTTGCCGATGTACAAGGCTTGTTATGATATGATTCATCTTTTATTAGATGATTGTGTTATCTCTTTTAGAGATATTTGTTATACTTTGTGATTTTCCAGGTTATTGTTGTTCAGTTTATCTAACTGATTTGTTTAGCTAGACTGGCCCGTGTATTTTATGCTCGGGTCAGACGGAGATGTTTCAGGTTAGGTGCTTTTGGACTTAGCCTATTTTGCTTCCGCATGGACTATCCAGCTTGTTCCTTTTTGTTATAGTTTTTGTGTAGTCCTTTTTGTTGTAACTCTGATATTGTATTCTTTTGGATTCGTCTGTATATTATGATTTGCTATACCACTTGACGTGTATCAATTTGTATACTCTATTATGTATCAGTATATGTTTATCTGATGATCTACTGTTCTGTGATGTATATTACATTTGAGTTGTTATATTCTGTTCTATAGATCCTCCAACCACCTATGGTTTTGTTTTAAGTATTCATTGGATATGTCGACCTGCTTGGTATGTCTATTGTCGATGTATTCAATAGATAGTTAGAGCAAGGCTATAGATGGTCGCTCCTAACCAGTCTTATTCTCCGTGTTAGTTGACGACATTACCCTGTAGTGTCCTTGGCTAGCATGGGTATAGAGGTGGGGCGTCACAGCTTGGTATCAGAGCAAGGTTCAGAACAAAATATGATAAACACAGAATAGATGCACATATTCCGGTACATCAAAGTGTGATAAGTGATACAAATCTTTGAACCATCTTGTCTCTATTCCTTCCGTGCCTTTGGTGGTAGATAGAAATTGGGAATACGTCTAGGAATGCATTTTGTTCCGTATTATTCCATATTCGGATTGGTGATATCTACCTTGTGAATAATCTTGTTCTTATCTTACTTTCAGCGTATGGTTGGAAGAGGCAGGGGACGGCGTTCGGTTGCTGAGCAATCCAATGGCTTACATCCGGATGGCGTTTATATGTCTGCTGATCAGTTTTTGGAATTGTTTAGGAGTACTCAGCCTCCAATTCCTCCTCGAGTATATCCACCTCGCAAGTCTGCCTTTGCACGTTTGTGCGGTGATTTTTCTCATCTTGGAGGAAAGCCGTTTAAAGGCTCCGAGTCTGTTCTTGAAGTCCAAGATTGGCTTCGCACGTGCGAGCATATCTTCTCTCGCATGGGTCTTTCTGATCATGATAGATTTCTTGTAACTTCTAGCTTATTGCAAGAGCGTGCTCTTGATTGGTATGAGCTTCTTGTAGCCGAAATTGATGAGTCTACTCCTTCTTGGATTCAGTTTCGGGGACGATTCAAACTCAAGTTCGTTCCTGAATCTGAAAAATTTTTATTAACCCGTCGCTTCCTTGAGTTGAAGCAAGGGAAATCTTCTGTTTCTGAGTATGTTGCATCATTCGAGGCTTTATCTAAGTATGGTCTTGAATTCATTAGCACTTCGTATAAGAAGAATTTGAAGTTTGTTTCTGGTCTTAAGAAATATCTTAAGAAGTCTTCGTTGCTCCAGCTTAAGCTTTCTTTTGAGGAGTTGGTAGATTCTGCACTTCATCTTGAAACCGTCGAGAAGGAGTGTGATAGTGGTGATGATGTTGAGGTTTCCAAGAACCCCAATAAGAGGCAGTTTCCATTTCAGAAGTCCAGGTCTTTTCCTTCTAAGAAGAAGAAGACTGGTGGTTCTAGCTCTCAGCCTCAATCTGCTGGAACACCTTCCATTCGGAAGTGTTTCAATTGTGGTTCTCCTGATCATATGATTCGATCTTGTCCTAAGCCTCTCTTCTGCCGCTATTGCAAGAAGGAAGGTCATCGTGTTTCCACTTGCCTTACTGTTCCGGTTGGTGCCAAGTCTAGCAAGCTTTATGCTGCCATGGCTTCTGAAGTTCTTCTCAACCCAAAGGTATATCTCATCTATTTTGGAAGGTTCTATTTTATTTCATAACCATAGTATTCGAGTTCTTTCCGATATGGGTGCTTCACATTCTTTCGTATCAAAAAAGCTCGTCGATGATTTATCTTTGGATGTTTCTTATTTGGTTACTTCTTTAAGGATTGCGAATCCTATTGGGGGATCCGCGACCCTTAGCATACTTTGTGATGATGTTGAGATTGTTTTATGTGGCTTTGCTTTTCGTGCGAATCTGCACGTTATTTCTTGTCTGGGATTTGATATGATTTTGGGAATGGACTGGCTAGTGAGATACGATGCCAGGATTATTTGTTCTGAGAGGATTTTATATCTTTGACGTCCGGATTCGTTTACTCAGCTATCACTTGTTCTTCGGAATGTGGATGATTCCGAAATGGCTTTACATTCTCTTGACTCGCGAGATGATGATGAAATTCTCGTATTCTATTGCTTGTGAATTTTCTGATGTTTTTGAACCTGTTTCGGGTTCGCCACCCAAGCGGGAAATTGAGTCCCGCATTGATCTCATTCCAGGAGCGCAGGCAGTTAGTCGTCCTCCCACGAGGATGTCTACAAAGGAAAATGAGGAACTCAAGAAGCAGATTTTAGAGCTTGAGTCCAAGCAGTTGATTCAGTCTAGTTTTTCTCCGTGGGGATCCGCGGTCGTTTTCGTGAAGAAATCTGATGGAACTCTTAGGCTTTGCATTGACTATTGCAAGCTTAATGAGTTAACCATCAAGAATAGGTATCCATTGCCTAGGATCGATGATATGTTCAATTTATTGAGTGGTGCTAAGGTCTTTTCTCAGCTCGACCTTACCACGGGTTTTTATCAGTTACGAGTCAGGAGGATAGCTTACCTCTTACCGCTTTCCGCACTCGTTATGTTTCTTTTGAGTGGCTCGTTATGTCGTTCGATTTGACGAATGCTCCTGCTTTCTTTGTTGACCTCATGAATCGTGTATTCCGGAAATATCTTGATAAGTTCATCCTTGTGTTTATTGATGATATCCTTATTTATTCTAAGTCTGAAGCTGAGCATGCTAATCACTTGAGAATTGTCTTGAGTACTCTTCGTCACCATCAGCTTAGAGCCAAATTCTCCAAGTGCCATTTTTGGAAGAATAGGGTTAAGTTCTTAGGCCATGTTGTATCTTCCGATGGCATTACTGTCGATCCCTCAAAGATCGAAGCCATCCAGAATTGGAAGAGGCCTGAGAATGTACATGAGATTCATAGTTTCCTTGGATTAGCGGGTTATTACCGTCGGTTCATTAAGGATTTTTCTCGTGTTGTGCTTCCTCGCACCAGCCTTACTCGGAAAGGCATTCGGCTTATTTGGTCTGACAAGTGTGAAGCTTCCTTTCAGACATTAAAGGAACTTCTCACTAATTCTCCTATTTTGGTGGTTCCCAAAGGGAATCATGATCTTGTTGTCTACACCGATTCTTGTGGTAGTGGTCTCGGTGTTGTTCTTATGCAGAAGGATTGGGTAGTTGCTTATGCTTCTTGGCAACTGCGTCTGAATGAAGTTCGCTATGCCACTCATGATCTTGAGTTAGTCGCCATTGTCTTTGCCTTGAAGATTTGGCGACATTATTTATTAGGCGAGTGCTTCATTCTCTATACCGATCATAAATCCTTGAAGTATTTGTTCACTCAGAAGGAACTCAATATGAGACAACAGCGTTGGCTCGAGTTTCTTGCTTCCTATGACTTTGATATCCAGTATACCCCTGGTAAGGGTAATCGTGTTGCTGATGTGCTTAGTCGCAAACATTCGGCTGTTATTTCTATGATGCTTGCCGAATGGGATATTCTTGAGACTCTATCTTTTTGTGAAATTCGTGATCGAGATTCATCTTTTGATTCTCCTATTCTATTATTTAGTTTGGGGGATCGACCCATTTTATTGGATCGTATTGCCGATTCTCAGCGGCGTGATCCTGATTTGTTGCATCTTATTCAACTTAGCGAGTCTGCATCCTGTGATGTGGCGTTGAGGGATTTCAGCATTGATTCTCATGGGTGTCTTCGCAAGAAGAACCGTCTTTTTGTGCCTTCTGATTTTGCACTTAGGCATGACATTCTTGATGACTGTCACCGTTCTAAGTATACCATTCATCCTGGTAGTAGTAAGATGTAAGCCGATATGCATCGTCTTTATTATTGGGAAGGCATGAAGCGCGATGTAGCGAGTTATGTGAGTAATTGCATAACTTGTCAGCGTATTAAGGCCAAATATCAGCGTTCTTGGGGTCTTCTTCAGCCTATGGAGATTCCATTGTGGAAATGGGATCAGATTTCTATGGATTTCATTGACGGCCTACCTCATTCGAGATCGGCCCATTCTAGCATTTGGGTTATTGTTGATTGCCTCACCAAGTCTTCTCATTTTATTCCTATTAAGTCTAATAGGACTGCTTCGCATTTGGCTAAGTTGTATGTCAAGGAAATCGTGAGACTTCACGGTGTTCCTAGTTCTATTGTGAGTGACCGTGATCCTTTATTCACGAGTAATTTTTGGCGGAGTCTTCAGCAAGCTTTGGGAATAAAGCTAAATTTTAGCGCAGCTTATCATCCGTAGTCTGACAGACAGACTGAACGGGTGAATCGTACCTTGGAAGATCTTCTCCGTATTTGTATTTTTGATTTTGATGGTAGTTGGGAGGATCACCTACCTCTTGTAGAGTTCTCCTACAACAATAGTTTTCAGTCTAGTATCGGTATGGCTCCTTTCGAAGCCTTATACAAAAGGCCATGTCGATCACCTTCTTGTTGGTTGGAATCTGGGGAGAAGCTTATTCTTGGCCCAGATTGTGTTCGTGATTCTTCTGAGAAGATTGATTTGATTCGGTTAAGAATGAAAGAGGCACAGAGCTGCCAGAAATCCTACGCAGACAACCGTAGGAAGCCTCTCAAATTCTCGATTGGTGATCTTGTTTTTATTCGTGTTTCTCCTAAAGGGGTTATGCGTTTCAGTATGACTGGGAAATTGGCTCCTCGCTTTATAGGACCATTTTCTATTACTGAACGTATTGGCCCTGTGGCTTATAGAGTTTCACTTCCTGCTCATTTATCTGGCATTCACGACGTGTTTCACGTCTCTCAACTTCGGACGTGTCTACGAGAGTCAGATTCTGTTATCGATTCTCCTGATTGTAAGAGCTTGAGATCTCACCAGACTTATCTATTGTACAGCACCCTATTCGCGTGCTTGCCACGGAGGTGCGACACCTTTGAAACAAGGACGTGCCGCTCGTTAAAGTTCAATGGTCCGCTAACCCCAACGACTATACTTAGGAAACCAGAGAGTTTATCGAGCGATCTTATCCGAGTTTTCTATCTTTGCTTGGCAACGGTGAGAATATCTTTTCATCTCAAGCTTATTTCCTTTTCTTTTGAATGATGTACGTATGTAGTTGTTAAAAATATCGTCTCTAGGAATTGCGGGGACGCAATTTTGTAAGGATGGGAGATCTGTAACAACCCGCATATTTAACGGATATATATTTAAATGTTTTATTTAAATATAGCGTCGTTAGTCGGATTTTTGGGTCCGAAATGTTACTTTTTGCAAACGGCCGAATTAGGGCTCGAAACCATTTCCATTGAGTTCAAAATGTCGTTTGCGATCTTTTTGAGTATAAGCTTTGATATGTTTGGAGTAAGTTGAATTTTGCTACTTTTTCTAGTTGGGTTTTGGGTTTGGGTTCAGCCCACTAGCTAACTAAATACCTAACTCAGTCCCTCTCCTTCCATTCACTCATTTTCCATTCTAAAACTCAAGCTAAAACTGAAAATGGGGGAAAGGAAGAAGAATTAGAAATTCCAAGCCCTATTTCTTCTTTGCAAACTTGAATTCTTGCTCCAAAAATCAAAGTGAAGCTATTGATTGAAGTTGGTAGAGTTGAAGTGGAGAGTGGTTGGTCTTCTCCTTGTAATTGAGCTTCTTCTTCTCTGTTTTTGAGTTACAAGGTGAGATTTTTATCTCACATCTTTGTCTATAACTATCTTTGATTGTTGGGTGTGAATTCCTAACACTTATTCATGTGCATTTGCTTTTGTTTTGGATTGAATTGGTGAATATCCAAATTTTTAGTGTTTTGGGTTCAAATCTTTAAAGATCCTAACTTTGATGTTTGAACATGTTTTTGGTGATGCATCGAGAAGCCAATAGGACCGGGTAGCCGATGGGCGTAACCCTCTAGCGTCCGTGCTCGACCGGTTGAGAATTGGGAGAGTTTGCACTTCAATTTAGTAGGGTGGAAAATGCAGGAATTAGGGTTCAGTCGACCGAACTCTCTGGCCGGTCGACTGAGCTGGAGCCCGAAACATTTCTGGCTTATTTCGGTCGGCCGACTCAGGATGTCCGGTCAACCGACCTGCTCCTGTTTGCTTGTTTTGCCTAGTGTGCCTATTTGTTTTCCAACTTATATCGATCTAAGTTGATTCCAATTAGTTGTTTATGCATATTTGACCTTGATGATTCCTTTTTTAACTTCATCCACAAGTTTTTATAAAATAATCTTTTAAATTGTATTAAAAGCTTGCTTCTCCAATTTATAAATCTTGTTTTAAAACGCACACACACAATTTCGCACTTCGAGCGGAGTGGAAGGGAGATTAAATGGTTAGGTAAAACACGGACCATGAATCCATGTGTTTATCTTTCCGATTAATCCCCGCCCTATTTGATTGATCGTGTTGGCCTTTTTGGTCTAGTTTACCGATGAGATGAGGTAAAATTTAACTTCTTTGAGTGCGAAATTAACTAACGGATAGTAAACCGTTTAGTGCGAATGAGTGGTTATGGGACTCACGTTACCACTTTTCGGGTTCCTTTTTGAGAGTTATGACACATTCTGCCAGTTAGTGGTGTCCAGTACTGGGCCTCCGGACCTTCACCACTACGTTTTGTTGCCTTTGGGATAGTGTCTTCGGACCGTCTCCTTCAGGTTTGTTGCCTTTGGGATAGTGTCTTCGGACTGTCTCCTTCAGGTTTGTTGCCTTCGGGTGTGTTGCCTTCGGGTTTGTTACCCTATTGTATCGCTTTCGGAGTTGGTCATTCGTCACCGCTCGAGTGATATTGGGTTTGGAGTCTTCGGGCTCATGGATCCTTGTTTATACAGTACTGAGCACGTGCAATTTTCTGATGCTTCATTGATATGTATATTCCCTAGGTATCGCCCTTCGGTGTTGGTCTTTTCGAGCCGCATGATATATAGCGATTACCTTATGGAACTTGTGTTACCTTCATTAGTATTTTTTATTTGCCTTTTTGGCTTGTTTTGGGATATTCCTATCCTTATTTTTTTCACTCAAACTTTTTACAGTAGCTTTGAATATTAGTCTAGATTATATATATAGAATTTTAAAGCCAAAACCCTAACCAATTGGTATAGATTTCATATTCTTTAATCACCATTTTCAACTCAGATTTGTAAATTTCATTTTACATATACACACTTTGCAAAAATCATATAAATTCGAAATTTAATCTTTTTCACTCAAACTTTTAACAGTAGCTTTGAATATTAGTCTATCTTATATGTATAAAATTTCAATGACAAAAACCTTACCAATTGGTACAGATTTCATATTCTTTAACTATCATTTCAACTCAGATTTGATGAATCTAAATTGACATAATGTTAACCAAACAAATCAACCAATTTAACTCTTGCCTCATAACAACCATCATACAATAAATTAGCATAAAAAAAACAATCATTTCATAGCCTAATCGTTAGAGATAGATGTTGTGAGTGTTTAAAACTCACCTTATCATCTTCCAAATCGCATGCATCAACAAGTAAACGAAAACATTTTATTATGCTATTCGTCAAAACGAGTAAAACACAATTCGTTTCACTCAAATTGGAATTAAAATGCAAAAGTTATGCTAAAAATACTATTCAGCCAATAGAGCACTATTACTATTTTCTGTGCAAATACCCTCTCGGTTTGTACCTCCTTATTTGCTGTCAAAGTTGCAAAACCGAGAGGGTATTTGCACAGAAAATAGTAATGGTGCTCTATTGGCTGAATAGTATTTTTAGCTGTAACAACCGTGGTTTTGGAGATTTCCTGTGAATACTAAATTATAACGGTAGTTATAATTTAATATTAAGAATTAAAATAAATTGGGAATTTAAATTGTTTAATTGGGATAAATAATAAATTTTGAATTTAAAATGAGAAAATAAAGTTTGGAACTCTATTTTATTTGCTTAGGGTAATAATAAATGGAAAATGGATTTTTATTTGGAGAAAATGCAACGATTTTATTAATTATTGCCAATTACTTCTTTTAATAATTTTTAAGGAAGTAATTGATTTTTAAATGTTGCTTATATAGATAAAAAGATGGAATTTGGTTTAAAAATGTGTTTTGATTATAGATATGAGACTAAAATAGTTTTTTATATTTTTCTACACAAGAAAATAATTTTTGTCGAATTTTAGAAGTTAAAAATAAGGAATTATGAATTTATTTGATGTAAATTGGGTATTTTTGTAAATTTGGGGCGTTACAGCTTGTTCTTCTCAAAAAAATAAAATCAATATTTGCTCTGTGCTTAAGGCTGAAACTAAATTAGCCATAACTTCTTCGTTTTTGATCCGATTTTGATAATTTTAGATGTTTCGAAAAGCTTATTTCATATACTACAACTTTCATTTGTTGATTTTTTTATTATTTTGAAGTTAGCTATGACAAAATCGAATTTTTATACTGTAATTCCGAGAGCAAAATCAATATTTGCTCTGTGTTTAAGGCTGAAACTAAATTAACCATAACTTCTTCGTTTTTGATCCGATTTTAATAATCTTAGATGTTTCGGAAAGGTTAATTCATGTACTACAATTTTTGTTCATTGTGTTTTCTGCAATTTTGAAGTTTGCTTGGTCGAAATTATGGTTATAACCATGTTTGAGACATCATATCTCTTTCGTTTCTTTCTCAAATTGCACGATTCTTTTTTTGTTTGAAAGATGAAGTTCTCTTCTTTACGCGTACCAAATTTCAGGTCATTTTGGCATTGATAGCTTATATAAATCCACTGTCATTGTTTATCTGAGTTTCCAATGATACGAGGCTTGTTATGATATGATTCATCTTTTTTTAGATGATTGTGTTATCTCTTTTAGAGATGTTTGTTATACTTTGTGATTTTGCAGGTTATTGTTGTTCAGTTTATCTAACTGATTTGTTTAGCTAGACCGACCCGTGTATTTTATGCTCGGGCCAGACGGAGATGTTTTAGGTTAGGTGCTTTTGGACTTAAGCCTATTTTGCTTCCGTATGGACTATCCAGCTTGTTCCTTTTTGTTATAGTTTTTGTGTAGTCTTTTTTGTTGTAACTCTGATAATGTATTCTTTTGGATTCCTCTGTATATTGTGGTTTTGTAACGGCCCGCAAATCCATACCCCTTGAGTCAACATTATTCTACATCAATCAACTCAAGATGTACAGAAATACGAACCATTTGGGTTAAAGAAGAAGAGGCAGAAGAAGAAAAAAAAACACCATCAGAATCTAACCATCGCAGCGGAGTAAAATATAATGGATAATAAATGATCTTTACTCAAAATCAAATACATCTGTTTATATATTACATCATCAGAATACATTAATCACAGTGCCACATCACTAACATACAACTGGATACACAACTACTCAACATAGCGGAATATATATATAAAACAAGTACGAAAGTACGTATCGTCATCCAGCTCATCTCCTGAGCTCCACAGCACCATATCCTGTATCCTATAATACTCGGCCTGACTCGAGCATTATAGTTAAATAACACCTTTAGTCAGTCTGGAATACCAGCATGAGAAAATCACACTCAATTAATTACTAAAGTTTCAAAATCCTTTGAAAACAAAAGCATCTCGTAAGACCACGCCACAAATAAAAATATCGGGTTTTTACCTTACGATAGCTAAATCAATTTTATAGAAATCCTCTATTATTATAATAGGGTCTATATACAAATACTTATAAAATAGCCGAAATTGTTACATCTATTAAATTCCAGTTACTAACCACAGAGCGGGTAATACAAACAAAACTCATACAAGGCTCGTAGGGAGAATGGATTTCCAACTAATGACTAGGCACTAGGGTACCACCTGTCATAGTACGTGGTCTAGATCATAGTACCGAGGAGTACGCCCGCTCCCCTGCAACACAGGACCGGTACTACCCTATACTGGATAATCCCAAGTGAGATCACCCCGCGGTTGGGATCAGTAACCGCCCACTAAGCCGAAATAAAAAGGGACATCTAGGCAGGGATGACCTCACCCTGCTTGGGTGCTATCCACCTAGCCTTGCTGCATAACCCTTGATTTTCAGTCATTCCCATTTGATGAGGCTTGAGGCTAAGCGTTACCTTTTTAGAACATATCCCTTAGAATGCCCATCGTCCACTTGACGATGTTTCGAAGCATTCATCCATACAAGTCCGTCCCGGGTTCGTACGGAACCAAAGGCACTACTCCTACTACATCCATTTTGGAAATATCCTCAGGATTAGTAGCGACTGGCCCTTGCACTTCACTGTTCCATCTTTGCATCCAAACTCGTTTTCCACGAAAACGTACAAATCGAATCGAAGTGGTTTTCGAGAAATAAATCTTGATCCCGGTCTCTTCGAAATGATCAACGTATTTGTCCAATATTGATAGTCGGTTATTTAACTATCAATTAATATTCACAAACATCCATCCAACCATAAATAATTTCCAAATTATTTATTAACCTCAAAATATCTTCACAAGATATATTTCTATTTTCAACCCTTTGAAAACAGTTTCAAACCATCTTTCTTTTTCAGAATAAACTTTCCCAAATAATTTCTATCCCCACTGAAATCACCAAGCACAAAACTAGATTTTTGTTAAAATAATTTAAAACACTTTACTTTGAAATAAACTTTTAAAACATTTAAGTTAAACTACTTCAATAATTTGTTAAAAATACATACTATATGAATATTTGAAAATAAGGCTACTTAATTAAATATAAAACTAGATTTTTACTTTTGAAACAAAATACTAAGTCATTCTTCAAATAATTAATACCATAGTAGATTAAAAGAAAATACTTACTTTTAGAATTTAAATATGTAGAAATAATAAATTTTCCGAAACTTGCTTTTTAAAACATCTTTAAAACTTTTAACTTATATTTAAAAATTTACTTTGAAAACATACTTCGTTATCCAAAGAAAATTTCCAACTTCAATCACTTAAATCAATTTCCCCAATTGATACCCAATTTATTCCATTTGAAATAAATTTCTTTACTTACTTAGTTCATTTCAAAAATTCATTAATTATGGATTTTATTATTACTGTTATTATCTTCCGTTTGATTTTAAATCTTTTAACTGAAATATACAAATTTCAGTTTTTCCCAATTTCTTCTTTATTCTTTTCAATAATTTAAATCTTAGATTCAATATAAATGCTTTGTTCTTTTAAATAATAACACTGATGTTTAAAATTCATTAACCTTCTGTTTATTCAAAATTTCCTTTTCTATACTCAAGATTTATTTATTAGAATTTTAAAGTCACTTTATTTCTTTACCAATTCATTTTTAAATTTATTCAATTTTTTTATAATTATTTTACTTACAAATTCACTTCTTTTATTTTCTTTCCAAAATCTAATTTATATATTTTTGGTAATTCATCATACCCAATTATTCCAATCGAACCATAACATTCAATATTCCAATATAGTTCATCATAGAATATCAAATAATCACAACAGAGAGTATTAAATAATTTAAATAAATGTTGAGGGATCCAGTTGGATCCCTCCAACCTGTTTTTCCCTGCATCCATAGACATTAGCACAATATAAAACACCAATTCCAAAATATACCATACTATAGCACATCAATCAATTCAAACATTCAAACAATTATTTAAATTTAATCATTTAAATTTAAATTTAAATTTAGCTGAGTGAGATTAACTCACCTTTGATTCCTGTTTGCAACCCATTTTGAAACCAGCTTGTTTCATCACAATTCTTCACAATTAACCTTGTATAAACATTTTACATTTTATTAGTATTTGAACTTATTGAACAATTTCTTCTCTTTGATAATTTTACTTAGCTAATTATTTATTTAAATTACTTTTCCTTTAATAAAATATCCCTTTGGAAACCAAAATAAATAAATGAGTTTTATTAACAAATTAATTATCATTTAAATTTTTTAAATCTAGCTAATAATTAAGTTTTAACTTGATGATTAAATTTTTAAATAAATTTCCCTTCGGACAAGTTTCTTAGTAACAAAAAATAATTTAAAAAAAAATTCTAATAACATAAATTAATTACCAAACCCTCAATTTAAAGATAATTTAAAAAAATTAAAATATGTAAACATATTTTTATTTCTTTACGAACTATATAAAAATAACCTATATAGATTTCCCTGGAAAAAAAATTTGATTTTTCTAAACTTCTAAAATTACATTCTTCATTTAAGAAATTCCTTTAATCATTTATAACTAAATCTATAAATATAAAATATCAGTCAATAGCAAATGGTTTTTCCTCGATTATTCTGTACATTTTTAAAATTCAATTTAGATTTAAATTCAATTGAATAAAATTACGTACCTTCTGTCCAGAACTCTCCTTCCTCCCAACTACCCACGCACGCAAACCCTTAACCACCATCCTGCTACATCACCACCGCCGTCTCACCTTAATCGAAGAACGAAGGAAGCGCCCTTGAAATGAACCCGCGTCCTTCATAATGAATGCAGCCTGCCGAGAGATCGAGTAGGGAACTCGATTAAGCTAATCACGACTTCATCGCGACAACTGCCGTAGCCCCTCTCCTTCAAATCGATAGCCGCCACATCGTGTGAGACCTCGCCTAATCGTGACACTCGCTCGAGTCGCACACGCACCCTCAATCGATGATCGAAGTTCCCCAAACCTTTGTCACGCGAAATCGCCGACTCTTCAGGTGCGAAACTGATCGAAAAAAAAGTTACTCACACGGCCGAGGTTTCGATTTGAATGAAATCTGGGTTTTAACTTTAGCTTAAATGAAGATGATGAGAATCTCGTGTCTTTCCCTTTTTTTTCGATTTACACTGGTTTTCGAAGATGAAGGCTTCGACCATATATTTTTCTTTATAACCAAACGCGTGGATTCTTGAAGAAGGCTCGGTTGTATATTAAAAAGAGAAGCGTGTTGAAGAATACTCGCTACAGTATTTCGAAAGGTAATAGAATCGCGGCTAGGAAAGGAAACGGCTGATAGTGACCAGATATAAAAATATAAATATTTAAGTTAAATTCAATTCGTGTCGATAGATGCAACATGAAATTTTGACTTCCTATCGAGGCATGCCGCTAGGCGTTCCTAGTGTTATATACCTATTCCGAACGCAGTGGAAAAGGTTTCGAATCCTAATTCGATCGTATGGAGAAGATAACTTTCCGAATCGATTGTTATCAATTAAAATTTCAGCGCGTTTATATATCGTACGCTCACACAACAACTCCGATCACTACGAAAATTGAAATCCGATAATAATTCAAGATTACAGATCCAATGTAACTGGTTTCGTTAAAATCCGAGACTGTGCCTCGGGAGGCTATTTTTAAATTCAATTTAAACTATAAAATTTTAAAACTGAACAAACCAGTGTTAATTTCAATTTTACGACTTCTATTATCCTCAGTACTATCAATATAATTTTACAAGTCTTCAAATTATTTTTAATAGGCTTAAAACTCCAGATTCAACATCTTACCCAATTTTCAAATTATCAAATTCAAAACTTTAATTATCAAATAAATAGTGATATTTGAATTCAAGTTAAAAATTAACTTTTAAATATTTAAAATCAATTAAATATTCCGATTTTAAATGCTCAAAATTTCCGGGTCGTCACAGGTTTGCTATACTGCTTGACGTGTATCAGTTTGTATACTCTGTTATGTATCAGTATATGTGTATGTGATGGTCTACTGTTCTGTGATGTATATTACATTTGAGTTGTTATATTCTGTTCTGATAGATCCTCCAACCACCTATGGTTTTGCTTTAAGTATTCATTGGATATGTCGACCTGCTTGGTATGTCTATTGTCGATGTATTCAATAGATAGTTAGAGCAAGGCTATAGATGGTCGCTGCTAACCAGCTTTATTCTCCGTGTTAGTTGACGGCATTACCCTGTAGTGTCTTTGGCTAGCGTAGGTATAGAGGTGGGGCGTCACAAGAAGTCATTACTGCAACATTGATTCAAAGGCATCATTAAATTGGTAATTTTAATTCATATACAAGATTATATTCTATGATCCTTTAATGAGCAATTTCATATCTGTTTAAATATATTGCTACTATATGTTTAGTTTTGTAAGATTTTTGTAAGTAGATGTGGTTGTCATAAATCAGTTTGGTTATGTGCATAATTTGCTTATTATACTTTTTGATTTATGTATAGAATTTTTTTTACTGTACAAAATCAATTTTGTCATTAATATTTGTTTTATACATAATTATTACTAAATTCATATATATATATATATATATTTCTCTCATAATAACATATATGCATATATAAGATATATATATATACATATATATACATACATGATTTAAAATTTTTATACACTTGTATATAGAATATGAATTTAAAAATTCAAAAATTAATTATCATACATATATTCATAATTTTAAATTAACATTTATTGAATTTTTGAATTGTTTACTATATATATACATAAAATTGTCATTACATTAAAAATTAAATTTTATATTTTTTAAAAATATTATTTCCTTTCAAAAAAATATAAAAAAATATAGGAATTTTTCAATAAAGTTTATTATTTTTAATAATTAATATTATTTTGGAAAAACTGTTTATGATTTATTAAAAATAATAATTTAATTGAAAATTTCTTCAATTTTTTTAATAACCTTTCATTCATGATCCTAATAATTTTGAAATTTTAAAATTTGAATTTTTAATAATATATTTTTTTATATTAAATAATTATTGCCCAAATCAATGTATTTGTTTTTAAAAATAATATTTCAACTTTGAAAAATCTCCAGATTTTTCCTAACTCTATTTTATGATCCTAGATTTTCAAAAATTATGAAATTTTAATTTTCATCAATAGATTATTTTATGTTAATTATTTATGGATGAAAACGTTATTTTATTCATAATATATACAAATTAAAATACTAAATTTATTATGTTTGTAAAACTAAGTTAATTTTGTATTATAAATAATTTTTAATAATTGTTCTCTCTCTTTATATATATATATATATATTTATCTATATATAAATGTTTAATGTTCATATATTATATATCATATATTTATATATACATGTGTGTGTGTCTATATATATATATATGTGTGTGTGTGTGTGTGTGTGTGTGTGTGTATTGTAACACATATACATGCACATGTTTGGACAACATACATGACATACAAAATGAGCTAATATGTCTCTTGCGATGTAAATTCCAACATCTACATATAGTCATATTATATCTTTAACGGATTATTATGTTACACATGCACTCACATATATATGTATATGATACATTTATATATAAACTAAATCAAACAAAATTAATTTCATATCTTAATATACTTGATTTAAATAAGATAAATGTTTTGTTTAAATGAAATTTAGAAATGTTCTAATTCAGTTAGACTTCATATGCCCAATAAAAGATCCAATGGGGTAAAATTTTTGAAATTCACCCGTAACTTCCACTACGGGCTAGTCCAAATCCAACAATGGTATCATAGCCCAATAGCCTATGCGGTTTAAATTAGTCATATTAGGGCTAATTAATTAAGCTTGTCCACTCAGTACAGTGTCTAGAAAGGTAATGTCTAGGATTGGAATTGGGTAATCAAGTACCCCGTCCTACCTGGTTACCGACCTGGCCCGAAAGGTGAAGTGAGCCCAAAGGTTGCTTCTAATAGAAAAAGACTCAACTTGATTTGGCCGGGCTAATTTTCAAAATCATTTTGAAAATTAATGTTAAATATTTCAAAATTTAATAGTTAAATTTAAAATAAAACATGTTTATTATAAATATTATAATACTACATAAGTTTTCAAAATGTTTGAAAGAATAGTGATATTTTCAAAATGTTTGAAAATATTTATATAATAATTTCAAATTTAAAATTAATTAATAAGATTAATAAAATAAATAAATTAAACATGTTAATTAATTAATGCGTATATGCATGTATTATATATGTTGATATATGTTATGTTATTTTAAAATGTTTAAGGTAAATTTGAAATTAATAAACTTTAGTAAAAATTGTTTAATTGAATAAATTAATTAAAGGTTAATTAATTAAATAAGACATATATATGATATAGGCGTGTTACATAAAGGTTATAGTATACACTATAAATGTTATAGTAGATATGTCCAATATAAAAGTTATATTGGAATACTAACTTAAAATTAATTAAAGAGTTAACTGATTAAAGTTAATTATATAAGATTTAAGTAATGATATATTATACGTAAGATTATCAATAAGTAATATGAAATATAAAAGTTATATAACAATAAAACGTATGTGATATGTGTATAAACTAAATGTGGAACATTAAAAAAAACCCAAATAGACTTGAGAAATAAATACATATGTAAATGTACGTATACCGTGATTTCTGATGTGTATGACACTTGAATCGCTGGAGTATTTCATAAGAAATATATCATTCTATAAGTCCATATCACTCAATATATATGTTGAAGATTATGAATCTTCAATATACTATTGTCCTCTACCATATATATATATTAATAAATTACTTACATACTCCTTAGTTGCTGAGCAAACTCAAGCTAGGGATGTTATGCGTAATATTATTAATATATTGAACAAATGAGGTAAGATAACTATATGTATTTGATGAGCAAACTCAAGGTGCATATACTATACTTAGGCCATCACGATATGGTAGGTATGAGTGGATAATCTCTTTCAATTTGTTGAGCAAACTTAAGGTTGAAATGAGATTAGATCAAGAAAAATGGGTTAGGAGTTGTATGTGATACAACCGATAAAGAGGTATCCATCAATTGTGGAGCTATGATTTATTGAGCAAACTTAAGGTCAGAATATCAAAACAAATGTGTCCAAACACCCACTAGTGAAGTTGTAAGACTTCTATGTTTCATCTTAGAGTTTGGAGAAACATAAAAGACTAGTAGGATCCTTATTACAAAAATGAAATGGTAACAACTAACCTTTCTAATATTGTAAGAACATATGCTATATAATGTTATAATTATCTACAACGATAAATTTGTGCATTAAATATGATTGATAAAGCGTTAATCAATTAACATATATAAACAAACTGAATTAAAACTTGACGAATAGTAATATAATATATATACTTGCTAATAATTCCAATTGCATGTTATATAATATTTCTATACCCATGCAAGTGTCTAATTTCAACTACGTAATACATTCGTAAGTTGGTCACTTATATGTTTATTTGGTATAGACTATGTATTGCATTTTATGAGTTTTTGAACCCTAAATGCTATTCAAGACTATGGATATTTGATCCATGTACTTTCACATATAAATGTTATATGGTGAACAGTCATAGTTTGTGTGGTACAGTATTTCGATGAACCTAGTTCATTAGAAGTAAGCCAATAAACAAAAAATTTTAGATCATGTATTCAACTGAATGATTTCAAAAGGATCATATTGTGTTAATTTAACACAAGACCATAAACTACGAGATACATCTAAGAACTCGATCGTTGAAATGTCATCTTAATCGGTTTACATAAAGTGTAACATATTTGATGTCTTAAATGTTAAGAATAATTGAATGCGATTTTGTAAAAAGTTTGTTATGATATTTTGGTAAGATTTTCTAATGAATAGTTTGACCATTTGAAAGAAAAACGAATGTATAAGAATAGATGTAATTTAAGGTAAAGTTAGAACGAAGGAAATGAATAGTCAGTTTTGCTTCGTAGAGAAACATTGGAAACAAGAATTGTAATAATAATTGATACTTAATATTGGAATATGAAATATGATTTTCATTCCAAAATTTATTTTCATATAGAAAATTGTTTCTATAACGTTTACGTCTTTGAGTTCAAGATATTTGATCAAAGAACTCTCCACTGTAAACTAGTTGCAACATATGAAATAAGTAAAATGTTAACAATATTAAGTGAATGGCAGACCTCTAAATTTAGTGCGCTATTATAGTAATGGCGGAAATAGTGGGAGCATGCTATATAGAACCTTATGATTGCATCAAATTACGAAAATTGTTTTCATAAAATGCTCCGTACATTATTTGTGAAATAATGTTTATTTTTGGTATTGACTGAAAAATAGATATAACTATATTTTAATATGAGTATTATGAATATTCATTACGAAATAGAACTATATTATGGAATTTGTTTTTATAGTAAAAGTGATGCAACAAAAATACATATGTGTCTAATATTATTTACAGTTGTTTTGGAATTATTGATTAAGCCATAGTTTTGAGAAATAATTTTACTATATGATTATGAATCATATGACACATGTTAATTATATCTTAAATAATTAATGGTTGTGCACCCATTCAATAGGAACATCATAAGAGTTGATGAACTCTTTGAATTAATACATATTGATGTATGCAATCACAAGTATATTAATACCAAAAGGGTTTCACACACTTTCACTACAAGAAAAGTGGATTTTCATAGTGCCAATACATAGCGTTTATTTCATAGTGTTATTATGTGGGTTAGTTTGTTCCATTTAAAGAGAAATTAGCTATGTAACACATTGTAAGCGGGCATTTATTTTCATTGCCGCCAGTTCCCGAATTATTTCTCCATTTCCCTCTTCCTCAACCCCAATCCTCAAACATAAATTCTCTATCAAACTGTCACCACCCAAAACCGCTTCCCTGTCATCTTCTATTTCCAAGGGAGCGGCCTCATCCTCTACAACACTTCTACCTCCTTCAATTTTGCTGTCTCATAACCGCCAGGCATAGGCAAGAGCGACCTAGGGCAACAATGAAAGGGGATTCAGTTTTTAGGTTTTTCCATTACCACTTTTGTACAGTTGTCGAGGTGGCGAGGCTAATCTTCATGAGCTTGGACTAGGTCGAGCGATCCGATTGCAACATAAATCTACACTGCATCCTAAAAATTGCAAAGAGAGTGATTTGCCAAGAGATTTCGTTTGTTGGAGTCGCAAATATTTAAATTAGCCATTGCAAGTTTTAGGTGAGATTTTTGATTTATATTCAAGTTGTAATCGTTATAAGAAAATGAAATCAATATTTTGAATTTTTATCATTTGCATTTTATGATTTTAGTTCTTTGTTATAAATAATTAATTGATCAAAAATGATGTATTAGTGTTATATTTATAATCCTTCGTCAAAATTATGAAGTTTTATCGAAGACAAACACATCATCGTCTCCAAAAGAAGAAAGGTAAAAATATAAACATCTTTGTAACTGAACTTACCGCGATTAAATATTTTATGTTTCAAAATCGCCACCATATCATGTTGAATATAGAAATGAGCCACAGGGTATTATAGGAGTAACTAGGATAATAGCCATTCTGGCAGTGACTGGGAAATGTAAAGAATTTTCTTTACAGATTCTTTGCCTAGGTGAAAGAAGAGGAGAGTAGTTGGAAAGGTTGGTGCAACTATTAGAGAGATAGATCAATCTACATTTGCTAGAATTCAAATTAAGGATGTATCTAATGCTGAAAAATGGATTATTAATGTCTCATTTAGAGAGGTCAAATTTTACCTTTTGGGTTAATTAAAAAAATTAATTTCATTTTAGAATTAATAATTAATAACACCAACACCAACCAAGATATTTATTTGCACCACTGGAGGCATCAAACCGTTCTTTATCTTACCTAGATTAATCCTCTCACATTTCCATTATGCCATGTTGTCGTTGAAATTTGGTATGAAAAGTTGCTTTAGATGTAGATTCGTATTGGCTATATAATTAAAATTCATACATTATAGTCTAAAGGCTAAGCAACAATTACATGTTAGCTAAGCAATGCCATGGACCACCGATTGGCAATGAAGATCATTTCTTTTATATTGCAAGTATTTATGTCTAGGAAAATAATTTTGTTGGGTCTATGGGATAGAATATCACCAACTATTGAGGTTGTTCAATGCTTAAGATTAGAACATGCAAAATTTCCAAAGATGGTAAAATCGAAAATTGGTTTATTGTTTCATCGAGCAAAGTTGGTTATCTTCTTAGGCATGTGGTAGTATAATTAATGAAATGAGAAGAGTTACAAGTGTAGATATTACAATGGACAAGTATGAATATTACTAATGTAGATATTACAATTTAAAAAATTAGATATATATATCACAAGTCTATAGATATTAAAATATGCTTATTATGATCTGGTTATATGATTTATCTAGTTAATAAATTAAAATTTTCAATATATTATAGCTATTTTTTCCATAAAGAAGATAATGCATAAGTGATATCATTGCTAACTATTTACTGTAGGTCTGGAAACAAGGACACCTAAATTTACAATTTTTAAGCAATGCTTTATCTAGAGTTGCACCAATAGCTTAAATGTAGAGATGAAAATGGAGTTCCTAATGCACTAAACTGGCATGTACCGACTTAACCAGATTGCATGGTTCTGGAGCATGGCAATGAAGTGTTGAGGCATGAAAATACCGCCAGATTAGCTTAGATAAGTAAGGACAATGCATAACTATTTTCTGATCTGGTTGAAATGTTGCTAGCCGAACTGTTAGGTTATCTATTATTCTTTTATTTCTTTATATGAGAGAGTTTCTCTATGTGAGATACATATAAATACATACACGCATGCATATATACATATATGCATATTTTTTATGTTTTCCAATGTCAATATAAAACCTAACTTGTAAATAATTATAAATTATGATAATGTTATATATTCCTCCTTATACTAGATTTGTCATATACTCATAAATATGCACTTTGAACCTGTAAATAATTTAGGCTGATAGCTAAATTCTATTGTATGATATAATCCCATGTTGGTTCTAATTGTTTGTGCCAAAATTGGTCACAAACACCCAAAGTCGTGAAAGCACCCGTTTACGTGTTCAATTCGATAATATTCAACACAGAACTCAGCAACAATCAATATATAATTCAGCTCTAAGAAACAAATCGCAGTAATTCACAAACAACAATCACAAACACAGGATTTATAGTGGTTCGGCGTTCGCGCCTACGTCCACTCTGAAGGATTTCTCTTTATTGCCTTGTTCGATTCAATCGATTACAATGGATTACAGTAGATATTAGCTCCGAAATCTGAATACAACAGTGATTATGATAGATAGACTTGGATCCGGCAGAGTCTTGGCGTTCAATGGCAGAAGTTGTTCCAAGAAGCCCCCTTTCTGAAGGCTTCAGGGTGCTATTTATAGGCGTTGGAGGCCCAGACCTTGCTGAAGCTTCGTGAGACTCCTTCTGGCACGTGAGTGGGCCCACGCGACCGACCCTACCAAGTTTCGTCTCGATCTGACATCGGTTCGAAGTGATTTCGAACCCATCAAGAAATGGTCCAATCGAGCTGAAAGTTGGCAGGAACAATCTTTACCTCATATGGAAACTACTGTGAAAATTTGGTTGCATTTGGATTTGTGGTTAAGGAGATATGCTCGGTTCGAAATTAGCATTTTCGGTTGGCTGGGTCGTTCGAACCCATGATTTCGAACCCATCATTTCGAATCCATCAGTGCATGTGGGCTTGCAGTGACGTGGCGCGCATTCCTCGAATCGATCCTAACTTATCTCCGAATGGACCGCTTCGACTCCGTGAACTACGGCGAACACGTCATCCAAACTGATTGACTCGGTGGATTCGAAATAGGAAGTATTCCTGGTTTCGAACGTGACTGATTCGAATCCAGGAATCCTTATGGGTTCGAACTTGATCGGTTCGAACTGGGTCACTCGATGGGTTCGAAGTGAGGATGCGAGGCCGAGTGAAGTCATGGATTCGAAGGTAGGCCACTGTGGTGGATTCGAAGGCGATGGAGTCGAAAGCGATGGAGTCGAGGTAGGTGCTAGCTGATGGGTTCGAACGTGGCTTGGGTTCGAACTTCATGGCTTCGAAGGCAAGGACGTGGATGGGTTCGAACTAGGTGGGTTCGAAGGAGAGGGCGTGGATGGTTTCGAACAGGATGGGTTCGAAAAGGATGGGTTCGAACTTCATGGTTTCGAACCAGACAATGACTATTTCTCTTCACACTGAATCCATCATATCTTGAGCATACGAACTCGGATTGACTCGAAACTTGAAATGATGGCTCCTACAACCTTTCTTGTCGTGTCCTATCAATTGTGGCCTGATCCGGACTAGGGCAAAATTCATCGATATCCATAGCTAAGTGAAGTATAACCAATCTCTGAGATGAACTGTTTCCCGTTTTCGACCAATCTTTTGGTATCGCGGCTTTGCCAAAAAGCGGGATAACACTTTGCCCCCCAAAACATGCCTTGCTGTAGGAAGGTGTGTTTTGTAATGCCTTGAGTTGGATGTTCGTATCCGATTATCAACCTGCAAAGAACTCAATAGTTTCATATGTCCTCAAATGACGATCGTTCGGGATCGAGCCATTTGGGATGAAGTGCGGCCGTTCATGGTCAAGCGCTCAACTTCAAATGAAGATCGTTCGTGATCGAGTCATTCGAGGTGAAGTGCGACCGTGCGCGATCGAGCGTATAAATTCATGCTTCGATCGTTCGGGATCGTATGCTGCTTGAAGTGAATCGGGACCGTTCGCGGTCCGTGCCGTTCGTGGCATAAGATGGAATAAGACCGTTCGCGGTCGATGCCGTTCGCGGCGAATGATGAGATGGGACCGTTCGCGGTCGACTGCCGTTCGTGGCAAATGATGATCGTTCGCGACCAAGTGCCGTTCAAGGCGAATGGTGACCGTTCGAGGTCGGATTTCATAATCAGTGAGCCATGACCGTTCGAGGTCGGATTTCATAATCAGTGAGCCATGACCGTTCGCGATCGATGGCGTTCGAGGCAGGAAGTGATCGTTCGCGATCGTGTGCCGTTCGAGGCGAATCTGTGACCGTTCGCGGTCTGTGCCGTTCAAGGCAGAAAGTGATCGTTCGCGATCGTGTGCCGTTCGAGGCGAATTTGTGACCGTTCGCGGTCGGGTGTTGGACCTCAAGTGGCGACCGTTCGCGATCAAGCCGTTTGAGGCGTGGTGAGTTGTGACTGTTCGAAGTCGAGTGGTGATCGTTCGCGATCGGGTGCCGTCCGAGGCGAGTTGTGTGCCCGGGAGGGCTTGATGTTATCGATGTCAGGGTCACGTTCGGGTGAGATCCTGGATCGTTTGTCAGGGCGGTTCATCGCCATCTCAGAGCATGCCTAAGGACCGTTCGCGACCCCATACATGTGTAAGTAGCTTAGCCATTCCAGAGTTATCAGAATCAAATATCTATTACACGGATGAGTTTCAAAAACAATGTCCAAACAAGCAGCAAACAAACAGGGTCTAAATGTTCAAATCAAAATGGTATGAAAGCAAAGCATGGATGTCGAAGCGTAAGTTCCCACTACGAAACGGTCAACGATCATTCAGAGCATGCCTGGAGATCGTTCGCGATCTCGCACATGTGTAAATGATTTAATTGCGTTAGTGGAAGCTTACAACTTGTTCATCGTTATCTTACTCAATTGATAACCAAACGGTGCCTTGATTCAGGATCGCCCCTAGCTGATGTGGACGGTGGTCGTTCTGGTTCCGCCACAGGAGCTCGTCTCCTTACATATTGAAGGAGCATACCGTTCCTGATATGCCCTTCCACCTCGTCCTTCAGGTGCCTACAATCATTAGTGTTATGACCATTTAATTCATGGAATACACAGAACTTATCTGATTTCCTTTCGTCAGAAGTAGGATCCCTTCGCATTGGCCTACGATACGGAATCTGTTCTTTGGTATCCTGATAAATTCGTTCCAGGCTCTCGTTCAACTCAGCGTAGGTGGTGAATCGCGGTTCCCTCCGTTGCCGCTTTGATCTGTCTCTGTCATTCTCAATCTTTCTTTTACCTTTATCCGAATCTTTTTTAAGAGGCTTTTCGTCTCTAAATGCAAAAACTTCTATCCCATCTCCTTCTTCTCTCTCGGCATTCGCATCTTCTAATCGTAAAAACTTTTCTGCTTCATGATAGAATTCCTCTAGATCTATGGGTGGATCTTTAGTCAATGAATTCTTGAACTCTGTGCCGTCAGCTATTCCGGACACAGCTGCCATTACCACCATGGACGGATCCGCTCTATCCACTGAAGCTGCTGCTGCATTGAATCGTGCTAGATAACTTCTCAAGGTCTCTCCGGCTTTTTGCTTTAGGGTTGCCAAAGTCATCACGTTCTTGGGTCTTGTAATATGAACCCTGAACTGCCTCATAAATCTCTCAACTAAACCATTCCATGTTCCGATGGATCCGTTCTCCAGCTGTCTAAACCATAGTGCACCGATATCTGTCGAGTACAATGGAAAACACCGGGCCATAACCTCCTCCGATGCCCCCAGCACTTCCATATGCCTCATATATTTTGTCAGATGGACCGTGGGGTCCGTTCTCCCGTCATACATATCCAATGATGGTAGTTTGAAATCAGGTGGGTTCCTAGCTTGCCTGATTGCTGAAGTAAAAGGACTTCTATTAACATCTTCCAAATCTTTGTTCACCATACCGCCTCTCAAAGCTCTCCTAACTATCTCTGCTAATCGGTCATTGTCTCCGAGATGTAATCCTTGTTCACTACTTCCAACCTGCCCTCCGAGCTCACGAGGTAACTCCGGGATCTGCCCCCTTGACTGAGCGTTCACTCCTCTACTACTCCTAGGTTGCGCAGATCCTTCTTTCTCTCTTTCCAAGG
The DNA here is from genome assembly GCA_030765085.1 of Allium cepa. Taxonomy (NCBI): domain Eukaryota; kingdom Viridiplantae; phylum Streptophyta; class Magnoliopsida; order Asparagales; family Amaryllidaceae; genus Allium; species Allium cepa. Next base: position 84,751,161 of record CM060928.1, on the reverse strand, counting down.
TTGGGTCAACATTGTCCATATGTGTGCCCCTAGCTCTGGTGTTACACCGGATGGTCCCGCTCCGTTCTGGACTCCATTGGCTTCCCTATTTTGTGCTCCAAGTTGTCCTATCTGTTGGAATAAACTCTGGATCATTTCCTCTTGCCTCTTCATCATAGTTTCCATCTCGTCCCTAGTGATGTATATCGATGGTTGATTTGCTCCTGAGGAAGCCTCTTGGCTTCCTTGTGGTTCGCTTCTCTCAGGCCTTGGCCTCCTACTCGATTGTCTTGCCATAATTCCTAGATTTGAACTCTTGGATTTTTAAATTCAACTTCTTCCTGAATTACTTTCTCAGTGAAAGCACCAAAATGTTTGCGCCAAAATTGGTCACAAACACCCAAAGTCGTGAAAGCACCCGTTTACGTGTTCAATTCGATAATATTCAACACAGAACTCAGCAACAATCAATATATAATTCAGCTCTAAGTAACAAATCGCAGTAATTCACAAACAACAATCACAAACACAGGATTTATAGTGGTTCGGCGTTCGCGCCTACGTCCACTCCGAAGGATTTCTCTTTATTGCCTTGTTCGATTCAATCGATTACAATGGATTACAGTAGATATTAGCTCCGAAATCTGAATACAACAGTGATTATGATAGATAGACTTGGATCCGGCAGAGTCTTGGCGTTCAATGGCAGAAGTTGTTCCAAGAAGCCCCCTTTCTGAAGGCTTCAGGGTGCTATTTATAGGCGTTGGAGGCCCAGATCTTGCTGAAGCTTCGTGAGACTCCTTCTGGCACGTGAGTGGGCCCACGCGACCGACCCCACCAAGTTTCGTCTCGATCTGACATCGGTTCGAAGTGATTTCGAACCCATCAAGAAATGGTCCAATCGAGCTGAAAGTTGGCAGGAACAATCTTTACCTCATATGGAAACTACTGTGAAAATTTGGTTGCATTTGGATTTGTGGTTAAGGAGATATGCTCGGTTCGAAATTAGCATTTTCGGTTGGCTGGGTCGTTCGAACCCATGATTTCGAACCCATCATTTCGAATCCATCAGTGCATGTGGGCTTGCAGTGACGTGGCGCGCATTCCTCGAATCGATCCTAACTTATCTCTGAATGGACCGCTTCGACTCCGTGAACTACGGCGAACACGTCATCCAAACCGATTGACTCGGTGGATTCGAAATAGGAAGTATTCCTGGTTTCGAACGTGACTGATTCGAATCCAGGAATCCTTATGGGTTCGAACTTGATCGGTTCGAACTGGGTCACTCGATGGGTTCGAAGTGAGGATGCGAGGCCGAGTGAAGTCATGGATTCGAAGGTAGGCCACTGTGGTGGATTCGAAGGCGATGGAGTCGAAAGCGATGGAGTCGAGGTAGGTGCTAGCTGATGGGTTCGAACGTGGCTTGGGTTCGAACTTCATGGCTTCGAAGGCAAGGACGTGGATGGGTTCGAACTAGGTGGGTTCGAAGGAGAGGGCGTGGATGGTTTCGAACAGGATGGGTTCGAAAAGGATGGGTTCGAACTTCATGGTTTCGAACCAGACAATGACTATTTCTCTTCACACTGAATCCATCATATCTTGAGCATACGAACTCGGATTGACTCGAAACTTGAAATGATGGCTCCTACAACCTTTCTTGTCGTGTCCTATCAATTGTGGCCTGATCCGGACTCGGGCAAAATTCATCGATATCCATAGCTAAGTGAAGTATAACCAATCTCTGAGATGAACTGTTTCCCGTTTTCGACCAATCTTTTGGTATCGCGGCTTTGCCAAAAAGCGGGATAACACTAATTAATTCTCGTAACTACATACTATAAATGTTAGTGAGCCCCCACATGCATAAATTTTGTTCTTTGCGATCGTGGGAAGTGTCATCTGTTCCTATCATGTTAGCTTGTTTTGAACTAAGACATTTTTAATTCAATTGAATGTATGTTGTAGTCACTTCAGTAAACATTATTTAAATGTTCCATATTTCTGAATGTTCGCAAACACCTATGTCCTATTATTTCGTTAATTAAATATCTGATGTCCAGCATAAAATTTCCAAAGTTGATTCTGAGTTAAATTCGCTTCAGAAGTCGGTCGAAGATTCAGTGGGTGTCAATGTTATTAAAATCACAAGCATTATTTTTTTAGTATATACTTCTAAAGTTGATACATATTAAATTAGTCCTATTCTCACTTAAATGACTATTTGAGTCAACTTATTAATTTGTAGCAAATAAGATTTATAAACCTTCACTGTTAATTTGGCACTTAAAATCTCAAATGACATTCATTTGGCTATTACGATCAAACATTTTCCTCAGATTATATGGAGAAGATTTCAAATGATGCTGAGTTTATAGGAAAACACCAAATAACAAATGCAAAAGGTGAATGATGTTGAAGATATCATGAAGTATCAAAAAGAAAAATTGCACTTCTCCGATCATCTTTTACAGGTGTTGCTATGTTTTTAGATATATGCGACAACAAAGATCGCAACCATTTATTTTCAGTCATGAAATTTTATGATAAACCAGATGCCTTGAATTTTAAATCATAATTCATATTTTTAGTTAAGTGATGAATACCATCAATTTTTTCCTACAACTATTTTTGTTGGTTTTATTTAGCATAGTTCCACATACATATTTTGTATGCATATATACTCCACTTCAAAAAATTGATGATAATTAAAGATTTGGACTCTTCCATCATTTAAGTTGCAAGATAAAGAGAATTTTAAACCAAAAATATAGGTAAACATCAATTGAGTTTTGCATTATGTTTGGTTGTACTTATGTGACCTACGTGTTCTTTTGTTTTCTTATAAAACAAAACTATGCTTAATTCTCTCTATTAAAAATTATACTCTTTATACCTGCATTTGTCATCTTCAGTACTATATATGCATCTATTCATGTGTATGCTCCCATTTGCACCTACTAATGTTATGTACGTGTACAGTGCTGCATTGGTGTTCTTTTATACGGTTCACTCGGTTACAGACTTTTTTTGCTACAAACTGCTCACTTGGTTCAGCCTAATATTGCAGCTCCTTAACCAATTCTTTCCCTTATCTTTTTATTAGGATCAGATGTATAATGAGTAGAATTTGGTACTTTATTCATGGTATATGTAAGGTGGTCAGTCATTTGTTAATCAATTTTTTTGTTTGTCAATTTTTTGGCCATCTACGAGGCAGGTTTCGTATAACTACATAATGATGTTCTCTTTTTCTTTCGTTCTTTCAAAAAATATACAAGATTATCTTCCAGACATAAATTAGAAAATAAAATTTATGAAATTATACATTATTTCATGCCTTTAAGGGCTCCATGTTGTTTCTTATTTTGTTTTCATGTATGCCAGAAATGAGCTCGGCAAAGAGATACAGAGAGCCTGAGAGATGAGTGGCAAATGCTGAAATATGATCTTACAAAGTGTGAAATAACGCCATTGATCTGCTAGGAAAGAAAAAGTTAAAAAAATATAAGAGATAAGCTTAATATCGCAAAAGAAGATTTAATCTCTCTTACTGAAGAGAAATCTCAAGTTGAACTTGATGAGAAGGTAACTTTTTAGATTATCTAGTACATTACTCTTTTAATAACCATTCATAAGTAAAATAAGTAATTACCAGATTATCCAATATATTAATAATATTTAATCTCTCTTGCCGACGAAAAACCTCAAGCAGTTTTGGCATTCCCAGTATACATGTTCATAAGAAATTAATTGAACTAAAAGCACCTTAAAAGCTTTCACATACTTTTTATTTCTTATTTACAGGTACGTACTCTCTTTCTTGGACATCGAATCTACACTTATGGACTTTTCTATGCAACAAGGTACAAACTTTATTTTATAATTATTTTACAATTTATAATATGTCATTATAAGTCATTACTGAGATTATTTGCAGTGGAACGATTAGCACTCTGATAACTACCCAAATAGATACATCCACTGTCAATGCATGCACTGTTATTAATGCATGAGTAGATAGAATTTGTACTGTAACGTAGAAACGTATCCCTGTCGATACATATATAGGTAACTATTCATCATCTATAAAGACATCCTACTCAAGGTTGGTGGCCAATGCTCTAGCCCTAATTTTCTTTGTATATATAGCTGAGGGAAACATTTTGACGATTCAAAATTTTGGACATTTGAAATTAGAATATTTAATTGATTTTAAATATTTGAAAGTTAATTTAACTTGAATTTCAAATATCACTTTTTATTTGGCAATTAAATTACTGAATTTGATTAATGCAAATTGGGTAAAAATACCGAATCTTGATTTTTAGGCTTGTTAAAAATATTTCAAAGGGTTAGAAATTTTTTATTTACAATACTGAAGGTAATAGAACTTTTAAAAATTGAAATTTGAAGTGTTTGTTCAGTTTTGAAATTTATCGTTTAAAATCGATATTTAAAAATAGCCTTCCGAGGCACAGTCTTGGAATTCGACAAAACCAGTTCCATTGGATCCGTAATAGTGTATTATTATCAAATTTCAATTTTTGTAATGTTTGGAGTGATCATTTGACCGTACGGTAAGTAAACGCGCTGAATTTAAATCGAAAATTTAATATTATAACTGGGTCCAAAATGCTATCTTCTCCATACGATCGAATTTGGACTCGAAACCTTTTCCATTGTGTTTGGAATAGGCGTATAACATTATAAACGCCTAGCAGCATGCCTTGGTAGGAGCTTAAGATTTTGAGTTTGTGTTTATTGAAGCAATTTGAATTTAAAATATAAAATATTTATAAATTTATTTACGTTTATTCTTACATTAGGGATTTTTGCTGTCATTACAAATGTCACGATAGCAGAACTTTCCAAAATGTTTCGTCTTTTATAATAAGCGTTCGTTTAAAAAAAAAGTAAATAAAAATAAATAAGGGTACCAAAGATTTTCTTTATTCTTCAGCAAAATCGAAACTAAAAAAAAAACAAGTCATGGCCGAAACAACAGTTCGATTACAAGCCGAGTTCCCTCCTCCCCTTCAAATTTAATCGCGCTTGAAGCAGACTTTTTGAATCCTCGAGGAAGTGCCATCGGTTACCAAATCTAAAAAGAGGACGGCTTCGATTGGGTAAGGCGATGCTTTTTGAGGCAAAAGGGGCATCTCGCGGTGGAGTTATGGTAGCTCAGCTAGGGTTTTCACGTGTGGGAATTTAGGGATTCCGAGCTCGAGCTTGAACTTGAGCTACGGTGGTGAGGCCGAGTCGCGGTGAAGGGAGAAGGTGGGCGATTGGCAATGACCCGGGACGCGTCGGCGTGGTGCACGCGTATGCGTAGTGGTGATGGCGATTTCTGATCATGCGCGAGGCAGAGTGGAGGGGATGGTGGCATGTTAGAGTGAGCAGTGAGGTATATATTTACCGTTTATATTTCTCAATTCAATATTAATATATGTACAAAATATAAAAAAAATGTCAGTAAGGCATATATGCCAATTATTCTTAAATTTATAAATTTATATATGTATAAGTGTATATATATATATATTAAGTAAAATAAATTACTGTTGTTATTTACTAAAATAGAAAACAAATTTTTAAATAAAAACATACACATACACACACACTCATACACACATATTTTAATATATATGAAAACAGAAAATTATTTTATAGAGATAAAGTTTGGAAAAAAATAGGAATTTTAAAATATTCGAAAGTTTATATAAAAGTTAGATTTTTTAAAATCTATATGGATTATTTTTATAAATGTATATATATGTAGTTTCAAATAAATATACACATTTTAAATCTACTAGTTTAATTTAAAATAATGAACTTAGGGATTAATTTGTTTAATTAACTTATTTAATTTATTTTAATTACTAAAAGAATTTTTTAAAGAAAAATAGAATTAGTTTAAATTAAATTATTAATTAATTAAAAGTATTGGTTTAAAATAAAATCACTGGTCAATTAAAGTTATCAAATGAAAATTGATTATTCGATTACTTCGAATATTAATAGATTGTATAAATGTTTATACAAGGTCTAATACAGTGAAGAAATAGTCGAGATGGAAATGGATTGCAAATAAAAGGGCAAATGTGAGATCTTCTCACCCACTTGGTTTGCCTATTTAATTTAATTAGTTAAATTTAAATTATTGGATGTGCTTGGATGAATTTGATAATTTATCTATTGGATGATATTACATATAGTAGTATGTGTGTGTATATATATAGGAGTGATTGATTTCCCGCATTATATGACAGATGAGACCCAATGAGCCCCCCATAATAGCGGATGACCCTTTACACCGCGATATCCCGCCTTGAAGCGAGATGGGTATTTAATTGTTATGCTAATATCTGTGAATGCAGGGAAACATGTTGGCGGATCCAACTGGATTACTCAAATGTTTGAATTTATTTCATATGCTGTGATTTGATTTATTAATAATCTATGGTTGATTATATTGGTGTTTGAAATTTATTGAAGGCAATGGTTTGGTCGAATATATTCTGGTATTTTAAAATACTAGAAATATATAATTGGATTTTTGGAAATTAAAGTAGAAATTTTAAGTGAATTTATTTTAGAGAATTGAATAAATTTAAAAGAAGAAATTTAAAAAGGGTAAAGGATGATTTTTTTTGAAATCCTATTGAATAAATGCCAAGTATGAGGAAAAGATTTTAATAAATGGAAATAAATGGATTTTGAGTAGTATTGTTTAAAAGTTGAAGAATTTATTTTAAAATTCAGATTTTAAAATCTAAATTAAGGTGTGAATATGAGATTAATGGGTTTTGCAATAAATTTGGATAAGTAAAGGAGTAGTTTTTAAACGAAAGTAAAATTTGAAAATTAATTTCAATTTCAGTATATTTCAATTTCAATATATTTCAATTTCAATATATTTCAATTTCAATATATTTCAAAGCTTTAAATATTCAACAATTTCAACTAAATTTGATAACTTCATGTACATCTCGTATTTTTGGCTATTTATTAAATTTAATGTAATCATTGGATAAATATGAGTAGAAATAAAATTTAAACGAATCGTTAGTGTAGTTATTGAATATGAATTTGGATAAAAATCTTGAAATAAACAATTTTGGAAATTATTTATATTGAAATAAATTATATGTATCGATGGTATTATAATCAATAACTGGAGTTAATTAATAAATATGGATTATTTAGATAGAAATAAAATAATTTTGATAACTAAAATTTAGTTGAAATTTAATGATATGCTAATATTGATTTATTGGATAATTTAATTTGCTTAAATTTTATATTGGAGATTATTTGAATAATTGAATTATGGATTTCGTATGATTAATTTTTTTATATGAAATTGATTTAAATTTTATTTAAATATGAATGAAGATGGTTAACGTTTAAAATTGAATTTAAAAATGAATAATTAAAAATTGGAAATTTTATATTTTAATTAACGAGTAAAAATAGCCATTTTGGCCACTGTCTCGGATTTCGACGAAATCAGTTTCATCGGATCCGTAATAATGAATTATTGTAAGATTTCACTTTCCTAGCGATCGGACTTGTCGTTTGGCCATGCGAGCTTAAAACGCTTAGAAATCAATTTAATGGAATACGATAAAATAAATTGACTTTGAAAAGATATCTTCCACATACGATCGAATTAGGCTTTGAAACTAGTTCCATTGTGTTTGGAATGAGGGTAAAACATTAGAAATGCCTGGCGGCACGTCTCGATTGGAGTTTGGACGATTTTGGACCTAACTATATAAATACGCATGCAAATCGAGACAGTTATATTATTATTTTATTTCAGAAACCCAAATTTCAAACCATGGCCGCCACCTTTATTCTAATGGCCAGAAATAGCTGATCTTATTTCCTCAATATCTCTCAATCCGTTCAACGAAATCAAAAAATTCCAAAAGCAAAGTTGTAGATCTCGACGAGCTCTTCAGATCCATAGAGTTGATTATTGCTAATACATCACAGATTTGTCGATATCTGAGATAGAAGGATGCACATGTTTTCTCGGTCTTTGTGCAAATAGAGGCGATTGATGCGACGAAACTTGGCATGTAGGTTGCTCACGAGCTGGCGGTCGACGTGGTAGAAGTTGGTCAAATTTCGGCATCTCGAAGTGGAGTGCGCACGCTTGGGCTCGGTTGGTATGTTGGGTTCTACGTTTGTTTGTGAGTGAGATTTGTTTTCTTCTTCTCTTCTTATTTTTTTATTTAACCCCTTTGATTATCTATGTTTCGAATTGTTTAAGTCAGACATATGTGGATTATTATCGGTTTAACCCTTTCGAAATGTGGGTCGTCATAGTTGGTATCAGAGTTATATATATATGTGTGTATATACACACACACACACATCAAGAATAAATAATCAATACAACAGAATAGCATGATGCAGGGGATAATAGTAATAATATATCAAAACTCCATCTTCGTCCTCCATAGAATAGTCTTCAATATGCTAAAAAAAACTCAGGACTGACCCGAGTGAAATGAAAAGGCATAACACTTGAGTCAGGACTAAAATACTCTTATGTAAGTCAAATCAATATCACAGAATATGAGTGCAATAACTTAAGAGACGTTACAGGTTTTTCCATCTCCTAAGGATCCGTTAAACTATTTATATATAATAGTTTACGCTATAATAGATAATGTCTATCAGTAAAATAAATATCAAAATAGCGTTAAGGCTTTACATTGATCCACCTTAACACATTTTATAGTTTTAAACCAAAATCGTAATGGGCTCGTATAGGGATAAATATGACAAGGCACGTGAGGCAATACCCAAGGTAGGATTCTATTAGTTTACCCTTTCTGGCTGGTCGTAACCCATCCGTGGCCGACCACGACAATAAATCCAAACAACAAATATGGTGCACCCATCGAATCCGAAACCACAATAGTAATACGAGCGATCAACGTCGCTAGAGGTAGCTAATCTCAATGGCCAGACATAGGCTCCTATTTTAGTCATTTTAATTATGACATGAATGTTAATGCTATCCATCATCGTTCTCTTGCTTCATTTCAGTAAACGTCGCCGATTCAATCACTACATTCTGGATATCATCCACCGCGTACATGGTTGTCGAAGTGGTTCCAATATTGAAAGAGAGTATTTCAATAAGAGGCCCCGGTCACTTTAACAACCAATCGTCATTTTACACACCGGTTGGTACCTTTACATTTCGAAAACAATTCATATTTGATATAAAAATATCATATTCGTTTCAAAATCATCATATTTACTCAAAAATCATATCCGTATCGAGATCATCATATTTACTCAAAATCATATCCATTTCGAAATCATCGTATTTACTCAAAAATATCAACTTAACTCGATATATCGATTTCACTTCAAAACTTGATTCGAATTATAGTTTTTTTTTATAATTCCCTTTAACCCAATTCGCATTTAAATCCAAGATTTAAATAGAAATTTTTTACTTTTTAACCAGTTTGAATTTTAGAAAATAGCTTAAATAGTTAAAAACAGTTTAATAGAAAATGTTAAAATAGTTTAATCGAAAATAATTTGAATATAAAAATGGTTTATATAGTAAAATAGTAAAAAAAATCAAAATAATTTGAATATTTAAAGAATATAGATTTTAAATCATTTATACTAAAAAATTCATTTAAAAATAATAATTCCAAAGTCAAACCGATGAACTTCCCAATTTCCTACCTAAATAAATTCCAAATTCCAGTTCGATTTAATCGATTCAATTCTGATTCCAACTCGGATAATTTCGATTCCACATGAATTTCGATTTCAATTCCAATTTCCATTTTTAAATTAATTTAAATCTCAATTTCAAATTTATTTCCAATTCCAAAATAATTTAGATTCCAATTTTAAATTAATTTAAATCCCAATTTCTAATTAATTTCAATTCCAATTTCAATTCCAAATTATTTAAATTCCAATTTCAAATTAATTTCAATTTCAATTTCAAATACCGATTTAAATACTTAAATCAAATTTACCTTCAATACCAAATTTAGATCCAAAATTTCAATTATAATTCAATTCCAAACTAAAATTTGAAATATCATTTCATATCATTTTTCTTAAAAATATTCAAAGTACAAATAAAATTCCAATCTTTTAAAACAAATCCATTTCTGAAATTTACGACGTATTTCGTTTATAACTTAAAATTTTAAACTTCGATTACTTAAACAATCTCGTTTATCAAGTTTAAATTCCAATATTTCGAGCTCCAATTCAAAATAATTCAATTTCTGTAAATTTATTTTTTTTCTAAAAATCAATTTATTTAAATAATTTCAAAACAACTTTTAAAATCATTTAATTTAACCAACCCGGCGTCCGTATATAATTCTCTACCCTATGACCAAATGGATAATTATTTCAATTTAATTTCAAGGATGGGTGTATATTATTTCAATCCAAATATATATCATAGGTATATACCATTTCAACCTATTTCTTAATTTATTCGAAATGATTCAGTTTACAGTTTATATGCAATATACAATATACAAGATGATAGCATGATATATCAAACTAAATAAACAACCAATATCGACCAATAGCATCCATCACAACCAATCAACCATAAAGCCAATAACCTTCACAAATTTTAATTTTTACCATATCGGGTAATATGCTACCAATTAAATTTAAATTTTGTTTAACGGTCAATTTAAATTCTATCAATTAATTCATATATCAATTTAACCGACAATTAAACCGGACAAACAACATCCAATCAAATTTATATCACTTCAGAATATAAATATAACTAATATAAAATTATTTTAGTCAATTGTGAGCGTATAAACACTCACCTTAGATTTATCGACGATTTAAAATCCAAATAAGGGCCCAAATTTGAACAGTCTCGAAATCCAACCAAACAAGTTCCATGTTATCCGGAATTTCAGTACGATCGCAATAGAGAAAACCACGCGTCGATCCGAGCTCATATGCAAAAGTTATTCAAGTTAGAACATTTGACTTTTAATATTAATTAATTAATTAATTAATAAAATAAACATACGTACACCATCTTCTCACTCACGAACAAATGCTGAACCCAACATACCAACCGAGCCCTAGCGTGCACGCTCCACTTCGAGATGCCGAAATTTGATCAACTTCTACCACGTCGACCGCCAGTTCGTGAGCAACCTACGTGCCAAGTTTAGTCGCATCATTCGCCGCCGTTTGTACAAAAATCGAGAAAACACGTGCATCCTTCTATCTCAAATATCGACAAATTCATGATGTATTAGCAGCAATGAACCATTTGAATTTCAAGAGCTCGTCGAGATCTACAACTTTGCTTTTGGAATTTTTCGATTTCGTTGAACGGATTGAGAGATATTGTGGAAAGAAGATCAGCAATTTCTGTCCATTGGAATAAGGCGGCGGCCATGGTTTGAAATTAGGGTTTCTGAAATAAAATAATAATATAACTGTCTCGATTTGCGTGCGTATTTATACAGTTAGGTCCAAAATTGTCCGAACTCCAATGAGACGTGCCGCCAGGCGTTTATAATATTTTACCCCCATTTCGAACGCAATGGAACTAGTTTCGAGGCCTAATTCGATCGTATGTGGAAGATAGCTTTTCAAAGTCAATTTATTTTATCGTATTCCTTTAAATTGATTTCTACACGTTTTAAGCTCGCATGGCAAACGACAAGTCCGATCGCTACGAAACTTGAAATCTTGCAATAATTCACTATTATGGATCCGATGAAACTATTTTCGTCGAAATCCGAGACAGTGGCCAAAATGGCTATTTTTACTCGTTATTTAAAATATAAAAATTTTTAATTTTTAATTATTCACCTTTAAATTCAATTTTGAATGTTAACCATCTTCATTCATATTTAAATAAAATTTGAATCTATTTCCTATACATTTTTTAATCATGCGAAATCCATAATTCAATTATTCAAATAATCTCCAATATTAAATTTAAGCAAGTTAAATTATCCAATAAATCCATATTAGCAAATGATTAAATTTCAACTAAATTTTAGTTATCAAAATTATTTTATTTTTATCTAAATAATCCATATTTATTATTTAACTCTAGTTATTGATTATAATATACATATAATTTATTTCAATATAAATAATTCCTAAATTTCCAAAATTATTTATTTCAAGATTTTTATCCAAATTCATATTTAATAACTACACTAATGATTCATTTAAATTTTATTTCTACTCATATTTATCCAATAATTGCATTTAATTTAATAATTTAAATAGCCAAAAATATGGGTCGTTACATTTCATATGTATCTTAATTTAACTTCATTATTATTTAGTTTGAAATATTCTCTTAATAAACCCTGTATTATTTAAATAGCCCCAAATTACAAATAACTAAATATTTCCTTCAATTTATTTAACCTTGAAATATTCATAATTCGCCTTAAACCAAAATCAAGTTATAATTCATATCCTTTAAAATCTCAAATTCAATAAGTTTCAAATCGATTAAACTAAATAAAATTCTTAATAAAATACAATTTCAAATCAATTTCAAACTTATCTTCTCAACCTTAACTTATAAAATCATTAAAAAAATCTATCGTAAAATATAAATTTAATAAATACTCAAATATATTACATATTAATTAAATCAAGCTTTTATTAAATTAAAGCTTATTATAAAATATTTATAATAAAACTTAATTTATATATTTTAAAAATAGTAAAATAATAAGTAAAATCTTAAAGTTAATAAATTTCAAAATTAACTTATATTTTTTTTTTAATTTTCAAAACATATAATTTAAAAATCTAAAATTTAAACCTTTATAAAATACATTTATATATAATATCTAAAAGTCAATATTTATTAAAACCATATATTTCTTTCCAAAACCATAGAAATCATTTTTAAAATTTTTATATATAGACCAACGTTGTCTGTATATAATTTTCTATCCTATGATCAAGTGATATGAATATTTATCATTTCAATCCGTAATTTAAATATATAGGGTGTGTATCTTTTCAACCCGCAATCCCTAATTAAATTGAATGAAAATCGCTTGGGTTTATCATTTCAACCCATAACGATTTTCTCCTATTCTACAAGATCGTTCGGATATGTATCATTTCAACCCATAGGGAATTCTATACTAACATGGAACTTGTAGAGTGATAACAGATATGAATATAACATGCATATATCATATAACGACCCGATATTTTCAACCATTCGCATCCACACATGTCGGACTTGAATTGCTCAAAATATCAGATTGTTAATTTATATTTGGCAAAACTCAGTATATACAGCAAATAAATCAATCACAGAATCACGGACACAGAGTAATATAATAATAATGTAGCGAAATAGATAAATAATAGTTCATGAAGCTACTATATGAATAATTGAATTTGAAATAAACTAACAGAATATCTCAATATAATGTAGCCTCGAATACACACAGATGACCAGTCTGAGCAAACAACTGGATAATGGAAAGCTGAATAGATAGATGGATCTCCAATCGAAGCTACAAGTCCAAAGGCGAGTCTCAAATACTGTGACACTCAGTCTGACCCGAGCGTAAAACAAAACACAAAACACTTGAGTTAGGATTAACATTCTTATATCAATAAATCCAACTCAAGTGAAATATCAACTGAAATACAAGTAACTCAAAGGATGTTTGAGGTAACCATCCTCTAAGAATCCGTGTAACTATCTATTATGTAGAAATGTATGCTATTAACAACCAAACGTCATTATAACACCGTGGTCATTTCGAAATAATTTATACTTCAAAACCAAATTATCATTTCCATTTCAAATATACCTGTTTCCAAATTATAACACTTTCAAAGTTACAACATTTTCGAAACCCAAAACACTTTGACATCATAATTCTTTGGAAAACCATAACTTTGAAACCATAACTTTCACCACTTAAACAGTTTAATAATAGCATATAAAATAAATTAGTTTATAAAATAATATTAAAATAATTAATATATTAAAATAGTTTATATTAAAAATAGTTTTATATTAAAATAGTATATATATATATATATTAAATAATTTGTAAAATATAATATTTATAATTTCCTCAAATTTCACAAATCGATTCAAATCGACTCGAATTCCAAATTCAAATTTAATTCAATCTTAATTTATCAATTTCAACTCAACTAAGCTTCTAAATAAACAAATTCAAATTATATCGATTTCAAATACAGATTTGAACCACCAAATAGACCATTAAATTTTAACATATTTCAAAGCTTTAAATATTCAACATTTTCAAAACTAAATTTAACAGTTTCATACATATCTTAATTTAACTTCATTATTATTTAGTCTTGAAATATTCACTTAATAAATTCAATATTATTTAACTAACCTTAAATTACATTTTACTAAATATTTCCTTCAATTTATAAACGTGAAATATTCATTAGATTACTTAAATCAAAATCAAGTTATAAAACCATATCTTAACTCTCAATTTCAATAAGTTTCAAATCGATTTAATTAAATAAAATTCTTAATTAAATACAATTTCAAATAAATTTCAAATTTATCTTCCCAACCTTAACTTATAAAATCATTACAAAAAAATCTATTTTTAAAATAAAATTTCAAAACTAACTTACAACCTTAAAATTTCAACATATAAATTTAAAAATTTAAATTTTAAACCCTTATAAAATAATATATATATATATATATATATACATATATATATAATATCTTAAAATCAATATTTATTAAAACCAAGATATTCATTTCAAAACCTTGGAAATCATTTTTAAAATATATATATATATATATATATATATATATATATATATATACAGACCAACGGTGTATGTATATAATTTTCTATCCTATGGTCAAGTGATATGGATATTTGTCATTTCAATCCGCAATTTAAAATATATACGGTATATATCATTTCAACCCGCAATCCAAAATTCAATTCAATGAAAATCGCTTGGGTTTATCTTTTCAATCCATAACGATTTCCTCCTATTCTACAGATCGTTCGGGTATGTATCATTTCGACCCATAGTGAATTCTGTACTAATAGGGAACTTGCAGAGTGATAATGTATGTGATAATAATAATAATAATAGACATATATCATTAGTAATTAATTAGAATACAAACAATAGGATATGGTGTCATTTTCCACAGGTGAATAGATATTGGTAATAGCATATATAACAATTTAATTAACTAACAGCAGCATATTCCAATTGTCATTTCAATTAAAATCAAAATTTAATAAATATAAGAACGTTAATCGTGAGTGATTGCTCACCATTCGAGGCTAGAGAGAAGATAGTCAACACAACAGGCTATGATTTGAATTACGAAATTAACCAATCCAAATGACGATTTTCAAAGCAAGGCAAGATGGCGCGAATTTGACCAGCAAAGCTATAACAGGGATCGATGAACAAACGAATTAGTTTTGATATAAACTAAAATATATACATTATATATATATATATATATATATTTACCTCAATATTTCAATTCAAGACAAATATTAAAATAATACAAACTTCAAAAAATTTATTCATTATATAAAAATATATATATACACGTATATATATTGCAATACATGGATAATGCATTATTTATATAAAACAAATATATCCCTTACAGACTATATACTCAGTAGACTTATCCAAAAATTATATTTTTTTTTTATCTATAGACTTACAGAAATTAAAATTTAACATATATGCCCTCTTTCAGTCGAAACTGTTATTTCATAAAAATAACAAACTTATATACTTTAACATATATTATCAGACATATATATAATATAACCAGACTGTACTTATATATACAATATATTTGTGGGCGAATCCACACAGGTATACGATATATAACTTATATAAATATATATATATATATATACACGTAATAATATAATATACTGATACAAAACCAAACTCATGTACATATATAAACTAATATATGTACTCACGCATATAATAGAAAATGTAAAACAAAGAAACGCAAACAACTCCGGGTTAAAAGAATATACGTGACCATAAGTTTAAAATAGACAAACTCATACAGTAACATATGCGAATCATATTTATATACAAAATAATAAAGATACGGTAACCTATATATATATATATATATAACATGAAACTATGATACACATGTATATTAAAATTTAAATTCAATATTATCAAGATCAAAATCCACATAACTTATATACATTGCAACAGATATAGAATATATGGCTTATAAAATTTTAATTCATATGTACCTAAATAGATCGGTTATAGATAAGCAAGTATAATTACATATATATATGTGTGTGTTTGTGTGTGTGTGTGTGTGTATGTGTATATATATAACTCACATCCTATATATATAACTGACACTGTATAAACAAACATAACTTAGTTACTGTAGACCAATTGAACAGAAAGCCATATAGATATAAAAATCATATAATACCATTCTGCTATGAAATAATATATATATATATATATACACACACACAGTACAATATATATCCATAGAACCGAGTAAATCAAAATATATATAATATCTTTAGTATACATGTGTAGGCAACATATATATATATATATATATATATATATATATATATATCAACAGTTTTCATATATTATCATACTTTTAAACATGTATATAAAAATCAAAGTATACATCATATCAGATAAATTTCCAACAAATAATATAATTTATTAAAGTACTACATATATATCAACAGATTTTTGAAAACTTATATAAAACTTGCATATAAAATATGTGTTCCTCACAAGAACCGATGATTGGTCGAGGCAAACTCAAGTGGTTCAGGAAAAAAATGATAGGCTCGGCTGAAGGCTAGGGCTGTTGCACGTGGAGGACAAGTGGACGTGCAAGCTATTGGGTAACTTATAGTAGTGATCGAGCACAAGGCAGTGGTGGGCTGAGGAAGAAAGGAGAGAGAGAAAAGTGGTAGCTTATTAGGCGGAGGGGAGCTTAGATGTTGGTAGGCTATGCTTCAAGGAGGCAGTGAAAAAATGGGGATGAGGCGTTCGGTCTTGTTTTTATTTCACGGCCATGGAAATAGATCCGGGGAGGGGGAAGAAGAATAACTTAGGAAAAGAAATAATTATAAACGTTAATATATAAGTTTTATAAAGAACGAACAGTAAGAAATGAAGAGACCCAAAATGAATGCACAGACAATTAATAAATTGAATTGATGGTATGACAACTATTGCCAGTTGTATTGTAGAAATGGCTGTTTGAATTATACAGTAGATAAATGAAAGAGTATAAGGAACCCAACAGTCAAATTGCGGAACCGATACGGAAATCATTCTGTAGATTTCGCTGTCTCCTCGACTTCAAAACACACAAACGAATATACCGTGGAGATCAGCACGACAATACGATCAAAAGGGTATACTGATACCAGTGGTACGATCATCCTACCAAAAGTCGATAATTGGTACCGAAAATGCTGCTAATCTGCCAGAATTAAGATAAAAGGAGAAATAGCAGTCAAAATTTGGAGAAACGAAGTATGACGTCTCACTAAGAAGATGATTTACAAATTTATTATAAAAAAATATTCAGGCGTGGAAAACATTTTATCATCATCAAATATTAACTGATTTTAAATTGAAGTAGAATTATACAATAAAATAAACTTCCATATTATTAATTGAAAATTTACCACTTACTATATTTAAGCAGACGTATTTCAAATATCAAATTTTTTTTTCAAATTTTATTATTTAAAATTTCACAAAAATTCAATTAATTATGTTAATAAAATGAATAAAATTTACAGGTCATAACACTCTCCCCCACGCAAAACTTTTCATCCCCGTAAAGGAAGAAGGTTGGAGAATAGAACAACCAGAATAAAAAAAGATTTAAAGTCAAGATTAAAAATTTAATTTAAAACTATATAAATTTCAATTTAAATTAATTAATATTCAATAATTTGGATAAACCAATTTATTAATTCATAAATTTATTAAATTTTGTCTCAAGATACTTTCAAACATTATCAATAGATCAATAATCATTTACTTTAAATATGTTTTATTTGATTAATAACTTCTAAAATATTTATAACACTAATAATTTACTATTAAACCATGTAGTATAGAAATAAACAATATTTTAAACATTTTAAATTATTTAGAAAGAAAATGATCAAAATATCCTTTATATAATACTTTATCAAAATACTTTTCTAACTCGATGTGTTAACAGGTTTATCCTCATTCTTGCAAACTCTGGTCATGCGTTGATCTAGTGCAAGACTAGAATTCTCCAAGTACTTAGTAGATCTGTTTCAACACCCAGTGAAAAATACTCAAAAAACCTACAAAACCGATATGGAAGTACAATCCAAACAAATCAACCGAATTGAATCGAATCGAATCATGGATCGCAGATACACAATGATTACGCCTGGGTCCCCCAAGAACCATCCGTACCTTTTAAGCAATCATTGCCTCGAGAATTTCGCCATGATAACAAAAAAAACTAGACCGCGGATACACAATGTTTACGCCTGGATCCCCCAGGAAACTTCCGTACTTTTTAAGCAATCTATGCCTTGCGGATTACGCTACGATAACAAAAACCTGTAGACCGTAGATACACAATGTTTACGCCTGGATCCCCTAAGAAACATCCGTACCTTTAAGCAATCTCTGCCTTGTGGATTATGCTACCAAAACAATCATAGATTGTAGATGCGCAATGGTTACACCTGGATCCCCCAGGAAACATCCGTACCTTTTAAGGAATCACTACCTTGCGAATTACGCTACACAGTCGAGTTTGTAAGACCATTTGTAACGATATGGAATTCGAAGGACACTGGAGTATCATATCCGAAAAACCTAAATCAGAGAAAATAATATCGATTGAATGAATCCAAAATATGGCCTCAAAGAGGATATCAAGCAGAAGTTACTTTGCATATCTTTACTTCGAAAATATGTATCATATATTACCCTTTCAAATCAATTTTGAATATCACACTTATATAAAGTTAATTATATATAAGATTTCATTTTCAAATCGAATACTCTCCAAAATATGTAGTATATCAAATCACACTTATATAGACTTCGATTATATAAGATTTCGCTTTTCAAATTGAGTACCCTTCCAAATCAATAGTTTCTGAATTAATTTCATACTTATACAAATCAATTTTATATAAGTTTGATAACTCCCAAATCAAATATTTAGAGAAATAAGGTTCTCAATTTCAATTTGTTTCCATATCAGTTCAGTTTCAAAATCATATACGATTTCACCATCTATTTCTTCCCAATTAAACACCTTCAGTTTCAAAGTTTCCAAAATAATAGGTTTAGAAAAATAATCCTAGTTTCCAAATCAATATAATTTAGGTCAAAAGAAATTCATTTCCAAAATCAACATATAAATACCGGGTTTTAAATTCCAATCTATTTTCGAAACCAAATATTTTCTCAAAATCTATTATACCCAAAATGATTTCCAATTTTATAACCTCCCTTTAAAACCTTTATTTTTATTTGAAAGATCCAATTTACCTTTTGAAAATTATTATTCTATATAGTTTTATAAAATATGTTACTAAGTTAAAAACATTTAAAACTAAATTTTATTCAAAATATTTCAAAGCTAAACTTCATATTAGTATAATTCAAAATAGTCTTTTTGATTTGCTTAACAAAACAGTTTCAAACTTATTTAAATCATATTACTTCATACTTACACATACAAAAATAAACTTATATACTTTATCAAATAATTTATACTTTTCGAAATTACTTAGTTGAAAATTAAACCTTGATTTGGAAGTGTTCGAACATTCAAAATAGTCAGAGAAATCAAATTTCCAATCCAAGAGTTGGAAATAAGCAACCATTCAGCAAATCAATTTCAATAGATAGGGTTATACCAGATCAAATCCGAAACTCGAGGACTGAACACCGGGCTCACTTCAAATTGTTTCAAATATATATACATATATCTTTCGAAAATATCAAATCATACTTCGGAATTTGAAACCAAAATTGGTTTCACAAAATCAATCGCATAGCAGAGCTACTAAAGTGGCCTCTCCCCTACTCTGAAACTCAAAAATCAATGTCGATGATGCGTGCACTCGTCGCCAAAATTATTTTTTAGCGACATAAGTGGGTTCTGGACTTCTATTTTCTTGAAAACTTCTTTGAAATTTCTTGGAAATCATTGGAACTCATTTGAAGCCATTTGAAACATTTCTTATTCGAAAAATACTTTCAAATCGTATTATTATATATTTTCAAAATTTGAAAACCTATTTCAAAATACCCGAGTTCAATTTCTCAAATTTCAAATTTAAAACCCTTCAATTATAAATCATTTTTATATAAATCAATTTCTTGTATAATTTTCAAAATATCAAATCTTTTCCAAACTTCAAATTCTCGTTTTTAAAAGGTGTATAATTCTTATTGAAAACATTTCCCTTTTATATATAGAATATAATCATACTTATCAAAATAATAATTTCGATGTATAAAACATTTTCTAAAATACAAATAAACACGATTTTTCAAGGATGATTCAAAAATGGATTTCAAAACAAAGATAGAGATTCAAATTAGAGGAACTCTAACAAAATATAATTCTGATTCGAAGATAGGCTCAAATGAAGATGAGATAACTAGATTACAAAATAGAAGATGGATATACTTATATAAATCGCGGACGACCTTGACCGGTCAACCGTGACTTCAAGAATATTATCGATGCGGAATTATAAGGAAAATCGACATTCGATCGCCAGAGATAGAATTCGGCATAGCAAGAGATAACAACATCTAAACCGAGGGTATAAAAATCTTCGATGAATCAATGCCATTTGTAAAGGAGTTTAACCCCTTTACAAATCACTCAAAGATTGGAGAGATCGCCGATTTTTATAGAGATCATTCGAACTAAAGTTATGGGATGCTCTAGAATCAAGAGAATATGAATAGGGGAGAAAAAGAATGGATTTCAAAACAAGTGGGAGCATTTCAAAATTCAAAGGAAACCGAATCAAAGAGGGAGAGATTCAAGCATGAACGAAAGTAATTCTGTAATTAAATCTACTACATATGCTAAGTTTTGCCTAAAACCAGAGCTTCGATACCACATGCAACGACCCAGTATTTTCAATCAGTCGCATCCACACATGTCGGACTTGAATTGCTCAAAATATCATACTGTTAATTATATTTTGCAAAAATCAGTATATACAGTAAACAACTCAATCACTGAATCACAAACACAAAGTAATATAATAATAATGCAGCGAAATAGATAAATAGTAGTTTATGAAGCTACTATATGAATAATAGAATTTGAAATAAAATACAACAGAATATCTCAATATAATGTAGCCTCGAATACATACGAATAACCAGTCTGAGAAAACAACTAGATAATGCAAAGCTGAATAGATAGATGGATCTTTAATCGAAGCTCCAACTCCAAAGGTGAGTCTCAAATGCTGTGACACTCAGTTTGACCCGAGCGTAAAGCAAAACACAAAACACTCAAGTCAGGATTAACTGTAACGACCCGAAATTTTCGACCTCGAAAATTCGACACTAATACGTTCACCGTAGAAGTGTCGAGCATCCGAATGCCGGAAATTCCAGATTGTTAGGGAAAAGAAGAAGAAGGTAGAAGAAGAACAGAAACAACAACATCTCGCATTCGCAGCGGATAAAAAATAACAACAAATAATAGCATTTATACAAAGAATGCTATAATTATCAGATTACATTCAATATATCAGAGTACAACCATACACACACAAACTGAACAGTTGTACAACCTGTCCCAGACTATCATCAATACAACTCTATTTAACAGCGGAATATACTCCATACGTTCCTGCCACCCAGTCGCCTCCTAAGTTCCAGAATGTCCTAATCTGAAAATCTATAATACTCGGTCTGACCCGAGCATTACAATAAAGTAACACCCGGGTCAGGTTGGAAACCAGCGTGAGTAAACCCATATAATTTGGAAATACTGAATTATAACATATTTGAAAACCAGGGGTAACCCGTACCTTACTACGAGTTCTTATCTTGTTGTAACCAACACTTATTTCACAAATCAAATCCCTAAGTACCACTACATAGCTTCAATGGTCCAGTTTACTTAAATTATTCCATTCTAGCTTATTGATTACACATATCAAATCTATAAAAATTATTGTAGATTACAAATCGAAGTGGTTTTTGGTATTTACTGATACCCGACCCCGGTCTCTTCGAATCCAATGTTATTCTTTAAGCCAAATGTTTAAGTTTAAACAATACAATTTATATTCAGGATTTCATATTCACACAACAATTCACCTCAGATAGATAACCCACAATATCACAGTTGAACCAAAGTATCTCATATCACAAAGCATCACAATCACGTATCGAAGATATCAAATAATCTAAGTCATTTAATATATCTTAATCATCTATAAGCAAGATAAATTAATTGTACCATTTCTAATTAATTTATTTGCTTTCACATCCTGCTTACTTAACATTAATTAATTACAATCGTTCTATATTTATAAATCTAAATTAATTATCCATAATTACTTTCATTAAGTAATTATCCCATTGGTTAATTATCCTCAATCAATTAAATTTTTAATTATTAATTAATTATCCACTAATTACTAATTAGATATTTAACCCTTAATAAATTAACCCTTTAATTACTTACATTAAGTAATTATCATTTAATAAATCACTTTTAGCAATTATCCATTAATTACCCACCTTAATTAATGACATTAAGTAATTATTCTCTAATTACTTTCATTAAGTAAATATCATTAATTAATTACATTAAGTAATTAACCTTTAATAAATTAATCATCTTTTAATTAATTACCTTAATTAATTAATCACATTAATAAATCAATCCTTTAAATTGATTACACAAATTAATTGACCTTTAATTAATTATCTTAATAATTAAATTAATTATTCCCTTAACTGATTACATTAATTAATTAACCATCCTTTAGTACATTTATTAATTAATCCTTTATTTAATTACATCATTTAAATCACCTTTGAAAAACATTTAGGAATTTACCTATTATATTATTACCTTTAAACAAACAATTTTAAAACATTTTAAAACCTTGAAAACTTGTTTAAACTTGCTAAAATTTTGTTTTAGAACTTGGTTTATATTTTCTTTTGAAACTTATTCATTTTGTTAAACTTTAAAACTTGATTTATTTATTATCAACTAAGCATAAATACTTTGGTACAAGCCCGAGCCAAAACCATCATTTACCTGAGCCATCCCCGGTTCCTACCCCGAGTCAACCAACCTCAATCACTACCCGATCAAACTCGAGATCAACCCCGAGTAAAAACACCATCCTCCCCGAAGCAAACAAACAAAGCAACAACATCAGATACGAGATAATCCATGTTCATGTGCACATCACCTCACTGACGCTCCGATCATCACCGTGACCCTCCGCAAGTCGACGATGACCATCTCGTCATGAACAACCACCCAGAACTATGAGCCTCTTTGTAAATCAAAATCGAACATGCTCGAACCCATCGGGCAAAAACATGATCACCTATTCCACCCGACGCTCCACAATTCCGATCATCGGAGTTCACATCTTCATGCCTGGAGCTACACCCGTGTCCCCTCTTTCTTTTCCCCCCACCTACGATCCAACTTTCCACTGAGACACCAAAATCGAGCGACGAGCCACCTTGACTAAAACAGGTTAAAAAAACCTACATCATCACCATTCTGTGACCACGGTGGCCAAAAAATCGTGCCACCAATATTCCCTTAACCGCCTTTCCCCAACCTCCTATGACCAAGACCCCGAAGCGACAATCTCTCACAATCACCAGGAAAATGCCCAAACCCAAATCACGTTCAACTCTCGATTTCTTTCAATTCACAACCTTAAAAATCATGATTCTTTTTTTTTTAAAATCATAGATTTTGAAAACACAACATATAATATTCATGTAACAACAAATTATTTAGATAGAGATTTCGATATAATTTAAGTTTCACTGTACTTCTTCCCTTATGTCAAAAATACTCTTAAATATTATCTAGAAATATTCTTAGATCAAATATCTTGTCATTACAAACAAGTTTAGTTCATACCTCTGAGTCTAAAAGGAATCAGGGAAGAAGAAATTGAATTTTTTTTCAAGTTTTTAAACCAGTGAAACAAGAATAGAGTAACTGTTTTGTATACAGACATGCACACTAATATATTCATGTACACACACACACACATAATCATATAAACAATCATGCAGACAATTTATTACCAGTTTACTTCAAGTTTTACTGCATGCAACAGGATTTTTAAACAGGTTAAAAGCTTTGTTTACTCACCGAGAAAATCTGAACAAAGAAAGCCTGGAAGTTTTGAAATCTAGAAAGTTGTTCTTGCCTTTGAAATTGGAATTTGTACAGGCTTTGAAATTTTGTTTACACACTTCTGTTTTGAATAGAGAACATCTTTGGGATATTGAAAACTGGAGATTCCTTTGATTTGAATTTGCTTGATTTAGTTGCTTCAGGTTTGATTGTTCCAGTTTTAAATGCTTTGAATTTGTTTTTGTTTTAATCTGCTCAGGTTTTGATTTTGTTTTCTGGTTTTATTTTTTTCTCTCAGGTTCAAGATTTTGAATTATATAAAAGAAATATGAAAAGAGGAGAAGTATATGTATATAACTTGTTTTCCCTTTATTTATTGAAATTAAAACAAATGAAAAGAAACTTTAAAAATATGGCACTTGTTTGTTTCATGATAAAATCAAACTAACACTTGTTAAACCCATGCTAAGATGATTTTACTTGCCAAATTTTTTATTATGATGCTTACACATGTAATTTGCATGTATTAAATGTTTTTATATGATTTTTATATTATATATCAATTGGTTTTTATATTTATAAATGAATATGTTTTTTATTCATTAGTTTTTAAATCCTTATATATATATATACACACACAAACTATCTTTATTTCTTTTAAAATTTTGAAAGAAATCATATATACTCTTATCAAATCTTATTTTAAGCTAAAACACTTTTTTAATTAATATATATATATATATACTATTTTAGTGTTAAAAATATAGAATTCAACTTACAATAACTCTTGAAAAAAATCATATTAATTTCAAAACGTAACCTCCAATTCAATATATATATATATATACATATATATTATATATTATGATTAGAAAAATCATTTTTATTAGCTTTGAAAAGATAAGTTTTGGCAAATTAAATATTTATAAAAGATGGTTATCAAATTATTATTGCCAAATTAAATTATTATATTAATATGTTTACTGTGATTATTTATATTCACAATGGATTTGTATATGTAAACACTTAAGATTTCAACATTATAGAGTTGCATATATCTATATATATATTTGTTAATTTACTATAAGATTTATCATTTCCGGATATTTATATTTCAATATTTATTATAGTTCCAAATCCATTTTATATACATCCAGATATCTTTTATTATCAGAATTTTATCTGTTCAACTAAATAAAAACCGATTAATTACCAATTAACAGATGTCCAGAAATCCCGGTTATCACATTCCTCCCCCTTTTAGAATTTTTCATCCTCTTTTACACTGTTTATTATTAGTTAAATTATTCTTGAAAAAATTTCTAACTCTTAAAACCTCTTAATTAAAAACGCTTTTAAAAACCTATATAATATTGCCAAAATAATTTTTATAAAAATATTTTTTTTACAACTCGATGTTTCAACAAGTCCATCCTCGTTCTTACATAATTTCGATCATTCGTTGATTAGGCGTAGGATTGAAAATCTATAAGTACTTGGTAAACATGTTTTCAACACCCAATGATAATACTTGAAAAACATTTTCGAAAACTTTGTGAAAAATATAGAAAACAATTTTTGAGGATATAGGAAACATTTTTGGTAAGAATGCTCTGGAAATCATCACCCCCTCCATGGTCGCAACTAAGTCGATGGTTACGTTGCCATCCCGGCAAAATCCATAGATAACTGTAGGCACTCCGCGTCCCTCGATTACGCCATGGAACCTGCCACAGATCGTAGGTACATCAAGGGTTGCGTCGTCATCACGGCAAAAATCCATGTAACTGTAGGCATCAATGCCCTCGAATTTCGCTGCCAAATGAAACTTCACCACTCCTACATAGATGGCAGACTACATCAGTCGAGTCCCAGTGTAGCTTGTAGGCTCTCACGGCCTCACGAGTTTTGCCATGTCTTCATAGATCGTAGTCTACCAATGTTACGTTGTCATCACGGCAAAATCAAACGTAGACCGTTGGCTCTCACGGCCACACGACTTCCGCTATGGTCCGTAGTATATCGCATTGACATTGTGTTACACTATCGTCACAGCATAACTCAAATGTCTCTGTAGGCATCAATGCCCTCGGCTTTCGCTACCCATAGCAAAAAATCCTCAGGAACTTCAGTTTGTCCGGACTTCCTCCCAGGATCCAATTTAGAGCCTCCCCCTTAGGGCTCAAGGCAGAACCACCTTGTGGATCTCCTATCAATGGGAGCGCCTTTATCCCAGAGCCAATCTCAAAACATTTTACACTATACACTTATAGTATATTTCAAATCATACTCTATATGATTCACATAAATCTCCTTTATACAAAATCGATATCTTAAATCAATAGTTCCAAACTTGGCTTTCCAAATTCTCAAAATTGATCTTTCCCCAAAATCAAAAGCTCTTCCAAAATCCATAGGTTCCAAAACCTTTTCCAAAATCATTCTCATAAAATCATTTATATATATACATATATCTTATCCTTTCCAACTTGAAAATAATCGTTGGATCACTATATA
Source organism: Allium cepa (assembly GCA_030765085.1). Taxonomy (NCBI): domain Eukaryota; kingdom Viridiplantae; phylum Streptophyta; class Magnoliopsida; order Asparagales; family Amaryllidaceae; genus Allium; species Allium cepa. The sequence continues at coordinate 84,724,202 of CM060928.1, read as the reverse complement.
GATTCACCTTTTATACTTCAAATATTTTTCAAGAATATTTTCTTCTGGTTTTAGATTCAACATAGGGGAGTTTATCATTTATAACAAATACATATATATATATACATACTTCATTTATGCCAAATCAAATATTCAAATTTGATTTTCTTTTATAAAGTTACTTACCATATCACTTACTCTTCATCAAGTAAATTTCAAAAGATATCCAACTTCCACCTTTATTCATATATATTTCTCAAAATATACTTTTCTTTTCAAGAATCATTTTTCATTTCTTTCAAAATTTCAATATCAATAGCATTCAAGTGCGTACGATGTACATATATCATCCGTACACAATATCAAATCTGATCGCTCACTCGATCACACAATTCCACCTTCGAACTAGTATCGTCCACCCGACTTCCTAGTGCCGACTCAGATCTGGTTTCTGGATCAGAAATCGTTATTCTCCTTACATAGCCTAACTATGATAGAGAATTTCCAGAATCAATAATAAATCCATATCCATAGTTAACCACCGAAAATCGAGTGAAAAATCCCACTCGGATCGTTATACTACCTCGAAATTCCGTGCTCGAATCTAGATCAAATCACTATGCGTATAGAATAATATACGTACATCCTACGTATTTATCATCATTGATTATTAGCTAAATAAATTTTCTTTCTATTCACCTTCATTTTTGATTCTATCATTTATTCACAATTTCTTCATTCTACTAGATTAATCACTTCAATTATAAACAGTTTGCACTCCGACCACTTGATTTAGAAAATAGCTTGAAAGGTTTAAATAGATAAGTAGTCGTAAAATAGCAATTAGTTATAAATATTAGTAAAATAGTTACATAATTTTAAAATAGTTGTAAAATAGTCAAATAGTTGTAGAATAGGTAGATTGTTGCAAAATAGTTGTAAAATAGTAATTAGTTTGTAAGTAGTTGTAAAATAGTGATTAGTTTGTAAAACGGATGTAAAATAGTAATTCATTTGCAAATTAGTTGTAAAATAAGTATAACATAGTTTTGGTTTTTAAAAAGAAAGGTTGTATGATAAATAGCTAGGAAAAATAGATTCAAAACAGTTTATATTAAAATAATTTATTTGAAAAAGTTTTTAGAGTCAATCTGGTTCAATTTTCCAATTTCTCATTTCAATCAATTTCCCATCTCATTAAATTGATTCAATTCCAATTCAGTTTGAATTATCTTAAATACCTATCCCAAATTCAAATCAAGTCCAAGTTGAATTTAAACTTATTCAACTTCAATCACAGTTCCTATTTAATTCAAATCAAATTCAATTTGAACTAATTCAATTCAAATATCAACTTTAAACCATTTAATTCTGAGTCCAAAATTCTATTTTAGATTACATTTACTTAACTTATTTCAATGTTCAAATAAGAGTTCAAAACTTTTTAAACGATTTAATCTTCAGAATCCAATTTATTACCCAATTTTAACTTCGAAACCAATTCTTAACAAATTTTCAGCAAGCTCATTTCTATCATTTAAATCTTTAAGTTCAAAGCAATTTCCTTTTCATAAGTTCAAATCTTATTTCTATTTTATTGTAGTAATGGATGTATATTACCTTAATCTATTTCTTAATTCATTTAAAATAATCCAATTCTCAGTTTTATAGATTATTACTAACAACAGGATGATATCAGAATAAGTCATAATAAATAAACATCCAATTTATTTAAAACATTCATCAATAGCATCCATTTCCAATTTCCAGATCTCAAACCCATTTTGAGATCACACATACCCCCTTCAAATCAACCCATTTAACTTCCCTAAGTTAAATCTAATTTCATCTTGTAAATTCCAATTCAGGTGTTTTTTAAACTTATTTAACTTCTCCTAAGTTAAATTCAATTTATTTGATCCAGTCAATCTTACTAAATTTGAATTCTCCATTTCAAATTTTAAACTTCTTATCAATATCCCTTCTCACTTATAAGTTCAGAGACTTATTTCACTTTGGGTTATTACATCACATATCAGGGAAAATTCAAAACTCAACACTTAGTGTTTACTTCCAATCAGCTTTGATCTTATGTATATCCCACATGTATACATATTCATTTCTTTTGTACTCCATGACATATTTTAAATTTTAAACCATTCTTGGTTTTTAGTTCAAAACAATTTCTTAAACATCTCTTGTTTTTAAAATAAGATTACATTCAAAAATATTCTGAATAATATTATTTCTTTTAACACTTTGAAACAGTTTCAATTTCTAGATTTAGATTTTAAAACTTCATAATTCAAATCCTTTTAATTTATAAGTCATACTTATCTAAATTGTTACTTCCTTAAAACATTCCATTATCAAGATAAAACAAACACTTTAGGATAATAACTAAGGTTATCATAACTGGAAACCAATTCACTATATATTATCTCATAATTTATTGGATAATAAAATCAGGGTAACTTAATTCAGCATTTTGAAAACACTCTTAGAAATTTCAGGATTTTATTCTCTAGTTTGAATCCATTTCTAGGTTATCTTATTTGTATAATTCATATTATCCAATTCTTATTTGGTTATATATATTACCACTTAAATCTTATTAATATATTTAATTTCAATAACCATCAACCAATTATATAATATATATGATAATTAGAAAAAAATATTGCTTAATATATCAAAATATAAGCTTATATAAAAATCATTCATTTTTAAAACCATTTTAAAATCATTATATAAGAAAATAACAAGTACGGTCTCATACATATATACACTCAACTCATCCTGTGGTACTATTGACCCTATCCTTAATGAATAAACCCACTAGAGCCAAGATTCTCACTTAACCTTCTGCTCTGATACCAAAATGTAATGACCCGAAATTTTCGACCTCGAAAATTCGACACTAATACGTTCACTGTAGAAGTACCGAGCATCCGAATGCCAGAAATATGACGGAAATTCCAGATTGGTAGGGAAAAGAAGAAGAAGGTAGAAGAAGAACAGAAACAACAACATCTCACATTCGCAGCAGATAAAAAATTATAACAAATAATAACATTTATATAAAGAAAGCTGTAATTGTCAGATTACATTCAATATATCAGAGTACAACCATACACACAAACTTGGACAGTTGTACAACCTATCCCAGACTATCATCAATACAACTCTATTTCACAGCGGAATATACTCCATACGTTTCTGCCATCCAACTTGCCTCCTGAGCTCCAGAATGTCCTAACTTGAAAATCTGTAATATTCGGTCTGACCCGAGCATTACAATAAAGTAACACCCAGGTCAGGCTAGAAACCAGTGTGAGTAAACCCATATAATTTGGAAATACTAAATTATAACATATTTGAAAACCTGGGGTAACTCGTACCTTACTATGAGTTCTTATCTTGTTATAACCAACACTTATTTCACAAATCAAATCCCTAAGTACCACTACATAGTTTTAATGGTCCAGTTTACTTAAATTATTCCATCCTAGCCTATTGATTACACATATCAAATCTATAAAACTTATTGTAGATTACAAATCGAAGTGGTTTCGGGTATTTACTGATACCCGACCCCAATCTCTTCGAATCCAATGTTATTCTTTAAGCCAAATGTTTAAGTTTAAACAATATAATTTATATTCAGGATGTCATATTCACACAATAATTCACCGCAGATAGATAATCCACAATATCACAGTTCAACCAAAGTATCTCATATCACAAAGCATCACAAATCACATATCAAAGATATCAAATAATCTAAGTCATTTAATATATCTTAATCATCTATAAGCAAGATAAATTAATTGTACCACTTCTAATTAATTTATTTGCTTTCAAATCCTGCTTACTTAACATTAATTAATTACAATCATTAATTAATCATTATTTAATTATCAATCTAAATTAATTATGGATTACTTTCATTAAGTAATTATCCCATTGTTTAATTATCCTCAATCAATTAAACTTTTAATTACTAATTAATTATCCATTAATTACTAATTAAATTAATTAACCCTTAATAAATTAATCCTTTAATTACTTACATTAAGTAATTATCATTTAATAAATCATTTTTAGTAATCATCCATTAATTACCCACCTTAATTAATGACTTTAAGTAATTATTCTCTAATTACTTTCATTAAGTAATTATCATTAATTAATTACATTAAGTAATTAACCTTTAATAAATTAATCATATTTTAATTAATTACTTAATTAATTAATAATATTAATAAATCAATCCTTTAAATTGATTACACAAATTAATCAACCTTTACTTAATTATCTTAATAATTAAATTAATTAATTATTCCCTTAACTGATTACATTAATTAATTAACTATCCTTTAATACATTACATAATTAATCCTTTATTTAATTACATCATTTAAATCACCTTTGAAAAACATTTAGGAATTTACCTATTATATAATTACCTTTAAACAAAAAAATTTAAAACATTTTAAAACCTTGAAAACTTGTCTAAACTTGCTAATACTTTGTTTGTTTATACTTTATTTTGAAACTTATTCATTTTGATAAAATTTAAAACTTGATTTATTTATTATTAACTAAGCATAATTACTTCGGTATAGGCCCGAGCACAAACCATCATTTATTCGAGACAAACCCGGTTCCTACCCCGAGCCAACCAACCTCAATCACTACCCGATCAAACTCGAGATCAACCCCGAGTAAAAACACCATCCTCCCCGAAGCAAACAAACACAACAACACCAGATACGGATAATCCATGTGTACATGCACATCACCTCACCGACGCTCCGATCATCACCGCGACCCTCCGCAAGTTGACGACGACCATCTTGTCACGAATGACCACCCAGAACCACGAGCCTCCTCATAAATCAAAATCGAACACACTCGAATCCATCATGCAAAAACCCGATCACCTATTCCACCTGGCGCCACCCAATTCCGATCACCGGAGTTCACGTCGTCATGCCTGGAGCTACACCCTAGTCCCCTCTTTCTTTTCCCCAACTTAAAATCCAACTCGACGCCACCGAGACACCGAAATCGAGCGACGAACCACCTCGACTAAAAAAGGTTTAAAACCTTACATCATTGCCAATCTGCGACCGTGGTGGCCAAAAAATCGTGCCACCAATTTTCCCTTAACCGCCTTTCCCCCAGCCTCCTTTGACCAAGGACCCCGAAATCACAAGTTCTCACGATCACCAGAAAAATTCCCAAACCCAAATCACGTTCAATTCTCGATTTCTCTCGATTCACAACCTTAAAAATCATGATTCTTTTTTTATAAATCATAGATTTTGAAACACAACAGATAATATTCATGAAACAACAAATTATTCAGATCGAGATTTCGATATAATTTAAGTTTCATCGTACTTCTTCCCTTATGTCAAAATACTCTTAAATATTATCTGGAAATATTCTTAGATCAAATATCTTGTCATTACAAACAAGTTTAGTTCATACCTCTAAGTCTAAAAGGAATCAGGGAAGGAGATATTGAATTTTTTTAAGTTTTTAAACTAGTGAAATAAGAACAGAGTAACTGTTTTGTATACAGACATGCACACCAATATATTTATACACACACACACATGTAATCATATAAACGATCATGCAAACAATTTATCATCAGTTTACTTCAAGTTTTACTGCATGCAATAGAATTTTTAAACAGATTAAAAGCTTTATTTACTCACTGAGAAAATCTAAACAGAGAAAGCCTGGAAGTTTTGAAATCTAGAAACTTGTTCTTGCCTTTGAAACTGGAATTTGTACTAGCTTTTGAATTTTGTTTGCTCACTTTTGTTTTGAGCAGAGAACAGCTCTGGGATATTGAAAACTGGAGATTGCTTTGATTTGAACTTGCTTAATTTAGTTGCTTCAGGTTTGATTGTTCCAGTTTTAAATGCGTTGAATTTGTTTTTGTTTTCACCTACTTAGGTTTTTATTTTGTTTTTTGGTTTTATTTTTTTCTCTGAGGTTCAAGATTTTGAGTCATATGAAAGAAATATGAAAAGAGGAGAAGTAGATGTATATAACTTGTTTACCCTTTATTTATTGAAATTTAAAAAAAAAATGAAAAGAAACTTTAAAAGTATGACACTTTTTTATTTCCTGATAAAATCAAACTAACACTTGTTAAGCCCATGCTAAGATGATTACACTTGCCTAATTTCTTATTATGATGCTTACACATGTAATTTGCATGTATTAAATGTTTTTATATGATTTTTATATTATATATCATTTGGTTTTTATATTTATAAATGAATATGTTTTTTATTCATTTGTTTTTAAATCCTTATAAATATATATAAACTATCTTTATTTCTTTAAAATTGTAAAAGAAATCATATATACTCTTATCAAATCTTATTTTAAGCTAAAATACTTTTTAAATTAATAAATATATGTATTTATGTATATAAATACTATTTTATTGTTAAAAATATAGAATTCAACTTAAGATAACTCTTGAAAACTATCATATTAATTTCAAAACATAACCTCCGATTCAATATATATACCTATATATTATATATTATGATTAGAAAAATCATTTTTATTAGCTTTGAAAAAAAGTTTTTGCCAAATTAAATATTTATAAAAGAAGGTTATTAAATTATTATTTCCAAATTAAATTATTATATTAATATATTTACTGCGATTATATATATATTCACAATGGATTTATATATGTATACACTTAAGATTTCAACATTATAGAGTTGCACATATCTATATATATTTGTTAATTTACTATAAGATTTATCATTTTCGGATATTTATATTTCAATATTTATTATAGTTCCAAATCCATTTATATACATCCAGATATCTTTTATTATCAGAATTTTATCTGTTCAACTAAATAAAAACCAGTTAATTACCAAATAACAGATGTTCAGAAATCCGGGTTATCACATTAACATTCTTATATCAATAAATCCAACTCAAGTGAAATATCAACTGAAATACAAGTAACTCAAACGATGTTTGGGATAACCATCCTCTAAGAATCTGTGTAAATATCTACTATGTAGAAATATATGCTATTAATAACCAAACGTCACTATAACACCGTGGTCATTTCAAAATAATTTATACTTCAAAACCAAAATATTATTTCCATTTCAAATATATCTATTTCCAAATTATAACACTTTCAAAGTTACAACACTTTCGAAACCCAAAACACTTTGACGTCATAATTCTTTGGAAAACCATAACTTTGAAATCATAACTTTCACCACTTAAACGGTTTAATAATACTATATAGAACAAAATAGTTTATAAAATAAAATAGTTTATATTAAGATAATTGGTATATTAAAATAGTTATATTAAAAATAGTTTTATATTAAAATAGAGTATATATATATATATTAAATAGTTTGTAAAATACAATATTTATAATTTCCTCAAATTTCACAAATCGATTCAAATCAACTCGAATTCCAAACTCAAATTTAATTCAATCTCAATTTATTAATTTCAACTCAGTTAAGCTTCTAAATAAAGAAATTCAAATTATATCAATTTCAAATGCAGATTTCTTAACGACCTGCCTTTCATTCCACAGAAAGACACATCATCAATCAGAAAGAAAGAGGTAGAAAATAGAATAGATAGAAGAAAGAACTAAACAATATCAGAATCTCACAGCGAAAACGGAACAAAATATAATATATCGCATAACTATTACATAGTCTTTACATCAGAGTTACACAATTACTTAGCATTATCACATTAGACAGTTATAAAGACCTGTCTAATCCATTACATTTCAAAATACAACAGACAAAGACTTCTACACAGCGAAAAATAGATAGATATAGCTACGTCTGGACTCCTTCTCCGAGCTTCCAAAATTCATCAAGCCAAACCTGATCACTTGGCTACTCATAAAAAATTTGAGTACCCAAGAGTTTAAGAAAAACAGAAATAAACTCCAAGTCAAACATGGGTCTGGGGTGAGTAAATGGGTTAAAGTTGTTTAACTTTAAAAATCATTTGAAAACAAAGGTATCACGTAAGACTTCCTACATATAAACATGGATAAGTTTTTACCTTACGCTAACCAAAACATTCGATAGGAAATCCAGTGATATTATAATAGGGTCTAGGGTTTTCAAATAAATATTCGCATAGCTGAAATTGTTACATGATTAAATTCCAGCATACTAGCTATAAAGTGGGTTATACAATCAAAACTGTAAAGGCACGAAGGGATAATGAGTTTCCATGAATGGCAGGGCTACTGAGGTACCGCCCGTCACAGTACGTGGTCTAGATCACCGTACCGAGGATCCACCCTAAATCCCTTGCAACACAAGGCCGAAACCATCCCTTACTAGATAGTCCCAGTTGTAGCTAGAAACCGCCAGCACTTGAGCGCGACTCACTTAGCTTTGCTGCACCTTCCCTGTTGTAGCCATTCCTGGTTGATGAGGCTTGAGGCTACGATTACCTTTAAAGAAAACATCTTAGAATGCTCGTCGTCCTCCATTGACGATGTACTGATAGCATTCATCTATACAAGTACGTTTCGAGTTCGAACGAAACTAAAGGCATTATCTCATTACACTCATTTTGGAATTACCCTTAGAGTTAACGACAATAACCCTTGCCCTCTGAATCTCCAACTCGAACCTGAAAGCACTATCTCCGTTATACTCGTATTGGAATCACCCTTAGTGTAACGACCCATATTTTACGTGTCGATAAATCATAAAATAGTTGCATTAGGTCGTTGATGTTGTTAAGTCGTTTAGAGTTTGGGTCGACCAAAGCTTAAGTCGTGTGGAAGTTAACCCGTGTGGTGTTTAAGTCGTAGGAAGCTTGGGTCGTTTGGGAGTTAGGTTGAGTAGAGCGACTTATAGGAATAGGTCATGGACGGCTTATAGAATTAGCGACCTATAGGATGTTAACGACCTTAGAGTTGTACCGACTTAAGGGTTACCAAGTTAGTGGAGTTAACGACCTAAGGTGTTGAGCGACCTAAGGGAGAAGAGCGACTTAAGACAGTATGACCTAGTAGTTAACGAGTTATTAGTTAGAGTGGGTTAGCGAGTTACGACTTATGGTTAAGATTAGTCATGAGCGACCTATATCAGGTTGCTGTGTATTGGTTAGGTCGGCATCCCTGATAGGTCGTTAGGGCGGCCGTGTTTGTTAGGTCATAAGGTTGGTTGGGTCGGCTGTGTAGTTGGGATGTTAGGTCGCAAGGAGGCCTATGTCACTATGCCGCATATAGTTGAGTCGTGCCTGTGTTTAACCGTTGAGTCGTTAGGTCGGGGTGGTAGATAGGTCGCGAGCGACTTAGTGATTAGGTCGCATAAGTGTTATGTCGTGTGGCCTGGGTTTGGTTAGGTTGCGGCATTTGCTAAGTCGCACATCAGTTAGGTCATTGAGTCGTGTGGGGGCATAAGTCGTAGGTCGTTGAGCTTGATAGGTCGTGGGGTCTGATGAGTCGTGGACGACTCATGGGATAGGTCGGCGGCGACTTAAGGGGCGGCGACTTAAGGAATTCAGCCTATAAATAGAGGGTTTTGGTTCACTTTTTGGCACCGGATTTTGAAGCGACGAAGTGCTGCCATTTTGAGAGCTCGACTATAACACTTCTTCACTTCTTTTCTCCACCCTAATCTAGTGATTCCTTCCATCTAAATTGAAGATCAAATCGAAGATCCAAGAGCCAAAGTTGAAGATCTCCATCCATCGAAGAGAGATTTCATCATTTGAAGCGGAGCTTTAAAGTATCAAGCTTGATTCCTTGCTGTCCAGATCTGGAGTTGGTTGTTTTTGAGGTGTTTAGGTGATTCGGTGAGTGGTAGTTATCTCTCACACGGACCCAAAGGAGTATATTGGATCGGTGGTTTGTTTATGTGTTAAAGAGAGTGATTTCGTGCATTTTTCTCAAGTCTGCATGTAGATCTATTGTTCATGATGATTTGACATCTATTTTACTACATGTTCACTTATGCAAGTTCATTCATCAAGTTGTAGAGATATTGTTCGTAATTCATGCTTGTTAGAATGCATGTTAGATTTGGACTCTTTATTTACAAAATTGCCATTATTGTTGTAATTGTTTATTTAGATCTCGTTTGAATGATTGATTACTTGGATTAATGTTTGATTTGATTGATTAGTTGATTGATAACTTGATTTGGACAAGTTGGTCGAAGATGATTCAAAAGCTAAGTGGAAAGGCTCTTGAATAGTGAAAGCTGCTTGTGGCATATGAAGCGGATGGTGAGGCTCATATGGATAGATTTGATGATGATGGACTTTGCTATGATGCGATGGAGCAAAGCCGGATGTGAGAGCTTGGTTTAGTCCAGACGGGATCATCCCAAGCATGTTGATAACTCGATGATGCGGTTCGAGTTGGTTGATAATGGTGGGCTCGAGAGGTGCTTGAGCTAGTATGTGAATAGTCGTCGAGGAGGATGACTAAGAGGCTGAGATTTCATCGTTATTGAAGGTTCTAGCATGCTCAAAGCAAGAGTATGTTGGGATGGGTCATGACGACGTCCCAGACACGGGTCACGATGACGTGTTAGTACTCTGGGCAGATTCGATAGTCCTAGGCACGGGTCACGACGACGTGCGGAGTTATGTCTGGAACCGGGGTTGCCATTAGCCCTTGACGGACGGCTGAAAGAAGGTGCCGGTCATTCAATTAACGGTGATATCAAAGCAATGATAACAGTGATAGCCAGAGTCATGGATGTTTGATTGTATCATCATTCGGCCTCAAGAGCGGTGTTTTCTGGGTACTTATCTGATCTTGGTTTAGGCCTTGGGGGTTTGTATTTTGGAAAACATTGACCTTGACTCGAGTGATAATTGCTTTACTTAAATTGTCTGCTTTGCTATGCTTGTTTATGCTTAGTGGGTCTGGGGGCTACCACTGTAGAATGAGGTGGAGTGGGATGGTTGAGTTCCTATTCCTTTTACCCTTTATGCTCTTTTGGTATGTTTGATAGTTGATTTACTGCTCACTAAGACTGTTGTCTGACTCAAGGTTTTATGTTCAACTCTTATTACCTTGGGCTGTTCATCCATGTTGGGATGGGCAGACTAGGTAGCAGGTGACAGGTGCTGTTCTTGGTAACCAACGTTGTTGAATGACGAAGACGAGCTGGAGGCTTTTGCATATTGTTTTCTTACTATATGTACTGGATGTTCCGCTGTTTGTTTGATACTCTGAGTGTTATGTAGTGAGGCTTGATGTATTGACTATTCAGATGATTGTATAAAACTATTATGAGTTTATATGTTGAGACTTCTGTTCTATAGAGCTTCACTATTTATACTTTCTATTGTATTTTATCCATGCACTGTGAGTAATACGATAGACTATTCCGTGTTTACTTTACCCTGTTGATCGTCCATGGCTGCCTGGCACACCTTTCAGCGCACCATTCTCTTGTTTTAGTGCGGGAGTCATGGGCGGTCGTCGCATTTGGTATCGGAGCTTTGGTTAATCGATTTTAGCCAATGCTCGCTGACGTAACTACGTATGAGAGACGTAATTGTATTTGGATGGATGATTACTATATATAATATAGTAGCTTAGAAGGATTTGAACTCCTTATGTAGCTGTTTCTCAAGGTGTTCTAATAATTCCTTTTTATAGATATTAAGGATGAGTCGAAGAGGGAGACCAGCTGCTAGAGAAGGCCGTGCTGTTGAGGGGGCTGCTGATTATGCTCCTATGTTCGAGGCTATGATGACTTCGATCATGAGGAGGATGCCAGCTCCGGGGCCATCAGTAGATGTTGGAGTTCAAGTTCAAACTCCAAGACCAGTGGATTTTGCTAAGTTGTGTAAGGACTATACTGCTCTTGGTGGAAAGGTTTTCTTGGGAACAGAATCAACCATAGAAGTCCAGAGATGGATAGATGCTTGTAGAAGGATCTTTGGTGGCTTGGGAATTGAGGATGCAACTAAGAGGAAGCTTGCATCAAGGCAGCTTCAAGGGAGAGCTTCAGATTGGTGGAACTCTATCACCATTGATACTCCAGAGGAAGAGATCACTTGGGAGCAATTCCAAGTTAGATTTGAAGCTAAGTTCATTTCTACGGCTCAGAAATCTGTTTTGTTTAAGAAGTTTGTGGAACTCAAGCAAGGTGGAAGATCAGTTCTTGAGTATGTTTCTGAGTTTGAAGCTTTGTCCAAGTATGCCAAATCGTATATTGAATCTCCCTACCAGAAGAACGAGAAGTTTGTGACAGGCTTGGATAGTTATCTTGGGAGGCAATTGGTGGATCATCTGGACGATCCGTTTGAGAAGCTTATGGAGAAAGCTCTCAGGCACGAGAGTTTGTTTCCCAAGGAAGGGTCTGTTGTTGCTGTGACCAAGGAAGAGTCCAAACCACAGCAGGGTGGAAACAAGAAGAGGAAGCAGCAACAGCAGAAGGGTAAGGATGGCCAGAAGAAGCCAAAGGGTGAAGTGACCTGCTACAATTGTCGGCAACAGGGCCATTTCTCTAGGGATTGCAAGAATCCAAAGGTGCAGTTGAAGTGCCACAACTGCGATAAGCTGGGGCATATCAGGAAGGATTGTCCAGAACCGAGGAAAGACAGACAGATTGTGCAAGCTTATGCTTTGGGGGCTGTGCCGTCATCTTTAAAAGCTCCTACTGCGGAAGAGAAAGGGAAGAGTGTGGTGGTTCAAGGTACTCTTTCCATATGTGGTGTTCCAGTTAGAGTATTGTTTGATACTAGGGAGTCACATTCGTTTGTTTGTAATGATCTTGTAGACCGGTTGGGTTTGGAACCGGATATTGTTGATAGACCATTGGTTGTGACTAATCCAGTTGGGGGTTCGTCTTGTTTGTGTATGGTATGCCGTGGTCTAGTTGTATCGAGTCATGATTGCTCTTTTATTTGTGATTTTTTTGTTCTGAACTTTGCGGGGTTCGGAATTATTTTGGGTATGGACTGGCTTAGGAAGTATGCGGCAAGGATTGATTGTGAGAGGCTGGAGGTGACAGTCGAGAATGTGGAGAGGCGAAAGGTTGTGATACGATGTAAGCATGAAGAAGGCGTCTTCATGAGCTTCATGTATTCGCTGGTTGTTCCACGGGATGTACTGTCATCGATGCCGGTTGTGAATGGATTTGAGGACGTCTTTGACGAGATCAAAGGGTTACCGCCGCATAGGGAGATCGAGTTTCGTATCGATCTAGTTGAGGGAGCCAGACCTGTTGTAATGCCTCTTAGGCGGATGGCGCCTAGGGAGAAGCAAGAGTTGAAGGTGCAGGTTGATGACCTTTTTCAGAAAGGATTCATTCGGCGAAGTGTGTCCGAATGGGGTGCACCAGTTGTGTTCGCAACCAAAGCGGATGGATCGTTGAGGTTGTGTGTGGATTATCGTGAGCTGAATAAAGTGACTAAGAAGAACAAGTATCCATTGCCGAGAATAGATGAATTGTTTGATCAGCTTCATGAAGCTAAGGTGTTTTCTCAAATGGATTTGGCAACGAGATTTCACCAGTTGAGAGTGGCTAAGGATAGTGTGCCGAAGACTGCTTTTAGGACACCATCCGGTTTCTATGAGTGGCTGGTAATGCCGTTTGGATTGACTAACGCACCAGCATACTTTGTGGATCTTATGAATAGAGTGTTCAGGGATCAGTTGAATAAGTTCGTACTTGTGTTCGTGGATGATATTCTGATTTATTCCAGAACTGAGCACAAGACGCACTTACGTGTTGTTTTGGAAATCTTACGGAACATCAGTTGAAGGCTAAGTTTTCGAAGTGTCACTTCTGGAAGAGTGAAGTGAGGTTCTTAGGCCATGTTATTTCTGGAAATGGAATAGCGGTTGATCCCACTAAGGTGGCAGCGATCCAGGATTGGGTTAGACCTAAGAATGCATCTGATGTGAGGAGTTTTCTTGGATTAGCAGGATATTATCGTCGGTTTATCAAAGACTTTTCCAAGGTAGCTGCACCGTTAACAGGGTTGACGAAAAAGAACCAAGTGTTCAGATGGGATGATAAGTGTGAGCAAGCTTTCGTAATCCTGAAAGAGCAACTGACAAGTGCTCCTGTTTTGACTATTCCAAATGGGAATGATGAGATGGTGGTATACACCGACGCATGTGGTACTGGACTTGGAGCAGTGCTGATGCAGAAGGATAAAGTTGTTGCGTATGCAAGTCGACAACTGAAGACGCATGAAAGGAATTATCCGACTCATGATTTGGAGTTGGCAGCGATTGTTTTTGCTCTGAAGATGTGGAGACACTATCTATTGGGAGTTCGATTCGAGTTGTTTACAGATCATAAGTCCTTGAAGTATCTTTTCTCCCAAAAGGATTTGAATCTCCGACAGCAACGATAGCTAGAGTTTTTAGCATCATATGATTTTGGTATAGCCTATACTCCGGGAAAAGGTAACGCAGTGGTAGATGCGTTAAGTCGAAGACATGCAGGATTGGGAGCCATGTTTTCGGAATGGAAGAACCTTGAGTATTTGGCTGGATTTGACTTCAGGCCTAGATGTGAATTGGAGCCTGAAATGTTGGCAAACTTATCAATAAGGCCTACTCTTGTGGAAAGAATTGGCGAGAGTCAAAAGCGAGACGATAAGATTGTCAAGATTATCTGTGGTTTGGAATCTGGATTGAACCCAGAAAAGGATAAAGGATTCGAAGTCGATCGAGAGGGTTGGCTTCGGAAACAAGGACGGCTAGTTGTTCCTGATATAGATGAATTGAGAGATGAAGTTCTAAAGGAAAGTCATCACTCGAAGTTGACAATTCATCCGGGTGGAAATAAGATGTATCGGGATATGAAAAGGACCTATTACTGGGAAGGTATGAAGAAAGATGTTGGAAATTTTATTTCCAAATGTATGAACTGCCAGTTGGTAAAAGCCGAGCAGAAGAAGCCCAGTGGATTGCTTCAGCCATTAGAGGTTCCTACATGGAAGTGGGAGCAGATATCGATGGATTTTATCGATGGTCTACCTAGAACCAGGGCAGGGAATGAAGGGATTTGGGTCATTGTAGATCGTTTGACTAAGAGTGCAAGATTCATTCCTGTACGGTCAACTAGGACTGCATTGAAGTTGGCTGAATTGTATGTCAAGTGGATAGTATGATTCCATGGTATTCCAAAGAGTATAGTGAGCGATCGAGACCCATTGTTCAGTAGTGGATTTTGGAAGAGTTTCCAGGAAGTTTTGGAAACTGAGTTGTGTCTGAGTACAGCTTATCATCCCCAAACAGATGGTCAGACTGAGAGAGTCAACCGAGTTTTGGAAGATCTCCTGAGAGCATGTGTTTTGGATTTCGGAGGATCATGGGAAGCTCATCTTCATTTGGTGGAATTTGCGTATAATAACAGTTATCAGTCAAGCATTGGTATGGCACCATATGAAGCATTGTATGGAAGGCCGTGTAACTCTCCTACATGTTGGTTGGAAACTGGAGAAAAGCTGATACTTGGGCCAGAAATGATTCGGCAGACTACGGATTGCATAGAGATCATTCGGCAACGAATGAAGGCAGCCCAAGACCGTCAGAAAAGTTATGCCAATAATCGTCGTAAGGATTTGGAATTCGACGTAAGCGATATGGTCTTTGTGAAAATTTCTCCTTTGAAGAATGTTATTCGATTCGGAAAGAAAGGAAAGTTGACTCCGAGATTTGTTGGACCATTCCCGATCATCGAGCGAATTGGAAAGCTCGCCTATAGATTGGAGTTACCAGAAAAGATGGCGGGTGTGCACAATGTTTTTCATGTATCTTGTCTACGGAAGTATGTGCACGACTCGAATACGGTGGTTTCTGCTGATAGCTGTGAAGATTTAGAGGTTGACCCAGTTGTTACGAGACCTCGTAAGCCACTTCGTGTTGTTGAAACCGACACGAAACAGCTTAGGAGGAAGACGATTACGTTGCTCAAGGTACAATGGAGTGATGATGCTAACGACTGTACATGGGAGGAGGAAGAGAGGATGAAGGCAGCTCATCCTGAACTCTTCGAGGTATGGCCCTAAGGTGTCGTGACATCTCACGAATTTGTAACTTGTTCTAGTCTTAGAATTCTGCATGCTAGGCTAGTAATTGGATGCATGGTTTGTTGATTGCTATGGATGGTAGGCATGCGGAATAACTTTGGTTGCTCTTGTTTGTTTGGAATTTCGGGGGCGAAATTCCTAAGGGGGAGAGAATGTAACGACCCGTATTTTACGTGTCGATAAATCGTAAAATAGTTGCATTAGGTCGTTGATGTTGTTAAGTCGTTTAGAGTTTGGGTAGACCAAAGCTTAAGTCGTGTGGAAGTTAAACCGTGTGGTGTTTAAGTCGTAGGAAGCTTGGGTCGTTTGGGAGTTAGGTTGGGTGGAGCGACTTATAGGAATAGGTCGTGGACGGCTTATAGAATTAGCGACCTATAGGATGTTAACGACCTTAGAGTTGTACCGACTTAAGGGTTACCGAGTTAGTGGAGTTAACGACCTAAGGTGTTGAGCGACCTAAGGAAGAAGAGCGACTTAAGACAGTATGACCTAGTAGTTAGCGAGTTAGTATGTTAGAACTAGTTAACGAGTTATTAGTTAGAGTGGGTTAGCGAGTTACGACTTATGGTTAAGATAGGTCGTGAGCGACCTATATCAGGTTGCTGTGTATTGGTTAGGTCGGCATCCCTGATAGGTCGTTAGGGCGGCCGTGTTTGTTAGGTCGTAAGGTTGGTTGGGTCGGCTGTGTAGTTGGGATGTTAGGTCGCAAGGAGGCCTATGTCACTATGCCGCATATAGTTGAGTCGCGCCTATGTTTAACCGTTAAGTCGTTAGGTCGGGGTGGTAGATAGGTCGCGAGCGACTTAGTGATTAGGTCGCATAAGTGTTATGTCGTGTGGCCTGGGTTTGGTTAGGTTGCGGCATTTGCTAAGTCGCACATCAGTTAGGTCGTTGAGTCGTGTGGGGGCATAAGTCGTAGGTCGTTGAGCTTGATAGGTCGTGGGGTCTGATGAGTCATGGACGACTCATGGGATAGGTCGGCGGCGACTTAAGGGGCGGTGACTTAAGGAATTCAGCCTATAAATAGAGGGTTTTGGTTCACTTTTTGGCACCGGATTTTGAAGCGACGAAGTGCTGCCATTTTGAGAGCTCGACTGCAACACTTCTTCACTTCTTTTCTCCATCCTAATCTAGTGATTCCTTCCATCTAAATTGAAGATCAAATCGAAGATCCAAGAGCCAAAGTTGAAGATCTCCATCCATCGAAGAGAGATTTCATCGTTTGAAGCGGAGCTTTGGAGGATCAAGCTTGATTCCTTGCTGTCCAGATCTGGAGTTGGTTGTTTTTGAGGTGTTTAGGTGATTCGGTGAGTGGTAGTTATCTCTCACACGGACCCAAAGGAGTATATTGGATCGGTGGTTTGTTTATATGTTAAAGAGAGTGATTTCGTGCATTTTTCTCAAGTCTGCATGTAGATCTATTGTTCATGATGATTTGACATCTATTTTACTACATGTTCACTTATGCAAGTTCATTCATCAAGTTGTAGAGATATTGTTCGTAATTCATGCTTGTTAGAATGCATGTTAGATTTGGACTCTTTATTTACAAAATTGCCATTATTGTTGTAATTGTTTATTTAGATCTTGTTTGAATGATTGATTACTTGGATTAATGTTTGATTTGATTGATTAGTTGATTGATAACTTGATTTGGATAAGTTGGTCGAAGATGATTCAAAGCTAAGTGGAAAGGCTCTTGAATAGTGAAAGCTGCTTGTGGCATATGAAGCGGATGGTGAGGCTCATATGGATAGATTTGATGATGATGGACTTTGCTATGATGTGATGGAGCAAAGCCGGATGTGAGAGCTTGGTTTAGTCTAGACGGGATCATCCCAAGCATGTTGATAACTCGATGATGCGGTTCGAGTTGGTTGATAATGGTGGGCTCGAGAGGTGCTTGAGCTAGTATGTGAATAGTCGTCGAGGAGGATGACTAGGAGGCTGAGATTTCATCGTTATTGAAGGTTCTAGCATGCTCAAAGCAAGAGTACGTTGGGACGGGTCATGACGACGTCCCAGACACGGGTCACGATGACGTGTTAGTACTCTGGGCAGATTCGATAGTCCTAGGCACGGGTCACGACGACGTGCGAAGTTATGTCTGGAACCGGGGTTGCCATTAGCCCTTGACGGACGGCTGAAAGAAGGTGCCGGTCATTCAATTAACGGTGATATCAAAGCAATGATAACAGTGATAGCCAGAGTCATGGATGTTTGATTGTATCATCATTCGGCCTCAAGAGCGGTGTTTTCTGGGTGCTTATCTGATCTTGGTTTAGGCCTCGGGGGTTTGTATTTTGGAAAACATCGACCTTGACTCGGGTGATAATTGGTTTACTTAAATTGTCTGCTTTGCTATGCTTGTTTATGCTTAGTGGGTCTGGGGGCTATCACTGTAGAATGAGGTGGAGTGGGATGGTTGAGTTCCTATTCCTTTTACCCTTTATGCTCTTTTGGTATGTTTGATAGTTGATTTACTGCTCACTAAGATTGTTGTCTGACTCAAGGTTTTATGTTCAACTCTTATTACCTTGGGCTGTTCATCCATGTTGGGATGGGCAGACTAGGTAGCAGGTGACAGGTGCTGTTCTTGGTAACCAACGTTGTTGAATGACGAAGACGAGCTGGAGGCTTTTGCATATTGTTTTCTTACTATATGTACTGGATGTTCCGCTGTTTGTTTGATACTCTGAGTGTTATGTAGTGAGGCTTGATGTATTGACTATTCAGATGATTGTATAAAACTATTATGAGTTTATATGATGAGACTTCTGTTCTATAGAGCTTCACTATTTATACTTTCTATTGTATTTTATCCATGCGCTGTGAGTAATACGATAGACTATTCTGTGTTTACTTTACCCTGATGATCGTTCGTGGCTGCCTGGCACACCTTTCAGCGCACCATTCTCTTGTTTTAGTGCGGGAGTCATGGGCGGTCGTCACACTTAGAGATTTAATGACAAATAGTTCTTACACTTCGAGTCTTCAACTTGATCTTCACTTGAATTCACGAGCTAATGTTTAACTTGGATCGATGTGGTTTTCGGATAATCAAATCTGATATCCGATCCCAGTCTTATCGAAATCCAAACGTTTCTTAAAGGTCAAGTTGTTTAAGGTTTAAACAATTTAATTATATTTTGAATTCAAACAGCATTTAACACAGATAAATATCACATATTTATTACAGATATATCCGATATAACATCACAGAATATCACAGAATATCATCCAATAGATATCAACCAATCCAGCCTTCAACTCAAACAATCATCCATAAGCAAGAATTATTAACCCATATTATAATTAATTCAATTAACTTAAATTAAATTAATTACTTAAGAATTAATCATCAAATCCTGCTTAATTAATCATTAATTAATTACAAACCATTTAATTAATGAATCATTCCTTAATTACCTTGTCAATCAATTAATTATTCTCTAATCACTGATTAATTATCCTTTAACTATTAATTAGTAAACCTTAATTATTAATTAGTATTCCTCAATACAAATTAATTTATCCTTAATTTCTTTATAATCAATTAATTAAGCTTTAATTAACTAATTAATTATCCCTTAATTATTAATTAATAAACCTGAATTATTAATTAACGAAACTAAATTAAAAATTAATTAATCCTTAATTACCAGTTAATCAACCCTTAATTAATAGTTAACCAATCCTTATTTAATTTGAGATTAATTATCCTTTAATTATTAATTAATAAAACCTATTTATTAAATAATAAAACTTAATTACAAATTAAATACTTCTTAATTACTAGTTAATTAAACTATCCTTAATAAACAGTTAATTAAACCTTAATTACTTAATTAATTAATCTCTAATTACTTAATTAATCAAACTTAATTATCAACTAATTAATCTCTAATTAATTAATCACACTAATTAAATATGCTTAATTAATTTCTTAATTAATCCTTTAACATTAATTAATTAAATTAATTAATTATACCCTAAATTTCTTAATTAACTTAATTAATCCCAACTCATTAAAACTTAATTGGCTTTTAAGGTAAACGATTATCTTTATTAATGACTTAATTATCATTAACATTTTAAAACATTTTATCTTTATAATTAACTTCCTTAATTAAATCATTTAATTAAATTTTGAAATAAAATAAACATTTAACTTGATAAATTAAAGATACCAAAACTTCCTTTAAATAGTTAGAATATTACCAAGTAATAGTTTAAAACTAGTTTCAATTTAAATTTAAAAACTTGCTTTTATAAAAACGTTTAAAATTTCATTTCTAACTTAAGTTTTAAAATCACTTTAAATTTTACTTAACAAAATTTAAATTAAACGAATTTCAAAATTTCTTAATCAAATGTTAAAGAAAAAAATTATTATATTTAAAGGAAATTAACCTAAGAAAGTTCAACTAAACTTATTTTTAAACTTCAAAAACCTTATTTTAAAACCTTTTTAAAAACTGTTCATCCCTTGCTTCAGGTTCAACCTGAAGACCACTCGGGTCTTGGCCCGAGTAAAAACCCATCTTCTTCTTTCTTTCTTTTTTACTTAGTTTATTTTTAAGTTAAAACCTGCTAGCAAAACACTCATGTCTACTCAAGAATAAACTCGAGCCACCTACCCAAATCACACGAGCACTCATTCGAGACAAAACCAAACCCAAATGCATAGACACAAAACTTCACCGTGCAAATGCACCAACCATCGTCGGAGCTCCGACCACCTACGACACTTTCGGCACATTGACCATTGGCCAAACCATCGATCCTGACCCCTAAAACCACTTGCATAAGCCACGATCCAAAATCGAGCAATGAAGTCAAACCAGGAACCAAAAACCCAAGCCTGTAAACCCCCCGTCCAAGCTATTCCGACCACCAGAGGTTGAGCAACTCCGGCCACACCTTGCCTAGCTTCCACGCCACCATTTCCCAAAGTCCGATGCCACTCGATCACACAAAGACGATGCAGTGACCACAAATCTGACCTCAACAAAAACTAGGATTAAAAACTAGTTTCACCTACTGCCACCGCCACGGTGGCTTATCCACCTTCCTGCTATTTTTCCCGGCCTCGACCACTTCCCTACCACCTCCAGCCAAGTTCCCGACCACCCTAGACCCCTTGGCCATCAGCAATTGCTCAAAAACCAAATTCCGGTCATCCTAGAATTACTTATATGATTCCGAACTAAAAATTATGATTTTCATTTCAAAAATCATATTTCACAAAATGGATTCATGTTACATTCCTGAAATTGCAAATTAAAATGTTTGATTTTAACATGACTAAAAGAAATTTCACTGTCTTTCCATTTTCCAAATAAACATCCAATTAATTTACGTACATTTTTAAGATTAAATTTATGACTAAACAAACATTTATTGTTTGAAAACTAAATCCTATTAGAAATCAGAGGAAGAGAGAATGGATTTTGATCTAGATTTGAATTCTGCAATATGAAAACAGAGAGGAACATGAATACAATCATACATGCATACCTGAACACATTCATATATATATATATATATATATATATATATATATATATATACAGATACTACACTTATATATACCCATGTAGAGCAATCAGCATCACAAAAATTTCACAAGCAACAAACATTTACCTACTTAAACTTCTTAATTAAAATGTTTACTCACCTTTTAAAAAGGCAGAGGCTTGAAAATTTGAAACTTTGAATTGCTGAAACCTTGAATGGTTTTACTGGAAACTACTTGATGTTGCTTTGAGAAGGTTGAAGCTTTTTATCTTTGATTCTTTATTTGATTTCAGGTTTGCTTGCTTGTTTGATGATTTGTTACAGGCTTTTGAAAAATGGTTTACAGGTTTGGCTTTTGATTTGGAAAACGTTTACAGGGTTTATGGTTTTGGTTTGCAGTGTTTAGTTTTTGATTTTTTCTCTAATTTGAATATTAACAGGTTTGAGTTTCTTTCTTTTGACAAGAGAAGATGGGAAAAAGAAATGAAGGTGAAGATGTGTGTTTATATAAGCTTAATTGTGATTTATTAAAATAAAAGAAAATAAAAACAAATTGTGACACTTGCCCAATTTGTCAACATTTGTCAAATTTCATTTGCAATTATCTTATACATGTTATTAATATGCGCTTTAAAGGTTAACACTTGTAATAATACATTTTTTTATATTATTTTTAAATGATTTTATAAGCTTTTGTATTTAATTTTCCTATTAAATAAGTACTTTTATTAATTTATAAATGCTTTTCTTAATTTTAGATAGATAAAATCTTTAAAGAAAATAGAATAAAAACTAATTATATCATATAAAATATATTTAATCCATTTTTAAATGTTAATATAAATTTTTTGTATTTATTACTATTTAATAAATACTTTCCAAATTTATATAAATAAATTTCTTTAAGGAAAATAATATAAAACAAATCTTATTTTAAATAAAATCCTTATTCATATATTTTTATATCCAAAATAATTTCAAGATATATATCCTTTTAAATTCCAAATTTAAATTCAAATTCAAATTTAAAAATCCAATTTAAAATCAACTTAAATAAATATATATTAATATAAACAAACACATTATTAAATTTGGAAATAATAATTCTATTTTAAAATTTTATTTATAAAACAACACAAATAAATCTTGTAAATAATTATTCTATTTAAAATTTACTTATAAAACAACCAAATTAAATTTGTAAATAATTATTTTTTTTAAAAATATATTTATATCTATATTTGAAAAAATCACATTATTAATTATTGTTTGAAATAACAATTTTACCAATTTTAAGTAAAAAAATAAAGGGGATTATCACATTTTAACTTGTTTGAAATTCCGGGATATCACATTCCTCCCCCCTTAAAATAATTTCATCCCCGAAATTTAAAACAAGGATAATCCAAAACTTTTATTTTTATTATAACAATCCAAGCATACATATCGGCCATACACTAACAACCAAACAAAAAATTTCATCCAAAAATACAGTTTCATCCAACAAACAACTCTAGCCATCCAGACACAATTTCGGATAAGCCTTCCTAAAACTATCTAGAGTTTCCCAAAACAAACTCTGGAATCCTCATTCCACTGCACTCAGACCAGCTTCTAAGTTGCCTCTCATCCTGATCAATGATCTGGACTGGATGCATGACAACAGATAAGTCCGGCTCAATCACTAAATCTTCCTGCCCTGCCGGCTCCACAACAAGAGATGGATCGTTCACGTATTTCCTCAGATGAGATACGTGAAAAACATTGTGAATTCCAGTCATCCAAACTGGCAATTCAATCCTGTAGGCCACAACAGCAATCCTTTTGAGCACTTGGAACGGACCAAAATACCTTGAATAAAGTTTTCCCGTCTTAACAAATCTTATCGCTCCATTTATCAGGGAACTTTGACAAAGACTAAATCTCCAATCTCAAATTACAATTGTCTTTGTCTCTTGTCCGCATATTCTTCTGGCGATCCTGCGGTGCTCTCAATCTCTTCTTGATAGCAGATGCCTCACGGATCAAATGGACCAAGAACAAGACGATCTCCCGACTTTATCCAATAGAATGGGAATCTACAAGGTCCTCCAACAAAGCTTCATAGGGTTCCATCTAGATTCTCGCCTGATAACCGTACGCGAATTCCATTAAATGTAGATGGTCCTCCCAAGATCCGCCAAAAACCAAAACACAAGCCCTCGGCATATCCTCAAAAATTCTATTCAGCCTTTCCGTCGGACTGGGGATGAGGCTATACTCAACTCAAACTCATAGCTAAAGCTGATCGCAAAGCACTCCCAAAACTTGCTGATGAAGATAGGATCACGATCAGTAACAATGCTGACTGGAACACCACACAGTTGGACAAACTCCTTAAGAAAATCTCAGCAAAAGATGCTGCGGTACGGGTTGCCTTAACCGAAATAAAATGGGCGCACTTGGTTAACCGTTCTATAATCACCCATATTCCTTAATTTCCCTTTTGGTCCTTGGTAAACCGTCGATGAAATCCATAGATATCACTTCCCACTTTCACTGCGGAACTTCCAAAAGCTGCAACAATCCTGCGGCCTTCTACCGATCACCTTAGACCTGCTGACAGATTGCACATCCATTGACGAAAGCAGCTACATCCTTCTTCATGCTCGGCCACCAAAAGACTCTCCTCGCATCCTTATACATCTTTGAAATCCCTGGGTGGATACTCAGCTTGGAGCGATGATTCTCTAACAGAACTTCTTGCCTCAATCCTAGAAATTCAGAACACAAATCTTTCCTTTGATCCTCAAAGTTCCTTGGTCATCAGTCTTAAAACTAGAACACTGACCATTCTTGACTCAATCCATCCACCCTTTGCTCACATAAACGTCCATATAGACCTCAAACTTACTCTTGCCATCAAGAATATCTAGAACATGCACACTGATCAGCCTTGCCTTCAAATCCAAGAAAGCCTCTTCACGCTGAGGGTCCACTTAAACTTTGCTCCTTTCCGAGTCAACTTGGTTGAGTGCGAAGAAATCTTAGAATGGTCCTTGATAAACTTTATGTAGAACCCTGCCAAATCCATAAAAATGCGGTTGCTTCCACTCTTGAATAGCAGCTACCTTGGCTGGATCTACAAAATACCTTCACCAGAAAAAATATGCCCCAAAAATCTGACTTTCGACTTCCAAAAATGGCATTTCAAAAACTTAACCTTCAGAACACGCCTCCTTAAAGTCTCAAACACTATTCCTAAATTCCCCTTAAGCTCCTCTTCAGACTTGGAGTAGACAAGAATATCATTGATGAACCCAAGAACAAACTTAGTCAACATATCCCGAAAACTCGGTTCATCAAACCCACACAGAATCTCAAAGACTCATTCGACTTGGTCACAAAGACTTCCACGGAACCTTAACTGGAAAAACTAGGCCGGATCAAACCTTTCTCTAAGAAATCTTGGGTCTGCTGCACCAACTCTTCTCTCTCCTACGGCGCCATCATTCTACTAGGCTGAACAACATGTACTGCTCCCGGAACTAAGACGATCCGTATCTCTATCTCCCGACGAGGGGGCAAACCTTTCACTTCGTCAAAACATATGGAAAATCTTTGACCACTTCAATGGACTCTATGCCTTCTGAAGATGCCTCGCTTCCATTTAGAAGATTTCTAAAATGAACTCCAGAATTATCTCAAGTCACTTTTGCGATTCTTCCCAACTCAGTCTCCAAAGACACTATCTTCTCTTCACAAACCAAAACAGCCTAATACATATCCAACCAACCCATATCCAAAATAAGATCAAACCCTTTGAGATCCAATATAAAAGGGTCACAAAGAAAACTATGGGGGAGATAAGACAATCTTAAGCTTTTACAGAACCTATCTAACTTGGTTACCCCGCCTATAGGATTAGATACAAAGATAGGACGGTCAACCAAACAAAGAGAAAGATGAAACTCCTCTAGAACTCATGTTGGAAACCCGAAGAGGTAACCCAACAAATTTAGATAGGTATATAGTTATATAAAAATTACAATTACACGCTCTCAAGATAGGCACTACACCAGAGCCCAGGTATTATCTCAACCTACGCTTTGATACCAAGTGTAACGGTCTAGTCTTTTCAACCATCGACAGCGGCTACTTTCCGCCGTGGCATATACTGGTACCTCGAATTTTCTTTTACAGCCAGACTCTTGACTCGCAACCAACACAAGGCCTTATACTACCTCAAAGGAACATGCAGGGGTAAGAGTCTCCGGTTCGCCACCAAACGCAAAGCGAGAACCCCCTATCATGCTGTACCGAAGCAAATCCGATCCCGGTCTCATCGCAATCCAAACGTTTCTCAAAGGTTAAGTTGTTAAAGGTTTAAACAATTTAATTCAATTTTGAATTCACATAGCATTTAACACAGATAAATATCACACATTTATCACAGATATATCCGATATCACATCACAGAATATCATAGAATACCATAAATTGATATCAACCAATCCAGACATTCAACTCAAACAATCATCCACAAGCAAGAATTATTAATCCATATTATAATTAATTTAATTAACTTAAATTAAATTAATTACTTAATAATTAATCACCAAATCCTGCTTAATCAATCATTAATTAATTACAAACCATTTAATTAATGAACCATTCCTTACTTACCTTGTCAATCAATTAATTAATCTCTCATCACAGATTAATTATCCTTTAACCATTAATTAATAAACCTTAATTATTAATCAATGTTCTTCAATACAAATTAATTTATCCTTAATTTCTTTATAATCAAATAATTAATCTTTAATTAACTAATTAATTATCCCTTAATTATTAATCAATAAACCTTAATTATTAATTAACAAAACTTAATTACAAATTAATTAATCCTTAATTACCAGTTAATCAACCCTTAATTAACAGTTAACCAATATTTATTTAATTTGAGATTAACTATCCTTTAATTATTAATTAACAAAACCTAATTATTAATCAATAAAACTTAATTACAAATTAAGTACTTCTTAGTTACTAGTTAATTAAACTATCCTTAATTAACAATTAATTAACCCTTAATTACTTAATTAATTAATCTCTAATTACTTAATTAATCAATCTTAATTATCAACTAATTAATATCTAATTAATCAATCACATTAATTAATTATGTGTAATTAATTTCTAAATTAATCCTTCAACATTAATTAATTAAATTAATTAAATAAATTAATTAATTAAATTAATTAATTATACCCTAAATTTCTTAATTAACTTAATTAATCCCAACTCATTAAAACTTAATTAGCTTTTAAGGTAAACCATTATCTTTATTAATGACTTAATTATCATTAACATTTTAAAACATTTTATCTTTCTAATTAACTTCCTTAATTAAATCATTTAATTAAGTTTTGAAATAAGATAAACATTTAACTTAATAAATTAAAGATACCAAAATTTCCTTTAAATACTTAGAATATTATCAAGTAATAGTTTAAAATTTGTTTCAATTTAAATTTAAAAACTTGCTTTTATAAAAACCTTTAAAATTTCATTTTTATCCTAAGTTTTAAAATCACTTTAAATTTTACTTAACAAAATTTAAGTTAAACAAATTTCAAAACTTCTTAATCAAATGTTAAAGAAAACATTTATTATATTTAAAGGAAATTTACCTAAGAAAGTTTAACTAAACTTATTTTTAAACTTCAAAAATCTTGTTTTAAAACTTCATCCCTTGCTTCGGGTTCAACCCGAAGACCACTTGGGTCTTGCCCCGAGTAAAAACCCATCTTTTTTTTACTTAGTTTATTTTTAAGTTAAAACCTACTAGCAAAACACTCGCGTCTACTCGAGTATAAACTAAAGGCACCTACCCAAATCACATGAGCACTCCTTCGAGACAAAACCAAACCCAAATACACAGACACAAAACTTCACCTTGCACATGTACTAACCATCGCCGGAGCTCCGACTACCCATGACACCTTCGGCACATCGACCATTGGCCAAACCATCGATCCTGACCCCCAAACCACTCGCACAAGCCACGATCCAAAATCGAGCAATGAAGTCGAACCTGGAACCAAAAACCCAAACCTGTAAACCCCTCGTCCAAGCTATTCCGACCACCACAGGTCGAGCAACTCTGACCATGCCTTGCCTAGCTTCCACGCCACCATTTCTAAAAGTCCGACGCCACTTGATCACCCAGAGACGATGCAGCGACCACAAATCTGACCTCAACAAAAACTAGGTTTAAAACCTAGTTTGACCTGCCGCCGCCGCCATGGGGGCTTATCCACCTTCCTGCTATTTTTCCCGGCCTCGACCACTTCCCTACCACCTTCAGCAAAGTTCTTGACCACCCTAGACCCCTTGGCCATCAGCAATTGCTCAAAAACCAAATTTCGGTCATCCTAGATTACTCATATGATTCCAAACTAAAAATTATGATTTTTATTTTAAAAATCATATTTCACAAAATTGATTTATGTTGCATTCCTGAAATTGCAAATTAAAATGTTTGATATTAACATGATTAAAAGAAATTTCACTGTCTTTCAATTGTTCCAAATAAACATCCAATTAATTTACTTAAGTACATTTTTAAGATTAAATTTATCACTGAACAAACATTTATTGTTTGAAAATTAATCCTATTAGAAATCAGAGGAAGAGCGAATGGATTTTGATCTAGATTTAAACTCTGCAATATGAAAACAAAGAAGAACATGAATACAATCAGACATGCACACCTGAACACATTCATATACATACATATACTACATTCATATTTGCACATGTAGAGCAATCATCATTATAGAAATTTCACAAGCAATAATCATTTACGTACTTAAACTTGCTAATTAAAATGTTTACTTACCTTTTAAAAAGGCAGAGGCTTGAAAACTTGAAACTTTGAATTGCTGAAACCTTGATTTGTTTTACTGGAAACTACTTGATGTTGCTTTAAGAAGGTTGAAGCTTGTTTATCTTTGATTCTTTGTTTGATTTCAAGTTTGCTTGCTTATTTGATAATTTGTTATAGGCTTTTGAAAAATGGTTTACAGGTTTGGCTTTTGATTTGGAAAATGTTTACAGGGTTTATGTTTTTGGTTTACAGGGTTTAAGTTTTGATTTTTTTTCTGGTTTGAATATTAACAGGTTTGAGTTTCTTGCTTTTGAAAAGAAAAGATGGGAAAAAGAAATGAAGGAGAAGATGTGCGTTTATATAAGCTTAATTGCGATTTATTAAAATAAAAGAAAATAAAAACAAATTATGACACTTGCCCAATTTGTCAACATTTGTCAAATTTCACTTGCAATTATCTTACACATGTTATCAATATGCACTTTAAAGGTTAACACTTGTAATAATACATTTTTTATATTATTTTTAAATGATTTTAAAAGCTTTTGCATTTAATTTTTTTATTAAATAAGTACTTTTATTAGTTTATAAACGCTTCTCTTAAATTTAGATAAATAAAACCTTTAAAGAATAGAATAAGAACCAATTATATCATATAAAATATATTTAATCCATTTTTAAATGTTAATATAAAACTTTTGTATTTATTACTATTTAATAAATACTTTCCAAATTTATATAAATAAATTTGTTTAAGGAAAATAATATAAAACAAATCTTATTTTAAATAAAAACCTTATTCATATATTTTTACATCCAAAATAATTTCAAGATATATATTCTTTTAAATTACAAATTTAAAATTCAAATTCAAATTTAAAAATCCAATTTAAAATCAACTTAAATAAATATATATTAATTTAAACAAACATATTATTAAATTTGGAAATAATAATTCTATTTTTAAAATATATTTATAAAATAACACAAATAAATCTTGTAAATAATTATTCTATTTAAAATCTATTATAAAACAACCAAATTAAATTTGTAAATAATTATTTTATTTAAAAATCTATTTATATCTATATTTAAAAAAAATCACATTATTAATTATTGTTTGAAATAACAATTTTACCAATTTTAAATAAAAAAATAAAGGGGATTATCACATTTTAACTTGTTTGAAATTCCGGGATATCACAGATTTGAACCACCAAATAAACAATTAAGTTCTAATATATTTCAAAGTTTTAAATATTCAACATTTTCAAAACTAAATTTAACAGTTTCATACAGATCTTGATTTAACTTCATTATTATTTAGTCTTGAACTATTCACTTAATAAATTCAATATTATTTAAATAACCTTAAATTACATTTTACCAAATATTTCCTTCAATTTATTTAAACGTGAAATATTCATTAGATTACTTAAATCAAAATCAAGTCATAAAATCATATCTTAAGTCTCAATTTCAATAAGTTTCAAATTGATTTAATTAAATAAAATTCTTAATTAAATACAATTTCAAATAAATTTCAAATTTATCTTTCCAACTTAACTTATAAAACCATTATAAAAATCAAATTTTAAAATAAAAAATCAAAACTAACTTATAACCTTAAAATTTCAACATATAAATTTAAAAATTAAAATTTTAAACCCTTATAGAATAACATATATATATATATATATATATATATACACACACACACACACACACACACACACACACACACACACACAATATCCTAAAATCAATAAGGAAATAATTTTTCAATAGCAAATAAATCTATATACGCATACTTTGAAAATTGCTTTGAAAATTATGAAATAATGGCGTCTATGTTCTCAACTACTCACTCTCAATCGTTTCCTCCTCTTATGAAATCTAACTGCAGTTCATTTTTGACAATTCCTAATTTCAATACTGATCGAGATTCTCATATTCGTTCGTATGCCCAAATCGTAAAAGAGGTTTATTATCTCCAAATTCTTGGAATCGTCTGCGTTTCAAAAATTGGGCTACTAAGAAAGGTAACAGATTTTGCTTCAGATGTGGAGATAGTGATCATCTGGCTTTTCAATGTTGAGACCCAATCAGGTGTTTCGTTTGTGGAAAGTTTGGACACAAGAAGTATTCTTGCATGATGAAATCTAAGTCCATGGTTCTTGGGCCACAAACATTGGTCGAGATAAATTTGCAAATGGGTATTTAGGTCTTAAAAAGAACTCAGGATTGATGAAATCGAGAATCATAGATTCAGGGCCGTAGCTTATTAATGATGGCTTTCAATTTACATTAAAATTCTTGTTGATCAAAGCTATTCTTCTTGATAATCTATGGCAAAAGCGAAACAAAGGGATTCAACTCTTAGAAGAATTGTTCAAGCGTTTCGATGCGATCAATTCACCGAATATTGGTAAGGGTTACAAGGAAAAATTTGGCTATCCAAAAGCCTACTTTGGAAAATCTAATGTCTTGTTCAAGAATTCTGATGACAAGGTCGAGCTAATTGATGGTTCACTAGATTATAATGGGAACTTGAACTACACCTAATTGGCTAATTCTAAAGTGAAAGTAATTAATGATTTTGATCCAATGTTATTGGATTACTCTGTTGTTCAATGCTTAAGGGATCCCAATGCTTCTGAGGTCAATAAAACGATCATATCTTCGGGTTCTATCTTTCAGGCTAAGGGTACTGATCTGGAATCAGTTAGTGGATTTCACCGAGTTAGAGGTAAAAGACCAATATCTCAGAAATCGGTTAATTTTGAGATTTCTACAGATAATAGATTTAAATGTTTGAAGATGATGACAAAGTTGATATTGCTTTGTGATTGGAACATTATGATGTTATAATCGATAGTAACATTTCATTTGGTAGAAGTGCACCAGATTCGCTAATCGACTATGCTCAGAGATTTTATAACTCTGAAATTCAGATACTTTTCATGCTTCGGTTAATTATTTTGGGATAAACTTGATGGATGGGCTCTCTGAGAATCTGCAAGAAGTGGACCAGATCCATTATAGAGAGATGTTTGATGAGTTTTTATTGTTGACATCATCATAGTAAGAGATTGGATATTGGTTTTGTGCCTGTCGATGTGCATACTGATATCAGTTACATGATGGGCAATGTTTTCTGAATGTAACCAGTACTATCGATGTTTTAGCTTTGGTAGATGATGTAGAACTGAAAATAGTAAAGATTGCAATGGTGTGGAAATCGATAATTTGTATACTTAGTGGATGCTCAGATCGGAAGAGGAAGGCTTAATAAACAAGGAAAAGGCTGTTTTCTTTAATACGTATAAGTCTGCACCTAATAACTCACTTGAAGGGATGGACGTTTCTGATGACTCAGTTTTTGATATGGGGGATATTCGTGAATATGATACTTCGATCTCGACTGAATCAATAGAAGAGGGGTCAATTTGTGGGAAAGCAAAGTTAATCAAAGAAACTACTCTCTGTCTACCAAACAGTTAATGATTTTAAGTCATCAAATAGAACAGGGATGGTAGATGCTGCCTCAGGTTCTGTATCAGATGTTTCCTCTGGTTTCATATCAGATGATAGTCATGTTTCTTTAACTGGTATAGTGTTCGAGTCCGAAGCTGCAAAGTGTCTGGAGTTTAATAGGATAGAGAGCACTAGTCCTATTCCTACTTTCACATCATCGTAGAGAGGAAAGCGTAAGAAATCAGCAGTTTCTAGCGGATGTGTTCGTCGAAGTGCTAGGATTCGTAACTGTCAATTTCCGTTTATGGGTGAGTTACCTGGATCAAGCGCCATAAGTGGTGCTATGAATCCAGGTTCAGGTACGAGTTTTATTTTGGGTAGTACGTATTCTACTTATGCTTTAGGCAGTTTATCATCTGTTGAGTTTAGCCAGCTAGCTTGCGATACATCTTTTATTTTTTCTGATGTTGAGATCGACTGAGAGTATATTAGACGTAAGGAATTTGAGAGGGATAGTACAGTTAGATTATGAGGATAATTAGTTGGAACATTAGAAGTTCGAATGATTTGAATAAGTGTGATAAGGTTAGAGTGTTCTTTAAAGACTACTTTATTAACATTGCTTTACTTCAGAAAACTAAAATTAATTGTCCTGATATTCGATTTTTAGGAGATTAAGCGGGTATCATCTTAGAAAATGGGTTTTTCTTCCTTCAGTGGGTGCTTCAGGGGGATTAATGATTGGGTGGTGTGATAATTACTTTAAGTTGCTTCAATGTATTACTAAGTAACATTCTCTTCATATTATTCTTATTACTCTCTCAGATAATTATTTTTTAAATATTTCTAATGTTTATGGACCTAATTCAAAAATCAATCGAAGAATATTATGGAACGAATGCCTAGAATTTAGATCCTTAGATATTAGGGGGTGATTTTAATGTTACACGCTTCTTAGGAGAGCGTTCACCTAGGATAGGGGATTACTTAGCTATGGAGGAATTTGATCAATTTATTATTAATTCTAATTTGATGGAGATCCCTCTTTCAAATAGAGAGTTTACGTGGAGTAATGCTAGGGAACTTCCATCTATGGCTTTCTTGATAGATTTTTTGTTGGTGAGGAGATTGAAGATAAATTTTCAATCTATAGAGCTTCAGGTTTACCTTACACGTATCAGATCATTGCCCTATTATCCTCACCGGTGAGCAGCATAGAGTTATTAAAAGTTACTTTAAACTTGAAAAGATGGGGCTTTTGGATTCAAATTCATGAACCTAACTAATTGTAAATGGATTTCTTTGAGTTTTTATAATATTAGAAATAAGGACAACTCTGCAAAATCTTTTGTTTCAAAACTTAGGGACCTTAGGATTTTTCTTAAAAATTGGAACAAAAAATGTTTTTGGTAATATAAAAATAAAAAAAGATAATATTCTTAATGAGATGCTCAAACTTAATTAGATAGAAGAATCTAGACAACTAAACTTAGGTGAACGTAATGTCCTTGCCAATCTAAAAAATGAACTTAATTCTATTTTAGAAAAGGAGGAGGTTATGTGGAAGCAGAGATCCAGAATCCAATGGATCAATGAAGAGGATAATAATACTAAATTTTTTCATAATATAGCTAATGGTAGAAAGTGTAGCAATACAATTTACTTTATTATTGTTAATAACGTAGAGTTAGTTGATCAAAGATATCTTATTAAGGCTTTTACATATTATTATATGGATATTTCTGGTATAAGAAACAAACATAGAATTAATGTTAGATGGAATGATTTGTATCTGACTGATTCTATAGTCGACTTATATGAGTTAGATAATCCTTTTACTGAAGAGGAAATTAGAAAAGCTGTTAATGACATGCCGGTGACAAATGCCCGGGCCCAGATGGGTTTCCAATTTTCTTTTATAAAACTTTTTGGGATGTTTTAAAAATTGATTTAGTTAAGATATTTAACGATTTTTATAATTGTAAATTGCAATTAGGGAGATTCAACTATGAAAATGTTATATTACTACACAAAAAGTAGGAGCTAAAGACTTAAAAGATTTTAGACCTATCTCTTTGATTAACAATTCAGTTAAAATTATTTCTAAAGTTTTAGCTAATAGACTTAGTACAAGAATGAATGATTTAATAGATTGTTCACAATCGACGTTTATTAAAGGAAGAAACATTACTGATGGAGTGGCTGTTGTTCAAGAATATATTAATCACTACTGTAAGAATAATTTAACTTGTGCGATTTTAAAATTGGACTTTGCAAAAGCTTTTGATTCGGTAGATTGAGATTTTCTTGTAGATATCTTTCATGCTAGAGGTTTTGGTCATAGATGGATCAGCTGGATTATGAATTTGCTTAGAACCGGTAACTCTAGTATAATGGTTAACGGTATATTAGGTAATAAATTCAATCTAAGCGAGGTTTAAGCAAGAAGATTCTTTATCGCCTTTATTATTTAACTTAGCCGCTGATGTTTTTGTTAAGATTATTAAAAAAGCAATTGATAATGGATCTCTAGGATGTGTAGGCAATGACATATCGCGTAATGGTATATCGGTTCTCCAATTTGCCAATGATACCTTGCTTTTTTCCTCTCACTAACCTAGGCACATTATTACCCTTAAGTGTATTTTATATAGTTTTGAACTTTTATCAGGTTTAAAAATAAATTTTGATAAAATTTTTGTTTTAGTTTTAAATGATTTTGAAAAAGTTGATAACTTAGTCCCAAACACTCTAAATTGCAAAACTATGAAGTTTCCTTTTGACTATCTCGGTTTTGTGATTAGACCTACTAAACTCAAAAATGATGACTGACTTATAATCATTGATAAAATCAAAAATAGGATCTCTAATTGGAATGGGAAATTTTTATCTAGAGCAGGTAGATTAGTATTAACAAATTCAGTTTTATCTGCCCTCTCGATTTATTGGATGTCCATGCATTTATTTCCAGATTGGGTGATAGATAAAATAGACAAAATTAGAAGAGATTTCCTATGGAGTGGGGAAAATACTAACATTAGCATAAAATGTTTAGTAAATTGGGAAACAGTTTGTAAAGCTAATGTAACAACCGTATATTTTGTGATTTATTTTAATTATTTTAATTGAATTTCTGATTTAAAAACTTTATTTTATTTTTAAAATGAATAAATTTTGTTATTTTAAATATAAATTTTGATTTATGTGTGAATTATAATTTCAAACATGAATAAATAGAATATTTTTCAAAAATGTGAATTTGGTCAAATGGTTAAACTTTGACTTTTAAATTTATAATTTAAATATTTGAATTTTTTAATTTTATCTTTTATTGTGAAAATAAATTAAATTTCTAGAATACTGCTTTTCGTTTCGTTGAAATCCGATTTATATTGTAAAAGTTATGCTTTTTACAATATTGTATGTAAATTGATTTATTTAATCAAATTGTTTGTTTTAATTTATATAAATAATATTTTTATTTGTCATATCATGTTCTAATATGTGTTATATGACATGTTAGGTATATATTTTTATTTTAAAAACATTTTTTTAGTATAGTTATAAATTTTAAATGTTTATTGTATATTATTTTCAATTTTTAAATTCTAGTTTCAATTTAAGCTATTTTCTTTATTTATTTTCTATTTTTCCTTAAAAATAATTATTTGATTTCTTTTTCACTTTATTATTTTTCAGATTTTACTTTATTTACTTACATTTTTATTCGTTTAAAATGAATAAAAGAAATATAAAAGGTCAAAACCTTTTCATTTACCATGACTTTACATATACCTTTTACCTTTTCAATTTCAATTGGCATTTGCATTGATGTGGCAGACCATATTACATTCTTCAGCCGTGTATTTTCATTTTGTCACATAAGGAAACTTCTCTTCATATCAAAAAGCTCAGCCATCATTTTTAAATTATTCGGTAATGATTTCTTTTTCTTTTTTTTACCTTTTCTTCTTTGTTTTACTTGAATTTTTCCTTGCTTCTACCTAATGTTGCTCGGCCATAGCTCCTCCATCACCTCTACTGACCAGTTCCACCACTAACCATGGTCACATCACCCTCCTCTCCACTAACCATGACAGGCGGTGGCCTCCACATGTTAAAAACTCCAAAAAAAAATTGCAAGCACACTTGAAAAGCAAGCCTAGCCGACCTCTACATGCAATACCCCTTCACACTTCCTCTTGGCCACCCCTAGAACCACCTCCACCAGCCACTAACTGACCTTAGGCCATTGCTGCACCATCAGCTCACCACCACCAAGCAAGGACGAGCCAGCTATGGCCATGGCCGAACCTTGTTGTTGCACCAAAAATCACTATGTTGCCTTGACTTGTATTTGTTTCATGCTATCACCATAAACTCCTTCATCTCCTACAAGGCCGAGCCGTATGGACCCACACCCGTCCCATACACACAACCATGGCCGAGCATTATAGCCCTATGGTCGAGCATAGATGTGGTGAAAGCATGGTCAAGTTGTTTACTTCTTTGTCGTGCTTATATTTCTAGTTGTTCAATGATATATTTTGTGTTGAAATTCATGTTGCAATATTTCGTTTTGTTTGTTGTGTACAAGATAATCACTTTGGCTCTTCCCTCACTTGAATCCATAGTCGTGCTTTCGTGCTTTCTAGATCTTTGTTTGTGTGTTTGAATTTGTTAATTCCAGCGTTAAGAGGTGAGTATTTCACACATGACATCTGTACTTGTATAATTAGTAAACTGATAGCAAGTGAATCTGTAGAATTATTTTATCCTGTTAAACCTGCCTGTGATATGATTTATATGATGTTCACCCTGTTATACACTTTTCATATCATCTGTTACTGCTATATGATGCTATACTATTTATTTATATCATTTTATCATACTGCAAGTTCCATGTAGAATAGAATCACTATGGGTTGAAATGATACATACCCGAATGGACTTTAGAATAGGGAAAAATCGTTATGGGCTAAAATGATAGGCCTAAGCGGTTTTTATTTATTTTAATTGACTTGGGATTGCGGGTTTGAAATGATAGAACCCGGATTTTTCTTTGTAAATTACGGATTGAAATGATATATTATCCGTATCACTTGACCTAGGTTAGAAAAATATTATAAAGACCCATGGTTATTGTATATATATTTCTAAAATTTTAAAGTATTTTAAAAATGTTAATTTATGATAATTTAATTTAAATTTCAATTTAAATGATTTTTATAAAGTGTTAATGATTTTTTATACAAGTTAAAATGTGAAATAAATAAATGGTTAAGTTGAAATTTGAAATATAACTTAAATTTGGAATTTGAAAATTTTGTTTAAAAGTGAATTTTGAATTAAGTAAATAAAATGAAAAACAAGTTATATTTTTCAAATGGTAATCTAAATTTAAGTGTTCAGTTAATGTTCAAAAATATAAAGAATAGAAAATTTAATGCTTGAATTTAATAAGTGAATATTTATTTAAAATGTGATTTTATGTATAAGAATTTCACTTTATAAAAATCATAAATTAAAGAGTATTTAAATGATTGTTTTTAAAGTGAGAAAATATAATTTTTATAAGTTAAAAATGGTTTAAATTAAATTTTAATTATTTACAAAATTGTATTGAAAATTTGGAATTTAATTAACAGCATTTCCAAAATGCTATCATTTCTGAAGTAAATGATATTACAGCATTTCTAAGTGCTATAGTTGATACAAATGAACTAAAAGGCTAGAATGAACTAAGGGCTATTACAACACTTTATAAGTGCTGTAGTTGTAGAAACTAAACTTGACACTATGACAACAGTTTTAAATGCTGTCTTTACTTAATTGAATTGTTTTCAAATGTAACTTACCGCAGCATTTTTTAAATGCCGCGAAATTTGAAATTTCACCGTTTTAATAAATTTAAGTGAATACATGAATTCTGAAAAGATTAATTTTTGGGAATTGAATATTTGATTTTTTTAAGTATTTCATTTTTAATTGGTTTAAATGGAATATTTGATTTGAAATATAAACCATTTTGAAATGTGATTTGGAATAATATTTAAATTAAATAAAAATGAATGAGGTTTTGGAAGGATATTGAATTTTGATATTTAAAATGAATTTGATATGATATTGAATTTTGAAATGATATTTGATTTTCGAAGTATAAAATACAATTTTGGAATTTTAACCACGGGTACACTTCTCTATATGCCTTGTGATTTTGGAAGTACACCTTCAATTTGAGAGTGTGACTAGAGGTGAGCGATTGCTACAGCTTTGCGCTACCCTAGCCACATTAACACTGTTATTTTCATAGTTTACTTTAATATAGACATTTCCATGATAGCGTTCATTACCGTTAAATTGATGGTTTAACTGATCCTTAGAGGATGGGTGATCCCAAACATCCTTTAAGTTATTGTGCATTACTACTACAGCTCACTTGAGTTGGTTTACATTATATAAGTATGTATGTCTTGACTTGAGTGTTTTGTTTTTACTTTACGCTCGGGTCAGCCTGAGTATTCACAGCTTAGCTTTGGATTTCTCTTTTTGGAGCAAGGAATCGCTGGAGATTTTGCTTATCTAGTTATCTATCCATTTCAGTTTCAGTTGTCTATTTCAGCTCTTTTATTTATAAACTCCTATGTATTTGGGATTTCTATTGTACATGTTTCAGACTGATATTATGTATTTTGTTTTGAGATTTTGTTATAGTAGCTTCATGAACCACTATGGTACTTTATTTCCGCTGCGAGTAATTCTGATATTTCTATGTTTGTGATTCTGTGATTGCTTTTATTTGCTTCAAATTTTTATTACAATCTGTTATTTTGAATTATTCAAGTCTGACATGTGTGGATTATTGTCGATTTGAATGGTCCAAAATAGTGGGTCGTTACATTTGGTATCAGAGCTTTGGCTTTAGGCATACCATAGCCTGCGGAGCAAAAATTCATTAGAGATAGGGTAGAAATACCCTAGAATGAGTGAAATCAATCTTAGAATCATTTCTTTGTGAGAGAACGTATTCTCGAAGTATAAAATGATTTCCAAATGATTTTAAAGGATTTTCAAAGATTATATTGGTATAATTTTTTTTTCTTATTTTGAAATCAAGATTTTCTAAACTTCATTCCTTCTACAACCACCTTGTTAGTAATATCTTGGTTAGGATTCTTATCGATTGGGATTCCTTGAACTTTGGAAAGCTCCCACTTGTTCTGAAATCCAGTCACGTCTTCCCTATTTTATCCTTTTGATTTTGGGCATTCCATAACTCCACTTTGGAGTTACCTCTATAAAGATCAGTGATTCCGCAAATCCTTGAATGATTTGTAAAGAGGGTGAAACTCCTTTACAATTGGCATTGATTCACCAGTGATTTCTGTATCCTCGGATTTCGATGCTATCTATCTTCTGCTATATCTAGATTCTATCTCTGTTGGTCGAATGCCGATTTGCCTTAGATTTCCACATTGATTATATTCCTGAAGTCACGGTTGACCCGTTAAGGTTGCCCGCGATTTATATAGGCTTATCCATCTATTCCTGAAGTCACGGTTGACCCGTTAAGGTTGCCCGCGATTTATATAGGCTTATCCATCTTCTATTTCGTAATAAAATTTTCTCATCTTCGTTCGAGCTTATCTTCGAACCAGAATTCTATTTGATTAGAGTTCCTCTAAATCTGAATCTCTGTTTGTTTTGAAATCCACCCTTGAATCATTCCTTGGAAATTTTGTGTTTGGTTGTATTTTGAAATTGTGCATACATCGAAATTATTATTTTGATAAGGATGACCATCTTTTAGATGTAAAAGTGAAATGTTTTCGATAAGGATCATATACCTTTTAAAAATGAAAATTTGAAGCTTTGAAAGAATTTGAAATTTTGAAAATTTGTAAGAAATTTGATTTATATAAAATGATTTATAACTGAAGGATTTTGAATTTGAATTTCGAGGAATCGAACTCCAATGTTTTGAAATCGATTTTAAGATTTTGGAAAATATATAATAATAACACGATTTAAAGATATTTTTCGAATAAGAAATGTTCCATATGTATTAGAATGAATTCCAATGATTTCGAAGAGATTTCAAAGAAATTTCAAGAAAAATAGAAGTCCAGAACCCACTTATGTCGCTGGAAAATAATTTCAATGATGAATGCATGCATCATCGACATTGATTTTTAGGTTTTTGAGTGGGGAGAAGCCACTCTAGTAGCTTTGCTATGCAAGTGATTTTGTGAAACCAATTTTTATTTCAGATTTTGAAGTATGGTCTGATGTTCGAATGATATATGTATATGTATATGTATATATATATATATGTATATATATTTGAAATGATTTAAAGTAAGCCGGTGTTCAGTCCTCGAGTTTCAAATTTGTTTTGGTATAACCGTATCTATTGGAATTGATTTACTGATTTGTTGCTGATTTCCAACTCTTGGATTGAAGAATTTGGTTTTTTCAAATATTTTTAAAGTTCTAACACTTCCAAATCATGGTTTAAATTTTTAAATCTAAGTAATTTTCAAAAGGTAAATTGGATCTTTCATATATGGAAATAAATAGTTTAAAGGTTTTAAAGGGATAGTTATAAACTTGGAAATCATTTTGGGTATAATTGAATTTGAGAAAAATATTTGGTTTTGAAAATAGATTTGATAGTAAAACCCAGTATTTATATGATGGTTTGGAATGAATTTGTTTGACCTAAATTTTGTCGATTTGGAAACTAAGATTATTTCTAAACCTATTATTTTGAGAAACTTTGAAACTGAATATATGTAATTTGGAAGAAATGACTTGGTGAAATCATATATGATTTTGAAACTGAAACGTTATTAAAAGGAATTGAAGTTGAGAACCTTGTTTTATTAAATACTTGATTTAGGAGTTATCAAACTTATGTAAAATTGATTTGTATAAGTATGAAGTTGATTTGAAAACTACTGATTTGAAAAGATACTCAATTTGGGAAGAGAAATTTATGTAATCGAAGTCTATATAAGTATGATTTGATATACTATTGATTTTGGAAAGTATTCGATTTGAAATAAAATCCGATATAAAATGGGGTTTATATAAGTCTGATATTTGAAAGTGATTTGGAATGGTACTATATGATACATATTTTCGAAGTAAAGATATGGAAAGTGCCTTCTACTTGATATCCGCTTTGTGGCCACACTGTGGATTCATTCTATCGATATTATTCTCTCTGATTTGGGTTTTCGAATATGATACTCGAGTGTCCATCGAATTCCATGGCAATCTCTATGGTCTTCTGAGCACGACTGCATAGCGTAATTCGCCTGGTCGAGATTGCTTGAAGGTATTCATGGGGGATCTAGGCGTTACCATTATGTATCTGCGATCTATATAGGTCGTATTTAGTAGTGAAATCTGCTGGCTGAGATAGCTTAAGGGTACGGATGTTTCTTGGGGGATCCATACGTAACCATTGTGTATCTACGGTCTACTAGTCATCGTGGCATAATTCGTAGGGCTGAGATAGCTTACGGATACAGATGTTTCCTGGGGGATCCAGGCGTAACCATTGTGTATCTGCGATCTATGGTTAGACAATGTTTGGGTTTGTTTGTTTTATTTGGATTGTACTTTCCATATCTGTTTTTAAAAGTTTTCCAGTATTTTCACCGGGTGTTAAAACAAGTCTACTAAGTACCTAGAGAATTCTAGCTTTGCGCCTAATCAACGCACGGCCAGAGTCTGCAGGAACGAAAGTAAACTTGTTAAGACATCGAGTTATAAAAGCATTTTGATAAAGTGTTATATAAAGGATATTTTGAGCATTTATTTTACCTTCCCAAATAATTTAAAATGTTTTAAATATTTTTTACTTCGAACTAACAAATTTGAATCAAAATGACTATTCATCATATTATAAAATGTTTAAAATGTTATAAATATATATAATAGTTTTAAAAATATGGTCCATCATTGTCTTTCAACCTATTTTTCTTTCTATCTATTCCTACCTTTTTCCTCTTCGAGGGTCCTTTCTATTTGTCCCTGAGATGATGGTTTTGATGACAACAACTTTAGAATAGATTATAAAATACAAATACTGATATTATAAGTTTAGATATATATGTACATGCAGGATTTAACCATGCGGGTACCAAGAATGAAGACTGTACAATATAGAGATTCAAGATATCGAGATAGAAGACTCATGAGTAACAAGATTTTCAAGAGTTCAAGATTTCAAGCATAAGTATTTTGATTAGGAATTCTTGTTAAAACTCGTAGAAAAGCACTGGCATCTTAAAATCCAATTTATTCGTGGAATGGAATCCACTTCGAGCCTATTAAAGGGATGGAACCCTAAGTAGGATGAAACCTACGAAAATCTAGTGGAACATTGTTTTGCATCCACTAATTTTAATTCAAATGATTTTACAAAATTATCTTGTTTTCAAAATGATTTCAAAACTTTCCTTTTAAAAACATCAAAACTCTCTATCCTGATTTTAAATAATTTTAGCCTTAAAATTATCTTTAATTTCAAAGTCAAATTACTCCTGATTTTAAACTATCTTTTTAAATTATATATTTAACTTAGATTTAAATATAAAATTATAGTTAAAATCTATATATATTATTCTCTATATTTGCTTATGAATTTTAACTATAGTCAAGTATATTTGTAAAGTTTAAAATAGTTTTAA
This sequence comes from Allium cepa, assembly GCA_030765085.1. Taxonomy (NCBI): domain Eukaryota; kingdom Viridiplantae; phylum Streptophyta; class Magnoliopsida; order Asparagales; family Amaryllidaceae; genus Allium; species Allium cepa. Next base: position 84,681,569 of record CM060928.1, on the reverse strand, counting down.
TATAAGATAAAGGTTATTTTCAAAGAAAATCAAATCATCAAAAATCCTTTGGGATGTCGACATGCCCAAGTACCCCATGTCGACATGGTGTCAGTTGAGTTCAAAATTTAAATTTCAAAAGAAATGTCTATTCGCCATAACTCTTCATGAATGGACATGGCTGTTGTTCTTCTATAAATAGGGGTTAGTTTCAACGAATTTTATATCAGATTTTCTGGTTTTTCACTCCACTTCTTCTTCCACATTTCTTAATTACATGTTCTTACCATTACTCTACCGAAATCAACATTGAGTCAAACTCGATTACTTCTAGTTTGATTCTCTATCACTATCTCTACAAGGTTCTCAGTGTTATTCAGAGTTATAGACTTCTTTGTAATCTATTAAGCGAGAAAAGGTGTGATTGTAGCCTTGGAAATAAATCAAGAGAGAAAAGGTGTGATTGTAGCCTTGGTAAATCAATTGGGTAAACTTGTGGGCCGGAAATCAAGTATCTCTACCCAGAGGATAGAAATTCTGGAGGGTATACCTCGTAGCCTTGAAACCGAGGGTGTAATTGTACAATTGCTTTTGAAAGGAAATCCATACTTGTGTTGCGGGACTGGATGTAGGATAACTCTGAACCAGTATAAAATTCGGTGTGTTCTTTCCTTTGCTGCTTTTATTTTATTTCTGCATCTATGTTTGTTTCTGTGATCATATATGCGTCTATATATTGCATACATCGGTGTCTAAATTAACATAAACTGAAAAAGATTTAGTAATTCTTTATTAACACTATTCACCCCCCTCAAGTGTTAATCCTAGCCTTAAGATCCGTAATCCGCTTTTCTCACAATTGGTATCAGAGCTAGGTTTTCAAAGTTTCATAATCTGATTTTTGAAAAGTTTTCAAAATGGCTACCAACACTGGTACTGTTACTAATGTAGGATCGATTTCAACCTAGAGGGGGGGTGAATAGGGTGATAGTTTTAATTATAAAAATTATTGCGGAAGTGTATATTAATTTTAACACAGATCACAACAGAATAAACACAGCAAAGAGAATAATAAAATGCAGAACAGAACAACGCAGAATTTACCCAGCTTCGGCAAAACCCTGCCTACGTGCTGCCCCCAAGGTTTCTACTAGAAATTAGAAAGTCCCTCTCTTACACACGTAAACTCGCTATACCCGCTATTGACTATCCTAACTCTACGCTCAAAACCCTGGCCACAACTCAGCCACCGAGTTGCGAATTCTTAAACTACGACACGTAGTTTGTCCCCTAGTCACACGACTAGAATTTAAACGGTTTAAAAAGAAAATACAACTTAAAAACAATTTAAAACAAAATAACCCTAATTTAAAACCAAAACCCTATTTTATTTTTTTAACAAGGTCGGCCTTTTTTTTATATTAATTGGCCCGTTCTCTTTATTTCATTCATTTGTGAAAAATGGCCGCCGTTGTTAATCTCGTTCGTTCCTCTTTGCAACTGAACTAGGGCTTGCGTCCTTGATCCAAATTAGGGCTTTCGAAGAGCCGTTATTACTTCGATCGAATCTGTGGTTGTTCGAGAGTTGCCTTGCTCGATCGATTTCTCGTTGCTCACAGCGGCTGCTTCGTTGATCGAATTCCTTCCTTGCTTCGGTATGTAATTATATGCTTTTGCTTTTACTGATTATATGCTTGCTTGAATTCGATGCCATAAAATTGCCGATGATGATATCAATTTATAGGGTTCGATTCCCTGAATTCTCGTCGTATATACTTTATTTGAATTTGTCAATTGCTTTATCTCGGCCGTATGATTTTTCTTTGATGCTGATGATTTCTCTGACTTCTTCAATTCATATAATGTTGTTGCTTGATATTCACGGTGTTGATTCGTGACTTGGTCAAATTACTTGGTCGCTACGGTTTAATTGTTATCTGACTTCGGTCTTGATTTGTTCAACTTGAAATTCATTTGTAAATTCATGTGCTTGTTCATTAGCTCTCGGTTTTGCACTGCAGTTGTCTTCGATGTGATTTTATACATCTGATGGCATTTAATTTTGCAGTATTGCATATCCATATAAACTTGATGTTGTCAATGAGAGTTGTTGGATTGATGTTCTTCATGTTGTTTACTGCATATGGCTTCTCTTCACTTGATCCGTCCATTCAAGTCTTCACTGTGTCTTGTTTGATTTTGATGGTTGTTGCTGTGTATAACATTGTTGTAGTTTCCTTTCCATGAGTCACTTGTGCTCAGGCTCACTGTACACTGAAGCATTCTGGTTTGATTTGCTACTTGTCTCGGCCTATAGTGTTTAATTGAGTGTTGCTGAGTTTCATCATGATTTGCATTTTGATGCTCTTTGAGTTGCAGTGCTTCATTTCTAGTGACTTGTGCATTTGTCTTTGCACTTGCATACTGCTGCTTGTTGCAGTTTGGTTACTTGTGTACATACTTTGTCGAATTCATTTGAGTAGTTTGGTTATTTGATTTTCACTGTCCACATGTCACTTATGCACTGATTCGCTTATTCATGCATTCAACATTGCCATGCTATTCACTGTTCATTGTTTCATTTGGTATCGCTGCATCCATTTTGTTGCACTTGCTCATTGCTCCATTCATTTTCCATACTGGGTTGTTCATGCTCGTGACATTGAACCATACTGTTACTTGTGACATTCATGTCATTTGCAACTGTGTCACTTGAGACTGCTGTGTTGATCTTGTACTTGTGATCACTGATGCATTTGGAATTGGTCTGTTGTGTCCTCTGTATACTACGACTCTGACCACCTGAGTTGGTGATATTGTTTTCATTCTGGCCTTGTTGTATTGAACTTTGATAGTTGCTGGCTTGTTTCAGTTGCTTAGTGTCTTGATGCTCGGCTTGCATGCTTCATGTTGCCTTGTGCTTGTAGTCTGGTCCATTGAGTTTGATCATCCATTGTAGCTTGTTTTGTTTGCATATCTATGCACATTGTAGCCTTGGTCTTTGTTGCTGTAGCATGCACTCGAGTCATGGTAGCATTTGCTTCTTGTGTTTCACTTGCACCTGTACTTGGTCATAATTGATGTTGTTGAACTTGATGGCATGCATTTTGTGGTCTGCCTTGTTGCCGTGTCATTGCTGTTGACATGTTGTTGCATTCTCTTGAGTCTGTTGCATGAGTTAATTGCGTACTTCATGATTGCACTGATGCATTTGAAGTTGATCTTGTTGCCATTGCTATGCAGTTGCTATGCCTTGTGTTGAACCCGGTTTTAAAACTCGGGTTTGACCTTGTGCTGAAGTCGAGATTTTATTTATGTTGCACCTGAGTTGAACCCGTCTTTTTATTTGGGTTTGACCTGTGCTCACCTGTCCCTGTAGCATTATCAAGTGTATACCGATGTGCACGGCCTTGTGGCATGCACAGTGATACACTGTGCATGTCACACTGTTCGTGTGTAATGAATTCAAGTTTGAATGATGACGAACAACCCAAATAACTGAGGCAAACCATATTTTCAAAAATCATATTTCATTTTATATTAAAAAAACATTTCTTTTTCAATTTTATTGCGTTAGTGAATATTTTTGCAGATTGCTTAGATGCTGGATTCAAACTGAAATGCAGTTGAAGACAAAATACGACTGTGACTGATATGTAGTGAGGTTATTAATGTAAAAATATTTGTGATGTAATCGTGATGTAATCAAAAATGTATATGTATAGTGAGAGCTTGAATTTGTACTACTCAAGATTGTAATAAATATTTGTTTGAATAAAATTTCTGTTTGAATTCAAATTCTGTGTAACTTGTTTTGTTTGAATTCAAATTCTGTGTAATTTATTTTATTCAACAAATATTTATTTAATCTATGAAAAAACAAAATAGTACATTACCAAATACATCTAAATGAATATATATGTTTATTATCATCAAACAAAAACATATAAGCGCATATTCATACAATCTCCCCCTTTTGATGATAACAAACATATATTTAAGTTTTTGTACATGTGTTAAATGTATTTGATCAATGATATACTTTAATTGCTCCCCCTATTTAAATGCTTCCTCTCTACATGATGCCCCCCCTACATATATGCATACAAATAGAAATATATAAATGAGCCTAGATGCAAATGGAAAATTATTTGACCTTTGCTTGATTCTATTTGACAAAATCTTAACTTTTCTCTCCCCCTTTTGTTATCAGCAAAAGAATAATAGTGTGAGAGAAAAATAGAGATAAAGTGATCGATATTAATCCAACTTTAAAACTCAATTGAATATAAATATTAAATTTCAATAAAAAATCAAACAAAAATCATAAATATTTTGTTAGGCGCATATTCCACTTTTAGAATGATGGAAATGATGTCATCATATAAAACCATACAGATGTGTCTATTCGTGGTAAGTTATATCAGGAATTTGAATATCTACTAACCATGCATAACCGTTAGGACTTTTAAATGAGATTAGTAGTATTCCAATTTTATTTAAAAAAAATGAATTCAAGTATCTTCTAACCACGCATAACCGTGAGGACTTTTAAATGGGATTAGAATCAACTTGTTTATTTTAAAAATCAACTTTTGATATGCGTTCCATACATGCATAACCATGAGGACTTTTAAATGAGCATGGAAGCACATAACAAATTCCAAGTAATTCACCCATGCATAACCGTGAAGACTTTTAAATGAGAGTGAATACTTTGGTATTTATTATTATTATTATTATTATTATTATTATTTTATTATTTTTTAAAAAAATTGTAAAAATGAAAAACGAACGATTCCTGTTTAAAGTACCACATATTGACAAACTATATAGAATTTTGATGAGTGATGGTTGTTAGAAATATGATAGATATAGAGATGGTCATGGAATTTTTTACCAACAAAAAGTTTTATAACTCTTGTTTAAATTTCTAAAGAAATTTATTAATTATACCGTCTCGAGTCATAATATTTGATCAATATTAACACTCATCACTTTTTCAATCACTATTTTTCTTTTCGATAAACATTAGGGAGTCAGATTAGTCAAAATAGTCATTTAAAATCAAATTCAAAAATAATTATGAAATTAATTTTTCAAAATGACTAATCTGAAACTATGGTCAAAAATGATTTTCTCCAGGGGGTTTTAAAAGAAATTTTTTTGCTATTTGAAAATTATTTGAAATGAAGAATATGAAGATATTTTCTTTGAAAAACGATGCAGTTACTAAATGTCTCAAAAATCACGTTCAACTAGTAATTTTTCTATCAACTAGATTACTAGTGTAATCTGCATCTGAATTTCTCTTCCACTCAAAGTCATCGTTAATTGAATTTGATTGACCAAACCATGAAGTGTGCACCAAAAATTTCAAATACAATTTTAACAACAATTTAAATGACATTCTTTTGAAATTGAATTGAAGCCGTGTAAATAATCAGAAAAACCGTGAATATAGAGTTAGCCGAATTATAACCAATTGTATTATTATCCAACAAAACACTATTTTTAATCCAAACTGATATATATGAAGTAATTCAAAGAATCTAGAGATTATTATAGTGTTTTTGGCATGAGAATATACTTGGCCAACTATGTTGAATAAGTCAGAGTCAAAATCATCATCTTTTCATCATCTCAATATTGGCTGATTTTAATTCGGAATATGGTGCAGATTATCACATTTAATATATCGCTCAAATTAATATACCTTTACCTGTTTTACCTTTACGATGTTTTTCATGGTTGTCTATTGTGATTCTATCACCTTTGAACTAGGCTAAGGAACTTTGTTTTGTCGCCCGTTGTGTTTCTGGAACAGCCAAAAATCCAGAGAACACTATTGTTGTTCCTTAGCCTGCCACCACACCTACACGATGAAAGATTTATGTGACCTATTTGTTTTTATAGGTCCATGATTTTTAGTGGCATAATATTTTGAAAAATAATTTTTTGTAGACCCAAAACTATTTATAATTGTTCCCTTCGGCACCCAAATTTGTTTAACTTTGAGAGATTTTATATTTTTGCCTTTTGGAACCCAAATCGGTATAGTTTTCACATGTTTGGGTCTATACCAACAATTATTGTTATCGTGTCCAAATTTTCTACAAATTGTGAACATAGAATTAACTTGATTAATATTGCTTGCAACAATTTTCGAATTATTATATCCAAGTCCTTGTCTAACCGTATTAACAGTTTGCTTTCCTAATAGCATATTCAACGATTTTTCACTTTTTGAAAATTTATCTAAAGTCGCTGACAATTGTTGGACTTGTGTTTTGAGAGATTCATTTTCGTTTAACAACTGTGTGCACTTTTTAATAGAATTCTCTCTCCTAGTATTTTCATTCTCTTTTAAAATCAGAATTTCATTTTCAAGTGATTTTATATTGATTTCTGATTTTTTTAATTTCTTCTTCGAATGTTGGACACTTATCACACTTAGGGATCCTACTTTGATAGGTTTTAACTAGTTGGTCAAGTTGTTGATTTAAATCTATCAAAGTGTCTTTTTGTGATTCAAGTTTAGCGTATTTTTTTCTAAGTCGTTCAAAACAACCATTTACTTCGTGGAAATAAATAAGTAATTCAGAGTAAGTTTTGATACCTCGCTTGGCTCGTCATCGTCGCTATCAGTTATATTTCCTTGAAGGCACATATCTGCTTTCTCACTCTCACTGCTAGAACTTTGATTATTTTCATCACTTGTATTCCACATGGCTGCAAAACTTTTCTTTTTCTATTTCTTTCCTAAGTCGCGTCGATTTCGAGGACAATTGGGCTTGATGTGTCCGGGTTGGTTGCACTTATGACAGATGATTTCCTGTTCTTCTGAGTAGTCAAGTGCTTTGCCTATTCTGCTTTTCAATTCCTGATTTCGAGCTGGATTTCCATATTTGCGATTCCACTTTTTGAATTTCTTTATTAGTAGTGCCAGCTCTGCTGCTCCTTCATCATCGTTATCATCATCACTTTCGGTTGTTCCTTTGAGTGCCATTGATTTCTTTCGATTATCTCCTCCTTCACGCTCTTCCTTGAATTTCATTTCTAGCTCATAAGTGTGAGATTTCCGATGAGTTCTTCGACTTTCATTTGTTTCAAATCTTTTGATTCTTGAATGGCAGTCACTTTTGCTTCAAATTTTCGTGGAAGGACTCTAAGGATTTTTCGGACTATCTCCAACTCTGTGTATGATTTTCCAAGAGCTTTTGATTTGTAAACGATATTGGAAAGTCGTCCATGCATCTCTTTGACATTTTCTTCCTTCGCCATTGTAAAGTTCTCGTATTCGCTGCTTAGCATGGCAAGGCGAGATTCTTTGACTTGAGATGTTCCTTCGTGAGTCACTTCTAGTATGTGCCATATTTCCTGCGCAGTTAGACAATGTGAGACACGATTAAATTCAAATTGATCTAATGAACAGATAACAGAATTCATAGCTTTGGCATTAGTATTTTGTAATTTATTTTCTAGTTCTGTCCATTGTTCCTTTGGTTTCTCTATTTCCTGATTATCTACAGTTATAGTTGGAGTTTTATAACCTGTCTCAACAATATCCCATGCGTCAATGGTTTTCAAAAAAAAATTCATCCTATTTTTCCAAAAAGCATATTCACCATTGAACATTGGTGGTCTAACTATCGACTGACCCTCTGCAAAAGCATTATTAAAAGAAGCCATTTTAAAAATTCAAATTTTTAAAACAAAAAATTGATTTTTTTCAAAAAATCGAATTTTTAAAACAAATGTTGACTTCTATTCCTAGCTCTAATACCAATTGTAGGATCGATTTCACCCTAGAGGGGGGGTTAATAGAGTGATAGATTTAATTATAAAAATTATTACGGAAGTGTATATTAATTTTAACACAGATCACAGCAGAATAAACACAGCACAGAGAATAATAAAATGCAGAACAGAACAACACAGAATTTACCCAGCTTCGGCAAAACTCTGCCTACGTGCTGCCCCCAAGGTTTCTACTAGAAATTAGAAAGTCCCTCGCCTACACACGTAAACTCGCTATACCCGCTATTGACTATCCTAACTCTACGCTCAAAACCCTGGCCACAACTCAGCCACCGAGTTGCGAATTCTCAAACTACGACACGTAGTTTGTCCCCTAGGCACACGACTAGAATTTAAACGGTTTAAAAAGAAAATACAACTTAAAAGCAATTTAAAACAAAATAACCCTAATTTAAAACCAAAACCCTATTTTATTTTTTTAACAAGGCCGACCTTTTTTTTTAATATTAATTGGCCCGTTCTCTTTATTTCTTTCATTTGTGAAAAATGGCCGCCGTTGTTAATCTCGTTCGTTCCTCTTTGCAACTGAATTAGGGCTTGCGTCCTTGATCCAAATTAGGGCTTTCGAAGAGCCGTTATTACTTCGATCGAATCTGTGGTTGTTCGAGAGTTGCCTTGCTCGATCGATTTCTCGTTGCTCACCGCGGCTGCTTCGTTGATCGAATTCCTTCCTTGCTTCGGTATGTAATTATATGCTTTTGCTTTTACTGATTATATGCTTGCTTTAATTCGATGCCATAAAATTGCCGATGATGATATCAATTTATAGGGTTCGATTCCCTGAATTCTCATCGTATATACTTTATTTAAATTTGTCAATTGCTTTATCTCGGCCGTACGATTTTTCTTTGATGCTGATGATTTATCTGACTTCTTCAATTCATATAATGTTGTTGCTTGATATTCACGGTGTTGATTCGTGACTTGGTCAAATTACTTGGTCGCTACGGTTTAATTGTTATCTGACTTCGGTCTTGATTTGTTCAACTTGAAATTCATTTGTGAATTCATGTGCTTGTTCATTAGCTCTCGATTTTGCACTGCAGTTGTCTTCGATGTGATTTTATACATCTGATGGCATTTAATTTTGCAGTATTGCATATCCATATAAACTTGATGTTGTCAATGAGAGTTGTTGGATTGATGTTCTTCATGTTGTTTACTGCATACGGCTTCTCTTCACTTGATCCGTCCATTCAAGTCTTCACTGTGTCTTTTTTGATTTTGATGGTTGTTGTTGTGTATAACATTGTTGTAGTTTCCTTTCCATGAGTCACTTGTGCTCAGGCTCACTGTACACTGAAGCATTCTGGTTTGATTTGCTACTTGTCTCGGCCTATAGTGTTTACTTGAGTGTTGCTGAGTTTCATCATGATTTGCATTTTGATGCTTTTTGAGTTGCAGTGCTTCATTTCTAGTGACTTGTGCATTTGTCTTTGCACTTGCATACTTCTTCTTGTTGCATTTTGGTTACTTGTGTACATACTTTGTTGAATTCATTTGAGTAGTTTGGTTATTTGATTTCATTGTCCACATGTCACTTATGCACTGATTCGCTTATTCATGCATTCAACATTGCCATGCTATTCACTGTTCATTGTTTCATTTGGTATCGCTGCATCCATTCTGTTGCACTTGCTCATTGCTCCATTCATTTTCCATACTGGGTTGTTCATGCTCGTGACATTGAACCATACTGTTACTTGTTACATTCATGTCGTTTGCAACTGTGTCACTTGAGACTGCTGTGTTGATCTTGTACTTGTGATCACTGATGCATTTGGAATTGGTCTGTTGTGTCCTCTGTATACTACGGCTATGACCATCTGAGTAGGTGATATTGTTTTCATTCTGGCCTTGTTGTATTGAACTTTGATAGTTGCTGGCTTGTTTCAGTTGCTTAGTGTCTTGATGCTCGGCTTGCATGCTTCATGTTGCCTTGTGCTTGTAGTCTGGTCCATTGAGTTTGATCATCCATTGTAGCTTGTTTTGCTTGCATATCTATGCACATTGTAGCCTTGGTCTTTGTTGCTGTAGCATGCACTCGAGTCATGGTAGCATTTGCTTCTTGTGTTTCACTTGCACCTGTACTTGGTCATAATTGATGTTGTTGAACTTGATGGCATGCATTTTGTGGTCTGCCTTGTTGCTGTGTCATTGCTGTTGACATGTTGTTGCATTCTCTTGAGTCTGTTGCATGAGTTAATTGTGTACTTCATGATTGCACTGATGCATTTGAAGTTGATCTTGTTGCCATTGCTATGCAGTTGCTATGCCTTGTGTTGAACCCGGTTTTAAAACTCGGGTTTGACCTTGTGCTGAAGTCGAGATTTTATTTATGTTGCACCTGAGTTGAACCCGTCTTTTTATTTGGGTTTGACCTGTGCTCACCTGTCCCTGTAGCATTATCAAGTGTATACCGATGTGCACGGCCTTGTGGCATGTACAGTGATACACTGTGCATGTCACACTGTTCGTGTGTAATGAATTCAAGTGTGAATGATGACGAGCAACCCAAATAACTGAGGCAAACCATATTTTCAAAAATCATATTTCATTTTATATTGCAAAAACATTTCTTTTTCAATTTTACTGCGTTAGTGAATATTTTTGCAGATTGCTCAGATGTTGGATTCAAACTGGAATGCAGTTGAAGACAAAATACGAGTGTGAGTGATATGTAGTGAGGTTATTAATGTAAAAATATTTGTGATGTAATCGTGATATAATCAAAAATGTATATGTATAGTGAGAGCTTGAATTTGTACTATTCAAGATTGTAATAAATATTTGTTTGAATAAAATTTCTGTTTGAATTCAAATTCTGTGTAATTTATTTTATTCAACATATATTTATTTAATCTATGAGAAAACAAAATAGTACATTACCAAATACATTTAAATGAATATATATGTTTATTATCATCAAACAAAAACATATAAGCGCATATTCATACAACTAACACTAGTATGCCTGCCACTAGTTCATTTGTAGAGGGTCAGTCTACTGTCAGACCACCACTTTTTAGTGGCTGTAACTATGCATATTGGGCATGTAGGATGAAATGTATTTACAATCTATTGGATTAGACACTTGGAATATCACACAAACTGAATATTCTGAACCCACAACTAATTTTGCACAATGGACCGCTGAGTAAAAGACTGTTGCACAAAATAATTCTAAGGCAATGAATATTTTGTTTTGTTCACTAGATAGAAATGAATTCAATAGAGTGTCAGTTTGTAAGTCTGCATATGAAATCTGGAAAACTTTGCAAGTTACTCACGAAGGAACAAGCAAAGTTAAACAGACCAAAATTTCCATGCTCACAAATCAGTTTCAATTATTTAAAATGAATCCTAATGAGTCTATTTAAGATACATATAGTAGATTTCAGGATATTGTGCATTCTCTAATATCTTTGGGAAAGGAATTTTCTGAAGAAGATCAAGTTAGAATTTTTTTTAAATTCTCTACTCCAGAATGGGATCAAAAGACACTTGCGATCGAAGAGGCAAATGGCATCAGTACTTTAAAGATAGAAGAATTAATTGGAAATATAATGTATTATGAAGTTCAAATGATCGGGAGAAGAGAAAGTAAAGTATCTCAAAAGAAATCAATGGCATTCAATGCATTGACCGATGGATCAGACTGAAATAGCGATAATGATGAAGAGATAGCCTTTATGACCAGAAATTTTAGGAAATTATTGAAATACAGAAAGATGAATAATCTCAAGAGAATAAACTATAAGAATTCTGGAAATCAAAATGTAGTGCCAAATAATAACAAATGTTACAACTGTGACAAACCAGGCCATTTCAAAAGAGACTGTCCATATCCAGATAAGCAAAATCCTCCTATAAACAATGATCCAGCAAAGAAACGGAAGCGTGCATTTACTGCTACTCTAGATGACTCAGACTCATCCTCAAGTGATGATGATCAAAAGACAGATAATTCGAATTTGTATTTCACAGCTGTTCATGACTCCGACGAATTCAAATAAACGGACTTAGAAAAAGGTACACGTTTACAATACAATTGGTTGAAATTGCTTGCTTAGAATTAGTTGCTTGATTGTTTGATTGATTGATTTTGAATTGGTGTGTTGTTTGAATTTTAAAATTTATTTTCTATTTATTATTATTATTTTTATTATTTTTTAATAGCATAATAATATTTTCTGGAATATACTTGAAGTTTAATAATATTTTATATATATATAGGCATTAAAAATAATAATAATATTAATATATAAATTAGAGAACTTAGGAAAAATCAATTCATGAAAATTCAAAGGCACATGTCGACATGGTCCCTACCATGATGTCGACACGGGTACCTGAATTTGAATTTCAAACAAAATTTGAATTCAAATGTTTGAATTTCCCTTCACCTGTTCACTTCATTCAATTCTCTGAAAAGCTACCTTTTGACCAGAGAATATGTCCTTTAAGAATCTATTTATTCGCTATCTTTTATAATATCTTTTCACTCTCATTTTCAAATTCAAACTCTCTCTTCATAACTTCAAGCTCTCTACTCTCTACTTTAATGGCTTCTTCAAGCAACCCCTCCACCATGAAAATTTCCAGAAAAATCAAAGAGCAATTATTCAATGATCCGGAGGCAATAAAAGCATACATCAATTATGCTTACTACGCCAAAGTCCATCCCGGAAAATTTGCTATTTTTCAAGATTTTCATCTTATGAACTTAATTCTACTTTTGCAAACAATGGAGTTCTTATTCTTATTGATGCTTCTCAAAATGATTTTGTTTGCTATCCAAATCTTGTCAAAATTATCTATGCTAATTTAAACCGTGGATTTTATCATGGAAATGAGGATGAAATTTGGATTAGTGTCAAAGGCACTAGAATTGTTTTGAATTGTGATCTTTTGGGTAATATTCTCAATTGCAAGTGTACGGGAATGGATCTTTCTAATTTTAAAATCGATGAAAATGACCGTGAGACATTTCATCACATTTTCGAAGGGATTGATAATTTTGAATTCAAAAATCAAAATTTTCGACCAAAGGCAAGAATTGTCAATCTTCTTTTGCAACATACTTTGACCCCAAGATCGAGAAATTTTAACAATCCTACTTCAAAAGTTTACAAAGCTCTTTTTGCTATTTTTGGAAATTATGACATAAATTGGGCGCAAGTTATTTTGGATGAACTTCGTCCTAAAAATCTTGAAATGGGTGAGAATGCTTTATACCATGGAATTTATCTCACTCGGATTTTTAACTATTTTGGAGTGGATTTCTAAGGCGAAGAATCTGTTTCTAGAAAAGTTTCCAATCATTCCAACATTTCGCTTATGAAAATTCCTTTTGTTTTTCAACCTTATGAGACCCTTGCCGAAAAGGAAGAGCGTTTGGCTCATGAGGAAATGGAAGAAGAGGAAGAAGAAGAAGAAGGGGATGAAGTGGAAATTGAGGAAGAAGAAGGTGAAACCTCTTTGGAAAGCATTGACTATCCTCCTAATCCATCCACCAAATCTTCTCAAAAACCAAAAGACGATTGTTGAGAATCAATGGATTCTTAAAGGATCCGTTAGTAAGAAGTTGGGCAAAATTTCATCCAAGATGAACAAGTTCATTTCCAAAGTCAGCAAGAAACTTGGACTATCTTCATCATCATCATCCTCTAACTAGTTTTATCTTCTCATATCGTGTTGTATTTGTTTTAGTTTGCTTTATTTTGAATATTCATATAGTTTGTTGTGTGCTTAATCGTTGTATTATCGTAGTATGCAATGAAATGAAATTTCCTTTCTGTTATCTACCTTATCTTATCTCCAGAATAAATGTTAGTATATTATATAAATATATATATATACACATAATTATTAACAAAATCAAATTACTCATAAGTTTTCACTAACCCATGTTGACATCCCCTATATGACCATGTCGACATGTACTGGTTAGAAATGATAATTGATTTTGAATTTGAAATTTGAATAACTATCAAATGTCTATTCATTTCAAACGAATTTCTACACCTATAAATACCTGTTTCTTCCAGAATTCTTCACTGAAATTTATTTCTTATCATCTATATCCTTTATTTCTTTCACAAATTCAACTATGGCTAATCCTATTCACAATCTATTCGAAAATGTTGAAGAAACCCTTAATTCGTTCAAAAATATTCTCTCGTTTATTCTACGTAACCAGTGTCACTTAGAACTGAGTCAAATATAGATGATCAAGGAACAAGAAAGGCACTTCGATGCGATACGATAGATGATCTCCTCTCTACACAAGGATGATAACGAAGCACATCCTCCCATCTCTCTCACCAACGACAATGAAAATTGGGATCCAATTAAAGCAGACCCTATATTTGTAGAAGAAGGATGGGTGGAAGTTCCTCGTAACGTTTGATTTCATTACTTTGTTTGAATTGATTTGGTTTGAATTGACACTCTGTGTGAATTGATTTCTTGATATTGGTTTGAAGTTTGTTATATAAAACATACACACACACACACATTGAAACGTATAGTCTTTAATTAGTTATCAAGATCATAAATATAGTTATTTCTTAGTCTATATATTATATATTCCGTTGTATAGTTTATCAATGCAGGTATTGAAGTCCAAGAATGAGGGGGAGTGAGTTTTTGTTGATGACAAAGGGGGAGAAATATAAAATAGGGTAATTAGGCATAAATTAAAGGGGAGTTATTAGTTTTAGGGGGAGTTATTAGGATAGGAGTAATATTTTATAAACAAAGGTTGTCATCATCAAAAAGAGGGAGATTGTTAGTCCGTGAGATGATGGTTTTGATGACAACAACCTTAGAATAGATTATAAAATATAAATACCGACATTACAAGTTTAGATATATATGTATATGCAGGATTTAACCATGCAGGTACAAAGAATGAAGACTGTACAATATAGAGATTCAAGATATCGAGATAGAAGACTCATGATTATCAAGAGTTCAAGATTTCAAGCATAAGTATTTTTATTAGGAATTTTTGTTAAAACTCGTAGAAAAGCACTGGCATCTTAAAATCCAATTTATTCGTGGAATGGAATCCACTTCGAGCCTGTTAAAGGGATGGAACCCTAAGTAGGATGGTACCTACGAAAATCTAGTGGAACATTGTTTTGTATCCACTAATTTTAATTCAAATGATTTTACAAAATTATCTTGTTTTCAAAATGATTTCAAAACTTTCCTTTTAAATACATCAAAACTCTCTATCCTGGTTTTAAATAATTTTAGCCTCAAAATTATCTTTAATTTCAAAGTCAAATTACGCCTTATTTTAAACTATCTTTTTAAATTGTATACTTAACTTAGATTTAAATATAAAATTATAGTTAATATATATATATATATATATATATATATATATATATATATATTATTCTCTATATTTACTTATGAATTTTAACTATAGTCAAGTATATTTGTAAAGTTTAAAATAGTTTTAATATAATATAAAGGTTATTTTCAAAGAAAATCAAATCACCAAAAATCCTTTGGGATGTCGACATGCCCAAGTACCCCATGTCGACATGGTGTCAGTTGAGTTCAAAATTTAAATTTCAAAAGAAGTGTCTATTCGCCATAACTCTTCATGAATGGACATGGCTGTTGTTCTTCTATAAATAGGGGTTAGTTTCAACGAATTTTATATCAGATTTTCTGGTTTTTCACTCCTCTTCTTCTTCCACATTTCTTAATACATATTCTTACCATTACTCTGCCGAAATCAACATTGAATCAAACTCGATTACTTCTAGTTTGATACTCTGTCACTATCTCTACAAGGTTCTCAGTGCCATTCAGAGTCATAGACTTCTTTGTAATCTATTAAGCGAGAAAAGGTGTGATTGTAGCCTTGGAAATAAATCAAGAGAGAAAAGGTGTGATTGTAGCCTTGGTAAATCAATTGGGTAAACTTGTGGCCCGGAAATCAAGTATCTCTACCCAAAGGATAGAAATTCTAGAGGGTGTACCTCGTAGCCTTGAAACCGAGGGTGTAATTGTATAATTGCTTTTGAAAGGAAATATGTACTTGTGTTGCGGGACTGGATGTAGGGTAACTCCGAACCAGTATAAAATCCGGCGTGTTCTTTCCTTTACTACTTTTATTTTATTTATGCATCTGTGTTTGTTTCTGTGATCATATCTGTGTCTGTATATTGCATACATCGGTGTCTAAATTAACATAAACTGAAAAAGATTTAGTAATTCTTTATTAACACTATTCACCCCCCTCTAGTGTTAATCATAGCCTTAAGATCTGTAATCTGCTTTTCTCACACTTTCCGCATTATGGAAAGAGTTGGTTTTTTGGCTTATCGTGTGGATTTGCCGAGAAGCTTTCTGGAATGCATGATGTATTCCACGTCTCGCATCTTCGCTGGTATCTTCATGACCCATCTCTTATTGTTCAGCCTTCTACTCTTGATACTTTGGATGTTGAGTCTAGTCTGACTGTCAAGAGGAATCCATTTCGTATTGTCAACAGAGGTACGAAGCAGCTAAGAAGGAAATCTGTTAGCTCGGTCAAAGTATAGTGGAGTACCGATGATTGAGATTGTACCTGGGAGATGAAGCATTCGTGTTTCGAATCCGGAATTGTTTTTTAGATACTATTTGCTTTGTCTATCTTGCTTTTCCTTATTTTCCTTGTTCGTTCTTTTTGAGGATGAAAAGTTTTGAGTGGGGGAGAGTGTAACAACTCTGTATTTTGTGATTTATCTTAATTGTTTATTTTGATTTAATTGAATTTCTGATTTAAAAACTTTATTTCATTCTTAAAATGAATAAATTTTGTCATTTTAAATATAAATTTTGATTTGTATGTGAATTATAATTTCAAACATGAATAAATAGAATATTTTCCAAAAATGTGAATTTTGGTCAAAATGGTCAAACTTTGAATTTTAAATTTTAAATTTAAATATTTGAATTTTTTAATTTTATCTTTTATCATGATAATAAATTAAATTTCAAGAATACTACTTTTCGTTTCGTTGAAATCCGATTTACATTGTGAAAGTTATGCTTTTTACAATATTGTATGTAAATTGATTTATTTAATAAAATTGTTTGTTTTAATTTATATAAATAATATTTTTATTTGTCATGTTGTTCTGATATGTGTTATATGACATGTTAGGTATACATTTTATTTTAAAAACATTTTTTTTAGTATAGTTATAAATTTTAAATGTTTATTGTATATTGTTTTCAAATTTTAAATTCTTGTTTCAGTTTAAGCTATTTTCTTTATTTATTTTCTATTTTTCCTTAAAAATAATTATTTGATTTCCTTTTAACTTCATTTTGTTTTCATATTTTACTTTATTTACTTACATTTTTATTTGTTTAAAATGAATAAAAGAAAAAGAAATATAAAAGGTCAAAACCTTTTCATTTACCATGACTTTACATATACCTTTTACCTTTTCATTTTCAATTGCCATTTGCATTGATGTGGCCGACCATATTACTTTCTTCAGCCGTGTATTTTCATTTTTTTTCCCGTAAGAAAAATTCTCTCCATCTCAAAAATCTCGGCCATCATTTTTGAAATTATTTGGTAATGATTTCTTTTTTTAAAAACTTTTTCTTCTTTGTTTTACTTGAAATTTTCCTTGCTTCTACCTAATGTTGCTTGGCCATAACCCCTCCATCACCTCTACTGACCAGCACACGACCACCCACGGTCACATCACCCTCTTCTCCATTGATCATGACAGGCCGTGGCCTCCCCATATTGAAAACTCCATAAAAAAAATTGCAAGCACACTTGAAAAGCAAGCCTAGCCGACCTCTACATGCAATACCCCTTCACACTTCCTCTCGGCCACCCCTAGAACCACATCAACCAGCCACTAACTGACCTTAGGCCACTGCTACACCATCACCTGACCACCACCAAGCAAGGCCGAGCCACCTATGGCCATGGCCAAACCTTGTTGTTGCACCAAAAATCACTATGTTGCCTTGACTTGTATTTGTTTCATGCTATCGCCATAAACTCCTTCATCTCCTACTAGGCCGAGCCATATGGACCCATACCCGACCCATACACACAACCATGGCCGAGCATTAGAGCCCTATGGCCGAGCATAGATGTGGTGAAAGCATGGTCAAGTTGTTTACTCCTTTGTTGTGTTTATATTTCTAGTTGTTCAATGATATATTTTGTGTTGAAATTCATGTTGCAATATTTCGTTTTTTTTCATGTACAAGATAATCACTTTGGCTCTTCCCTCACTTGAATCCGTAATCGTGCTTTCATGCTTTCTGGATCTTTGTCTGTGTGTCTGAATTTGTTAACTCCAGGGTTAAGAGGTGAGCATTTCACACATGACATTTGTACTTATATAATTAGTGAATTGATAGTAAGTGAACCTGTAGAATTATTTTATCCTGTTAAACCTGCCTGTGATATGATTTATATGATGTTCACCCTGTTATACACTTGTCATATTATCTGTTACTACTATATGATGCTATACTGTTTATTTATATCAGTTTATCACACTGCATGTTCCCTGTAGAATAGAATCACTATGGGTTGAAATGATACATACCCGAACGGACTTTAGAATAGGGAAAAATCATTATAGGCTGAAATGATAGGCCTGAGAGATTTTTATTTATTTTAATTGACTTGGGATTGCGGGTTTGAAATGATAGAACTCAGATTTTTCTTTGTAAATTATGGATTGAAATGATATATTACTCGTATCATTTGACCTAGGTTAGAAAAATATTATACAGACCCGTGGTTATTGTATATATTTTTCTAAAATTTTAAAGTATTTTAAAAATGTTAGTTTATGATAATTTAATTTAAATTTGAATTTAAATGATTTTTATAAAGTATTAATGATTTTTTTGTACAAGTTAAAATGTGAAATAAATAAATGGTTAAGTTGAAATTTGAAATATAACTTAAATTTGGAATTCGAAAATTTTGTTTAAAAGAGAATTTTGAATTAAGTAAATAAAATGAAAATAAGTTATATTTTTGAAATGGTAATTTAAATTTAAGTGTTAAGTTAATATTTTAAATATAAAGAATAGAAATTTAATGCTTGAATTTAATAAGTGAATATTTATTTAAAATGTGATTTTATGTATAAGAATTTCACTTTATAAAAATCATAAATTAAAGGGTTTTGAAATGATTGTTTTTAAAGTGAGAAAATATAATTTTTATAAGTTAAAAATGGTTTAAATTAAATTTTAACCGTTTATGAAATTGTATTGAAAATTTGGAATTTAATTAACAGCATTTCAGAAATGCTATCATTTCTAAAGTAAAGGATATTACAACATTTCTAAGTGCTATAGTTGATACAAATGAACTAAAAGGCTAAAAAGAACTAAGGGCTATTACAACACTTTATAAGTGCTGTAGTTGTAGAAACTAAACTTGACACTATTACAACAGTTTTAAATGCTGTCTTTGCTTAATTGAATTGTTTTCAAATGTAACTTACCGTAGCATTTACTAAATGCTGCGAAAGCTGAAATTTCACCGTTTTAATAAATTTAAGTGAATAAATGAATTCTGAAAAGACTACTTTTTGAGAATTGAATATTTGATTTTTTTTTAAAGTATAATAACTTCATTTTTAATTGGTTTAAATGGAATATTTGATTTGAAATATAAACCATTTGAAATGTGATTTAGAATGGTATTTAAATTAAATAAAAATGAATGAGATTTTGGAAGGATATTGAATTTTGATATTTAAAATGAATTTGAAATTATATTGAATTTTGAAATGATATTTGATTTTCGAAGTATAAAATACCATTTTGGAATTTTAACCACGGGTACACTTCTCTGTTTGCCCTGTGATTTTGGAAGGACACCTTCAATTTGAGAGTGTGACTAGAGGTGGGCGATTGCTGCAGCTTTGCTCTACCTTAGCCATATTAACACTATTATTTGCATAGTTTACTTTAATATAGACATTTCCATGATAGCATTCATTACCGTTAAATTGATGGTTTAACTAATCCTTAGAGGATGGGTGATCCCAAGCATCCTTTAAGTTATTGTACATTACTACTACAGTTCACTTGAGTTGGTTTACATTATATAAGTATGTATGTCCTGACTCGAGTGTTTTTTGTTTTACTTTACGCTCGGATCAGCCTGATTATTCACAGCTTAGCTTTGGATTTCTTTTTCTGGAGCTAGGAATCGCTGGAGATTTTGCTTATCTAGTTATCTATCCATTTCAGTTTCAGTTGTCTATTTCAGCTTTTGTATTTATAAACTTCTATGTATTTAGGATTTCTATTGTATATGTTTCAGACTGATATTATGTTTTTTTTTGAGATTTTGTTATAGTAGCTTTATGAACTACTATGGTGCTTTATTTCCACTGCGAGTTATTCTGATATTTCTGTGTCTGTGATTGCTTTTATTTGCTCCAAATTTTTATTACAATCTATTATTTTGAATTGTTCAAGTCTGACATGAGTGGATTATAGTCTATTTGAATGATCCAAAATAGTGGGTCGTTACAGCTAAAAAGGAAGGTGGCTTAGGAGTAATTAATTTGCATAATATGGATTTGTCCTTACTAGGTAAATGGTTATGGAAGTTTAAGGATATAGATGATAATGCTACTTTATAAGAGATTATTTCAAAATATCACTATAATGGTTGCATTAACTTATATCAAATCACTTCTCATGTCACTCAAAATCTATCTAATTTTTGGAAATCCATTTTGAAATGTCATGATATTTTTAACCTAGGTATTAATATGATGGTTCATTCTGGTAATTGTACTTCTTTTTGGCGTGATTGATGGATTTCAGTTTTACCTCTTAAGATAGAATTAAAAGAGCATTATGAAATCTGTAATTTTAAGTCTGCTTTAATTAGTAAAGTTTTCTCCCCTGAAAACGATCCCATTTGGAATTTTAGTTTTAACAGAATTCTAGTAGGTTCAACTCTTAGACAACTTTCTTTGTTTTATAGTAAATTAAATCTTTATAATATTGATAATGATAATGATATTATTAGTTGGGAATGAGATAAGAGTAAGAAATATACATCTAATTCTTTTATAGATTTATTAGTTATTCGGGTACAACAAACAACTCTTTTACTTTATTTGAAAATCTAATGCTCCTCCTAAATCAAAAATTCATATGTGGTTAATACTACATGGAAAACTTAATATTATAGAATTTTTAAAGAGAAAAAAATCCAAAATGACAACATATGTTATTTTTGTAATAAGTATTTTGAAGATATTAAACACATATATTAAGATTGCATGGATTCTTATTTCATCCCAAAAAATACTGTGAATTTTTTTAATTTAATATAATAACTAAAATTTCTGACTTTGATTTCTACTGAAGTAGTTTTAGATTTTGGTTCAAAAAGAATATTAGATTTTTACTAGATACTTTATTCATTATTATTTGTTGGTATATGTGGTTTGAAAGAAATCAAAGAATTTTAACAATAATAATAGTCATTTTAATAAATTAATTTATACAATTTCTTCCTTTTGTTTTAATTGGATTTCTAATCCCAAATATAAATTAGCTAAAAATAACCTATTTAAAGGGTACCTTAATAAGGTTAGTTATAATATTAATTCATTTAAACCCAATAATAATATTTTTAAAATAGTAGTACTAATATTTTTTCAAATTTATATGACGGTCTCACTATTAACCATAATTTGCTTAGGATCAAAGGTTCATAAGAATTTTCTTAGTTTTGTACCAATTATTGTACTTGTCTTTGTTTAGAGAGTTAGTTTTACTTGTTATCTTATTTTCTCCCTCTTTCGTACATATATATGTATATTAATTAAATAAATATACATATATGTATGTATCATTTTAACTTTTTTCTTGGTCATTCTTTAGACGTAGATACAGGTGATAGGGTGTTAGGTTCACTTGGCAGGTACTCATGATTTCAGATTGCAGGCATTTGGGTTGCAGAGAGGTCACCAGCGCAGAGCTTTCCTCTCAGATTCACAGCTAGTCCTACCGCAGATACAAGATTGCAGGATTTTAGATTGCAGAGTGGTCATCAGCATAGAGTTTTCCTCTCAGATTCACTGCTGGTTCCACCGCAGATACAGGATTGCAGGATTTTGGATTGCAGAGAGGCCATCAGAGCAGAGTTTTCCTTTTAGATCCATTAGCAGATCCACCTCAGATACAGGGCACCTTCATCTCCATTATGGCATTCTTTTTTTAGAAGGATCTACTCTTCTGCTTGGCACTTCGTCCGTTGGTATAGAGTCTTCAGAGTGGTTTTCCTTTCAGTATCATTTTTTAGTTCCATTTTAGTGTAGTCTCTATCTAGTCCTTCTGTACTAGAAACATTGAGTTTTCCTTTTTTGCTTGTGATGACATCCATTATTATTGGTTTTTAGCTTATTAGGTACTTTGCACACTTTAATATCGGGCGATGGCCATGCCGGAGCTCGATATTAGGGTGTGATGGGTGGTGGCTTTGCTGGAACTCATCTTAGGGGTACCTGAGTATTTTTGTTTCTTGTACTTAGCTTTTGCTACCTGACAGGCATGTTGGAGGCGCCTTGTTTTTGTTATATATATAACTATATGTGTGCTCTCCTCTATTTATAGAGGACCACACATTTCTCTCAAAAAAAATCTTAAAATCAATATTTATTAAAACAAAGATATTCATTTCAAAACCTTAGAAATCATTTTTAATATATATATATATATATATATATAGACCAATGGTGTATGTATATAATTTTCTACCCTATGGTCAAGTGGTAAGGATATTTATCATTTCGATCCGCAATTTAAGATATATACGGGTATATATCATTTCAACCCGCAATCCCAAATTCAATTCAATGAAAATCGCTTGGCTTTATCATTTCAACCCATAACGATTTCCTCCTATTCTATAGATCGTTTGGGTATGTATCATTTCAACCGTAGAGAATTCTATACTAACAGGGAACATGCAGAGTGATAAGAGATGTGATAATAATAGACACATATCATCAATAATTTAATTAGAATATAAACAATAGGATATGGTGTCATATCCCACAGGTGAACATATACAGGTAATAGCATATATAATAATTTAATTAACTAACTACAACATATTCAATCATCATTTCAATTAAAATCAAATTTAATAAATATAAGAACGTTAATCGTGGATGATTTCTCACCTTTCGAGGCTAGAGAGAAGATAGTCAACACAACAGGCTACGATTTGAATTGCGAAATTGGCCAATCCAAATGACGATTTTCAAAGCAAAGCAAGAATGGCACAAATTTGACAAGCATAGCTGATAACAGGAATCGATAAGCAAAATGAATTAGTTTTGTAATATATACATTATTATATACATATATATATATATATATATATATTTATCTCAATATTTCAATTCAAGAAAAATATTAAAATAATATAAACTTTCAAAAAGTTTATTCATTATAAACACACACACATATATTGCAATACATGGGTAATGCATTATTTATATAAAACAAATATATCCCTTATAGACTATATACTCAGTAAACTTATCCGAAAATTATATATATATATATACATATATATATATATATATATATATATATATATATTAGTGGAAATTAGTCACAAGGGCCTCTTTAGCAAGTGGAATTAGTTTCTAGGACACACAACTGAAATAATTACTTTCAAGGACAAAACACAAAATAATTAGTTTCTAGGGCTTAAAAACCTATGAAATTATGTCCTTGAAAGTAATTGGACTGCTGATTTTGTCCTTGAAAATAATTATTCTGCTGATTTTGGCCTTGAAAGTAATTTCTTTGGATGTGTGTCCTATAAACTAATTGGACTGCAAAGTTTGTCCTTCTGGTGAAATGCCCCTATATTTTACTATATCTATAGACTTATAGAAATAAAAATTTAACATATATGCCCTCTTTCATTCGAAACTGTTATTTCATAAAACATAACAAACTTATATACTTTAACATATATTATCAGACATATATATAACGGAACCGGACTATACTTATATATACAATATATATGTGGACGAATCCACTCGCGTATACAATATATAACTTATATATATATATATACGTAATAATATAATATACTAATACAAAACCAGACTCATGTATATATATAAACTAATATATGTACTCACGCATATAACAGAAAATGTAAAATAATGAAACGCAAACAGCTTCAGGTTAAAAGAATATACGCAACCACAAGTTTAAAATAGACAAACTCATATAGAAACATATGCGAATCATATTTATATACAAAATAATAAAGATATGGTAACCTATATATAAAACATGAAACTATGATACACATATATATTAAAATTTAAATTCTGTATTATCAAGATCAAAATCTACATAACTTATATACAATGCAACAGATATAGAATATATGGCTTATAAAATTTTAGTTCATATGTACCTAAATAGATCAGTTATAGATAAGCAAGTATAATTACATATATATATATATATATAACTCACAACCTATATATATATATAACTGACACTGTATAAACAAACATAACTTAGTTACTGTAGACCATTTGAAGAGAAAGCCATACAGATATAAAAATCATATAATACCATACCGCCATGAAATAAAATATATATACAGTACAATATATATCCATACAACCGAATAAATCAAAATATATGTAATATCTCTTGTATACATGTATCGACAACATACACACACACACACACCCCAATATATATCAACAGTTTTCATATATTATCATACTTTTAAACATGTATATAAAAATCAAAGTATACATCATATCAGATAAATTTCCAACAAATAATATAATTTATTAAAGTAGTATATATATATTAACAGATGTTTGAAAAATTATATAAAACTTACATATAAATATATGTGTTCCTCACAAGAACTGATGATCGGTCAAGGCAAACTCAAGTGGCTCGGGGAAAAATGATAGGCCCGGTTGAAGGCTAGGGCTGTTGCACGTGGAGGGCAAGAGGACGCGTAGGCTATTGGGTAACTTGCTGTGGCGATCGAGCACAAGGCAACAGTGAGCTGGGGAAGAAAGGAGAGAGAGAAAAGTGGTGGCTTGTTAGGCAGAGGGGAGCTTAGATGTTGGTCGGCTATGCTTCAGGAAGGTGGTGAAAAAATGAGGATGAGGCATTCGGTCTTGTTTTCATTTCACGGCCATGGAAATAGATCTGGGGAGGGGAAAAAAGAATAACTTAGGAAAAGAAATAACTATAAACGTTAATATATAAGTTTTATAAAGAACGAACAGTAAGAAATGAAGAGACCCAAAATGAATGCACAGACAATTAATTAATTGAATTGATGGTATGACAACCGTCGCCAGTTGTATTGCAGAAATGATAATGGCTGTTTGAATTATATGGTAGATAAATGAAAGGGTATAGGGAATCCAACAGTCAAATTGCGGAACCGATACGAAAATCATTTTGTAGATTTCGTTGTCTCCCCGACTTCGAAACAACAAATGAATATACTGCAGAGAACAGCATGTCAAGATGGTCAAAATGGTATACAAATATTAATGTTACGATCATCCTATCAAACGTCGATAATAGGTACCGAAAATGCTGCTAATCTGCCAAAATTAAGATAAACGGAGCAATAGCCGTCAAAATTTGGTGAAACGAAGTATGACGTCTCACTCAGAAGATGATTTACAAATTTATTATATAAAAGTATTCAGGTTTGGAAAATATTTCATTACCATCAAATATAAATCGATTTTAAATTGAAATAGAATTACACAGTAAAATAAACTTCCATATTATTAATTGAAAATTTACCATTTGCTATATTTAAGTAGATGTATTTGAAATATCAAAATTTATTTTCAAATTTTATTATTTAAAATTTCACAAAAATTCAATTAATCATGTTAATAAAATTAAAAAATTTATGGGTCATTACGTATCATCAATATGAGTAACAGATAATGGTGTCAGATGCCACGGGTGAACAGATACAACTAATAGCATATATATAGCAATTTAAATAACCAACAATAGCATATTTCAATTGTCGTTTCAATTGAAATCAAATTTAATAGATATAAGGACGTTAATCGTGAGTGATTGCTCACCTTTTGAGGCTAGAGATATTTGACAAAGAAATGAGCTACGAATTCCAAAACAAAGCAAGATGGGCACGAATTCGACGATTAAAACAAGGCTGGAATCGATGAGAACAAACAATCAGTTTGATAGATACAGAATATATATATATATATATATTATATTTATTTTCAAATCACTATTAATTTAAACACATGTTAAATTTTATATATATATATATATATATATATCAAAATCATCGTTTTAAATAAACACATATAAAACAAACATATCTCCATAATATAAGTTGCAAAAAATACATATATCTACTTTCAACTATTACTATTAATGTAAGTATAACATATTATATAAATATACATATTTTAAAAAATGCTAGAATAACCTATGTATTTTAATCAAACAAATCTAATATATAATAAACACCGTACAATTATATAGTAAAAAGGTTGTACTTAAATATTCTACTATAACAAGTATACAACTTAACATATTAGCAAATAGCAGACAAAGCTTATCATTAATTTGTTGGCAAAAAGGCAAACAAGATTTCCAGAAAAATAAAATAAAATAAAGTATATATACAGAGAAAATAAAATGTATACTTAATATATATAAATACTAACATATGCAAATTTTATTTTGAAATCTTTATACATTAAAACAAACGCAACACTTAAGCCATAAACTTACATTGAACATACTATTTAACTAATATATATATATATATATATATATACTTAGGTATATAACAATAGAGTATAAAACAAAGAACAAAACAACTTGTATAAAATATATTAACAGATTACATTATATATAACATATCTATTTATATAGACCAAAACCTGTACTTATGTAGCTTATATATATATATATATATATATATATATATATATATATTTATAACTAACATTATTAATGTCACAATAATATACAACTGATACATAAGTTTGTATAAGCTTATACAATATAATATGACTGATACTTTATAAAATATTGAATGTACCATACATTTCAAGTCAATTATATATGTAAACTGTAAATATGAACAAATATGTATTAATAAATAATATATATATATATATATTAGAATATATATATATATAAACTGTAAAACTAATATGTAGTAAATGTATAAACTTATATACCCCAATATAAGCTATGACTATTATAAAATCAAAACATTATATGTACTTGTGTAACTTATATATATACTACTGTGACAACCTCATCTAAACTATATTTTAAAATAATATATATAAAATAACTTATGCACATAGAAAAGTGAATTGCAGGCTTTAAAACAACAATCTGAGTCGATAAGATTTTAGTTAGCAATATATATAAAAACTGCACCAAACATAAATTTTGTAAACTTTGATATATTAATGAACAAATTCATACGTAACTCAAAAACTAAGATTTAGATATATAAGCTCACCAACAGTAAAGGCCACATGGAGATAAAAGCAACGACTTAGATCTGATGTTGTGATGGGTCTCAGCCGAACAAGTTTGGGTGGCGTGGCATATGAGGCCGCTTGTGGCGTACGGCGGTGGTCCAGGCATGGGCTTTGGTGAGCCAGAGGGAGGAAGCAGGTGCTGTCGTGGGAGGTTAGAGTGGTGGTCGGGTTCTGAGGTTGAGGATGTGGCGATGGAGTGGGGACATGAGCAAGTAAATGGTGGAGAAGATTTAAGCTTCTATATTTTTTTTTATTTAATTTGCAAATGACAGAGTGGCGGAACCAAAATAAAACATATTGCCCCAATTGGGAATAGAAAATGTCAAAGCTGAATTCAAGGAAATATAAAGAGTCAAGATGTGAATTCGGGTGGAATAATTCAAAGCTAAGGGTTGTTTGTATTACACAGCTAGCATTTGAAAGGACAAGGAACTAAAAGGTTCAAAATGGTACTGATACGGTTGGCCGTTTCGCGGTTTCGCCACGTACTAGACACCGAAACATATATATGAATATATTACATAGATCAGCAGGACGAGATGATCAAAACGGTACACATATATCAATGTTTTGATCATCCTATCAAAAGTCGATAATAGGTGCCGAAAATGTTGCTAATTTGCCAGAAATAAGATAAACGGAGAAACAACAGTCCAAATTTGGCAAAACGGAATATGACGTCTCACTCAGAAGATGATTTACAAATTTATTATGTGAAAATATTCGTTTTTAGAAAATAATTTATTATCATCATTTCTAACTGATTTGAATTAGAATAAAATTTACACAAGAAAATAGAGTTCAATATTATCTGATGAAATTTTAGCATTTGCTATGTTTAAGTAGACGTATTCCATATACTAAATTTTTATTTCCAAATTTAATTATTTAAAATTTCAAAAAATTTCAATTAATTAAATTAACAAAACCATTAAAATCTACGGGTCGTTACACTCTTCCCCACTCAAAACTTTTCGTCCCCGAAAAGGAACGAGGTAGGAAAATAGACATAATCAAAAAGGAAAATAGATTGAAAAACAAAAGAAAACAATCGATTTAAAAGCATATAAATTTCAATTTAAATTACTCAATATTCAATAATTGATTTCAAATTCAAGATATTTCGTTAAGTTGATTTGATTTCAATTTATTCATTTCTCCAAAACAAAATTTATTTTATTTATTTCATTTATTTTTCAGTTAACTTATTATTCTATTTAGCTCTATTAACATTTTTATAATTAAAAATTAAGTGAATAACATTTATTATAACCACTTAAATTTTATCTATAATTTCCTTTAACATCATATTATATTGTACTAATTCAATTACATAGATAACTTCTGAAAAATTTAGGTAAGTTATATTGGAATGCAATTGCGTATGATACAGGTAAAATTTTCCCAATTCAATTAATCTAGTTTAAATATTTATTCAAAAATTTGGCTTCATCTTATAATTAGAATCACCTTTTAACATAAATTTAAGAATTAAATTTCCAATTCACATCAAACCATTAAGAGATAAATATAACTATATATATCAAATCAAATTTATAATCATATACCTATATATATAATATATATTATAAATAAAATCGTGCTTCAAAAATTCAAATCAATTTATTTTCAAAACAAAAGTTTAGCAAAGCTATAGAATGGTCTCTCCACTTTGAAACTTGAAAATGAATGTCGATGATGCGGCCGCCATCACCGAAACCATTTTCCAACGACAAAAGAGGAGCGCATTGATTTAAACATTTAAAAATTCTTTGGAAATGGTTTCTATTCGAAAATACTTTTAAATAATATACCCTTAAAATTTAAAACAATTTTTCTAAAAATATCGAAAATTGAATTCTAAAATTCTTAATTTAAATTCAATTTTATCCAAATCAGTTTATAAACCATGTTTATAATTTCGTTTATTATTTTATGTGACAAAAGTCAACGATTTACAGAATAATAAATGTCAATCAAATATTATCATTTCCGTTAACCAAATTCACTTAACTTTTTTTAAATTTTAGAAAAGTTACTTATTTATAAAATATAATCATACAAGATTATTATTTCATTTATCAAATTTGAATACAATATTGTGTTGGTTTGCTCTGTTCAAGTGTTTTGGAATTTCTATCGATAGCATTGATCAGACGAATCGATCGAAACCCCAAATCAACTTAACCACTCAAACAACGCGTTGTTAAACAATTTAATTGTTATAAATACACTTCCCTACTCGATAATTCAAGAATGGATTTCAAAACAAAGATAGAAATTCAAATTCAGGGAGACCCTAATCAGATAGAATTCTAACTAGAAGATAAGATGACCGACCAACAAAATAGAAGGATAGATAGAATTATATACATTGCGGGCGACTTTAACCGAGTCAACCGTAACTTCAAGAATATGATCGATGTAGAATTTTGAAGCAAATCAACATCCGATCGCAAGAAATATAATTCTGGCATAGCAAGAGATAGAAGCATCTAAATGGAGGATATAGAAATCTTCGGTGAATTAATGCCAATTGTAAAGGAGTTTCACCCCTTTACAAATCATATGGTGGAACTATGGGATGCTTGGGAATTAAAACACGTATAGGGAGAGACAAGAATGGATTTTGGAACCAGGGGAACATTCCAAAATTCAAAGGAAACCGAGTCAAAAGGAAGGAATTCAAGCTCGAACTTAGATGATTCCGTAATTAAATTTACTCTATATGCTAAGTTTTGCGTAAAACCAGAGTTCTTATACCACATGTAACATCTCGGTATTTTTAGCCATTCGTGTCCACACATTTCAGACTTGAATCGCTCAAAATATCATATTGTTAATTTATATTTGGCAAAACTCAGCATATACAGTAAATAAATAAATCACAGAATCATAGATACAAAATAATATAACAATATGCAACGGAAACAAATGAATAGTAGTTCACGAAGCTAATATATATATATATATATATATAACACAGAGTTAAACAAGATACAACAGAAATCTCGAATACAATAGTCAAATACATTGAGACAAGATCAGAATACATCAGTGGAATCAACTGAATAACTGAAAGCTGAATAGATGGTTGGATCTCCAAGCGAAGGTCCAAACTCCAAAGTTGAGTTTCGAATGCTGTAACACTCAGTCTGACCCAAGTGTAAAACAAAAACACAAAACACTCGATTCAAGATTAACATTCTTATATCAATAAATCAAACTCAAGTGAAATATCAACTAAAATTCAAGTAACTCAAAGGGTGTTTGGGATAACCATCCTCTAATGATCCGTTAAACCATCTACTATGTAGTAATATACGCTATTATAATAATGTCTATAGTAAAGTAAACTATTAAAATAGCGTTAAGGCGTTACCAATATCCCTCTTAACACATTTTATAATTCCATAGTCTATTTAGCACCTTGATACACCCGAAACTAGAGTTATCAAAGGGCACTCCATAGGTATGATACAAAACAAACTCGTAGTGGTCTCGATAGGGTAGGTGACACGTTACAACTAGGCAATGCTAGGGTAGATATACCAATCACACTTTCGGGTTGGTGGTAACGCAGATCCACAGCAATCGCCCACCTCGAGCCACACTGCCGAATCAAAGGTGTGCACCAAATCAATCACAAAGTAATAGAATGGCATACGATGGAGTGTGTCCGATCGGAGGAGCTACCTCACTTGGCCCGTCAATTGCTCCTGTTTTAGCCACCTTATGCTAAATCACGGGAGTCAGGTCCACGTATATACCTCATATAGGACGTCGCTACCATCCTACTTCATTCTGGAATCTCCACCACATACACGGTTGTTAAAAGTGGTTCTCTCCATTGGCAGGGAGTATGACAATATCTGATCCCAGTCTCTTTAACAACCAAACGTTGTTATAACACCACGGTCATTTCAAAATAGCTTATACTTCAAAACAAAATATCATTTCCATTTCAAAACCATATCAATATGATATCATTTTTCACTTCAAATATATTCATTTCCAAAATCATAGTACTTTCAAAGTTATAACACTTTCGAAACCAAAACACTCGAAATTATAACACTTTGTAAATCATAAGACTTTGAAATCATAACACTTTGAAACATAACTTCCCACTCAACTATTTAGATATATAAAAATAGTATATATATATATATAAAATAGTTTATAAAATAAAATAGTTTACATGTTAAATAGTTTGTATATAAAATAGCTATAAGTTAAAATAGTTTATATTAAAATAACTAGTATATTAAAATAACTAGTATATTAAAATAGTTTATATTAAAATAGCTATAAAGCAAAATATATAAATAGTTTTAAAATAAAATTTAAAATACTTTATATAATAAAATAGCATTCATACATTTCACAAATCGATTCCAAATCAACCCAAATCCAAAATTCAGATTTAGTTAAATCTCAATTCATCAATTTCAACTCAATTCAGTTTCTCAATAAACCATTTCAATTTATATCGATTTCAAATACAGATTTGAACCACAAAATAAATCATTTCAATTTCAATATATTTCAAAGCTTTAAATATTCAACAATTTCAACTAAATTTGATAATTTCATATATATCTTAATTTAACTTCATTATTATTTAGTTTGAAACATTCACTTAATAAATCCAATATCAGTTAAATGGCCCCAAATTACAAATAACTAAATATTTCCTTCAATTTATTTAATCTTGAAATATTCATAAATCACCTTAAACAAAAATCAAGTTGTAAATCGTATCCTTTAAAATCTTAAATTCAATAAGTTTCAAATCGATTTAATTAAATAAAATTCTTAATAAAATACAATATCAAATCAATTTCAAACTTATTCTCAACCTTAACTTATAAAGTCATTATAAAAATCTATTTTAAAATATAAATTTAAATAAATACATAAATATATTATGTGTTAATTAAATCAAACTTTTATTAAATTAAAGCTTATTATTAAATCTACTTTATATTAAAACATAATTTATATATTTTAAAAATAGTAAAATAATAAGTAAAATCTTAAAGTTAATAAATTTCAATAGTAACTTATAATTTTTTTTAATTTTCAAAACATATAATTTAAAAATCAAAAATTTAAACCTTTATAAATTACATTTATATATATAATATCTAAAAATCAATATTTATTAAAACCATATATTTCTTTCCAAAACTATAGAAATCATTTTCAAAATATTTATATATAGACCAACAGTGTCTAATTTTCTATCCTATGGTCAAGTGATACGGATATTTATCATTTCAATCTGTAATTTAAATATATACGGGTGTATATCATTTCAACACGCAATCCCTAATTCAATTCAATGAAAATCGTTTGGGTTTATCATTTCAACCCATAACGATTTTCTTCTATTGTACAAGATCGTTCAGTTATATATCATTTTAACCCATAGAGAATTCTATACAAACAGGGAACTTGTAGAGTGATGATAGATATGAATATAATATGCATATATCATCAATATAAATAAAAGATAATGACGTCAGATGTCACAGATGAACAGATACAGATAATAGCATATATATAGCAATGTAAATAACCAACAATAGCATATTTCAATTATCGTTTCAATTGAAATCGAATATAATAGATATAAGGACGTTAATCGTGAGTGATTGCTCACCTTTTGAGGCTAGAGATATTTGACAAAGAAATGAGCTATGAATTCCAAAACAAAGCAAGATGGGCACGAATTCGACGATTAAAACAAGCCTGGAATCGATGAGAACAAACAATCAGTTTGATAGATACAAAATATATATATTATATTTATTTTCAAATCACTATTAATTTAAACACATGTTAAATTATATACATATTTCAAAATTGTCGTTTTAAATAAACACATATAAAACAAACATATCTCCATAATATAATTTGAAATAAATACGTATATCTACTTTCAACTATTAATATAAATGTAAGTATAACATATTGTATAAATATACCTATTTTCAAGATACTAATATAACCTATGTATTTTAGTCATACAAATATGATATATAATAAACACTGTACACTTATATTGTAAAAATGTTGTACTTAAATATTCTACTGTAACAAGTATACAACTTAACATATTATCAAATAGCAAACAAAGCTTATCCTTATAATTGTTGGCAAAAAGGCAAACAAGATTTCCAAAAAAAATAAAAATAAAGTATATATATAAAGAAAATAAAATGTATACATAATGTATATCAATACTAACATATGCAAATTTTATTTTGAAATCTTTATACATAAACAAACGCAACAGTTAAACCATAAACTTACATTGTTGTTATCCCGCTTTTTGGCAAAGCCGTGATACCAAAAGATTGATCGAAAACGAAAGACAGCTCGTTTCAAAGAATGGTTACACATTGCTTCGCTATGGATATCGATGAATTTTGTCAGAGTCCGGATCAGGCTACAATTGATAGGACATGACAAGCACGATCATGAAAGCCAGTGTTTCAAATTTCAGGTTAATCGGAGTTCGTATGAACGAGATATGATCGATGCAAGTTAGCCAAAGTACGCTGTTCGTATCCATCAGATTGTTGAGGAGATGTCCATTTCGAATCTATCGGATTCGTATCCATCAATGTTTGTTTTGTTTGAATCCATCAGGTTCCACATACTTCGAATCGATCGAGTTCGAATCGATCAATAACATGATATCGGTTAGTTCGAATCGATCGGTTTCGAATCGATCAAATGGGCATCGCCTCAGCATGTTCGTATCCATTGAGTTTAGAGCAATTCGAATCCATCGGGAAGTCATGCATTGGTCTATTCGAATCCATCAGATTCGTATCCACAAGGTTCGAATAGACGACGTTCGCATCGATTAACCCACACCGCTTCGCATCCATCGGTGTACCCTACTTCGAGTCGATCGGTCTCGTATCCACCCCCAAGCACTGCTTTGTATCGATCATCCTTGCATCCATCAACAGTGACAAGTCACTATTTCGTATCCATGAAATCTGCTCTATTCGTATCCACTCAGTTCGTCTTGATCCCGTTCGTGTCGATCAATGATTCGTATCCATCGATGTAAACTGGGTCGTGGCACTTGATACGAACAAGGCGAAATTCGTGGATACGAAGCGGTCAACTCGGAGCAAAAATAGGACCGATGCGAGGAGTGCGTGCCACGTCACTACAGTACCACGTGCTCCATCGAGTCGAACGGGATGGATACGATGGCATGGTTCGAAGGCAGCAGGAAACGAAAATCACCATCTCATATCGATCATATCTCACGATCCACTGGTCCAAATGCAACGAAATTTTCACAGAATCTTTCATACAAGGTAAAGATTGCTCCTGCCAAGTTTCGGCTCGATTGGATCATTTTTTGATGGATACGAAATCACTTCGTATCGATCTCAGATCGAGTCGAAACTTGGTGGGGTCGGTCGTGTGGGCCCACTCACGTGCCAAAAAAAGTCTCCCGAAGTTTGAGCGAGATCTGAGCCTCCTACGCCTATAAATAGCACCCTGAAGCCTACAGAAAGGGGATCTTTGGGCCATTCGACGTCCAGACTCTGCCGGATTCAATTCTACTCTTCATTACCGCTGTTGTAATCAGATTTCAGAGCTATCATCAACTGTAATCCACTGTAATTGATTGAAATCATCAAGTGAATCAACGAAGACATAAACTTCAGAGTGGACGTAGGCAAGATTGCCGAACCACTATAAATCTTGTGTCATTTACTGCATTACTGTGAATTTTCTGAGTGATTTTAATACTTATTGTTCACCTGAGATATGTGATTGTGAATAATTGACTATCGGGTGTTTGTGACCAATTTTGGCATGAACATTTTGGTGCTTTCACTGAGAAGCTGATTCAGGAGAAGTTGAATTTAAAGACTTAAGAGTTCAGATCTGAAGAACCATGACAAGGCAAACAAGTAGAAGACAAAGAGCAGAATGAAGTCAGCATGAAGGAAGTCAAGAGGCTTCCTCAGGAGAGAACCAAGCCTCGATCTTCATCACCAGGGAAGAGATGGAGGCGATGATGAGAAGATAAGAGGAAATGATCCAGAATTTGCTTCAACAGATTAGGCAACTTGGAGCACAGAATCGAGGAGCAGATGGAGTTCAGAATGGAGCAAGACCAGCCGGCGTAGCACCAGGACTTGAAGGCACACACTTAGAGCATGTAGACCGAATCCCAGGGAGAGAGAGAGGGATCCGAGCAACCTGGTGGCGATAGAGGGATGAACGCTTAGCAAGGGGGGTAGACTCCCGAAAGTTCACACGGACTCGGGGGACAGGTCGAAGGCAGTAAACGAGGACTGCAGCTTGGAGAGAACGATAGATTGGCAGAGATGGTCAGACGAGCCATGAGAGGTGGGTTAGTAAACAGAGATCTCGAAGACGTGAACAGGAGT
This sequence comes from Allium cepa, assembly GCA_030765085.1. Lineage (NCBI taxonomy): Eukaryota > Viridiplantae > Streptophyta > Magnoliopsida > Asparagales > Amaryllidaceae > Allium > Allium cepa. The sequence continues at coordinate 84,645,712 of CM060928.1, read as the reverse complement.
CCTTTTTCTCCTGTTATTAGGATGGCTAGGAACCCTCCAGAATTCAAGTTACAATCACTGGAGATGTATGATGGGAGGACGGACCCTGAGGTCCACCTAACAAAGTACATGAGGCACATGGAAGTGCTGGGGGCATCATAAGAAGTCATGGCTCGGTGCTTTCCATTGTATCTGACAGATATCGTAGCATTACGGTTTAGGCAGCTGGAGAGCGGCTCCATAGGAACATGGGCAGATTTAACTGAGAGATTCATGAGGAAATTCAGGGTTCACATCGCAAGACCCAAGAATGTGATGAGTTTGGCAACTTTGAAGCAGAAAGCTGGAGAGTCTTTGAGGAGTTTTCTGACGCGGTTCAATGCGGCAGCAACATCGGTGGATCGGCCAGATCTAACCATGGTTATGATGGTAGCAGTGTCCGGAATAGCTGATGGCACAGAATTCAAAAATTGATTAACCAAAGATCCGCGTATGGATCTAGGAGAATTCTATCATGAGGCGGAAAAGTTTTTGTGACTGGAAGATGCTAGTGCAGAAAGAAAGGAAGGGATTGATGTTTTCGCAGTCAAAGGCGAAAATCCACCTGGAAAGGGTGCGGAGACTAGTAAAGGAAAAAAGAAAGGCTGAGAATAACGGTAACATGTCAAAACGGACACGGAGGGAGCCGCGATTCACCACTTACTCTGAGCTGAATGAGAGTTTGGAGCGAATCTATCAGGATACAAGAGAGCAAGTTCCCTATCATAGACCAATGCGAAGGGATCCAACTGTTGACGAGAGGAAATCTGACAAATATTGCTTGTTCCACGAACTGAACGGTCATAGCACAAACGACTGTAGACATCTGAAGGATGAGGTGGAAGGGCATACCAGGAACGGTATGCTACTTCAGTATGTAAGGAGGCGAGCTCCAGCGGTGGAGCTGGAGCGACCACCGTCTATTTCGGGTAGGGGTGACTCTGAACCGGGACACCGCATGATTACCAATTGATTGAAATAACGATGAACAAGTCGTAAACTTCTCACTAGCACAATTAAATCATTTACACGTGTATGAGATCGCGAACGATACTCAGGCATGCTCTGAATGATTATTAACCGTCTCGTAGTGAGAATTTACACTTTGACATCCTTGCTTTGCTTTTGTTTCATGTTGATTTGGAAATTTAGACTCTGCTTGTTTGGACATTTCTATTGTGAGATACGTATGATCATTACTTTGATATTTGCAATTCTGTGAAAGAATTTACTTGTATGTATATTGGATCGCGAACGTTCCGCGAGCACCTCTTGTATGGCGATGAACCGCCAAAGTCTTTGATTCGGAAACTCCCCCGAACATGGACTTCGGCATCGATAATACTAAGTCCCCCCTGGGCACACATAATTCGCCTCGAACGGCACACGATCGTGAACGATCACAATTTGTCTCGAACGACACACGATCGCGAATGATCACAATTCGCCTCGAACGACACACGATCGCGAACGATCATAATTTGCCTCGAACGGCACCCGACCGCGAATGGTCACGATTCACTTATTATGATATCCGACCTCGAACGGTCACAATCAGCCTTGAACGGCACTCGATCGCGAACGATTGACATTCGCCACGAACAGCATCCGACCGCGAACGATACCATGCTACCATCCTCCACGAACGACATACGACCGCGAACGGTCCCATTCCATCATTCGCCGCGAACGGCATCAACCGCGAATGGTCCCTATTCACCTCAAGTGGCGCACGATCCCGAACGATCGTCATTCGAGGTCATATGAAATTATCAAGTTCTTTACAAGTTGTTGGTAGGATATGAACATCCAGCTTGTGGAATTACAAAACACACCTTCCTACCGCAAGGCATGTTTTGGGGGGCAAATGTTATTCCGCTTTTTGGCAAAGCCGTGATAACAAAAGATTGATCGAAAACGAAAGACAGCTTGTTTCAAAGAATGGTTACACATTGCTTCGCTATGGATATCAATGAATTTTGTCCGAGCCCGAATCAGACTACAACTGATAGGACATGACAAACACGATTATAAAAGCCAGTGTTTCAAATTTCAGGTTAATCGGAGTGCGTATGAACGAGATATGATCGATGCAAGTTAGCCAAAGTATGTTGTTCGTATCCATCAGATTGTTGAGGATATGTCCATTTCGAATCTATCGGATTCGTATCCATCAATGTTTGTTTTGTTCGAATCCATCAGGTTCCACATACTTCAAACCGATTGAGTTCGAATCGATCAATAACATGATATCGATCAGTTCGAATCGATCAGTTTCGAATCGATCAAATGGGCATCGCCTCAACATGTTCGTATCCATTGAGTTTAGAGAAGTTCGATCCATCGTTCGTATCCATCGGGAAGTCATGCATTGGTCTATTCGAATCCATCAGATTCCTATCCACCAGGTTCGAATTGATGACGTTCGCATCGATCAACCCACACCGCTTCGCATCCATCGGTGACCCTACTTCGAGTCGATCGGTCTCGTATCCACCCTCAAGCACTGCTTCGTATCGATCGTCCCCGCATCCATCAACAGTGACAAGTCACTATTTCGTATCCATGAAATCTACCCTGTTCGTACCTACTCGGTTCGTTTCGATCCCGTTCGTGTCGATCAATGATTCGTATCCATCGATGCAAACTGGGTCGTGGCACTTGATACGAACAAGGCGAAATTCGTGGATACGAAGCGGTCAACTTGAAGCAAAAATAGGATCGATGCGAGGAGTGTGCGCCATGTCACTACAGTACCACGTGCTCCATCGAGTCGAACGGGATGGATACGATGGCATGGATTCGAAGACAGCAGGAAACGAAAATAACCATCTCGTATCGATCATATCTCACGATCCACTGGTCTAAATGCAACGAAATTTTCACAGAAGCTTCCATACAAGGTAAAGATTGCTCCCGCCAAGTTTCAGCTCGATTGGATCATTTTTTGATGGATACGAAATCACTTCGTATCGATCTCAGATCGAGTCGAAACTTGGTGGGGTCGGTCGCGTGGGCCCACTCACGTGCCAGAAAAAGTCTCCCGAAGTTTGAGCGAGATCTGAGCCTCCTACGCCTATAAATAGCACCCTGAAGCCTACAGAAAGGGGATATTTGGGCCATTCGACGTCCAGACTCTGCCGGATTCAATTCTACTCTTCATTACCGCTGTTGTAATCAGACTTCAAAGCTATCATCAATTGTAATCCGCTGTAATTGATTGAAATCATCAAGTGAATCAATAAAGACATAAACTTCAGAGTGGACGTAGGCAAGATCGTCGAACCACTATAAATCCTGTGTCATTTACTGCATTACTGTGAATTTTCTGAGTGATTTTAATACTTATTGTTCATCTGAGATCCGTGATTGTGAATAATTGACTATCGAGTGTTTGTGACCAATTTTGGCGCGAACAATTGTAACATATTATGTAACTAATATATATTTACGTATATAACAGTAGAACGTAAAATAAAGAACAAAATAGCTTGTATAATATATACTAACAATTACATTATATATAACATATCTATTCGTGCAGACCAAAACCTATACTTATATAGCTTATATATAAATTTATAACTAACATTATTACTATCACAATAATATACAACTGATACATAAGTTTGTATAAGCTTGTACAATATAATATGACTGATACTTTATAAAACACATAATGTAACATACATTTCAAGTCAATTATATATATAAACTGTAAATATGAACAAATATGTATTAATAAATAATATATATATTTAATAATATATATATATATTTAATAATATATATATATATATATTAGAATATATATATAAACTGTAAAACTAATATGTAATTAAATGTATAAACTTGTATATATACATACCAATATAAGCTACGACTATTATAAAATCAAAACATTATATGTACTTGTGTAACTTATATATATACTACTGTGACAACCTCATCTAAACTATATTTTAGAACAATATATATAAAATAACTTATGCGCATAGAAAAAGAATTGCAGGCTTTAAAACAACAGTCTGAGTTGATAAGATTTTAGCTAGCAATATATATAAAAACTGCACCAGACATAACTTTATAAACTTAGATATATCAATGAACAAATTCATATGTAACTCAAAAACTAAGATTTAGATATATAAGCTCACCAATAGTAAAGGTCATATTGAAATAAAAGCAACGACTTAGATCTTTTGTTATGATGGGTCTCGGCTGAACAAGTTTGGGTGGCGTGGCATATGAGGCCATTAGTGGCGTACGGCGGTGGTCCAGGCATGGGCGTTGGTGAGCCAGAGGGAGGAAGCGGGTGCTGTCATGGGATGTTAGAGTGGTGGTCGGGTTCTGAGGTTAAGGATGTGGCGATGGAGTGGGGATGTGAGCAGGTAAATGGTGGAGAAGATTTAAGCTTCTGCATATTTTTCATAATTTTCAAATGACAGAGCGACGAAACCAAAATAAAATATATTGCGCCAATTGGGAATAGAAAAGGTTAAAGCTGAATTCAAGGAAATATGAACAGTTAAGATTTGATTTCAGGTGGAATAATTCAAAGCTAAGGGTTGCTTGGATTACACGGCTAGCATTTGAAAGGACAAGGAACCAAAAGGTTCAAAATGGTACTGATACAATTGGCCGTTTGCGATTTCACCGCGTACCGGACACCGAAACGCATATATGAATATATTACGTTGATCAACAGGACGAGGCGATTAAAACGGTACACAAATTTCAGTGATACGATCATCCTATCAAAAGTCAATAATCGGTATCGAAAATGCTGCTAATTTGCCATAAATAAGATAAACGGAGCAACAACAGTCCAAATTTGGCGAAACCGAATATGATGTCTCACTCAAAAGATGATTTACAAATTTATTATGTAAAAATATTCAGGTTTGAAAAATAATATATTATCATCAATTTTAACTGATTTGAATTAAAATAAAATTTACACAAGAAAATAGACTTCAATATTATCTGATGAAATTTTACCATTTGCTATGTTTAAGTATCCATATATTAAATTTTATTTTCAAATTTAATTATTTAAAATTTCACAAAATTTTAATTAATTAAATTAATAAAACCACTAAAATTTACGGGTCGTTACACTATGTATTTGATACATGGAGCAAATATAAAATCCAAATTGATATCACTAAATGGTTGTTTAAGGTGTTCTCATGTATTTATAAAATACTAGAGAATTGTATATAGAAACAACGAACTTGTTATGATGGAATATTTGGACACAAACTTTTATACGTGATATTGAGTATAACATGTCAATAATAAAATTCAATTTAAAATCTTTAATTTGAAAACGTTTCAAAATAATAGTGATTGTGGTCGGTTCAACGAAATATTGAGAACATTAACTTGAATAGCACTACAATAAACCAATGTATATAGATATAATGCACAAATTTATAATTGAGCCAAAGGTGATTCCAAATGTTGAGAATCCATAATATTGTTGTAAGATAACAATGTTATGAAATTGGTCATGATAGAACTTAATGCTCACTAGATGTCGAAAGACATACTTCAAATCGTTCCACATGATAAAGGCAGTTTATTAGTGTCAAAGATAGTTAATTGAAAAAGTAGACAATTAAAACATAATAACATACCCATTCACCAAGGGACTGACCTAATTGGTTTTGAGAAAACTGATTGGAGAAGTGGGAATTAGATTCCATAATTGACCCCAAGTACAAGTGGGAGATTGATAGAGTTAGGGGTATGCCTTAGGGGCAATTATGTAATTTTGTACATATATCTAACTCATTGACCAATCTTATTCGAAATAAAAGGTATTTTCTTCCTATTGTAAACTTGATATGATGTGATTATATTAATTAATTAACTTGATTAAAAGTATATTTAATAGAAAAATCCATAAATTGTATATTTTGTGATAGTAGTAACAAAGTGTTGTAACCGTGAGTAATTTTTTCACAACGAAAAAATATACTGTTTTAAATGTTCCTAGTCAAGATGCATCGAGACTGGATATCGTTGTATCCGTTGAGACTGGAGTACGCAATGGTCTCCAAATTTTAGGCAGTGTATTACTCATGACCGCTGGGCACACCAAGGTGTTACGTACTAATAGTTATTGGATAACTATGGAACTACTCACTCAATATTTTTCTGTTGGTTAATAAAACTAAGGTCAAACAGAAAATATCGATGCGACTAATTTACACAGTTCTCTCAACTTGAGAGTACCTTGGATCTTCAATATGAAAGCTCCGCTTAGAATATAGCCAAATCATGTCATGACGTCCATCGAGTGACTATAGTTGGGTCGAGTGGAAGTATTGGAAGTGAAGCACTATTCAAGAGAGGACTCATCTCCTCAATTATATGCAAGTTAGTATCACAGTCAACTCAAGTCAACTCAAAGTCAAAGTCTTTGTCCAGAGTATTTCGGTTAATAATAATAATTATTATTGAACCAAGGACTTTATATTTGGACTATAAAGTTGAATATGGATGAGGTTGGAATTTTGACCATTATCAAATTCCATAAGTCCAAAGTGATATAGTTTTGATGAAGAGAATTAGTGTAAAAAAATGCCGCAACCGGGTAACGCTTATTAAACTAAAATTGGATTTTTACCAAAAATGAGTAAGCGATAAGTCAGCCATAATGTCACACCACTTGCTAAGTGAAGTGGAATGTTAACATAAAATAGTTCGATGTTAATCGCTGACCAAATTTACACCCAAGAGTTACACAGCCAAAATGATGAATTCCCTTAAGATCGAACGATTTAATTAGTTTATAATTATTATAAATTAATTAATATTTATGAAATACTAATTATAAAATTTGAATATGATTTGCAAAATAAATAATGATATATATATATATATATATATATATATATATATATATATATATATATTTATAACAGTTATAAATATGTCGATCGATATACAATATTGATAAGCGATTAAATTAGATTTAATTGCATAGTATTTTGGCTTTGGCTTAGATGGGTTTAAGGCCCATCAGTAGAGCTGCCAAATTTTGGTTTTGGGAAGGTCTAGGGGTGGCTAAAACATAGGAAATCAGCTTAAAGATAATTGGTTGGAATCAAGTGAGAATGACTAAAAGGGTTTTCCTCATGTTCAACATTTGGAGAGCGTTACATACTCCAGTCTCAACAGATACATTGATATCCAGTCTCGATGCATCTTGATTAGGGACATTTAAAATAGTATATTATTTAAAATAGTATATTTGTTTTGTTGTGATAAATTACTCACGGTTACAACACTTTATAACTACTACCACAAAATATATCATTTGTGGATTTTTCTATTAAATATACTTTTAGTTAAGTTAATTAATCAATGTAATCACATTATATCAAGTATATAATAGGAAGAAAATACCTTTTATTTTGAATAAGATTGGTCAACGAGTTAGATATATGTAACAAATTACATAATCGCCCCTAAGGCATATCCCTAACTCTATCATTATGAAAGAGTGTTCAAACATAAAATTCATAAGTGATATTGAGTATAATACGTCAATAATAAATTCAAAATAATAACCTTTAAGTTGGAAATGTTCCAAATGGAAGAGATTGTGGCCGATTCATTGACTTGTATCACCGTAATAAAACCAATGTATACATGTAATAAATGCACAAATTTATAACCGAGCCATGGGTGATTCTAAATATTGAGAATCCCATAACATTGTTATAACATAACTATGTCATGATACAGTTCGTAATAGGACTTAGAGCTCACTAAAATTCGAAAGACATACTTCGAATTATTTCACATGATAAACGTAGTTTATCAACGTCGGAGAGAGTTAATCGACAGAGTAGATGTTTAAAACATAATAGCATACCCTTTCACTAAGGGAACGACCCAATCGGTTTTAAGAAAACCGATTCAAGAAGTTGGAATAAGATTTCATAATTGACTCCAAGTGGAATTAGGAGATTGATAGAGCTAGGGGTACGCTCTAGAGGCAATTATGTAATTTGTTACATATATCTAAGTTAATAACCAATCTTGTTCGAAATCAAAGGTATTTTCTTTCTATTATATACTTGATATAATAAGGTTACATTAATTAATTAATTTAATGAAAAGTATATTTAATAGAAAATCCATAAATGGTATGTTTTATGATAGTACTTACAAAGTGTTGTAACCCTAAGTAATTTATCACAATAAAAATAAATACACCATATTAAATGTCTCTAGTCAAGGTGCATCAAGGTTGATATCGTTGTATCCATTGAAACAAAAGAATGTAACACTCTAACAATGTTGGACAGTGTATTACTCATGACTTTTGGGGCATCTAGAGGTTACGTACTTATTGTTATCGGATAACTATGGAACGACTCACTCGATAGTTTTTTGTTGGTTAATGTTACAAAGGTCAAACATAAACTATTGATAAGACTGATTTACACAGTACTCTTGACTTGAGAATACCGTGGATCATCAATATGAAAGCTCTGCTTTGATTATAGTCAAATCATGGTATGGCTGTGATATTCCGGAATTTTTGGCAATATAAATTTAATAATCTGTGTTAAAATTAAATTGATTTGATAATATTGTTAATAATAAATTGATTTAATAATCTTCTTTAATAAATATTTAAATGGGTGATTTTATCTTTTAAAAGCTAATTAAATTGTTTTCTATTTATAATGTGTGTATATATATTTGTATATATTGTAAATAGATAAACTTTGTTTTAAATTTAATTAATAAAGGCATGTTTTCTAATTCTAATATTTTTGGTAATCTGGAAATTTGGTTAATTTAATATTAAGCTATTAAATAAATAATCATATGGCTTTAAAATACTTAAGATAAAAGTTTAATTTGTTTAAAATGATTCTAGCTTAAGTTTTAATTTAAACAATAAGGTTGTTTTGTTCTTTTTAAATATAGCTCGATAAAATAAGTGATTTATTAATAAAGAGATAGATTCTTTTATAAATTATTTTAATTTAATAATGAGATATATTTAAATAATATTAATGTAATGTCTTTACAAATGGATTTTTAAATATAAATAGAAATTGTTATTTCAAATTTATATATATGTGTGTGTAATTTGAAAGAAAGCTATGATTTGAAAATTTAAAATAAAGTCTTTCTAAAGTATTTAAGATAAAATAAATCTTGTAAATATTTAAACATAAGTATAAATCAAATATATAGTTATAAACATATGTATAAATACATAAACATAAGAAACTATGATATTAACATAAGTATAAAAATAAATAATAAGTAAATTAAGTATTTGATAGTTTAAGTTTAAAAATAAAAGAGAAATAAAAATAAGCAATAGAACTAAATACTTAAGTTAAAATTTGTAACAATAACTAAAACAAAAGTATATATAATTACTTAGGGAATAAGATAGGCAGGTAAGTAAAATATGGCTGTAAAATAAATATGTAGAACAAGAAAAAAATAATATTATGTACCTAAAGTAATAAAGTATAACCAGACAAAGTAATTTGTATGTTGCCTGTAAAAAATGCAAGGCAAGAACAAAGTGTAAAAGAAATATGTATATGCCTCTGAAGTTTAGTATGCAAGAACAAGGAAAGAAATAGGACAAAAAGGAAAATATCTACATACAAACTAAGATATATATATATATATATATATATATATATATAACAAAAAGGACATTTCATTTAATACTAGAACAACATTTGGTCAACTCAAAATGTATGAAAATCATTTCAGCCTCCAAAATAAGAATCTTGCCTGGTAAGATAAAGGAAACAAATCTCTGAACAAAACTGAAAATACCTAAACCAGTAACACCTACCCCCTTATACAAACTCCTTTCTATATATACATACACACATATATATATATATATATATATATATATTCTTATTTCTATTCGTTCATCACAACATAGCTAACCAGAAACATAAGTAAGTTTTTCTTTTTTTACAAACTTAAACTGCATCAAACAAATGCAAAGATGATTTAGAGGAAGATCAAAGAAAAACAGTTTACAATTTTAAAGGTTCAATCTGTTTTCAAACAAGAAGTTCTCTGTCCATCTTCTCAAATCAACAGTGAGTAACATCACAATCTAAAAATATTTTAAGTACATTTGTTCTATTGCATGTTCTCTCTGAAGTTTAGATTATTTGTGAGTATTTTTTTTTAAATACATCTCTGTGATTGTGTATGAATATATTGGTAAGCATTTCTGTGTACCTCTCTGTTTTGACTCCAGGCTTGAATCCTCATCAAAATTCAATTGCTCTTGATCCAAACTTTGTTGAGGCATAAGTCTTAAACAAAGTATGTTTGTTAGATCATAGATTTTAGTAAAAAAAAAACTGGTTTAAGTTAAAATAACTTAGTATTGTTTCTGGAGACATTAAACGTAGTGTAGACTTAAATTAAGACAAGAATATTTTGTCATGGTTTATAAATTCAGGTTTATGAATCAAATACTAATACCAAAATTTGATTTTTAAAACTAAAATGGAAGTTTTTTGTAAAGGGGTTTGTGTGTATTTCTGGTTTAACCAGAAATCAGAATTTTTGAGATTTCTAATGATCTCTGAAATTTGGGAGGTCGTGAATCATTCTGGAGGTAGATGAATGATCGGTGAGTGGAGGAAAATTTTCAGTTTGGTGTTCAGATCACTATGTTGATGATGGTGAATGATTTCTGTTCTTAACCCTAGTTTTTATTGTGTTTGGTGTATTGATCACCATGTCTGTTTGGATTGATCGAGTGTAGCAAGGTTTTGGGTAATGGAAGTAGACATGTAGAGGAAGACGATGCCGGAGTTTCAGAACCTACGGTGGTCGGAATTTTGTAAGCGAGGCGATGACAGGTTTTGAGGCGGTGATGCTATTGTATTTCCAGGTTTCGGGTTTTGACTCGAATTCGTTTTCGAGTCGACTTGGAGGCGATCTGACGATCGAGTTGGTGTTTGGAGGTGTTAGTAGATGAGGGATGATTGGAGTCGACCAAGTCTACCGTGCACGGTGTGTTGTTCTGATGAGGGTTGTTTGGGTTTTGCTGTGGGATTTTGTGTCTCGAGTTGATGGGTATGTTGACTCGAAGTAGATAGGTGCTCTGCTCGGGGAAGTAAAGTATTGAACTCGAAGCAAGTAGTTGTTGACTTGGGTTAAATTTTGCCATAGGTTTTTACAGGAAACCTGTTATCCTGTTTTAAAATTTTAAAATAGAATCTAAAAGCTAAGATTAAATGAAAAGCAAAGATTAAAAATAAGTTTAAATCCAAGTTTATCTGGTTCAAGTTAGTTTTGAATCTTAATTTAACAATAAATAAAGTCTTTATTTAAGTTGTTTTAACTACTTTAAAAAGGCTTAAGTAGTTTGGATTTTTAAAGAGAAGTTTAAATTGTAAGTGAAGTTTAAAATCAAAGATTTAAATCTGGATTCAAATATAAATTTGAATCTTAGTCTTGAAATAAAAGAAAGTTTTTAAATTTAAGTTGTTTTAACAAATTTAAATGATAAAGTGAATTTTTTAATTGATTTGAATTTAAATGGAATTGGGTTTTAAATTCTTTTAATCTTCTATTATAAGATAAATAATTCTTTAACTTGTGAAATTAAATGGGTTTTTTTAAAATTGTTTTAAACTTGTTAAAGTTAATTTTTTTTCATTTTAAATCCTAAATTTAAAATGAAGTTTAAAAAGTAAATTTAAATTCCTTGTTAATGATAATTTGATCATTTATAAGAAAAATGTTTTTATAATTGAAGATTTAATGATTTTCATTTATTAAATTAATTAAAATGGATAATTAATGATTTAGATTAATTTAGTAATTAAAATTTTAAATTAGTTAATAAAGGTATAAGTCAATTAATTTAGGATAAATTAATTGGTAATTAAGGATCATTAATTAAATAGGCTTTGAATTTTTAATCAACTAATTATATAATTAAAGATTAATTAATGGATTATTAAAGATAAAAATGAATTTGTAATTAGTAATGAATAAATCTAAGTTAATTACTTAAGAAAGTAATTGAAGAATTGTTAATAGTTAATGAAGGTCATTAACTAGGATTATTTAATAATTAATTAGTATGATTAATTTTTAATAATTAATTAGATTAATTAATTTAAGATGAAACTGTAAATTGTTTAAGTATAATTACTTAAATGAAAGTAATTAAGGAATTAATTACTCATTGTAATTAATTCAGTTTAATATGAATTGTATAAGTTAATTAATTAAGTCTAATTAATTTAAACAACCATTTGATGATGTGATAAGTATAATTACTTAGGGAAGTAATTAATGGTAATTATTGGATGTAATTAACTGGGGATGATTTAAATGATGGAAATTTGAGTATAATTAAATTGTATAATTAATCAAGGGATTAATTTAAAGAAAATTAATTAAGAAGTAATTAATTTATTTGATGGAGTAATTAAGGGAAGTTAATTACTGAATGGTATTAATTAGGGGTGATTAATAAATGTGTTTTAATTGAAAATTAATTATTTAGGGTAATTAATTTAAATTGGATAATTAAATAAAATGTAATTAGAAATCATTAATAAATATAATTTAATTATATAATTAAGGGTTGATCAATTAAGATCAATTAATCAATAATAAGTGATTAAAGAGTAATAAATTAGTGTAATTAAAGATTAATGTAATTAATTAAAGATTAATTTATGAAGTAATTAGAGGTTAATTTCTGTTTTTAGTTAAGGATAGTTAATTTGTGAAAATAATTAAAGGATAATTACTTGAATGTAATTAAAGACAATTAATCAAGGATGATTAATTAAATTGAATAATTGGATGATGATAAATTAATTGATTGATAATTGATTAATAGTGATATAAGCAAGATTTAGAATGGTGAAGTAATTAATTTAATTTACTTTAAATTAATTAGAGATGCAAGTAATTAATTTAATTCATTTTAAATTAATGGTTTGATTACTAATCATCGCTTATGTATGGATGGATGATATTGTTTACCTTGAATGGTTTAAATATGAGATAAATGATGCTGTGTGAAATGTATGCTTTGATTTAAGTAGGATGATAATATGGATTATCGGTTGGATGATAATATGGATTATCTATTTATAGGGATAATATGAATTATCTGTTTATGATGATAATGTTGATTATCTATTGTGATATTGTGAATTATCTATTTGTATGTATATGGATAATTGAATTGTTTTAAACTTTAAAACAACTTGGCCTTAAAAGATGGCGTTTTGGATTTCAATGAGACCGGGATCGGGGTTCCATATTTGGACATCCGAAAACCACATCGATCCAAATTAACAATAGGTCGTGAATCTGAAGTGAAGTGAAGATTCAGAGTGCAAGGGCTGTCGTCGTTAACTCTGAGGGTGATTCCAAAATGAGTGTAACGAGATAATGCCATCGGTTTCGTTCAAACCCGAAACGAACTTGTGGATTGAATGCTTTCAGAACATCGTAAGGTGGGCGATGAGCATTCTAAGAGATGTGTTCTCTAAAGGTAATCGTAGCCTCAAGCCTCATCAACCGGGAATGGCTAAAACAGGGGAGGTTCAGCAAGGTTAGGTGGGTCATGCCCAAGCAGGACGAGATTTTCCCCTATCTGGATGTCCCTTTTTATTTCGGCTGTGTGGGCAGTTTTGAGCTCCATCTTCCAGGGTTATCTTGTTCAGGACTGTTCAGTAAGGAATGGTTCCGGCCTTGTGTTGCAGGGGAGTTAGGGTGGCTCCTCGGTACGGTGATCTAGGCCACGTATTGTGACGGGCGGTACCCCAGTAGCCCTGCTATTGATGGAAACCCATTTTCCCTACGAGACCCTACGGTTTTGGTTTGTATTACCCACTTTTGTGGCTAGTAGCTGGAATTTAATGAATGTAACAATTTCGGGTACTTTCTATTTACTTGAAAACCCTAGACCCTATTATAATATCACCGAATTTCTTATAAAATGATTTGGTTAGCATAAGGTAAAAACTTACTTATGTTTATGTGTGGGAGGTCTTACGTGATACCTTTTGTTTTCAAAGGTTTTTCAAAATTAAGCAATTTTAACCTGTTACTCACACCAGACCCATGTCTGACTCGGAGTTTATTTCTGTTTTTCCTAAACTCTCGGGTACTCAAATTTTTACGAGTAGCCAAGGGATTCAGGTTAGCTTTGACGAATTCTGGAGGAGCAATGGAGCAGGAGGCTTCTGCGTTGTATATTTATATTTAGTATTCCGCTGTGTTGGTATCTCTGTGTTGTGTTGTGTATTGAATTGTATAACTAGACAGGTCTTTATAACTGTCTAGTATGTGATGCATTATCTGTGAAACTCTGATTGATGTTGTATATTATGTAATATTTATGTGAGTAATATAATTTACTCGTTCCGCTGTTGAGATTCTAATGTTGTTTTTTCTTTCTTCCCTATCTTTTCTCTTTTCTATCCCTTTCTTTCTTCAAGATGATACGGTTTTCTGTGGTGAGAAAGCTCGGGTCGCCACAGTTGGTATCAAGCGCTAGGTTAAACAAATACCTAGGCTCTTGAGTGATTTCTTTCTTGAGAGAGTGTATTTGTAATTTTGATATATATATATATATATATATTTCTACCTTCTTGTTGGGTTAGTTGTTCGGGTTTTCCAATATAAGTTATAAAGGTAGATAGGGTAGTGTTGTGTGTAACACGACTACCAATGGTTGGAGTTTGAATGTTTGAGGATGAAAGTGTATCTGTTGAGACTGTAGACCTAATACCATCTCGAGTGAGCTTTGGGTGGTGTAGAGATTTCATCGATCTTTGAAGGAAACCTGTTAAGGTTCGGAGTTCATCTTTGAAGTGTAAGTTTGGATGAGCTAGAGTTTGGATCTCTCGGTTTGGTAGAAGCAAGTCATGATATCTTGATACCTCAGGATGTAGTAGCTATGTGATTAGACACAGTGACTAGGGATGTCTCCGAAGTTGTTTCTTTGGAACAAGTTAAGGAAGTGTGACTGCTTCGGTGTTGTGGCTGAGTTCAGTAGGGTGTTTTTGTTTGGTTTGTGGTCCGAGTTCTCGAAGAGCTTTGGATTAGGAATTCCTTGGCATTGATGTCAATAGTGTTGCTCAGAGTGTTTTGTGTGCCGTAAAGGAGATCTTCTGGTTAGCAGTTTTTCTTGAGGTAATTTCAGGAGCAGCAGAGTGGTTCCATTTCCTTGATTGGCTAGATAAGCGTAAGCTGTACTGATTGGTAAAGAGAGAACAGTTTTTCTTTGGAAATGGGCTGGATTGATCACAAAAGTGACTTGCGATAGTTGAGTGTTCTCTTGGGTTGTCAGAGATTTTTCTGGATGTCTTCAGGAAGTCAGAGTTTTGTCCGCATCTGGAGATTGAATTTTCCTATAGACTGGATTCCAGAAGTGGTACCGGAGGTTCAGCTTAGTAGTAGGATGGTTTTTGGAGAGAGAGTTTGGTGAAGCAACTCATGTTTTGGAGGAACTTCTGAGTTTCTTTTATGGATCTGTTGAACCATAGTTCTGAGATGTGTTGTCCAGTTTGTGCTCGTGATCATCATCAACATTTTCATCTGCTCAGTCAGAGTTGCGCAGTGGAAGCATAGCGGTAGCTGTTTAGTTTGGAAACTGGAAATTGCAGTGTTTTGGATTAGAGAGTTCGTGCAGGAAATTTTTCAGGATCTGAGGCCAGATGGGGAGTGCATCTGTTTTATCTTTTCCAGATGGGAGAAATGAGATCAGTCTTCTAATTTTGGAATAAAGTTATGTTCTGATTTTTGGATTGATCTTGCGTGGATCATTTTCTTGGATTGTTTTTGGTTCAGTTTGTTTCTAAGAGCATCAACAAAGGTTGAGCTAATAAGGAAGGATGTTGGCAGCCCATGATCATCAGAAGAGTTTTGTGAATAAGAGACGGGGAATTTGGAATTCGAAGTTAGAGACTTCATTATTGTTGGTGTTTTCTCCGATCCATGGAAGCTATAAGATTGGGTAAGACTGGGAAGCTAGCTCCGAGATATTTGGATCTTTTTCTGTTGTTCTTCTTAGGGTTAGTGTTTGGTATTCAGGAGTGAATTACCAGTTTGGATAACTGGAATTCAGAGTGTTTCACGTATCTCTGAGAGAGTACGTATAAGATCTATCTCTGGTTGTAGAACCAGCAGTTCAAGGAGTTTTGGTTGTTGAATCAGACTTGAGTTTGGTCTGATATCTTGATTTGTTTTGTAGATCTAGATGAGTGGAAGCTCTGTAGCTTAGTAGTATTGATTGTTTGGATTCTATAGAGCGAGTATCCCGGTATTTATACTTGGGAAACTCGAGAAAATTCTATCCAAAATTTTATCTGGATAATTAGATTTTTTTGATTGGATGAATGGGTTGCTATAGTTGTTAGCGTATGATTGATATATGCTTGTGTTTTAAAATTAAATCATTAATTGGATTATTAAATTACCTTTGTTTTAAATTTCGGGGACGAAATTCTTTTAAGGGGGGAGAATTGTGATATCCCGGAATTTTTGGCAATATCAATTTAATAATCTATGTTAAAATTAAATTGATTTGATAATATTGTTAATAATAAATTGATTTAATAATCTTCTTTAATAAATATTTAAATGGGTGATTTTATATTTTAAAAGCTAATTAAATTATTTTCTATTTATAATGTGTGTGTGTATTGTAAATAGATAAACTTTGTTTTAAATTTAATTAATAAAGGCATGTTTTCTAATTCTAATATTTTTGGTAATTTGGAAATTTGGTTAATTTAATATTAAGCTATTAAATAAATAATCATATGGCTTTAAAATACTTAAGATAAAAGTTTAATTTGTTTAAAATGATTCTAGCTTAAGTTTTAATTTAAACAATATGGTTGTTTTGTTCTTTTTAAATATAGCTCGATAAAATAAGTGATTTATTAATAAAGAGATAGATTCTTTTATAAATTATTTTAATTTAATAATGAGCTATATTTAAATAATATTAATGTAATGTCTTTACAAATGGATTTTTAAATATAAATAGAAATTGTTATTTCAAATTTATATATATATGTGTGTGTGTGTGTGTGTAATTTGAAAGAAAGCTATGATTTGAAAATTTAAAATAAAGTCTTTCTAAAATATTTAAGATAAAATAAATCTTGTAAATATTTAAACATAAGTATAAATCAAATATATAGTTATAAACATATGTATAAATACATAAACATAAGAAACTATGATATTAACATAAGTATAAAAATAAATAATAAGTAAATTAAGTATTTGATAGTTTAAGTTTAAAAATAAAAGAGAAATAAAAATAGGCAATAGAACTAAATACTTAAGTTAAAATTTATAACAATAACAAAAACAAAAGTATATATAATTACTTAGGGAACAAGAGCATAGGCAGGCAAGTAAAATATGCCTGTAAAATAAATATGTAGAACAAGCAAAAGAAAATATTGTGCACCTAAAGTAATAAAGTATAACCAGACAAAGTAATTTGTATGTTGCCTGCAAAAGATGCAAGGCAAGAACAAAGTGTAAAAGAAATATGTATATGCCTATGAAGTTTAGCATGCAAGAACAAGGAAAGAAATAGAAAAAAAGGAAAATATCTACATACAAACTAAGATATATATAAAACATAAAGGACATTTCATTTAATACTAGCACACCATTTGGTCAACTCGAAATGTATGAAAATCATTTCAGCCTCCAAAATAAGAATCTTGCCTGGTAAGATAAAGGAAACAAATCTCTGAACAAAACTGAAAATACCTAAACCAGTAACACCTACCCCCTTTTACAAACTCCTTTCTATATATATATATATATATATATATATATATATATCTTCTTATTTCTATTTGTTCATCACAACATAGCTAACCCGAAACATAAGTAAGTTTTTCTTTTTTTACAAACTTAAACTGCATCAAACAAAAGCAAAGATGATTTAGAGGAAGATCAAAGAAAAACAGTTTATAGTTTTAAAGGTTCAATCTGTTTTCAAACAAGAAGTTCTCTGTCCATCTTCTCAAATCAACAGTGAGTAACATCACAATCTAAAAATATTTTAAGTATACTTGTTCTGTTGCATGTTCTCTCTGAAGTTTAGATTATTTGTGAGTATATTTTTTTTAAATACATCTCTGTGATTGTGTGTGAATATATTGGTAAGCATTTCTGTATACCTCTTTGTTTCGATTCCAGGCTTGAATCCTCATCAAAATTCAATTGCTCTTGATCCAAACTTTGTTAAAGCATAAGTCTTAAACAAAGTATGTTTGTTAGATCATAGATTTTAGTAAAAAAAAACTAGTTTAAGTTAAAATAACTTAGTATTGTTTCTGGAGATATTAAACATGGTGTAGACTTAAATTAAGACAAGAATAATTTGTCATGGTTTATAAATTCAGGTTTATGAATCAAATACTAATAACCAAATTTGATTTTTAAAACTAAAATGGAAGTTTTTAGTAAAGGGGTTTGTGTGTATTTCTGGTTTAACCAGAAATCAGAATTTTTGAGATTTCTGATGATCTCTGAAATTTGGGAGATCATGAATCATTCTGGAGGTAGATGAATGATTGGTGAGTGGAGGAAAATTTTCAGTTTGGTGTTCAGATCACTGTGATGATGATGGTGAATGATTTTTGTTCTTAACCCTAGTTTTTACTATGTTTGGTGTATCGACCACCACGGCTGTTTGGATTGATCGAGTGTAGCAAGGTTTTGGGTGATGGAAGTAGACGTGTAGAAGAAGATGATGCTGGAGTTTCAGAATCTACGGTGGTCGGAATTTTGCAAGCGAGGCGATGACAGGTTTTGAGGTGGTGATGCTATTGTATTTCCAGGTTTCGGGTTTTGACTCGAATTCGTTTTCGAGTCGACTTGGAAGCGATCGGAAGATCGAGTTGGTGTTTGGAGGTGTTAGTAGATGAGGGATGATCGGAGTCGGCCAAGGCTACCGTGCACGTGCACGGTGTGTTGTTCTGATGAGGGTTGTTTTGGTTTTGCAGTGGGATGTTGTGTCTTGAGTTGATGGGTATGTTGACTCGAAGTAGCTAGGTGCTCTGCTCGGGGAAGTAAAGTATTGAAACTGAAGCAAGTAGATGTTGCCTCGGGTTAAATTTTGCTACAGGTTTTTACAGGAAACCTGTTATCCTGTTTTAAAATTTTAAAATAGAATCTAAAAGCTAAGATTAAAGATAAGTTTAAAATCCAAGTTTATCTGGTTCAAGTTAATTTTGAATCTTAATTTAAAAATAAATAAAGTCTTTATTTAAGTTGTTTTAACTACTTTAAAAAAGCTTAAGTAGTTTGTAAAGAGAGGTTTAAATTGTAAGTGAGGTTTAAAATCAAAGATTTAAATCTGGATTCAAATATAAATTTGAATCTTAGTCTTGAAATAAAAAAAAAAGTCTTTAAATTTAAATTGTTTTAACAAATTTGAATGATAAAGTGAATTTTTTAATTGATTTGAATTTAAATGGAATTGGGTTTTAAATTCTTTTAATCTTCTATTATAAGATAAATAATTCTTTAACTTGTGAAATTAAAAGGGTTTCTTTTGAAATTGTTTTAAACTTGTTAAAGTTAATTTGTTTACATTTTAAATCCTAAATTTAAAAAGAATTTAAAAAGTAAATTTAAATACCTTGTTAATGATAATTTTTTTATAATTGAAGATTTAATGATTTGTAATTATTAAGTTAATCAAAATGGATAATTAATGATTTGGATTAATTTAGTAATTAAAGGTTTAAATTTGTTAATTAAGGTATAAGTCAATTAATTTAGGATAAATTAATTGGTAATTAAGGATCAGTAATTAAATAGGATTTGAATTTTTAATTAAATAATTAAATAATTAAAGATTAATTAATGGATTATTAAAGATAAAAATGAATTAATAATTACTAATGAATAAATCTAAGTTAATTACTTAAGAAAGTAATTAAAGAATTGTTAATAGTTAATGAAGGTCATTAACTACGATTATTTAATAATTAATTAATATGATTAATTTTTAATAATTAATTAGATTAATTAATTTAAGATGAAACTGTAAATTATTTAAGT
This sequence comes from Allium cepa, assembly GCA_030765085.1. NCBI lineage: Eukaryota > Viridiplantae > Streptophyta > Magnoliopsida > Asparagales > Amaryllidaceae > Allium > Allium cepa. Next base: position 84,625,579 of record CM060928.1, on the reverse strand, counting down.
ATAATTACTTAAATGAAAGTAATTAAGGAATTAATTACTCATTGTAATTAATTCAGTTTAATATGAATTGTTTAAGTTAATTAATTAAGTTTAATTAATTTAAATAACCATTTGATGATGTGATAAGTATAAATACTTAGGGAAGCAATTAATGGCAATTATTGGATGTAATTAACTGGGGATGATTTAAATGATGGAAGTAATTTGAGTATAATTACTTTGTATAATTAATCAAGGGATTAATTTAAATAAAATTAATTAAGGAGTAATTAGTTTATTTGATGGAGTAATTAAGGGAAGTTAATTATTGAATGGTATTAATCTGGGGAGATTAATAAATGTGTTTTAATTGAAGAAAAATTACTTAGGGTAATTAATTTAAATTGGATAATTAATTAAAATGTAAATAGAAATCATTAATAAATATAATTTAATTATGTAATTAGGGGTTGATCAATTAAGATTAATTAATCAATAATAAGTGATTAAAGAGTAATAAATTAGTGTAATTAAAGATTAATGTAATTAATTAAAATTAATTAATTTATGAAGTAATTAGAGGTTAATTTCCGTGTTTAGTTAAGGATAATTAATTTGTGAAAATAATTAAAGGATAATTACTTGAATGTAATTAAAGACAATTAATCAAGGATGATTAATTAAATTGAATAATTGGATGATGATAAATTAATTGATTGATAATTGATTAATAGTGATGTAAGCAAGATTTAAAATGGTGAAGTAATTAATTTAATTTACTTTAAATTAATTAGATATGCAAGTAATTAATTTAATTCATTTTAAATTAATGGTGTGATTACTAATCATTGCTTATGTATGGATGGATGATATTGTTTACCTTGAATGGTTTAAATATGAGATAAATGATGCTGTGTGAAATGTATGCTTTGATTTAAGTATGATGATAATATAGATTATCTGTTGGATGATAATATGGATTATCTGTTTATAGGGATAATATGGATTATCTGTTTATGATGATAATGTTGATTATCTATTATGATATTGTGAATTATCTATCTGTGTGTATATGGACAATTGAATTGTTTTAAACTTTGAAACAACTTGGCCTTAAAAGAAGGCGTTTTGCATTTCGATGAGACCGTGATCGGGGTTCCATATTTGGACATCCAAAAACCACATCGATCCAAATTAATGATAGGTCGTGAATCTGAAGTAAAGTGAAGATTCAGAGTGCAAGGGTTATCGTCGTTAACTCTGAGGGTGATTACAAAATGAGTGTAACGAGATAATGCCTTCGGTTTCATTCGAACCTGGAATGAACTTGTATGGATTGAATGCTTTCAGAACATCGTCATGTGGGCGACGAGCATTCTAAGAGATGTGTTCTCTAAAGGTAATCGCAGCCTCTAGCCTCATCAACCGGGAATGGCTAAAACAGGGGAGGTGCGGCAAGGTTAGATGGGTCATGCCCAAGCAGGACGAGATTTTCCCATGTCTATATGTCCCTTTTTATTTCGGCTGTGTGGGAAGTTTTGAGCTCCATCTGCCAGGGCTATCTTGTTCAGGACTGTTCAGTAAGGAATGGTTCCGGCCTTGTGTTGCACAGGAGTAAGGGTGGCTCCTCGGCATAGTGATCTAGGCCACGTACTGTGACGGGCGGTACCCCAATAGCCCTGCCATTGATGGAAACCCATTTTCCCTACGAGACCCTACGGTTTTGGTTTGTATTACCCACTTTGTGGCTAGTAGCTGGAATTTAATGAATGTAAAAATTTCGGCTATTTTCTATTTACTTGAAAACCCTAGACCCTATTATAATATCACTGAATTTACTATAAAATAATTTGGTTAGCGTAAGGTAAAAACTTACCCATGTTTATGTGTGGGAGGTCTTACGTGATACCTTTTGTTTTCAAAGGTTTTTCAAAATTAAGTAACTTTAACCTGTTACTCACACCAGACCCATGTCTGACCCGGAGTTTATTTTTGTTTTTCCTAAACTCTCGGGTACTCAAATTTTTACGAGTAGCCAAGGGATTCAGGTTAGCTTTGACGAATTCTGGAGGACCAATGGAGCAGGAGGCTTCTGCGTTGTATATTTATATTTAGTATTCCACTGTGTTGGTGTCTCTATGTTGTGTTATGTATTGAATTGTATAACAAGACAGGTGTTTATAACTGTCTAATATGTGATGTATTATCTGTGAAACTCTGATTGATGTTGTATATTATTTAATATTTATGTGATTAATATAATTTACTCGTTTCGCTGTTGAGATTCTAATGTTGTTTCTTCTTTCTTCTCTATCTTTTCTCTTTTCTATCCCTTTCTTTCTTCAAGATGATACGACTTTCTGTGGTGAGAAAGCTCGGGTCGTCACAACGGCGTTCCATCGGGAGACTATAGTTGAGTCGAGTGGAAGTATTGTAAGCGAAGCATTATTCAAGAGTGGATTCATCTCCTCGGTTATATGATGTTAGTATCATGGTCAACTCAAGTCAATTCAAAGTCAAAGTCTCTAGCCATAGTATTTCAGTTAATAATAATTGTTATATTGTACGAAGGACTTTGCGTTTGGACTATAGGGTTGAATATGGATGATATTGGAATTTTAACCATTACAAAATTCCATAAGTCTAAAGTGATACAGTTCCGACGAAGAGAATTGGTGTAAAAATATGTCACAACTGGGTAACGCTTATTAAACTAAAATTAAATTTCACCAAAATCGAGTAAGTGATAAATTTGGCCATAATGTCACACCACCTACTGAGTGACATGTGAACGTTAACATTCGAATAGTTTGATGTTAATTGCTGATCGAATCTATACCCAAAAGTTACCCAACCGAAATGATGAATTCTCTTTTGGCCAAACAATTTAACTAATTTTTAATTGTTATAAATTAATTAATATTTATAAAATATTGATTATTAAATTTAAATATGATTTTAGAAATTAACAGTGTTATATATATGTATAATAGTTATAAATATATCAATCGATTTGAGATATCGATAACAGGTTAAATTGAATATAATTGTATATATTTAATTTAGGTTAAATGGGCTAATGGCCTAATGATTGTTTGAGGGTTAGGATCAACTGTTATAACATGGGTATGGGGCGACAAAATCAAGCTAATTGGTTTGGAGATGTACGGTTAAGATTAAGGGAGAAAGAGTATTAGATATTTTCTAACTTTCTCTCTTGTTCAAACTATTTATATAATGATCTCAAAACCTAATTCATAAGTTTTTTGCTACCTCTTTCACCTTCTTCCCGGCCGAATACAACACCTTAAATAGCTCTAAATTTCATACCAAATTTAATTTAAATTAGAGACAATTTGATAGTCAGAAGGTCGGTGATTCTAGACAAGCAATCTAACGAATCGAGGAATTTCAGAGATAGAGAACTCATCCTTTCAACGTGGAATTGAAGGCATTTTGCAGTAAGTAATAATACATTTACATATATGATAAATGATTATGATATTATAATTTTTTGTTAATGTACATCTGTTTAGACACATACACATATGTCACTATTGCTTAATTAGTTAGGTGAGATTTCTATAAGTAATAATGTTGTTACTATAACAATTGGCTATATGCATTAATATATTGTTCTAATGCATATTCATCTTTATCAATATTCTAATGACCTATTTTAGTAAAAGAATTTTATTTTATTGTTATATCAATTAAATATATGTGTATATATATATATATATTATATTATTATGTAAATCAATGCATATAATTAATTTGTATCAAAGCATATATATTTGTATATGCTATATAAAACTGATCTAATATTTTTCTAATACATGTTTATATCAATTATAATTTTTATAGTCGAAAAATTAATTTTTGTTATTATTAGATATTTTATATTATTATTTAATCACTATAAGAGTTAATAAATTCGTAAAAAATAAAAAATGTTTCAAAAATTCAATTATATATTTTCTAAAATTATTTTATCATGTTGAAGCTTTCAAAAAAAATTTCAGAAATTTTATTTCCGTTTTTATATTTTTGAATAATTAAATTAAAATTAACCATTTGATAATAAATTAATTAAAAATATTAATTTTATTCAAAAAATTCTGAAATTTTTTTGCAACATATAAAATATCATTCTAGTTTTTTTAGAAAATTTGATACTTTAATATAAAATTATTTTGTACTATTTAATTAATGATAAATTAATTTATTAACTTTTATATATTTATATATTAAAATCATAATAAATTGAGACCTAAAATATTTTTAAACTAAAATATAAAATATAAAAAATTCTATATATATAATTTATTTTAGTATAAACTTGTAATTAATTACTATATTTATATTTACATCTATATATATATAATTACTTTATTGTAATTCATATTTATACATATAAATGAATAAAATAATATGTTTTATCGATATATAATTTTATGTACATATATATAATAATTATTTATGATATAATATATATATATACACACACACATATATATTTCTATAATAATTTTGTATAGTAAACATATTTATATATTCTTATATATATAATTGTTTAGATATTTATAACTATAAGTATATGCACATATTTGATATGCATGTATACTTATATATTAAGTAAAACTAAATCACATAAACTTTATACTACGATTTATAAATTTAAATAAAACACATGATTTTATTCAAACTAAATTTAGAAATTTTCCAAATAAATTAGACTTCATAGGCTCAATATAGATCCAATAGGGTGATTTCTTTTTTAAATTCACTCGTATCTTTCGCTACGAGCTGGCCCAGTTCCAACAATGGTATCAGAGCTCAATAGGCTATACAGTCTAAATTAGTCATATTAGGGCTAACTATTAAGCTCAAGGCCGATAATCTTATACCTAATAGAAAATGCCTAATTTAAATTAGGCCTTGGGTTGATTTCAAAATTGTTTTGAAATTAAAAATAAAAGTTTTAAATTTAAAATAAAAAATATATTATAAATGTTATAATATAAATTTTCAATTATGTTGAAAATTAAAAATATAATATTTTTAAATTTAAAAATTAAATTTAAATTATAATATATACATATTATAAATGTTATAATATAATGAAAATTTTCAAAATGTTTAAAAATTAATATAAATTAAAATTTTGAAAATTACAAAATTTATTAACAAGATTAATAAAATATATTAATTAAATATGTTCATTAATAAATAAATATATACATGTATTACATATTATGATATATGTTATGTTGTTTTAAAATGTTTAAAATAACATAAATATACATGTGTGTGTATAGATTGAATCTGAAAATTAATATAATCTAATTAAAATTATTTAATTAAAAAAACTAATTAAAGGTTAACTAATTTAATCAGTATACGCATGTATAAGATATATGTGTAGTACTATAAAGGTTATAGTATGTAAAAAAATATTTAATATAAATTTTATATCAAAATAACATAATATTAATTAAAATGTTAATTAACTAAAAAATTAATTAAAAAATATTTAATCAATATATTGATGTACTTAAGACTAACATTATAGCAACCCGAAATTTAGTCGCTAAATAAATAAATACTTAAACTTATTTTAACAATAAATAAATGGGTTTTTATTAACAAATAAAACTATTTTAAATATAACTAATAATGGTAAAATCATTTTCAAGTTTTTTTTTACCAATATATATAGCTTATAGAGAAATAGAAAGTGTTATCGAAATTTATTTTCTGAAATATTGATTTTTCACCAGTTAAAAGTTATTAAAATATCATAACACTATTGTAAACACACATGCACACACTACAAACTATATTAACATGGTGTGTACATGTATATATGCATGTACGTATTTTCTCCCTTAAGTATATATATAACGTAAAAGGAGATTTTATTAATAAAATGTGTTTATATATATTATCATATAAAAATATTTATTTCAACACATAGTACATGGTGCATGGCTTGAATAGTGCATGAGAGAGGGGGTACAAGGGTAGACAAAAATGAGGGGGAGAAGAATGGTGTGCATGCATGTATACATATTATATTATAAGCATTTATATATTTTTAAATATTTTCCTAAGCCTATAAATACCCCTTACTCTCATATATCTCATTTTACAATCTCCATCTCCACTTTAAAAATTTCCTACGAGCTTGAGAATACATCCATGCCCTCCTTTCATATTTTCTAAATTAAGAAAAAAAATCACTTTTTCCACTTAAATCACTTTAACTTCTTGCTAAAACACTTACACATATTCTACAACACCTCTTCATCCAAAATACAAGCACCATCCTCCACTAGTCCACATGGCCGGGCCCTAACTCCACCAGATGTTTGCGCGAAAAGTGGGCAAACACCTCCAAGTCGTGAGATTTAATGGGTTTTATGTGATTCTTAATGATTTAGACGAGTTATGTAAATATAAAAAAAAGCAGGGACTGAAATGTAAAAGACACACAGATTTATAGTGGTTCGGCCAGAACGTGCCTACGTCCACTTTATATGTTATTATCTTCTTTCTTTCGGATTACAAGTACAATGCTTTGTGTACAAGTATATGAAAGTAGTTTGAAAGTTCCTTCCGTGCTTGAGCTCTCAAACTTGTCTGCCATTGTTGTACCCCTGCCCCTCTATTTATAGAGTGAGGCTGGGGGCAGGGGTCCTGAATGTATATAGCTGCTGGTGGGCCCGGGCTGAGGCAATCTGGCCTGGTAGTTATCTGGTTCGGCGAGGCTTCATTCGGTGGTGAGGAGAAGAGGTCGGTCCGGTGGAATTCTGGTTCGGCATAGGGGTGTGAAGGTTGGTGGACTGGTAGTGAATGGACCGGTAGGGGAGTAGGCGAAGCCTGGTCCGGTGCTTGTTTGGACCGGTTGTGTAGAGGAGGCGTGTTGGTTCGGTATTGGAGGGTTTGGACCGGTAGGACTTTGGTCTGGTGTGGCTGGTTGCTTTGGCTCGGCCGTGGACGCTTGGTTCGGTGGCCGAATGGAAGCTTGTGACCGGATGACCTTATGCCGAACGAGCTTCTATATTAAGGATGCCGGATGGACTTCTATGCTTGTATTGAGCCTTGTGTTTGTCGAACGAAGTGGAGGTTGCGAACCCGGGTGAAACTGTCACTTCTTGGTCTCGAGATCTTCTGGGTGAGAATTCACCCAACATTTGCCCCCCAAAGTGGGGCACGTGCTTGCATGTGTCGCGCTTTGTTCTCCCGCGGTAGGAAGGCTTGTCTTGTAATGCCATGAGCCAGATGTCTATACCCTGTTGGTGTCCTGCAAAGGAATTTGCAGTTTTAATGTGATTTCAAATGATGACCGTTCGGGATCGAAATATTTGAGATGAAGTGAATCGTGCCGTTCGGGGCGAGAGAGTGCGCCCCGAGGGGGCTTAGCATTATTGATGCCAGGTTCACGTTAGAGTGAGTCCCTGGATCGTTTGTCAGGGTGGTTTATCGTCAGCTCAGAGCATGCCTAAGGATTGTTCGCGACCCCAAACATGTGTAAGTAGCTTAGCCATTTCATAATTATCAGAATCAAATATCCATTTAACCGATGAGCTTAAAAGGGGATGTCAAAGTGTAAGTTCTCACGACGATAGGGTTAATAGCCATTCAGAGCATGCCTGTGGATCGTTCGTGATCTCGTACATGTGTAAATGATTAACCCATGTTAGTGAGAGACTTACTACTTGTTCATCGTTATCATAATTTCTATTGTATCAGTAGGCCCTAGAGTTTGGTACTTATCTGAGTGAGGTGCCTTGCATGCCCCCTGTTCCTGGTTTTTGTTGGTAGATATAGCTTCATTCGGTTTTTTGTTTGGTCCGGTATGTTGGTCCGGTAGGCCGGACCAGCTGGTTCGGCAATCCTGAGCTCGCCTATATATAGAGGCTACACCCCCCTTAGTTTTCCCTTACCGAACCAGAGAGAGCCGGATCAATTCATAGCCGAACCAACTCTTTGCCGAACCAAGCTTTTGCCGAATCAGGTATATCCCCTTTCGCCGAATGAACTTGATAACCGAATGGGCTTATGCCGAATGGACACGAAATCTTTTCACTGCCGAACGAGCTTGGCGTTGCACTGCCGAATGAAAAAGTGTGCCTTTATGGCCGAATGGACCGGCATACCGGATGAATTTCCAATGCCGAGTAGAACCACCGAATGAAGTATATGCCGAATGAGGCTTGGAAACTTGAACTTTGAGCGAAATCTTAGGTCTTTATACGCTTGCTTGCTTGTATTCTTGTTCTAACATCATGTTTTTCACTTTTGTGTATGCAGATAAATGTCTCGCAAGGCGGAAACACGATCAGACAGACGGAAATCCAAAGATAGAGGCGAGTCTTCCTCCGTGCCCCCAGCCCAACCAGGATCTGGGCAGCATCGATCTGTTCCGAGGTCGTTAGTGGACGGATATGGTCCACAGGAACTTCTGGTCTCCCCTCCCGATTGCTTTCCTAGCTCCCTAAAGGAGGAGCAACTTGATGTCATCTCTCGTTCATTTGGGATAGACAGGGCTCTTATGCTGCTGCCGGGAGATGGAGTGATGCCATACAATCCCCCCGAAGGTTACTTCGCTTACAGCAGGTACCATTGCATGTGTGGTGCTATCCCTCCTATTAATGCCTGGATAGTCAGCTTTACCACATATTTGAAAGTGGCTCCATTCCAGCTTCAGCCGAACTCTTATGCCATTCTGGTAAGCCTTTTCGTCATTTTCCAGAGGAGGTACGGGCGCCCTCCTTCTAACCGGGAAATTCGGTATTTGTATAACCTGAGAGGCTACAAGAAGGGGTCTCCGTATATTAGTCTGGAAGCGGCCGTGCCCTTCAAACCGGTCTTGGACTTATATTCAAAGTTCACCATGTTCAAGAAGGAATGGTTTTTTGTCAAGGACGATTCTGTTTCTTTTCGCCTTTTCACTTCCGGCTGTAAGATTAATTTCATTTATATTTTCCATGTTCTGACTGTAGTGCTTCTTCTGACACGATTCTATTTCTTGCTAGCGACAGGTGGCATTGCCGTCGTGGAAGATGATTCTTTGGCGCGGATGGCTGCTGGAATAAAGGCCATTCCTGCGCGGGACAGGTCGGCTTCGTTCCTGATCAGGAACGCTACCCTCCTGGAGTACAATTTGATCCAGCCGCACCAGTCCGTTGTTAAGCAGAGGGACACGGCTGAGGAGAAGGCTGCTAAAGCTAAGGAGGGGGCCACGGTGAAGAGTGGCAAGACAAAACCCTTTGCACAGCATCCCGTCGCGGGGGGCAAGAAGCTTAAAGAATCAGAGGGCCCCTCTCCTAGTACTTGCCCGATCATTCCGGAGGAGGAAGGTGTGGAAGAGGGCGAAGGAGGCGATATGGAAGGAGAGTCGGAAGGCGGAGGAGATGGAGATGGTCAGGGTGGTAGTGGTGCTGGTGCCTTAACTTCTGGGCAAGACTCTGAGCTGGATGAGGCCCTCCGCCAGGCCTTCGGGGAATCGGAAGGGGAATCGGGAGCGGAGAAGGCGAAGGAGACTGGCAAGGTCGGGGCTGGTGCCGATCTATCCCCCAGGGGTTCCTCAGCCAGGGTGACATCGGCGGTGCAAGGTGAACTTTTGTCCTCTGTCGATTCCATTTTCGATAAGGACTTAGAAATATTTTATGGTTCACTCCCGTCCTGGAATGAGATTCAGGACTTATTGCAGTACCCCACTCCTCCGCAGGGTTTGTATAATAGACGTGCCTTCACACTTTTCTTTCTTTTTACTTAACATGTTTCCTGAATTGTGGACCATTGTATGTTCATAACACTTGTTCTTTATTCCAGGGGCAGGCCAGGCGGTTAAAACGTCAGACTTTCGACACCGCCTCGAACAATTCAAGTTGATGAGAGCTTCTGCGAAGCCTCCCACTGGTCGCACTGGAGACGTGGTCAAATACCGTCCTCTTCTTGGGGTCATCGAAGAGAGCATTCAGAAAAAGAAGAGGAGTCGTTCTTTATTTGAGCCTTCCCCTGGTCCGCAACTTCCTGTTCAGTCTCCTCGTGATGCCACGGAGGAGAGCACGGAGTTTATCCCCCCTCCACCTCCTTCCAAGAATCCCACAGTTATCCGTATAAGGCGTCCTGACGTGCCTCGTGACCCCTTTGCCGGTCATCCTGATTTAGATCCGAGTTCTCGGGATATTTCATTTGATGAGGCCACGGGTGAACACCTCCTTCCCCGCAACCCCATGGTACGAGTGTTAGACGAGGCTAAGTCCCTAGATCTTGATCTGCTTACCACTCGGGTAGTTACCATGGGAGACGAGGCCAAGGCTAATATCGATTGGGTGGCCGAAGAGACCAATAAGTTAATGAAGTATCATACTCAATTGGTCAAGGCCGGGGAGGAGATTGGGAGTGCTAATATTCGGTTGCGGCTGAAGGTTGCTGATCAGGCCGAACAGCTTGCCGGTCAAGCCGTTCAGATTTCTCGGCACGAGGAAGCCTCCAGGCGTCTGAAAGAGACCATGGAAAAGGCAAGTAGGGCGGAATTACGGAAGATGGAGGCCGCCTGTAAGGAGCGGATCGACATGGCCATTGCGACAGTGGATGAGGTTCGGAATGCGGATCTCGAGCAGGTAGAGGAGTTGTCTGGGAGGCTTGAGGCCGCGGAGATGGCTCAAGTCAAGTTAAAGGAGGAGATGGAGGAGATGAGGAGGTCTCTCCAGGCTGACTGCTCGAGATACCGATCAGAGAGGGATGCCGCTGTCGCCAAGTTGCAGGCTTCCGAGGCCAGGGTGAGGGAGTTCGAGGAGAATGAGGGGATGATGGACGAGATGCTGCAGGACATGTACTTCCACACTTGGAAGGAGGGCAGCTTGTCTTGGATGGATGACTATCCCCGGGTCATGGCCAAGATATATCTCCGGGCTTTAGAGGAGGCCAGGGTCGATGCGGGTAAGGAAGGTGGAGTGGCTTTTAGTCTGGATGTGGTCACTGCTCAGTTCTCGAAAGAGGAGCAAGTGGCGGTGAAGGAGGGGATGCGGTTGCTCGCTGCGGAGGAAGCGGGTGTGCAACTGGAGGATGAGGATCAAGCGGCGGACGCTGGTGAGTTATTCTTCTCTTTTCCTTTTCTTTCTGGGTTTCCATAACTTGATTGTTTATCATTTGTTTAATGGATTCCTCTTCTGAATTGGACAGGTGGAACTTCCGATCAACATGCTGGGGGTTCCGGCCCTACGACCAAATAGGCTTGGGAAGTTGGTGATGGAGTGCGGACGCAGCTGGTTACTTGTCCGGATTCGGCCGCTTTTTATTTCTTTTTACTGTTGTTTACGTTAGTCCAAAACATTGATGTGACTGTAATAATATTATTTGCAGAGAGTAACTTTGTGTGATTTTATAATATAAGCTGATTTTGTTATGTTTAAATGTTGTTGTCATTTTGATGTGCTGCATGAGAAGTATAACCATGTATATGCCTGTGATTTTAGTTGTGTTTGATGTTAAGCCTTTGCTTGAAATATAATTTCATGTTTTGCAATGTTGGTGTGACGTATGAATAAGCTATAGTTATGTATTTATGTACAAGAGAAGAGAGTACCGTCCTTCATGTTTTATTTGCAGGCGGTAGCTTCGAGCTTCTTGTGTAACTGATCATGGATATCTCTGAGTACCTTGCCACCCAGTACGCAGGCTTAGATTCTCATGACTGGATGCTCCCTATTTGGTTTCCTATACTTTAGAGTTTGTTATACAGGATAGGAGAAAAGTATTTAAATGAAATGGAAATATAGAAAAAGTAAAACTTCCAGTCACGGAAGGACGTCGATGTGCTTAAGTTCGTGGCAAACGGGTTTTGTAGTCACTTTCCCTAGCTGTGGGTCTTGGAGACATTTGTCACCCATCTTACGCCTCCGCGGGGAGTTTTCTTTTTTACCACAGCCGCACTTAAGACACATCGGAGCCGAGATCGCGTACGGTAACTACCCGAACCATTATGGTCCGTAATCGTGGGTATTATTCGATTTACCGTGGCCGGCTAGCGTGGGTGCCGTTGGCCGTGAACTACCCCTGGCTGGCCACACCTTATGTTGGGGCTTAAAGTAGGTTCACGGTTGCCGGCGAGCCGAACGCCGTAATGAGCTGCCATCGGCTATAGTCGGCCTTTATGATGACTTATAATCGGCTCATTACAGTTGGCTTTGAGGGCAGGCGCGAGCAATGAGTTAACCCGCAGCAGAGGGATGCTGGAGCAAAAGAGTCTCATTGGCGAGTGCATAGAATCGTAGCGTACCTGTTAGGCCTTGTCCAGATGAGGCCGTGGTGCGTCTTGAGTGGAGATGCCATAAGATTTTGTTCAACAGAAAAGGATAAAGCTTAACAAGCAGCCAAGATATAAAGGAACAAGTTAAAAAAGAGACAAGATTTTTTAAAGTGGTTCGGCATGAAAATGCCTACGTCCACTGATTCCCTTTGTTAATTCACTTCATATGGGCAGTACAAGTTAAGAAAAGTATCGACGGAGGTGTCGGATGTTCCATGCCCTCTGGAACACCTCTCCGTCCACTGTTGACAAAATATAAGCTCCGTTGTGGAGATCTTTATGAATTACATATGGTCCGTCCCAGATGGGGTCCAGTGCCCCGAGGCGCGGAAAGATTCGCCTGAGAACAAGATCTCCTTCTTGTAAGACGCGATGCTTGACTTTGGAGTTGTATAGTGCTGCCACTTTTTGTTTGTGAGCTGCTGCTTTGAGTGCTGCATCGTTTCTTCTTTCCTCAATCAGATCCAAAGACATGAGGAGTAGTTCTTCGTTTTCTTCTGGATTGTAGTGGATCCTACGGTGGGAAGGAACAATAGTTTCAATAGGGAGCATTGCCTCCGATCCGTATGCCAAAGAGAAAGGAGTATGTCCCGTTGATGTTCTGAAAGAGGTGTGGTAGGCCCAAAGTGCCGTAGGAAGTTCGTCCACCCAAGCGCCTTTTGACTTTTCAAGTTTCTTCTTGATTAGGGTTTTGAGAATTTTGTTGACAGCTTCGACTTGTCCGTTTGCCTGAGGATAAGCTACCGATGAGAAGCTTTTATGAATTCCATGCTCTTGGCACCAGTCGGCGAATTCTTTGCTGTCAAATTGGAGTCCGTTGTCTGATATGATCTTGAGTGGTACTCCGTACCTGCACAGAATATTTTTGATCAAGAAGTTGATAACTTTTGCTGAAGATATTTTATTTAGGGGTTCCGCTTCCACCCATTTGGTGAAATAATCGACTGCCACTATAGCATATTTAGCCCCGCCCCTGCCCGTTGGCAGTTCGCCAATTAAATCAATTCCCCATACAGCAAAGGGCCAAGGGCTGGTCATTTGAGTAATCTCATTTGTGGGTAGTCGAGGAATCTTGGCAAACTTCTGACATCTGTCGCATCTCTTGACGAAGCCTAAGGCGTCTTTGTTTAGTGTGGGCCAGTAATATCCATATCGGAGTATCTTTTTCGCCAGAGTCTGCCCTCCAGTGTGATCTCCGCAACTTCCTTGATGGATGTTGAATGAGATTTCCTTGGCTTCCCTTCCAGCGACGCATCTGAATAAGGGGCTAGAGAAGCCACGCCGATAGAGGATGCCTTCTTGTATTGTGTAGTGGGGAGCTTTCCTCAAAATTCTCCTGACTTCATCACGTTTGTCTGGTAGTGTGCCGTCCTGCAAATATTTCTGGATAGGAGTCATCCAAGTTGGTTCTTCAATTGCAGTTATCAGATTCACTTGTTCAAAACTTGGGGCTAGCTGCCTTGAGATGGCTAGTGCTCCGGAAATGGTGCTATTCTTCATACTAGCTTGCTTTGCTAGTTCATCGGCCTCTTGGTTATCTTCTCGAGGAATGTGTTTGATTAGATAATGGTCCAATTGGTCGAGCAGCAGTTTGGTTTTCTTTAGATATGCTGTGAGTCGTTCTCCTCGTGTCTGGAATTCTCCTAGTACTTGGTTTACGATAAGTTGAGAATCACTATGAAGACATAAAGAATTGACTCCAATTTCTAAGGCAAGCTCCAATCCCGCTATTACTGCCTTATACTCCGCATCGTTGTTAGTGGCCGCGAATTCCAACCTTAATGCATAGTATAGCTTTCTTCCCCTGGGGGTGATTATCACAATACCTGCCCCCGAGCCTTGTTCGTTTGATGCTCCATCTACAAAGAGGTTCCACTTGATGTTTTTTGCTATTTCAAACTGATCCTTGCCTTCGTTGGTAGTGAATTCGGCAATGAAATCGGCCAGGGCTTTCCCCTTGATAGCAGTGCGAGGATGGTAGGTGACGTCATACTGACTTAGTTCAATGCACCATTTGAGGAGTCGTCTAGAAGTGTCGGGACGATGGAGCACCTGTCTTAGTGGCTGATCGGTTAGAACTTTGATGGAGTGAGATTGGAAGTAGTGTCGTAGTTTTCGTGACGCGATCAATAAGCAATATGCCAATTTCTCAAGTTTAGGATATCTGGCTTCTGCCCCTGTAAATCTCTTACTTATAAAGTACACCGGGCGTTGTGTGCGGTCTTCTTCTCTTACCAGGGCAGCGCTTAGAGCATGAGATGATACAGCGAGGTATAGGTATAGCTCTTCGCCTTCGTTTGGAGTTGAGAGTACTGGTGGTTTCTGAAGGTGTTCGATCAGGTTAAGGAAGGCTTTTAAGCATTCATCGGTCCACTCGAACTTTCCTTTGTCTTTCTTGAGAGCTTCGAAGAAAGGGACGCACTTGTCAGTTGCTTTGGAAATGAATCTGCTTAGGGCGGCTACCTTTCCGTTTAAGCTCTGCATTTCTTTTCGGGTGGAAGGTATCCTTATTTCTTTTAGAGCCCGGATTTGTTCAGGGTTTGCTTCAATTCCTCTGGAATGGACAATGAATCCTAAGAATTTTCCCGATGACACTCCGAAGGAGCACTTTAGAGGATTCATCTTCATTCCATATCGGCGAAGTACCTGAAACATCTCGCTCAGGTGGCTTACATGATCGTCGGCTTTCCTGGACTTTACCAACATGTCATCCACATATACTTCCATAGTTCGTCCTATTAATTCCGCGAACATCTTGTTGACGAGGCGTTGATAGGTAGCTCCGGCATTTTTGAGTCCAAAAGGCATGACTTTGTAACAATATAATCCCCGGTCAGTGATGAAGCTAGTGTAGTCTTGATCGGGAGCGTGCATGGGAATCTGGTTGTATCCGGAGTATGCATCCATGAAAGATAAAAGTTCGTGCCCGGCAGTGCTGTCCACAAGCTGATCGATTCTGGGGAGTGGGAAGTAGTCTTTCGGGCAAGCGTCATTTAAGTTGGAGAAATCAATGCATGTTCGCCACTTCCCATTAGCTTTCTTTACTAGTACTGAGTTAGCGATCCATTCTGGGTAGATGGCTTCTCGTATGAAGTCGTTAGCAAGTAGGTTCTTTACTTCCTCATCGAGGGCTGCTGATCGTTCTGCTCCCATGCTTCTCTTTTTCTGCTTTATCGGTACCTTGGTGGGATCGACGTTCAGCATGTGGCATGCTATGTCTGGGGAGATTCCTGTCATATCGGCATGTGTCCACACGAATACATCTAAGTTGTGGCGGAGAAAGTCAATGAGTTGATCCTTCAATTCTGTTTTTAGCTGAGATCCTATTTCTAATAGTCTGCTTGAATCATGTTTGTCTACAGATACGAATTCCATGGCCTCTGCAGGCTCAGCGGTAGCCTCCTCCTCCTTATCCCTGGGGTCTAGTTCATTGAAAGGATCGCTGGTGTATCGAAGAGGAGGGGCTTTCTTTAGTTGCTATGCTTCCAAGCTCTTCATGCAGAGAGTGGTCTCTGCATCTTTTCCTTTATTCTTTCTATGGTTATTGCGAAGTTCAATTACATAGCAATCTCGAGCGGCGTCTTGATCTCCTTCAACTTCTCCTATTCCGTTATCTGTTGGGAATTTCATCTTTAGGCACCACGGGGCTAGGACAATTTGGAAGTCAGATAAGGCTGGTCTTCCCAAGAAGGCGTTGTAGGCCGAGTGGTTTTCTATTAGTACGAATGTTTGTTTTCGCACAACGGAGCGGGGATGACTTCCTATTTCGACGAAGAGGTCAAGTTGCCCGAGGGGCATTTTCGCATCTCCCGTGAAACCGTGCAGGGGTTTGTTGCAGGGAGACACATCCTTCATTGACAGTTTCATTTTGTCGAAAGCATGCTTGAACAGGATATTTACGGAGCTTCCTGTGTTTATTAGAATTCGGAAAACTTTAGCTGGACCGAACCAGGCAGAGATGACCATGGGATCCATATGCAGATACTGTCTTCCTTCTAAATCACGCCTACTGAATACGATGTCGTCACTCTCTTTCCGTTTCGGATGGTGTTCTCCCATAATGAAGTTAACATAGCCTTCAGCATTTCTAAGTGACTTGCCGTATCTTTCCATCTCCGCCCAGCTTCTGTCGGCGATGTGTGGTCCTCCCGAGATGGTATGGACCACTATCTTCTCCTGACTAGAGCCGCTGGTGTTGCGATTCCCTCCGCCTACTTCTAGGATGGGTCGCTTTGGGTTCTCATTGGCAGGAGTTGGAGTCCTGTTCTGACCTTTCACATAGCGTTTCAGCCTTTTTCTTCTGATGTGTTCTTCGATCAAGTCCCGGAGATGGTGGCATTCATTGGTGTCATGTCCGTGGGATTCGTGGAAGCGGCAGAACTTTCCAGACTTGAGTGCGTTATCAGATTCTTTCTTGTGCGGGGGGCGCTTGTATCCGAGTTCACCCTGAGTGGCTAGGAAGATGTTTTCGATTGTTTCATTCAAAGGAGTGTAGGAGTCAAATCTTGGTCCTGGTCGATATTGGCGTTTTTCAACCTTCTTGCCCCTAGCATTGTCTCTAGATTCATTTCTTCGAGTGTCCTTGGCTGCAGCGGGAACCTTGTACGAAGTTGTCCTACCTTGCTGCCCTGACTGCCTCTCAGTGGCGGCGTCTTCAAGTCTCATATACTTTCCAGCTTCATGGAAGAAATCAGGTAAAGTAGCTGGTTTTTCCTTAGTTAGCCTTCTAGCGAACTTGGTATCTGGATGTACACCACTACAGAGGGCCATTAGGGTGAGCTTCAAATCGGCATCTTGGACTGCGGCCGCTGCGGCGTTGAACCGGGTTAGATATTGTTGCAGTGTCTCTCCGGATTTCTGTTTGAGATTGGACAAAGAATAAGCATCCTTGGGTTGCTCTACATGGATGCGGAACTGGCTAATGAACCTTTCTTTCAACATCTCCCATGAGCTGATAGATCCTTGGGGTAGATGGCAGAACCAGGAGGTAGCTAGATCTGCTAGGAATAGCGGAAAACATTTACACAGCACCCCTTCTGTTGCTCCGCTCATGAGCATATGCTGGGTGTACCTTTGTAAGTGTACGATGGGGTCGGAAGTTCCCTTGTAAGGTTCCATGGTTGGCATTTTCCACTCCCGGGGGGTGATGGCAGTTTCGATATTGCGGGTGAAGGGGCTGGTGACCCTAGCGCCTATTCCTCGGTCCCTTTGCTCCCGTTGGACGCATTCTCTGAATAATCGTGCCATTCTTTCATCAGAATTTGGAGCGGATAGAAATGAACTTGGTTCTTCCTTGCGGGATCGATCTCGTCCAGATGACCTGTAGGGATGGTATAGTCTATCACTTCTGACGTTATCCAGTGGTTGCCTCTGGCTGCTCGGATGCATGCTAGGACCGGCTACAGTTGCCCCCTGCCTTGATCTTCCCCTGTGGGGTTCTGTTTCGGGCATTTACATGGGGTCAACTTCGGGCTGGGTTCTAGCTCGGCTCCGTTCAGCGGAGTTTCTATGATTAGGTGGCATGACTGGCTCAGCTACATCCGGCCCTCGCCTGGCGCCTCCCCCACTGGGTTCGGTTCCAAGCGCTTCCTCGAGTCGGAGTTCGGGCTGAGTCCGGGCGCGGCCCCTATCATTGTTATTCCTGTTGATGGCTTCCTCGAAGAGGGAAGACCTTTGCTGTCTCCGAGATCCTCCAGATTGAGATTCATCCCATGATTCAGTGTTGCGGTTAGATTCTTCGACATCCCTCAAGCGTGACATGAGTTGGTTCACCAAAGCTTCTTGTTGGGATGCGAAGCGGTTAGTCACTTCCACCACAACTCTGTCTAGGTCTGCTCTAGTGATTACTGCCGGTTGTTCCGCGGCAGGGGCTGTTGGAATTGCCTGATCTACATGTGGCACTGCTGCTGTAGTGGGATGGTTCTCTTGTCTGGATCCACTGGATTTGGAGCGCTGCTAGTTGCAGCGTTCTTTCCCTTGTTGGCGTCTTTTCTTGGTCTGGAAGTCATGTTTCCTAGGCAATGAAGGGTGCTATTGGGAAAGAATGTTGAATGAGGGAAGCTGAAGCTTCGAGTTCGAAGTTCTTAGTGAAAGCACCAAAAATGTTTGCGCGAAAAGTGGGCAAACACCTCCAAGTCGTGAGATTTAATGGGTTTTATGTGATTCTTAATGATTTAGACGAGTTATGTAAATATAAAATAAAGCAGGGACTGAAATGTAAAAGACACACAGATTTATAGTGGTTCGCCCAGAACATGCCTACGTCCACTTTATATGTTATTATCTTCTTTCTTTCGGATTACAAGTACAATGCTTTGTGTACAAGTATATGAAAGTAGTTTGAAAGTTCCTTCCGTGCTTGAGCTCTCAAACTTGTCTGCCATTGTTGTACCCCTGCCCCTCTATTTATAGAGTGAGGCTGGGGGCAGGGGTCCTGAATGTATATAGCTGCTGGTGGGGCCGGGCTGAAGCAATCTGGCCTGGTAGTTATCTGGTTCGGCGAGGCTTCATTCGGTGGTGAGGAGAAGAGGTCGGTCCGGTGGCATTCTGGTTCGGCATAGGGGTGTGAAGGTTGGTGGACTGGTAGTGAATGGACCGGTAGGGGAGTAGGCGAAGCCTGGTCCGGTGCTTGTTTGGACCGGTTGTGTAGAGGAGGCGTGTTGGTTCGGTATTGGAGGGTTTGGACCGGTAGGACTTTGGTCCGGTGTGGCTGGTTGCTTTGGCTCGGCCGTGGACGCTTGGTTCGGTGGCCGAATGGAAGTTTGTGACCGGATGACCTTATGCCGAACGAGCTTCTATATTAAGGATGCCGGATGGACTTCTATGCTTGTATTGAGCCTTGTGTTTGTCGAACGAAGTGGAGGTTGCGAACCCGGGTGAAACTGTCACTTCTTGGTCTCGAAATCTTCTGGGTGAGAATTCACCCAACACCATGCCGAGCAAAATATACCGTATGGTCGAGCCTAATCTAGGTGCTTAGCCACTCATCCACTCCATTTTAGCAAGTTAAGATCAAGTTCTAGATTAAGTTTTAGCAAAATTTCGCCTTGAATTAGTAAAGTTTCGGTGAGTAAAACTCTTATTTTTGGAAAAGAAAATAACGTGGTTATGATGAACTATATGCTGTGAAAATATAATGTTTGTTGTGTTGAAATACCATGTTGTTTTGATGGCATATGATTACAAGTTTGTGATTGAGCTTGGATTTGTGATTTGAATGTTAAACGATATGTTTGGATATGGATATGTGAATGGTTGGCTTATGTTATGATGGTGGCTTGATTGCGAACCAAAACCAAGTGTATGTGATGAAATGGTTATGAAGTTAACACCTTTAAATGTCGCAACTGATTTGAAAACAAAAGCTTGTTTTCTAGTTTTGGATTTAGTAAATGTTTTCCAAGTTTTCACCTTTTGTTTAAGTTTTCAAAACTCTTCCATTTATGTTTCAAGATATGTAGTAGCTAGAGTTAAAATGAGGTTTTCGCCTAGAAATCAATTCTAGCAAACCGCGCTCATAGCGATAGTCGCTATGAATGTAGTTGGGAAAATTTCATGATTTCAAGTTTTAAAGTGTTTTCTTTTGGATTGTTTTGAAAACTCATTTCAAAATAATTAAGCAAGTAAAAGGTTAAGGTTTTTTTTGTTATTTAACAATTTATTAATTAGGGATAATTATTAATTAATTAAGTAATTAGAGTTCAAAAATTTATTAACTCAGGATAAAGCTTCTTTTCTTTTTTATTGAGGACCATTCCCGCTTCCTTTCTTCCTTCATCTTCGTAGATCCCTTCCTCAACTTCGTATGATCCTCCCTGTTCCTCATCCCATCCTACCTCTCCAATGTCTACTGATTCGATCCTTGTGCCTCCTGCCCCTGATCCTCCCCCTGCTCCTCTCCTTTGTCCTGCTATCCCTCTGTCCCCTACTCATCAACTGTTAGCAGCATCTATTCCTTCCTTCTTGTCCTCTCTCATCTCTATGCCATGGAACTCCCTATTTAAATCCAAACCATGTAATGCAGGTTCCTACTACCCCTAAGTTATTCCTATGGAATACTCTGGTGATATGCATGTTCCATCTAAGGAAATCATCCAGGCCGGGAATGATGTTTGGAAGGATTTCCTGGTGGTCTTCTTCCTTGACAAATCACTATCTTACTTGTCAGTATTATATCACTTAAAAAGTGCGTGGAGGCTTAAAGGTGAAGTTTCAGTTAAGTCTAATGGTTTTTTGTTCTTTTTTAACTTTTCTTATGTTAATGATTGAAAGAGGATTGCTGAGGCTGATCCAATTATAATGAGGAATAAGGTCTTCATTATTAAGCCGTGGGATGCTTCTGTAGGAAATAGTTGTGGTACCATTCGATCTGTCCCTGTGTGGATTAAACTTAATAACATACCTCACTATGCCTGGTCACACTACGGAATCAATTAGCTTGCTTCAAGATTGGAAAGTTTTTATGTATAGACGAATCTACCGAAAAGCTTGAGAGAATAACCTTTTCTAAATGTTTTGGTTGAAGTTAATCCTGATTAGAAACTATTGGATTAGTGTCAGGTGAAATTACTAGATGGCAGTGACCAGATGGTGCAAGTTAACTACCTTTGGAAACCTGAAATACGTGTAAAATGCAAGGAGTTTAGTCACATTGATAATTCTTGCCCACTCGCAAATTGTAATGACAAGAAAGTTGATGGTTGTGAAACTGGTAATATAGAACCAATAGAGGTACATAACAGAGATAATGAAGTTTTAAGCAAAGGCAATCAAGTCGAAACAAGTTTGGAAGAGAGTATCTCAGTACAAGAAGAAAGATAAAGGCATTAAACTACAGAATAACATGTCAAATGAAGTTTGGGAAAATGCAGATATTGGTTTAGATAAGACTTGTGTTAATGAAGATGGGGACGAAACTGAGAATTATGAATGTTCTGATCAAACAGCCAATAAAAACCAATCTATAAGAAAGGTGAACACTTCGAACGGATTTAGCGTCTTGGAAGATGAAGATGACATTTAGATTGAAGAAACTATTGGGGGTGGTGACGAGGAAGTAAGCGTAAATGTTGAGGATGGTGAATTACTCGGAGCTGCAATGATTTTACTAAGAAAAGACTCAAAGGGAATGTAGAGTTATGTTTAAACCGAAACATGGGTATCAATAATCAATGTAATATCCCTGTGCATGTACACACTTACACTGGGAATGATCTAGCCAGTAACAGTGTGTCTGCACTCTCTTCTCTTGAGGATCAGCAGCAAAAATTAAGTGCTATAATTGATAGAGGAGTTATTGATGTTACTAATGAGGTAGCTGAAACAACATTTTTTGATTTGCTCGAAACTCAACTGAAACAAATTATGTAATCTATGCATGAACAATCTGTACCTTCAATATCTTTATCTACTTCCTTTTCATTACCAACCAGTCCTTCCACTTCTTCCCTTCATAATCTCCATGGTCCAATTCCTTTAATTGTCTCTCCTTCCTTTCCTTATGTCAACAATTCTCATATTCCTGGTTGGGTATCATCTCCTCTGTCAAACATTGCCACTGTCCCCCGTTTAATTGCTAAACTCCAGCAGATTGACATTGTCAATGATTCAAGGAAAAAAAAGAAAATGCCACCATAGAAAACACTCAGTAATTTATCTGCCATTACAAATTCCTTATCTCCTGCAACCAGAAGCAAGAAAATTATTAACCATCAATCTCTTTAGGTTTATTATGATACCAAAGCTTGGAGTATGTGATATTAAAGGTACTCACAATCACTTAAAACTTGATCAGGTTGAAAACCTCATTTCTATCTATGAACTTAAACTTGTTGCCATATTTGAAACAAAACTTAATCTGCCATTAACCATCCATGCCGCCAGCTTTATCAACCCATCTTGGATTCATCATCATAATCTCAACGATGTTGAATATGGAAGGATTCTTGTTCTTCACGACCCGAACTCTTTCTCCATGACAACTATCATCTCTTCTAGACAATATATTCACTTCCATGTTACTATCTCTCATCCTTTCGTTTCCTTTTACCTCATTATTATCTATGCAGATAATTCCATTACCTCGAGACAAAATCTTCTCAACTCCCTTCCCCATTTAAGGCAGGAAACTCACCAATGGATTGTCATAGGTGATTTCAACTGCTGTCTTAACTTGGATGATAAACAAGGTGACCTTCCCCTTCTACCTAAGGAAATCCAACCCCTTAACATTGCTACCTATAATTCTGACCTCATCAAAATTATGTCTTCTGGTGCTAAATTCACACAGAACAATCGGAGTAGGAGTGGTGTTAGAAATTTTTCTACTATTGATCATGCTTTCTACAACAATTTTTCCTATATTCTCTGGCCAAATCTCACTGTGCATATCCCTTATCCTATCTTGCCTGACCATTCCCCTCTTATCGTTTCTTCTGGTTGTCCCAAAGTCAAAGAGAAAAGAAGTTTTAAATTTTACAACGCATGGATTGAGTCCCCTGAATATGAAACTATTGTTAGATCTACTTGATCATCAAGAAGTTATGGTAACCCAATGTTTAAATTTTACAAGAAGTTAAAAAATGTTAAGTCTGCTCTTAGATCATGGGAAAACGGGAAATTTGGTGATGGCTCCAAACAGTCTACCATATTAAGGAGAAGCTCTTAGTGGCACATGAAAAAATGATGAGCAACCCCTATGATGCTGAAGTGGCTAAAGAGGAAGGAAGGAAATTTATCTCCCTCATCCAAGCTCTTGATGTTGGAAGCAACATGAAAAAGCAGCAGTTAAATAACAAATGGCTACAATATGGTGAAATAAACAATGTAATTTTTCATGCATCTATCAAAATCAAGCAGGCTATAGAATATATTCACTCTATTCATGGAGAGGATGGCTGCCTCTACTCTTCTCCTGAACAGGTGGGTAATGCATTCCTTAACTATTTCAATGATCAGCTGGGTAACTCATCCAACTTCTCTCCTGATCTAAATATGATTGATGAAATTCCTCTTCCTATGCTTAACTTTGACCAGGCTCCCTTGCCAATCACTAAATTTATAGATGAAGAAATAAAACACAATTTGTTCTCTATGAATAAGAAATCTAGTGGGGGTCTTGATGGGTTCGACGTCCTTTTTTTCACAAATAGCTGGGAAATGATTTGAATGGACTTTTGTAAAGCTATTCATAATTTTTTTGATAAGTGCAAACTACTCCCTAAAGTTAATACAACGAACCTTGTTCTTATTCCTAAAACATCTCATGCGCATGAGTGTTTGCTCCTTCGGGCCTATCTCTTGCTGCAATGTTGTATATAAATGTATCTCTAAAATTATAGAATCGAGAATTGTTCATGTGTTTTTTGACCTTATCTCCCAAAATCAGTTGCTTTCTTGCCAAAAAGGAATATATTTGACAATGTTCTTCTAGCATAGGAGCTGCTTTTTAGTTATTGTAGAGCTAATGCTTCCCCCGCTGCTATAATTAAAATTGTTATGAAGAAAGCCTACGATTCAATTCATTGATCATCTATAGTCCATATCATGGCTCTCATGAGATTCCCTAAATCATTTGTAGGTTGGGTATATGAATGTATATCTTCTCCTAGTTTCTCCTTTATTTTAAATGATCGATCTATTAGCTATTTTAAAAGAAAGCAGGGTATACGTCAAGGTGACCCAATATCCTCCTATATCTTTATTCTTGTTATGGAAGTTTTTACTAGACTCATATCTCTAAAGTATAATAGCAATCTCATCAAGTACCATCCAAGGTGTAGGGACCCATATATATCCACACTTATATTTTCCAATGACATAATGGATTTTACAAAATCTCACCTGCGTTCTATTGATTGCATTCTGTCCGCCTTGTGATCCTTCTCTAGTATGACAAGTCTAATTCTTAACTATAACAAATCTAGCATTATTTTCTCTGGAGTTCCCTTGCATCTTTCAACAGAACTTTCTCATTCTTTTGGCCTTCATTTGATGAATAATGACATGTTCTATTTAGGATTGCCACTCATTTCATCGAGGATAACATTGTCTGCTTATCTTCCCCTATACAACAAAATCACTTCAACCATGAACAGTTGGGCTAATAGATTCCTATCTCAAGCTGGCCACCTTATTCTTATAAAGTACATTAGCTTTTCTATGGTGGTATATTGGGCCAGAGCCTTCATCTTTTCAAATAAGCTGCTGAGGTTGATTAGAAGTACTATGTTGAGGTTTTTTTTGGTGTGGTAGTATCCATACCAGGAAGTCTCTGCCATGCTCCTTCAGTTTAATTGAAATTCCAAGGAGTAAGAGAGGGTTAGGAGTAAAGAATATTTTACACTAGAATATGGCTGCTTTCAGCACCCATTTTAACTCTATTCTTTCTTAGAAGGAGAGTGTTTAGGTGAAATGGATATGGGCACATAGCATTGGTAGAAAGGATTCTGGTGTATGGATGTTCCGTAGTCATGTAGCTGGACATGGAGAAAATTGCTTGGTTTGCGATCAACTTTCCTTCCTTTCATTCTGATGAAGATGTCGATACATCCACTGTTAAATTCTGGTCTGAGCCATAGGGTGCAAGAGGGATGATTCTTTCTAAAGTTATGTCATATTGGCATATTATTCAATCTGGTATTTCAAAGGAGGCTAAGTCAACTGACTATCTGTTGAATGGCCATCCACTGCTACCTTACTCCTCCAATCAAATCATTGGGGATGCCTTGGATCAGCTGCAAGCTACCTCTTATCCAGGTGTGATTCGTGATCATGTTGTCTGGTAGGAAAAGCCTCACTCAGTTGCCCATGTGTACAGGATGATATCTAGGGTTGATTCCTTGCCTTTATGCAGGTGGACGCAAATTATATGGAACACTGCCTTAAGGAAAATCTAATGCTGTGGAAGGTGTTGAATTGCTAACTAGGGATTTTTTGTTAAGGTATGGTCTGAATCATGGTATCTTATGTTATTTCTGTGGTGTACATAATGAAAGCTGCAACCACATCTTCTTTAGTTGTGATGCGAATCTCCCATTATGGAGAAGGATGATGAGTAGGGCAGGAAGTAATAGTTTGTCTAGGCTTTCTGATATCGACTGGAATATGATATATAATTCATCTAGATGGCGAACTAGTGGATCTCAACTAAT
Organism: Allium cepa; assembly: GCA_030765085.1. NCBI lineage: Eukaryota > Viridiplantae > Streptophyta > Magnoliopsida > Asparagales > Amaryllidaceae > Allium > Allium cepa. Next base: position 84,600,124 of record CM060928.1, on the reverse strand, counting down.
AACTCCATGTCTTAAGAAATACTTGTTACTTATATGAAGGGAGAGGAATCTCATTTGCTTTGAGAATAAAAGGAGAAACAGTGAAATGCCTTGGAAAGTGTTAAAATATGAAGTGTCTATTGCTATGAAGAGGATGGCAGTCTTCTCTGATACATTAATTTCTGCCTGGAGTTAAACCGTGCTTTGCTTCGGGTTCCCATCTATTTTTTATTATTTTCCTTTAGTTTCATGTTGCTTGAGAGTTTGTTGTTCTTCTTGTGTGTTTCTTTATGTTCCTTAGGTCGAAGCTTGTTTCGAGCTAATTTTATTTTATTGTTTTCCTTGCAATAAAATCTTGTAGGGGCCCAAATCAACACTGCTAGCTTTGCTAAAAACAAAATTTTTAACTAAGTTAATTAGACTAAAGAAGTTTTAATATATGATTAATTATGATAAAAAGTAATTATTTTTTACTTAATCAAGTTAATTATTTTATTTAATTAATTAATTAAAGTAAATTATTTATTCATTATTGTTAATTAAAGTAAATTATTTATTTAATTATTATTAAATAAAAATGGGTAATTATCTACTTAATCAAAGTTCAATTGTACTGTATGATTAAAGTTAATTAAAATTTTATTTTGAATTAATTTTTATTTAATTAAGGTTTAATTTTGACTTAACCAAGTTTAATCATGGTTTAATTATTAGTTAGATAAATTGACATCTAACTAAGATAAATTAGGGTTATATATGATTAACTATGATTTAATTAAGATTTATTTAAAGTATAGTTAAGTTTTAAACTTATGTTAATTAAGGTTGACTTATTTTAAAATTTCCTTCCTATTGGTTATTTATTATTAACCAAATTTCTTGTTTAACTAAATTTATTTAAACCAAAGGATTTCTCGTCCATGCTATTAAGTAGCCAAATGAATTAAAGCAGTTGTAATAGAACATTGACATGTTTTATTGAAAGTAAGTTGACATGTAGTTATCATAAATATCACGCTTTGGGAACATGATAAATACAAAGGGGTTAATTTCAAAAAGTCGGTCATGATAATCTAAGCATATGGAATGTATGCTCATATGTAAATCTTACACCATGATAGTTGGATGGTTCACTATAAATAATTTGACCTTTTTAAATTATCGAACATTGGATTGGAGAGACCGCGATCGGATAGCCGTTTGTTATCCAAAAACCACGTTGGACCAGCATACGCATTCAAATTGAAAATAGTGAAGGCAAGGTCCAAGATGAATAATTTGAAGTGCAAGGGCTACATGCTACTAACTCTAAGGGTGATTTCAAAATGGGTGTAGTAGAAATAGTGCCTTCGGTTTGTTCATCTCCTTAACGACTTGTATGGATAAATGTGGACATTGTGCCAACATTTGGAAGGCAATGTTAGCATTCCAAGTGGTAGTGCTTTAGTAAAGGTAAACATAGCCTCAGACCTCGTCAACCGAAAATAACCAAAACAGATTATGCAGCAGGGCAATGTGGGTCGCTCCCATCAGGGTATGTCATCACCATATCTAAAATCGATATTTGACCCATTTTGTATGCTCCGGTACGGTTGCCGATCCCAACCGTGGTGGTGATGTATTCGGTACTATTAGTCAAGTGGTATGCTGGTTCTATGTAGTAGGGTTACAAGATGATCTTGTTAGACCCCAGGTGTATTTTATCTAGAGGTTCACCTTTGGTAGGTAGTTCCTTACCTAGTCATGTATGGAATCCATTTCCCAATAAGTGCCTTCGGTCTTAGTTGCATACCTATTATGCTAGAATTTAATTAATGTAACAATTTCGACCATGTTAATTATTTACTTAAAAACCCTAGACATTATCATAATATCACTGGATTTCTATATAAAGTGTTTTGGTTAACGTAAGTTAAAAAATCGTCCGTGTTTATATGCAGCGTGATCTTATGGGATACCTTTGATTTTCAAAGTGTTTTATAAAGAGGGAAAGGTTTAAGTTGTTTTAAGTTTACTCACACCAGACCCATGTCTGACCCGGAGTTTTATTTTCTTTTCCTAAAACTCTTAGGTACTTAAATTTTTATTAGTAACCCAGTGATCCAGTTTTCTCACAGAAGTATTTTGAAGGAGCTGGAGCAGGTGGCTTCACCATTAGCTAATTATATTCTATTCCCACTGTGTTTATATATGATTTATGTGTTTTGTATGGACAGGTAGCTATAACTTTCTAGTCGAAGGTTGTATTGTATGAATTCATGTGTTATTATCATGGAAATAACTATGTAATATCCCATGTTATCTATTATATGTTGTTCTGATTCATGTGAGATTCTATGATTGTGTAATTTCTTCTTACCTTCCTTTTTCTTCTACCTTTAGTTATCTTCCTTTGGTATACGAAAGACGGTCGTTACATTTTTGGTGTCAGAGCTTAGGTTAAGAGAACACCTAGGCATTGGGTTAGGGTCAACTTCGGGAGCACATATTTGAAATTTTTTGGTTTGTGTGTGTGTACCTAATAGATAGATCAGCCTGGTAGGTTTGATTAATACTCTTCTTTCAAGGTTATCTCATCCAAGTATTCTAAGAATTATCTAACTATGTCCAGGTTGTAAGACATGAGTAATCGAGGTAGACGATGCAGGGGAGCAGGTAGCACTATGACTATAAATGGTCGAACCCCAAATCTTGGAGGATTTCAGATTGCCGAAGAGGCGGCACCAGAGTAGCCGAGAGTGAATTTCGCAACCTTATGAAAGGTTTCACCACTTTAGGAGGAAAACCATTTAAAGGAACCGAGTCTATCATGGAAGTGCAAGCTTGGCTGTGATCTTGCAAAAAGATTTTTAAAGGTCTTGGTTTATCCGATGAACATAAAAGGTTCTTGGCAGAATGACAACTACAAGGGGGAGCAACAGCTTGGTGGGACTCCCTTACCGCAAATGTTCCAGAAGAAGAGTTTTCTTGGGCCCAATTTAAAGAATTTTCTGAGGATATATTCTTGCCGACAATAGGAAGAAGCGAGGTGTACAAGAACTTCATGGACTTAAAGCAGAGGGATCTATATGTAGAAGAATATGAGACGAAATTCAACGAGCTATCTTGTTTTGGACCGGAATTGATCAACACTCCATTAAAGGAAAATGAGATGTTTGTTTTGGGTATGAGAGAATGACTGCTCGTGTTAAGAGTACTTTTGTGGATTTAGTTGATATGGATCTGAGGTACAAGGCCTTGGAAAAGGAGGAGCCTACTCTAGTAACACCTAGCGGAAATGCCAGTGGAAACGGTTCTAATAAGAGAAATTTTAATCCTAATTAGAAGAATCAAGTAAAGGGAAAGCTAGGCGGTGAGTCTCAAGGGAGCCGTTTTAAGGATTTTGTTTGCCACAAGTGTCAGCAGAAGGGCCACATCGTAATGTTTTGCAAGAATTGTGGAATTCAACAGCAACAACAACAACAAAGTGGACATATCTCCTCGATGGTCTAGAAGATAATTTGTTTTATTACTATCAGCCCGGGTATATGGTTAAGGACTACCATTCATGGAGGAGGTGCAGCAGCCCAAGGTGAACGCTATTAAGAATGAACCGTCGACTTTAATGGATATGAAGGGAAAAGACGACCTTGAAGGTAACTTACTAATTAATGTTATTTTTGTTCGAGCATTATTTAATACCAGTGCTTCTCGTAGTTTTATCTCTTTAGAATCAGTAGATAAATTTCAACTTATTCCGAGTATTATAGATTACCCTCTGTGTGTGTCTAATCCCATAGACGGGGTAACCCATTTGAGTATGATTTGTAAGAATGTGCCAATTTCCTACCTTTCTCATTACTTTTCTTACGACCCGTATGTCTTAGACTTTAAAGGATTTGACATTATTCTTGGTATGGATTCGTTATCAAAGTACAAGGTTGTCTTAAAATGTAATAAAAGAATTGTATCTTTAGTGACTGATATAGGAAGAAAAGCTAAAGTATCATGTAAGAAACCTGGTATTTATATGTGTAGTTTCTTGTATGCCCTGGAAGCATCCTAAGAAAATTTAGGGTCTATTAAAGTTGCTAGAAATTTTCCTAATGTATTCGAAGAGGTTAAATGTTTACCCCCACACCAAGAGATAGTGTTCCGCACTGATTTGGTCCCGGTACAAGGTCAGTGGTTTAACCTAAGAAAAGGATGGCTCCGAGGGAGAGAGAGGAGTAGGTAAGTCTAAACCAAGAGCTATTAAGGAGAGGATTCATTAGACCTAGTCGTTCGAGTTAGGGATCAGCTGTGGTTTTTGCGGCTAAGTCTGATGGATCTTTAAGGTTGTGCGTTGACTATAGGGAGTTAAATAAGTTGACAATTAGGAACAAGTATCCCTTACCCCACATCGATTATCTTTTTGACCAACTTCATGAAGCTACAGTATTTTCGCCGATGGATCTAGCTATTGGGTTCTCTCGGTTGAGGGTTGCTAAAGATAGTATACCCTTAACTGCATTTTGGGACCATGACTATTTCTTTGAGTAGTTGGTTATGCCTTTCGGGATAACCAATGCAGTTGCATATTTTGTAGACCTCATGAACCATGTTTTTTGAGCTGTTCTTGACAAGTTTGTGTTAGTTTCATCGATGGCATCCTTATCTACTCCAAATCCAAGAAGGAGCATAAACATCATCCGGTAGTGGTGGTAACATTGAGGAGACCTGTCCTGAAGGTGAAATTTTCTAAGTGCCATTTTTGGCAATCGAAAGTAAGATTCTTAGGACATATTGTGTTAGGAGAGGGCATTTTAGTTGACCCAGTGAAGGTGGAAGCTGTTTAGGAACGAAAGGGACCGCGGACTCCTACCGAGGTTTCCAATTTCTTAGGTTTGGCGGGATACTATAGAAAGTTTATTTAACATCATTCTATGATTTTCTCCCATTTGACTAAGCTGACTAAGAAGGAGGATAAGTTTATATGGACTCCACAGTGTGAAGAAGCATTTCTGGGATTGAAAAAATGATTGACCAGCGCACCCATATTGGTTGTTGCAGATGGAAACAGTGGATTCCTGGTTTACAAAGATGCTTGTAGAGTAGGACTAGGTGTAATTTTTTTGCAGCATGTTAAAGCGATTGCATATGCAAGCATATAGTTGAAGCCTCACGAGAAGAACTATGCTATGCATGACCTGGAGTTGCTAGCTGTTGTCTTTGCATTGAAAATACGAGGACACTACTTGCTAGGTAACTTCTATTCCTCTTAGTTTATTTCTTATCTTTGGAGATTCTAGGAGTAAAAAATTTTCTTTAATTAGGTGAAAAATTCGAGCACCTTATGGATCATAAATCTCTAAAGTATCTTTTTACTCGGAAAGATTTGAATCTGAGGCAACATAGGTGGTTAGAGTTTTTAGCATCCTATGACTTAGATACTCTTTATATGCCAGGAAAGGATAATGTGGTGATGGATAACTTAAGCAGGAATGTCGTTTTGACTCTTTTGGAGGTTACCCCAACTCTTCTGGAAAGAATAGAAAGCATGCAAAGAGTGGACAGAAGCTTAGAGGCAATCATTAAGAAGGTTGAGGGGGGACAGTGTACAAGTTTTAAGATTAATAATTGAGGAGTTTTGAGGATGAATAGGCGGATCTGTGTGCCGAATGTCAACGGTCTTAGGCAAGAAATATTGCCAGAAATCCATCAATCTAAGTTGAGTATCCATCCAGGTGTCTCAAAGATGCATAGGGATATGAAGCGGATGTTTTGGTGGAAGGTAATTAAGAGAGATATCTCTATCTTTGTTAGCAGATGTTCGTGCTGTCAGCAAATCAAAGGTGATCATTAGAAGGCTGTCGGACTATTACAATCCTTGGAGATACCTAATTGGAAATGGAAAATGATATCAATGGATTTTATCGACGGTTTACCCAAAACCAAATGAAGGAGTATGGATTATCGTGGATCGACTAACGAAGAGCGCACATTTTATTTCGGTAAAACTAACAAGAATCGCTGCTTATTTAGCTAAAAAAATTATGAGAGAGATAGTCAGGTTGCTTGGAGTACCTATGAGTATAGTACATGATCGAGACCCTATACTTACTAATCAATTTGGGGAAGCATTGCAACCAACTCTAGGAACAACGTTGAGCTTAAGCATGACATACAACCCCTAAACAGATGGGCAGATAGAGCAAGCAAATCAGATTCTAGAGGATCTCTTGAGATTGTGTATTCTGAATTTTGGTGGATCATTTTCATTTAGTTGAGTTCTCCTACAACAATATTTTCCAGGCGAGCATCGGAATGCCACATTATCAAGCCCTATAGGGAAGACCGTGCAAGTCACCAGCATACTGAGTTGAGATGGGAGATAGACTAATACGGGCCGTACTTGATCTGAGAGGCTACTGAAAAAGTTGAAGTTATTAAGAAAAGAATAAAGGAGGCCAAAGACCGTTGAAAGAGTTATGCTGATAAGAGGCGACGAGAATTGGAATTTGTGGTTGGTGACTTGGTGGTCGTAAATATTTCATCAAAGTGGAGATGTTAGATCTGGAAAAGCTGGCAAGTTAGCTTTAAGGTTCGTTGGACCTTTCTATATTCTCGAGAAAATCGGATCGCTTGCTTATAGAGTCGAGTTGCTAGAGAGATGGGCGACAATTCATAATGTGTTCCACGTGTCTCATTTGAGGAAATATGTTCATGACCCATCTTTTATTGTGGAGCCATCAGTTCAAGAGGAATTGAAAATAGAACCGAACTTGACAGCGGTTAGACACCCAGTTCATATTGTGGATCAGGATGAAAAGAGGTTATGTAACAAGGTGGTGCGACTAGTCAAGATTCAGTAGAGTGAGGATCCAAGAGACTACACTTAGGAGACTGTGGATTGTATGAGAGAAACCAGTCCCGAATTGATGTTAGGATAGCTAGTCGTAGGTTGTATGTATAGTGTCTGTATATTTGCTATGGATTCTTAGCGTATGTCTTTGTATCTATTATGATATGAATATATAGCGTTTTCGTAGTTTGAATTATCTCATTGTTTCCTAATTTCGGGGCGAAATTCATTTAAGAGGGGAGAATGTAACACCCGAAATTTAATCGCTAAATAATGAATATTTAAATATATTTTAAACAATAGATAAATGGATTTTAATTAACAAATAAAGCTACTTTAAATATTAATTAATAATGGCGAAATCATTTTCAGGTTTTGTTTACAAATATATATAGTTCTTAGAGAAATAGAAAATGTGATCGGAATTTATTATCCAAAATATTAATTTTTCATCAGTTAAAAGTTATCTAAAATGTCATAACACTATTGTTAACACACATGCACACACTACAAACTATCTTAGCATGGTGTGTGCATGTATATATGCATGTACATACTTTCTCACATAAGTGTGTGTATATATAAGATAAAACAGATTTTATTAGAAAAAGTATATATATTATCATATAAAAATATTTATTTCAGCACATGATACATGGTGCATGGCTTAAATAGTGCATGAGAGGGGGGTACAAGGGTGGATGGAAATAAGGGGAAGGGGAATGGAGTGCATGCATGTATACATATTATATTATAAGCACTTATATATTTTTTAATATTTCCTAAGCCTATAAATACTCCTTACCTCTCGTATTTCTCATTTTACGATCTCCATCTCCACTTTAATATTTTCCTAAGAGCTTGATAATACATCGAAGGCCTATCTTTATATTTTTTAAATCAAGAAAAAAATCACTTCTTCCACATAAATCACTTCCACTTCTTATTAAAACAATTCTACATATTCTACAACACCTCTTCTTCTAAAATACAAGCACCATCCTCCACTAGCCTGCATGGCCGAGCCCAAACTCCACCAGGCCGAGCCCAATATACCCAATGGCCGAGCCTAATCTAGGTGGTTAGCCACTCAAGGACTCCATTTTTGCAAGTTAAGACCAAGTTCTAGCTTGTATTCAAGTTTTAGCAAAAGGTTGCCTTGAATTAGTAAAGTTTCCTTGAGTAAAACTCTTATTTTTGGAAAAGAAAACAAATTGATTTTAATGAACTATATGTTGGGAAAATATATTGTTTGTTGTATTGAAATGCCATGTTGTTTTGATAACATATGATTACAAGTTTTAGCGATTGAAATTGGATTTGTGATTTGGATGTTAAATGATATATTTGGATATGGATATGTGAATGATTGACTTATGTTATGATGGTAGTATGATTGCGAACCAAAACCAAGTGTCTATGATGAAATGGTTATGAAGTCAACACCTTTAAATGTCGCAAAGGGCTTGAGATCCGATTCGAAACAAAATCTTGTTTTCTATTTTGGATTTAGTAAATGTTATCCAAGTTTTCACCTTTTGTTTATGTTTCCAAAACACTTCCATTTGTGTTTCTAAATATGTAGGAGCTAGAGTTAAAGTGACATTTTCGTGTAGAAATCAATTCTAGCAAACTGCACTCATAACGATAATCGTTATGGATGTAGTTCGGGAAATTTCATGATTTCAAGTTTTGAAGTGTTTTCTTTTGGATTGTTTTTGAAAACTCATTTCAAAAAGTAATCGAGTAAGTAAAAAGCTTAAGATTTTTATGTTATTTAATAATTTATATTTTAATTTATTAATTAGGGATAATTACTACTTAATTAAAAAATTATATTAAGTAATTAGAGTTCAAAATTTATTAACTAAGTTAGTTATTTTTAACTAAAGAAGTTTTAGTATATGATTGATAAAAAAGTAATTAATTTTTACTTAATCAAGTTAATTGTTTTATTTTATTAATTAATTAAAGCTATTTATTTATTCATTATTGTTAATTAGAGTAAATTATTTATTTAATTATTATCAAATAAAAGGGGTAATTATCTACTTAATTATTACATAATTAGAGTTTAATAATACTATTTGATTAAAGTTAATTAAAATTTCATTTTGAATTAATTTTTATTCAATTAAGGTTTAATTTTGACTTAACCAAGTTTAATCAAGGTTTAATTATTAGTTAGATAAATTGACACCTAACTAAAATAAATTAAGGTTGTTTATGATTTATTAAGACTTATTTACAGTATAATTAAGTTTTAAACCTTTGATTAATTAAGGTTTACTTATTTAAAGTTTCTTTCAAACTATATCGGTTATTTATTATTAACCAACTTTCTTGTTTTAGTAAATTGTTTTAAACCAAAGGATCTCCTGTCCATGCTATTAAGTAGCCAAATGAATTAAAGTAGCTGCAATAAAATGTTAACATGTTTTATTGAAAGTAAGTCGGCTTGTACTTATCATAATTACTGTACTTTAGGAATGCAATGAATACAAGGGTGTTAATATCGATGAGTAGGTCATGGTAATTTAAGCATATGGAATGTATGTTCATATGTAAATCTTACACCCTAATAGTTGTATGGTCTACTGTAAACAAATTGATCCTTTTAAATTATCGAACGTTGGATTGGAGAGACTAGGATCAAATAGCCGTTTTTATCCGAAAACCACTTTGAACCATTGTAAGTGTTCAAATTGAAAATAGTGAAGGCAAGGTCTAAGACGAAGAATTTGAAGTGAAAGCTATTTGCTACAAATCCCGAGGGTGATTCCAAAATAGATGTAGTGGAAATAGTGCCTTTGGTCTCTTGAACGACTTGTATGGATCATTGTAGACATTGTGTCAACATCTGGAAGGCAAAGTTAGCGTTCTAAGTGGCAATGCTCTAGTAAAGGTAAACGTAGCCTCGGGCCTCATCAATTGGAAATGACCAAAACAGGGTATGCAGCATGGCTATATGGGTCGCTCCCATCAAGGTATGTCATTACCATATCTAGAATCGATATTTGACCCATTTTGTATGCTCCGGTATGGTTGCCGATCCCAACTGTGGTGGTGATGTATTCAGTACTACTAGTCAAGTGGTAGGCTGGTTCAATGTAGCAGTGGTACAAGATGTTCTTGTCAGACCCCAGATGTATTTTATCTAGAGGTGCACCTTCGAAAGGTAGTTCCTTAATTGGTCATGTATGGAAACCATTTCCTAATAAGTGCCTTTGAACTTAGTTGTATACCTATTATGCTGGAATTTAATTAATGTAACAATTTCGGTTTTGTTAATTATTTAATTGAAAACCCTAAACATTATCATAATATCACTGGATTTGTATACAAAGTGTTTTGGTTATCGTAAGGTAAAACCTGTCCGTGTTTATATACGGCATGGTATTATGGGATACCTTTTATTTTCAAAGTGTTTTATAAAAAGGGAAAGGTTTAAGTTGTTTTGAGTTTACTCACACCAGACCCATGTCCGACCTGAAGTTTTTTTTCCCTAAAACTCTTAGGTACTCAAATTTTTATGAGTAGCCAAGTGATCCAAGTTTCTCACGGAAGCATTTTAAAGAGTTGGAGCAGGTGGCTTCACCATTAGCTAATTATATTCTATTTCCCCTGTTTTTATGTATGATCTATGTGTTTTGTATGGACAAGTAGTTATAAATGTCAAGTTGAAGGTTGTAATGTAGTGACTCTGATGTATTATTATCATGGAAATGACTGTGTAATATCCTATATTATCTATTATATGTTGTTCTGATTTGTGGTAAGATTCTGTGATTGTGTATTTTGTTCTTATCTTTCTTTTTCTTCTACCCTTAATAGCTCGTCCTTCGGTGTAAGAAAGGTGATCATTACAATTATATTATAAAATATACAATTTTTATAATAGTAAAACTTATTAATATGAATGCATAAGCTAAATGTGGAACATTAAAGAAACCTTAAACAGACTTGTGGTATAAATACATACGTATTGTACGTATACCGTGATTTCAAATATGTCCGACACTTGAATCATAAGGGCATTTCATAAGAAATACATTATTCCATAAGTCAATATCACTTAACATAATATATTGAGAATTATGAATCTTCAATATGATCTTGTCCTATACCATATACATATACATATACATATACATATACATATACATATACATATACATATACATACATACATATATATATATTAATAAATTATTTGCATACTCCTTAGTTGTTGAGCAGATTCAAGCTTGGGATGTTATGTGTGGTATCATTAATATATTGAATAGGCGATGTAAGACAACTATATGTATTTTTTGAGCAGATTCAAGGTATATATATTATACTTAGGCCATGGCGATATAGCAGGTACGAGTGAATAATTTTGTTTCGATTTGTTGAGCAGACTCAAGGTCGAAGCGGAACTAGGACAAGGTACCAAAGGTTAGGAGTTGTATGTGATACAACCGATAAGGAGTCATCCATCATCCGTGGAGCTATAACTTGTTGAGCAAACTCAAGGTCAGAATTCTAAAACGGACGAGTCCTAACACCCACTAGTGAAGCAGAAAGATTTCTATGTTTTTCTTAGGGTTTGGTGACACATAAATACTAGTGGGAGCTTTATTAGAAAAATGTAATAATAGCGTTTAACCTTTCTGATATTGAAAGAACGTATGCTATATAATGTTATAATGATCTACAATGACAAATTTATGCATTTAATACAATTGATAAAACATTTATCAATTAAGATATAAAAATGATTTGAATCAAAGATTAACAAAAAGAAATATAGCATGTACTTACTAATAAATGCTTCTTTGATGTTAATATCTCAATACCCATGCAAGCACCTGATTTTACAACAAGTAAATACATTTTTAATTTGGTCACTTACACATTTATTTGGTCGAGACCATGTATTGCGTTCTATGAGTTTCGAACTCAAAAGAAATACAAGACTATGGATATTTGATCCACTTACTATTGCATATAACTATTATATTAGGAATGTCATAGTTCGTAATGTACGATACTTCGATGAAGTTCACTCATTGAAAATAAGCTAATAAAAAATACTATTAGATCGAGAATTCAATTTGATTGATTACAAAAGGATTGTATTGTGTTAAATGTAACACTAAAACTATAAGAAAGATCTTTGAATTCGACCACTGAAATGTTAGTTTGATTGGTTTACATAAGATGCATCATATTTGGTGTCCTTAAATGTTAAGGATGATAAAATACATCTTTGTAAAGAGTTCGTTGTGATGTTGTAGTAAGGGTTTTCTTTTCAATGGTTCGACCATTTAAAAAGATAAATGATTGTACAAGAGTAGATGTGATTTAAGATATGGTTGGGATGAAAAGAGTGTATAAGAAACATCGAAAACGAGAATTGTAATAATAATGAATGGTACTTAACATTGGAATAAGAAATATGATTTCTGTTTCGAAATGTATTTTCATATAGAAATTGTTTTCTATGAGATTTATTTCTTTAAGTTTGAAACATCTGATCAAAGAATTCTCCACTGTAGACTAGTGATAATATATGAAATAAATAATCTATATTAAGTGAATGATGGACCTCCAAATCAAGTATGTTATTATAGCAATGGAGGAATAGTGGGAGCATGTCATATATCACTTACTGATTGCATCAAGTTACAAAAAGTATTTTTGTAAAACATACCAAACATTATTTACGAAATAATGACTATTTGTCAATGTCGACTGAAAATAGACATAGTTATATTTTAGTGGGAATATTAAAAATACTAGTTATGAAATAAAACTATAACATGGCAAAGTGATGCATTGGAAAATACTAAAGTGTCTAAAGTTATTTATTTTGGAATATAGACTAAACCGTAGTTTTGAGAAATAACTTTATTATATGCTTAAGAATTATATGATATTAGTTAATTATATCTCAAATAATTAAGGACTATGCACCCATTTAGTGGAAGCACCATAAGAGTTGATGAACTCTTTGGATTGATGCATATAGATGTATGCAATTGTAAGTCCGAAATAATTCCATGTACTTCATCATACTCACCGAAGAGTTATCACAGACATGGACATGTGTATTTGATATGCATGTATAAGTCTATAGTAAGCCCATATAATATACAACATATGTAAACAATGTAACATACGATAGAAATGATTCAATTTGATCGAATGGGTGAGTACGTTGGTAAGAGTTTCGAAAGTGCCTAAAAATGAATAAAGATTCAATCTCAAATGTTACTCCTCCATGTGATACATAATGATGTATCGATAAGGAGTACTTGAACTTTTTTGGACAATGTATGATTAGTTGCGAATGAAGTTGAGTTAGTTTCTTTCTATGAGGTCGTGCATTTAAGAGTAGTACGCAAGGTTAGTTTTATTTTTTCTAAATAAAAGTTTATAATGTCATGAAACCCCAACATATCTTAGTCCAAAGAGTTAGCCGGTTGTGCGACTTGAAAGATTGAACGTAATAATTGTTCGTGAGGGATCTTGTATGAATCTCCCTAAAAGGATTTGGGAAAGACTGTCATTGGATGATATATTTATGTTTTGAACATACTTTTTGTAAACTAAAACCAAATCAGTTCTATAAATAAGGAAATTTATATATTGCATCGAGAAACAATTATTTTTTAAAGAAATACCTACTTCATTGTGAAGGAATTTCTTTGAGGAATTATGATGGTAAAATGGAATTGGATACGATCCATAGATAAAGCTAATTAGATGAGATGAAATTAAGTAACTTAAATGAACATAATTCATTGGAGTGTCTAATAAGTATTCTCGTTTATTGAAGAGAAACTATTAGTTTCTTATCCATATCGAAAAATATACAATCTTCGGTTGCTTAACTAAACAATTAAGAGTGTAGACGCTATAATATGGTGTGATGCGAAGATACGAAAATGAATTTCAAATACGTTATCAAAATATGATTCTTGTAGTCGTAGCCGAAGGGATCCATCAGCCATGATTGTTCCTTTAAGAGGCCAATGCAGTTGGATTTTATAAGCAACGTTGATAAGAATAACCTCATAATTTTCAATTATTGAAATTAGTGTAATAGATTTGTTATTCAACGTGCTAAAATTATTTCAGATTTACTCACAAGATTATCACCTGATAAGACTTAGTGTTTTGGTACATATGTGCTAAAATAAAAAATTCTAAGTAATGACTTAGAGTAGACTATTTGCATATAGCAATCAAAGTGTTTCGAAGTCAATGGAGCGATATAGAGGTTGTGAGTTTTCAGATATGATCTAAGAAATGAAAAGTATCATTTCATAAGCATTAAGATTGAATATGTATTTTGATAGAAATATCAAATAGTTTGATTTTCAATCAAAGTGCAGTGGAAGCGTGTGTTCATAAGAAAGAACTTCAAAAGGTACATTTATATTTCTAAACTGTAAGTAAACAACACAATGTTGATTTTAACAATGTACTTGCATTAAAATCAGCCTTAGTTTTTTAATTGCTCCATGTTGGATTTATATTTTATATTAAGTAGAAAATTTATTGGGAATTTTCCAAAATTGATATGCAAGTACACCTTATTAAAGTGCTTAATACGAAACATGTGAGATGTGTTGTTTATACATTGGCAATAGGAATTATCGTACATGTTATATTATCTACGATATCATGATTTGTTTATGTATTTGATAAATGAAGCAAATATAAAATCGAAATTGATGTCACTAATGGTAGTTAGGAGTGTTCTAGAATATTTGTGAAATACTAGAGAATTATTTACAAATATAACAAACTCCTTATGAAGGAGTGTTCGGACTCAAAATTCATAAGTGACATTGAGTATAATATGTTAATAATAAATTCAAAATAAGAATCTTTAAGTTGGAAATGTTTAAAATAGAAGATATTGTGGCTGATTCATTGACTTATATCACCACAATAAAAACAATGTATGTATGTATGTATGTATGTATGTATATACACATACACAATAAATGCACAAATTTATAACCGAGGTGAGGCTGATTCCAAATATTGAGAATCCCAAAACAATGTTATATGACAACTATGCCACGATATAGTTCGCAATAGAACTTAGAGTTCACTAGAAGTTGAGAGACATACTTTGAATTCTTCCACATGATAAACGTAGTTTACCAACATCGAAGAGAGCTAATCAATAAAGTAGATTATTATAACATAATAGCATACTCGTTCACCAGAGGAATGACACAATTGGTTTTAAGAAAAGCGATTGGAGAAGTTGGAATAAGATTCCATAATTGACTCCAAGTGCAAGTGGGAGATGATAGAGTTAGGGGAATTCCCTTGGGACAATTATGTAATTTATTACATATATCTAATTACTCAATAACTAATCTTGTTCAAAATCATAGGTACTTTCTTTCAACTATACACTTGATATAATGTGGTTGTATTAATTAATTAATTTAACTAAAAGTATATTTAATAGAAAATCCATAAATGTATGTTTTGTGATAGTGGTTACAAAGTGTTGTAACTGTGAGTAATTTATCATAATAAAATAAATATATCATTTTAAATGTTTCTAGTCAAGATGCATCGAGATTGATATCAATATATCCATTGAAACTAGAGTACATAACACAATAAAAATGTTGAGCAGTGTATTACTAATGACTTTTGGGGACACTTAGGGTTTACGTACTGATAGTTATTAGATAACTATGGAACGATTCACTTAATAGTTTTTCGGCTGTTAATATTACTAAGGTTAAGCAGAAAATATCGATATGACTTATTTACACAGTTCTCTCGACTTGAGAATACCGTGGGTCTTTAATATGAAGCTCCACTTTGATTATAGTCAAATCATGGCATGGCGTGCCATCGAGTGACTATAGTTGAGTCGAATGGAAGTTTAGAAATGAAGCACTATTTAAGAGAGGATCTGTGTCCTTAGTTATTTGGAGCTAGTATCACGTTCAACTCAAGTCAACTCGAAGTCAAAGTCTCTGGTCAGAGTATTTTGGTTAATAATAATTGTTAGTATTAAACTAAGGACTTTATGTTTGGACTATAGAGTTGAATGTGGATGATATTGGAATTTTGACCATTACCAAATTCCATTAGTCCAAAGTGATAGATCCGACCAAAATAATTGGTGTAAATAAATGTCACAACCGGGTATCGCTTAATAAACTAAAATTAGGTTTTATCGAAACTAAGTAAGTGATAAATTTGGCTATAACGTCACACCACCTGATAAGTATGTGTGAACATTAACATTCGAATAGTTCGATGTTAATCGTTGACCTACACCCACAAGTTACACAACCGAAACGATGAATCCTCTTTTGACCAAACGATTTAATTAATTTGTAACTGTTATAAATTAATTATATTAATTAATATTTATGAAATATTGATTATTAAATTTAAATATGATGTGAGAAATTAATAGTGTTATATATATTTATAGTAGTTATAAATATATCGATCGATATGAGATATCGATAACAAGTTAAGTTGAATACAAGTGTATATATTTATTTGGGTTAAATGGGACAATGGCCTATGATTATTTGAGGGTTAGGATCAGCTGCTATAACATTGGCATGGGGTGGCAAAAATTAAGGTAATTGGTTTGGAGATGTATGGTTGAGATTAAGGGAGAAAGAGTATTAGATATTTTCCCACTTTCTCCCTTATTTAAACTATATATACGTATTGATCTCAAAACCTAAGTCATAAGTTATTTTGGCCACATCTTTCATTATCTTCCTGGATGAACAGAACATTCAAATAACCCTAAATCCTCAAAACAAATTTAATCTAAATTCAAGACTATTTGATAATGAGAAGGTTGGTGATTCTAGATAAGCAATCTAACGTATCAAGGAATTTCAAAGGAAGAGAACTCGTCCTTTCAACGTGACTTGAGAACATTTGCTATATGTAATAATACTGTTCGTCGACGGAAATTCTATCGGTTTAGAAAACCGTCGAACGAATTTAGAAATAAAATTTATACCGTAAGCGCACGGTGTACGAATGTAGCACGTGGCGAATACAGGTCGATCCATAGGGAATTGTTGATTTAAATTTCCTACTCAATCAAATTACCAAAGTCGAGAGTGTCTTTAAGCTAGAAAATGAGAATATGAACTAACTAACAAAAAGAAAAGAAATGCAAATATGAAAGTTAAATGACAATTTAGAGAATAAATCCACACTCTAGATCATGGAGTTCAACACATGAAATCATGATCTATCTTTTATGGTCATTAGTGTTTTAATTGATGTGTTTATCATAAGTATGACACATTTGAGCTATTGATTAGCCAACATAAGCCATCAAACTATAACACACCCCTTAAAACACTTACTAACTTTCATGAAACTTGACAAAGAAAATGAAAATGAAATCTATTTTAAGTATGGCCTATTAACTATTGATTAGAAACATAGACCATCAAATTTTAATTTCAAATCACTTCTATCATCATCATTAAGCACAAAAAGAGAGCATGAATTAACAAAATGTTAAAGCTACATTAATTAGAGAGCTTCATTACCCCTAAATTGAAGGGGTTTAGCTTCTCATATTTGTCATTTTATTAACAAATGTAGCTAATAACATGAAAGCAAAATGAAGAGGAAAAAGAGAGCAAAATGAAAAGATAAACTAATTAACTTGCATAAAAGAAAAGAGATCTACACTACAACATAAAAGTAAATGAACATGAAAAGGAATGAGCATGTATTAAATTGCATAAAATAAAAAAGATTACATAAAATAAAAATGGCTAAGTAGCCATGAAAAGAGAAAGAGAGCTTTCTTTTATTTTCTCTAAACTAATGAAGAGAAGGAGGCCTAAGAGAGACTAAGAGAAGAGAGAGGCTACATAAAACATATGGGTATTTATACATGTATGAAACCCTAATTCATATTTTTTTAGGGAATGCCCAAAATGCCCCTTAGGAAGTGTGGAGGCCAAGTAACCATTAACATGTCTTAATCCCCCATTAAGTGTACATGAAATCATTAACTCCATAAGCATGTGCATTAGCCTTTAATTTGTACATTAAGGTAGGTGGGTAGGTGGGGTCCTCCATGATCTTCACTTTGAATTATTTCCATCTTCATTCCTTATATTCTTTGTGTATGCATATTCCTTCATGAAACCACTCCTATTTGAGACCATTTTCCTACAAAAATATATATCAATTTCCAGTCAATTTTTCTCAAAGAAATATATGCACTTAAATGACCGTTTTGCCCCTATATGAAGATGAATATGTGAAAATTTGGAATTAATATGAATTTTGGTTGAAACAAGTTAAAATACCCAATATGATCATTTATTTAATTTAAATAGAATAAATATGGTGGTAAAAATATGCACATTTACGTGCACATCAAATACATTTACATATATGTTAAATGATTATGCTATTATATTTTATTGATAATGTACATTTGTTTATATATGTATATATCTGTGTGTCATTATTGCTTAATTAATTAGGTAAGGTTTCTACATTTAACGTTGTGTCACAATAACGACCGACTATATGCATAAATATACCGTTTAAATGCATATTCATTTTTATCATTATTACAACATCCGAGTTAATAAAAGTATTTTATTTTAATATTATATTAATCAATAATACATACATATATATACATATACATGCATACATACATACATACATACATACATACATACATACATACATACATACATACATACATACATATATATATATATTATAATATGTAAATCAATGCATATAATTAATTTGCATCAAAGCACATATTTTTGTATATACTATATAAAATGGATTTAATATTTTTCTGATATATGGTTATATCAATTATAACTTTTGCAGTCGAAAAATGAATTTTTTGTTATTATTAGATATTTTATATTATTATTCAATCACTGTAAAAATTAATAAATTCACATAAGATAAAAAATGTTTCAAAAATTCAATTTTTGTCTTTTCGTTTATATCTTTTTCAGTAATTAAATTAAAATATGTTGTTTTAGTAGTTAATCAATTAATAATACTAAATTTATATAAAAAATTTGAAAAACTTTCGCAGCCTATAAAATATCATTCTCATTTTTCATTAAATTTAAAATTTCATATTTTAATATAAAATTATTCTATGCCATCTAATTAACGATAAATTAATTTGTTAATTCATATATATTTATATATTATTATATTAAAATCATATTAACTTTAGATTTTCAATATTTTCGAACTAAAAATTAAAATACATAAAGAAAATTCAATTTATATATATATATATATATAATCTATTATAACATAAACTTATATTTAATTGTTATATTTATAATTATATAAACACACGCATACACATATGTATATATAGCTATTTTACTTTAATTCTTATATATACATATAAACGAGTAAATTTAATTGTTTGTAGATATATAATTTTATGTACACATATGTATATAATTATTATTTGTGATATTGTAACAACCCACTTTTCATACAATTTAAGTAGTCAACGAACCATACATGGCAGACTCAAATTTAACGGAAATATGGACCACTAGGGGTGAATAAGAAAAAGATAGATGAAAACAGGAACAATCAACATAGAGTCTCACAATCGCAGCGGAACAAAATATAATATATATAATAACATATTTATATACAAAAGAATCTGTAACTGTTGATATACACACAATCATCAGAGTACAACAATCAATACATTAATATGGAAAGTTATTATAACTTGTCCTCATCAATGCTGACTATATAGTTTACACACAGCAGAATATAATCAGGTACGGGGAATACACTTGAAATCCTCCAACTCGTCTCCTGAGCTCCATAGCATTCAAATCTGAATTTATAATACTCGATCTGAACCGAGCATTATAATAAAATAATACCCGAGTCAGTATGGAAAATCAATGTGAGAAAACACACTCGATTTGAATTATTACTATTTTCCAAATCATTTGAAAAATAAAGGTATCTCATAAGACCATGCTACACATGGACACCACAGGTTTTTACCTTACGATAACCAAAACCATTTATATTAAAGTCATCTGAT
Organism: Allium cepa; assembly: GCA_030765085.1. Lineage (NCBI taxonomy): Eukaryota > Viridiplantae > Streptophyta > Magnoliopsida > Asparagales > Amaryllidaceae > Allium > Allium cepa. The sequence goes on along the minus strand of CM060928.1, from coordinate 84,580,220 downwards.
ATTATAATAGGGTCTATAGAAACTAAATTAGAATATAGCTGAAATGCTTGCATCTCATGTTTCAGCATAGTTGGGCACAATCAAAACCATACAGGCTCATAGTGGATATTGAATTCCACACAATGATTGTGCTACTGGGTACCACCGCCATAGTACACCTCTAGAAAAATGTACCAAGATCGTACCTAATGATCCCTGCCAACACAGGACTGACCTACCCCTTACTAGATAGTACTGAATATGTTATCACCCCGGGTGTTCCCACCCTTATCGAGTGCTCTCTTTTTCATACACAACCTGTAATGACCCGCTATTTTGGACTATTCGCATCCGCACATGTCGGACTTGAATAATTCAAAATACCGAATTGTTAATTTAAATTTGGCAAAACTCAGATATACAGTAAACAAATAATCACAGAATCACAGACACAGAGTAATAATATGCAGCGGAAGTAAAAGAGATAGTAATTCATGAAGCTACTATATATATATAAGATACATCAGAGTTTACAACAGAAGAGAAATATGATACATCAAGTACAAATCAGAATACATCACTGGAATCATCGAATACTGAAAGCAGAATAGATGGCTGGATCTTCAAACAAAGCTCCAACTCCAAAGATGAGTCTCGAAAGCTGATCAACCACTCAGTCTGACCCGAGCGTAAAGCAAAACACAAAACACTCGAGTCAGGATTAATATTCTCATATCAATAAATCCAACTCAAGTGAAATAGCAATCGAAATACAAGTAACTCAAAGGATGTTGGAATCACCATCCTCTAAGGATCCGTTAAACTATATACTATTTAGTAGTGTACACTAAATAGATAATGTCTATCAGTAATATAAAGTATCAAAATAGTGTTAAGGCGTTACCATTATCCCCCTTAACACATTTTTACATAAGCATCATAGTCTATACATCACTGTAAACTCCACCGTAAACTGATGGGATATCAGGGAGTACTCCATAGGTATAACACAAAACAAATTCGTAGTGGTCGCGTATATAGGGATACAAGTATGACAAGGCACATGAGGCAATACCCAAGGTAGTGAAACTACCGTTTGCCTGGTCCGGACTGTTGAGAACGCATCGCCGCAGCGATCGCAACACCGCGAAACAACACTCCTGAAAAGTTCGAGGGTGCACCAATCGATAACATATAATGAGTAGTAGTTACGAAGAAGTGTGTTCGCTCGAGGTGGCTAACCCCATTTGGCCCGGCACGGCTCCTGATTTTAGTCATTTCCAATTTGACACAAGTGTCAAGGCTATCCATTATCGTTCTCTTTCTTCAGTCAACACGTACATCATTCCAACCACTTCATTCTGGATCACACTCCGCGTTTAGTTATTAAAGTGGTTTTCGGTTTAGACAGAGAGTATGTCCATAACCGATTCCGGTCTCTTTAATAACTTCCGTAATTATTACACCGATTGGTCGTTTAATAAATTTCAAAACCAAATCAAATTCAATTTCAATTAGAATTCGTAAATCAACATTTCAATTATCTTTCGAAATCGATTTCCATAATTTACGTTTCAACATTCCAAATTACCATTTCAAAGTCTTACAATTCAATTTCAATTTTTATTTAAACAATTAAAATATTGATTCAAGTTCGTATATTAGTTCATTCCGAAAACATTTAAATTAATTTAATTTAACATTCAAAAGCAATTTCAATTCATTAATCGATTTCATTCATATTCGTTAAGTTAGTTTATCATTCAAACAGTTTCCATTAAATTTCCAATTCATTAAATCAATTACTTAAGTTCAACCTCATTATATCAACTAACACATTAAATTCAATTAGATTCGTCAAATCAATTCTTTAAATTACAAGTCTTACAGTTATTACAATAAAACGCATCTTATTTCTTGTTAAAGAAATTCAATTTGATTTATTCACTTACTTAAATTTTCCAAACTTAATTAAATAAGAAATCCAATTTCATTTATTAACGAAGTTCGAATTCACTTATTCAAAAGTTCAATTTCTCTTATCAAAGAATTCAATTTTTATTCAATTATCAAATAATTCAATCTTTTTCAATTATTAAATAATTTCAATCTTAATTATTAATAATTTCAAAACTTAAAAATTTCTAACTTAATTATAAATTCAACTTAATTATTAAATCATTTCAAACTTAATTCAATGAATAATTTCAAATTTTATCGTCAAATAATTCATTTCAAACAACGCTCTTTCATCATTTGTTACACTAATATTTTGTTTCAAATTCCAATATTAACAATTTCCTTTAATCAAAATTTACATCCAATTTTTATTTCAAAACCTTATTATTCAAATAAATCTTTATTTTGTTTCAAATCAAATTATTGATCAATCGGGTTTATTTAATTCTCTATCCTAAGTCAAGTTCATTTTGGGTATTTATCATTTCAACCCGATTCCAATTCAAATTCAAAAATCAAAACATAACAAAGGGAACTTGCAGTGTGATAACTGGGATGGTGTCAAAGTAAATAAACAAGCAATAACAACAATCAAACACAATCCAATAATCAATTCAAATAATCCCGAAATAATCGTATTAATTCACATTGTTGTTTGTGCGAATTAATATAATTATTTCTAGAATCTACACTATCATTTCATGTAGATTAAAGATTACTACATTACGGTTTTTTCACTTGTCGTTCAATTTCAATTCTACAACAATTTATCCAATATACGTTCAAGGTTCAAAGTGTAATTTATCAAATTCCAGATGTCGATTAACTTAACAATTAGAAGGGGTCAGATTATTCAAATTAACTAATCAAATTCAACACATATGACGATTCACATTTTTAAACTATCCTACGTCAAATTCAATTGCATAATATTTATCACTTTATACATTACAATTTAACATCCATTATAAACAACAAACAATCAATCAATTATCAACCAAACTGTATTATCATCGCATAAATAATTAACAGATAATGGTGTCAGATGTCATAGGTGAACAGATACAGGTAATAGCATATATAACAGTGTAAATAACTAACAGCAGCATATTTCAATTGTCGTTTCAATTGAAATCAAATTTAATAAATAAAAGAATATTAATCGTGAGTAATTGCTCACCTTTCGAGGCTAGAGAGATGAATAGACAACGAAGTTGAGTCACGGATCGTAAGCACGACTTTCGGAATAACTAGATTGGCACGAATCGACTAGCAAAGCTGTTAAATATGAATCGTCGAAATCAAATCAGAATACGAGCGATGAAAGTAAATGGTATCAGTGAACATATATACATAACTATATTCCAAAATTAAACACATAAAATATATAAATAAAAATCAATTTTAAACATATATTTTCAAAACGATATTTAATTTAACACAGATAAAATTCCATAGATATGCATTTCTAACGCCATCTTACAATTAAATCACATATATTTAAATTCAAGCATATTATCATTTATTTATTATTATTATTATTTTATTAACAACAATATCCAAAATCATCTTTCTTAAATACAACATTTAAAATAAATCAAATCAAAACATTCAACATAGCAATAATTACAAAACATGTCCTGCGTCAAAGTTTAACAATATAATTCTATGTGCTACCGAGATCGAAATGGTCTGAAATTTGGTATGCATAAAGATCAAAACTTGTATTTCAAACTACAAAAGAATCACTTGATTTGGACAAGAGACGAGAAAAGTTACGATGTCACGAACATAGACTCAGGCCATGTTGCGTCTGTCAAATGTTCAGGTCTGAAAACCTCTCTGGGTCTGACTTTCAGGTAAAAAACAGAGAACTGAACCACCTCGTATGAAGCTAAAATTTTATATAAAGAAAGTAGAAAACTTTATCTTTTAAACAAAAAGGGAATCACTGTATTCCGACGTAAGACGGAAGAGATACGATGCGTCAAACATGAACACAGGTCATGTTTGCAGCAGGGTAAAATAATTCCAAGTACAAAAGAACAGCTGCATGGGTCAAACTTCTAGATCCTCGACCGCTAATCAAACGATGTCGGATTTTGCTGAAATTTGACATGCATAAACTAGGTAACTTCGACTCTTTTATAAAAATAGAATCAACCCATTTCGATAAAACACGAGGGAGATATGATATTGTGAATATGAAGTCTAACTGCTGTTCAGAAAAAAATAAAAATAAACAAATATCACCTTTATTATAAACTACAACCAAGAAAAACAAAGCCATGTTCACTGTATCACATATGTGCTTGCATAGTTAATATATATGTAAGCTAAGAAAACACGTAAGATGAGTAGGCCCAGATATACATTACAAAGTAAAATAAAATAAAACATAATTTTATACTTTAAAACCGAGGTAAGCTAGGAAGCTTCCAGACACTACAATATATACATATATATAGACTTAAATCTTTATAAACATATACATCCCAAAAGAAACAAAATACCCTTCTCAGTTTATCACAAAATATAACACACGTATATACTTTATAACTTTTAAAATAATATACAGGTGATGGTTTCTATAAAGAAACCGCAGTGGCTAAGCAAATTTACTATGACAATAAAATTTATGCATATATTACTAAAATAGCAGACACATTTTTTTTTTTTTTACAACTGTATACTTACTTTATAACAACAGTTTTCTTGACTCTTAAACCGGCTTATATAATGATATATGTAACCGAACGAAACAAAGAAAAATAGGATTATACGTAAACTAACATAAAATAGACTAATTTATATAACTTAATAATATATAAAAGGGTAACAATACATAACATATACTCCACCTTCTTGTTATAAATATATGTGCATTCAGTTGAAAGTGTTGTAGCTATATAAAATTTAACAACTAACGTAAACTGATATAAAATAAACAAATACAAGTGTGTAGCAGGTAAAAGAAAACATAAGAACTGATATATATCCTTCTCTCTTCCATGACACATCCCACAGACCATCAGCAAAATAAAATGTAAGAATTTATAGAACATACACGATATGAAGGAAGGGCCGACAATCAGGTGCATCCATGACCGATAGAGCAAGCAAGGATGAACGAGGAGATCATGGTGGAGGCTATGGTTTGATGGCGTGCAGGCGAGTTGAAGTATTGTCGGCCGGAGTTGGGTTGTGAACTTCGGCGGAGGGTGGTCGTGAGTTGTGGGCGGAGGCGGACAGTTGCGTGGAGAGGAGCGGAGTGAACTAGTGTTGTTTGGAAGGTGGGCGTGGCGATGGGTTTGAGTTTGGTGAAGCAAACCGAGGAAGGGCTGTTATCGGTGAGGAAAGGTGATGGAAAATAGAGGGCTGTGGGAAAATACTTAGTTGTAGCCTGGCTAGAGCGTTATGCGTAGGTGGATGAAGGTGGGATTATGAGTGATAGTGATCGGTCATGGGAGGAAGGTCAGGTAGAAATATGAGAGAAGGGAAGAGTTCTGTAGAAGAAAGTTGGGTTTGATGGTACATGTAGCAATAGTGAGATTTTTGAAGAAGAGTATGGGATTAAAGTTAATAGTCATATATATTACACGTTTTCTCAAAAGCAATTGTTCAAAGCAGAGGACAACTGAGAGGAATAGCATTGGAAAGGTACCACCAGATAATAAACAATGAGCTGACACGAATAGCCAAAAGTCACACGCAAATTTAGTAAAATAAATTATAACAGCTGTAAAAATTAAATGCAATGGCTATAGGGTTATACACGGTGAGCGAATGAATGGTCACAAGGAGTTTAAAATCAAAATTTCGAAATCGATACGGTAGACGTTTTGCGGATTGCACCGCGCAATGGGCTCCGAAATAGAGAAATAAAAATACCATAGAGATCGGCACGACAAGACGATCAAAACGGTATATGGATATAAGTGGTCGATTGAATTACAAAAATTCGAATTTTATATTAGCGGAAAATGCACAAAAATCGCAGAAAAATAAGATCGACGGAGCCAAAGATGTCCAAATTTGGAAAAACGACAAACTGACAGCTTGCTCAAAAGATGGTTTAGAATTTTTCTATGTAAAAATATTTTGGTTTTGAAACCGTTTTATTTTTATCGCTTTTTAACTGATTAAATTGAAGTAATTTTATGCACGAAATAAACTTTCATATTTCGGGACGAAAATTTACCAGTTGCTATGTTTAACTAGATGCATTCCAAATATCAATTTTATATTTCAAAATTTCGTCGTATAAAATTCCACGAAATTTCAAATAATAACGTTAATAAAACTGGTTAAATTTACGGGTCGTTACACTCTCCCCCACTCAAAACTTTTCGTCCTCAAAAAGGAAGGGCGTAGGAGAATAGAATCAACCAAAAAGAAAATAGATTTGAATTTCAAAATAAAGCAATTAATTTAAACCATATAAATTCCAATTTAAATCTTGTTTATATTCAACAATTTGTTTTTAAATCAAGGTTTCCATCAAATTGTCTTGATTTCACATTTATGGATGTTAGATACAAAAGATTTCTTTCAAATGAAATTCAATTTAAATTCAATTAATTCAAGATATCCCCTTAAGTTGATTTAATTCAATTTATTAACTTTCAAACAAATTTTTCTTCTGTTAATCACACCTATTATTTATTTAACTTATTATACTATTTATCTCCATAAACATTTTATAATTAAAATTTTAGTGAATAACATTTATTATACGCACTCACATTTTATATATAAAGACAATTTATATTATATTTTATCCAATTATCTTAAATTAACAATTTCAAAGATCATAAATTTGAATAGTCATCTATTGTAATCATATTTTATTCAACAAATTTAATTCTTCTTCATTCCAAATTATTATTAAATTTATTCTACTTAATATATCCTATCACATATATATTAAGTATATTTACATTTAGTATAACTACTAGAACTATTTATGAATTCCATCGATATCATTTTATATTGTATAATATTCAATTACATAATTTACTTTTGAAAATTTAGGTAAGTTATACATAACGCAATTGAGCATTATGCCTGTAAAATTTCTAATTTAATTATTCAGGCTTAAATTTTATTCAAAATTTCGATTCCATTTTATAATTGAAATTATCCTTTAACATAAATTTAAAAGTTAAATTTCGAGTAACCTCAAATTTATTTAGAGATAAATAAATATATATATAATATATCAAATCTGATTTAATCTGTATATCAATATATATTACCAATCAAATCATACTTTAAGAAATTCAAATCAATTTATTTTTCAAAACAAACCGTAGCAAAGCTACAAAATAGTCTCTCCACTTCGAAACTCGAAAATGAATGTCGATGATGCGACCGTCATCACCGAAATTATTTTCCAGTGACAAAAGAGAAGAGCACTGATATAATCATTTAAAAATTCTTTGAAAACCATTTCTATTCGAAAATACTTTGGATAATACATTTAAAACCATTAAACCAAAGTTTTGGAACCACCGGAAATTCAATTCTCAAATTCTTGTTTTAAATTCATTACAAACTCCTAATCAATTTATGACCAAATTTTGTACATTCATTTATTTATGTTATAAAATAGTCAATGGTTTACAACAATAATGAAAGTTTTTATTTTCAACAATCAATTCATTAACTATTTAATTTTGGAAAATTTATACTTATACATAATAAAATCATTCAATACTATTTTATTCACCAAATTCGAAAATACTATTGTGTCAGTTTGCTCTGTTCAAGTGTTTTGGAAATCCTATCGATAGCATTGATCAGACGAATCGATCGAAAACCCGAATCAACATCAACAACTCAAACAACACAATATATATAACATTTTTATATTAATTAACCAATACACTTTCTCGCTTGACGATACAAGAATGGATTTCAAAACAAGGATAGGGTTTCGAATTTTGATGGACTCAAATTAAAGAGAATTCTGATTCGAATTCAAGTTCGAAAGAAAAGATAAGATGATTCAATTAACAGAATCAGGAGATGGATATGCTTATATTAATTTTCGGCAACCTTAACCGGATCGACCGTAACTTCAAGAATAAGATCGATGCAGAATTTCAAGGTAAATCAACATTCGATCTCAAGAGATGGAATTCAGGTATAGCAGGGAATAGATAGTATCGTAAACCGAGTATACAGAAATCTCCGATAAATCGATGTCTATTGTAAAGGAGTTTCACTATTACAAATAAATTTGGGATTGGTGAGACCACCGACTCACTATAAAGATCATTCGAAGAGGAGTTAGGGGGTACTCCAGAATCAAAAGAAAAAAAATAGTGAGGAATATGAATGAATTTCGGAACCGAGGGAACGTTCCAAAATTCAAAGGAATTGAGTTAAAAGGAAGAGATTGAAACTCGAATGAGAGTGATTTTGTAATTACATTTACCCCATATGCTAAGTTTTGCCTAGAGCTACCAAAAGCTCTGATACCAACTGTAACGACCCGCTATTTTGGACTATTCGCATCCGCACATGTCGGACTTGAATAATTCAAAATACTGAATTGTTAATTTAAATTTGGTAAAACTCAGATATACAGTAAACAAATAATCACAGAATCACGACACAGAGTAATATATGCAGCGGAAGTAAAAGAGATGGTAGTTCATGAAGCTACTATATATATATATATATATATATATATATATATATATATATATAAGATACATCAGAGTTTACAACAGAAGAGAAATATGATATATCAAGTACAAATCAGAATACATCACTGGAATCATCGAATACTGAAAGCAGAATAGATGGCTGGATCTTCAAGCAAAGCTCCAACTCCAAAGATGAGTCTCGAAAGCTGATCAACCACTCAGTCTGACCCGAGCGTAAAGCAAAACACAAAACACTCGAGTCAGGATTAATATTCTCATATCAATAAATCCAACTCAAGTGAAATAGCAATCGAAATACAAGTAACTCAAAGGATGTTGGAATCACCATCCTCTAAGGATCCGTTAAACTATCTACTATTTAGTAGTGTACACTAAATAGATAATGTCTATCAGTAATATAAAGTATCAAAATAGTGTTAAGGCGTTACCATTATCCCCCTTAACACATTTTTACATAAGCATCATAGTCTATACAGCACTGTAAACTCCACCGTAAACTGGTGGGATATCAGGGAGTACTCCATAGGTATAACACAAAACAAATTCGTAGTGGTCGCGTATATAGGGATACAAGTATGACAAGGCACATGAGGCAATACCCAAGGTAGTGAAACTACCGTTTGCCTGATCCGGACTGGTGAGAACGCATCGCCGCAGCGATCGCAACACCGCGAAACAACACTCCTGAAAAGTAGGAGGGTGCACCAATCGATAACATATAATGAGCAGTAGTTACGAAGAAGTGTGTTCGCTCGAGGTGGCTAACCCCATTTGGCCCGGCACGGCTCCTGATTTTAGTCATTTCCAATTTGACACAAGTGTCAAGGCTATCCATTATCGTTCTCTTTCTTCAGTCAACACGTACATCATTCCAACCCCTTCATTCTGGATCACACTCCGCGTTTAGTTATTAAAGTGGTTTTCGGTTTAGACAGAGAGTATGTCCATAACCAATTCGGGTCTCTTTAATAACTTCCGTAATTATTACACCGATTGGTCGTTTAATAAATTTCAAAACCAAATCAAATTCAATTTCAATTAGAATTCGTAAATCAACATTTCAATTGTCTTTCGAAATCGATTTCCATAATTTACGTTTCAACATTCCAAATTACCATTACAAAGTCTTACAATTCAATTTCAATTTTTATTTAAACAATTCAAATATTGATTCAAGTTCGTATATTAGTTCGTTCCGAAAACATTTAAATTAATTTAATTTAACATTCAAAAGCAATTTCAATTCATTAATCGATTTCATTCATATTCGTTAAGTTAGTTTATCATTCAAACAGTTTCCATTAAATTTCCAATTCATTAAATCAATTACTTAAGTTCAACCTCATTATATCAACTAACACATTAAATTCAATTAGATTCGTCAAATCAATTCTTTAAATTACAAGTCTTACAGTTATTACAATAAAACGCATCTTATTTCTTGTTAAAGAAATTCAATTTGATTTATTCACTTGCTTAAATTTTCCAAACTTAATTAAATAAGAAATCCAATTTCATTTATTAACGAAGTTCGAATTCACTTATTCAAAAGTTCAATTTCTCTTATCAAAGAATTCAATTTTTATTCAATTATCAAATAATTCAATCCTGTTCAATTATTAAATAATTTCAATCTTAATTATTAATAATTTCAAAACTTAAAAATTTCAAACTTAATTATAAATTCAACTTAATTATTAAATCATTTCAAACTTAATTCAATGAATAATTCCAAATTTTATCGTCAAATAATTCATTTCAAACAACGCTCTTTCATCATTTATTACACTAATATTTTGTTTCAAATTCCAATATTAACAATTTCCTTTAATCAAAATTTACGTCCAATTTTTATTTCAAAACCTTATTATTCAAATAAATCTTTATTTTATTTCAAATCAAATTATTGACCAAACGGGTTTATTTAATTCTCTATCCTAAGTCAAGTTCATTTTGGGTATTTATCATTTCAACCCGATTCCAATTCAAATTCAAAAATCAAAACATAACAAAGGGAACTTGCAGTGTGATAACTGGGATGGTGTCAAAGTAAATAAAAAAGCAATAACAACAATCAAACACAATCCAATAATCAATTCAAATAATCCCGAAATAATCGTATTAATTCACATTGTTGTTTGTGCGAATTAATATAATTATTTCTAGAATCTACACTATCATTTCATGTAGATTAAAGATTACTACATTACGGTTTTTTCACCTGTCGTTCAATTTCAATTCTACAACAATTTATCCAATATACGTTCAAGGTTCAAAGTGTAATTTATCAAATTCCACATGTCGATTAACTTAACAATTAAAAGGGGTCAGATTATTCAAATTAACTAATCAAATTCAACACATATGACGATTCACATTTTTAAACTATCCTACGTCAAATTCAATTGCATAATATTTATCACTTTATACATTACAATTTAACATCCAATATAAACAACAAACAATCAATCAATTATCAACCAAACTGTATTATCATCGCATAAATAATTAACAGATAATGGTGTCAGATGTCATAGGTGAACAGATACAGGTAATAGCATATATAACAGTGTAAATAACTAACAGCAGCATATTTCAATTGTCGTTTCAATTGAAATCAAATTTAATAAATAAAATAATATTAATCGTGAGTAATTGCTCACCTTTCGAGGCTAGAGGGATGAATAGACAACGAAGTTGAGTCACGGATCGTAAGCACGACTTTCGGAATAACTAGATTGGCACGAATCGACTAGCAAAGCTGTTAAATATGAATCGTCGAAATCAAATCAGAATAAGAGCGATGAAAGTAAATGGTATCAGTGAACATATATACATAACTATATTCCAAAATTAAACACATAAAATATATAAATAAAAATCAATTTTAAACATATATTTTCAAAACGATATTTAATTTAACACAGATAAAATTCCATAGATATGCATTTCTAACGCCATCTTACAATTAAATCACATATATTTAAATTCAGGCATATTATCATTTATTTATTATTATTATTATTTTATTAACAACAATATCCAAAATCATCTTTCTTAAATACAACATTTAAAATAAATCAAATCAAAACATTCAACATAGCAATAATTACAAAACATGTCCTGCGTCAAAGTTTAACAATATAATTCTATGTGGTACCGAGATCGAAATGGTCTGAAATTTGGTATGCATAAAGATCAAAACTTGTATTTCAAACTGCAAAAGAATCACTTGATTTGGACAAGAGACGAGAAAAGTTACGATGTCACGAACATAGACTCAGGCCATGTTGCGACTGTCAAATGTTCAGGTCGGAAAACCTCTCTGGTTCTGACTTTCAGGTAAAAAAAAGAGGACTGAACCACCTCGTATGAAGCTAAAATTTTATATACAGAAAGTAGAAAACTTTATCTATTAAACAAAAAGAGAATCACTGTATTCCGACTTAAGACGGAAGAGATACGATGCGTCAAACATGAACACAGGTCATGTTTGCAGCAGGGTAAAATAATTCCAAGTATAAAAGAACAGCTGCCTGGGTCAAACTTCTAGATCCTCGACTGCTAATCAAACGATGTCGGATTTTGCTGAAATTTGACATGCATAAACTAGGTAACTTTGACTCTTTTATAAATATAGAATCAACCCATTCCGATAAAACATGAGTGATGATATTGTGAATATGAAGTCTAACTGCTGTTCAGAAAAAAATAAAAATAAACAAATATCACATTTATTATAAACTACAACCAAGAAAAACAAAGCCATGTTCACTGTATCACATATGTGCTTGCATAATTAATATATATGTAAGCTAAGAAAACACGTAAGATGAGTAGGCCCAGATATACATAACAAAGTAAAATAAAATAAAACATAATTTTATACTTTAAAACCGAGGTAAGCTAGGAAGCTTCCAGACACTACAATATATACATATATATAGACTTAAATCTTTATAAACATATACATCCCAAAAGAAACAAAATACCCTTCTCAGTTTATCACAAAATATAACACACGTATATACTTTATAACTTTTAAAATAATATACAGGTGATGATTTCTATAAAGCAACCGCAGTGGCTAAGCAAATTTACTATGACAGTAAAATTTATGCATATATTACTAAAATAGCAGACACATTTTTTTTTTTTACAACTGTATACTTACTTTATAACAACAGTTTTCTCGACTCTTAAACCGGCTTATATAATGATATATGTTACCGAACGAAACAAAGAAAAATAGGATTATACGTAAACTACATAAAATAGACTAATTTATATAACTTAATAATATATAAAAGGGTAACAATACATAACATATACTCCACCTTCTTGGTATAAATATATGTGCATTCAGTTGAAAGTGTTGTAGCTATATAAAATTTAACAACTAACGTAAACTTATATAAAAAAAACAAATACAAGTGTGTAGCAGGTAAAAGAAAACATAAGAACTGATATATATCCTTCTCTCTTCCATGACACATCCCACAGACCATCAGCAAAATAAAATGTAAGAATTTATAGAACATACACGATATGAAAGAAGGGCCGACAATCAGGTGCATCCATGACCGATAGAGCAAGCAAGGATGAACGAGGAGATCATGGTGGAGGCTATGGTTTGATGGCGTGCAGGCGATTTGAAGTATTGTCGGCCGGAGTTGGGTTATGAACTTCGGCGGAGGGTGGTCGTGAGTTGTGGGCGGAGGCGGACAGTTGCGTGGAGAGGAGCGGAGTGAACTAGTGTTGTTTGGAAGGTGGGCGTGGCGATGGGTTTGAGTTTGGTGAAGCAAACCGAGGAAGGGCTGTTATCGGTGAGGAAAGGTGATGGAAAATAGAGGGCTGTGGGCAAATACTTAGTTGTAGCCTGGCTAGAGCGTTATGCGTAGGTGGATGAAGGTGGGATTATGAGTGACAGTGATCGGTCATGGAAGGAAGGTCAGGTAGAAATATGAGAGAAGGGAAGAGTTCTGTAGAAGAAAGTTGGGTTTGATGGTACATGTAGCAATAGTGAGATTTTTGAAGAAGAGTATGGGATTAAAGTTAATAGTCATATATATTACACGTTTTCTCAAAAGGAATTGTTCAAAGCAGAGGACAACTGAGAGGAATAACATTGGAAAGGTACCACCAGATAATAAACAATGAGCTGACACGAATAGCCAAAAGTCACACGCAAATTTAGTAAAAATAAATTATAACAGCTGTAAAAATTAAAGTCAATGGCTATAGGGTTATACATGGTGAGCGAATGAATGGTCACAAGGAGTTTAAAATCAATATTTCGAAACCGATACGGTAGACGTTTTGCGGATTGCACCGCGCAAAGGGCTCCGAAATAGAGAAATAAATATACTATAGAGATCGGCACGACAAGACGATCAAAACGGTATATGGATATAAGTGGTCGATTGAATTATAAAAATTTGAATTTTATATTAGCGGAAAATGTACAAAAATCGCAGAAAAATAAGATCGACGGAGCCAAAGATGTCCAAATTTGGAAAAACGACAAACTGACAACTTGCTCAAAGGATGGTTTAGAATTTTTCTATGTAAAAATATTTTGGTTTTGAAACCGTTTTATTTTCATCGCTTTTTAACTGATTAAATTGAAGTAATTTTACGCACGAAATAAACTTTCATATTTCCGGACGAAAATTTACCAGTTGCTATGTTTAACTAGATGCATTCCAAATATCAATTTTATATTTCAAAATTTCGTCGTATAAAATTCCACGAAATTTCAAATAATAACGTTAATAAAACCGGTTAAATTTACGGGTCGTTACACAACCATATCCACAATTCCGAGGATATCTAGAAAAGTGATAACATAACCTAATTGGGTGCGACCCACTTAGCCTGATGCATCTCCCCTGTTTTAATCATTCCTGGCTGATGAGGCTTGAGGCTACATTTTACATTTTGGATAACATTCTTTTTTGGAATGCTAACACTGCCTTCCAGGCAATGATGCAACAATAGCATTCATCCATACAAGTTGTCCTAGGTCTGGACACACCGAATCTCCTTCAATATCACCATCTCCATTAGCTTCGAGGTATCAAAATTCGTATGCACAAATCGAATCGAAGTGGGTTTCAGATAATTAAATTTGATCCTAGTCTCTTCGAAACAATTAACGAATTTGGCCAGATTTGATAGTCGGTTATTTAACCATCAAATACCATCCATAAGCAGCCACTAGGCCTTATTTAAATCTTCCAAAATATTTACTTCAAAATATCCTCACAAAGATATCTATTTCAAACTAGCAATTCATTACTTGAAAACCATTCCAAACTTATATTCATAACATGATATTTTCAAATCATATTCTACTTCAGCACTTAGTAAAATATTTTCAAATTCGATTTATAACCCATTACTTAGGAAAATTATCTCTATATAAATCTTTTGTCACTATACTAGTCCTAAAACCCTTCATTTCAACACTTAGGAAATTTTTTATAAATCTATTTTCCGAAATCATTTTTAATATCCATACTTAGGAATAACTTATCTCATGAATCTTTGGAATTTATATTAATTCCTTTTAGATATTCCAAAATCGATTATACTCACTTATAATCTCGTCTATCTATTTATAACTTTTTTATGAATTCAAATTCAACCTTGAAGTTCTTGTTTCTAACATTTCAAAATTTTCCTTAAGTACCTAGAATTCGTTATAATATTTTCTTTTATAAAATCACATATGTTATGTAAACCCCATTTACAAATCTCGAGAAGATTTATAAATAAATTTCAACCATTTCAAAACTATATATATAAGAAGTATTTCTAAAGAGTAGTAATTTATTTTTAAATCAGGTTTGAGTAATTAATTAAAATATTAAAACATTTGAAATAAACATTGATAGCTCCTTTCCAATTCATTTTAAATAAAACTAATTGATTTACAAAGCTTATTATAAAATGTGAATTATTCCAATAAATATTAAGTATTTGAATAATCCATTTTCCTAAATATTTCCATACTAAACAACATTGACTCTATAGTTTATTAAATAGGAATTCCCATTTTAAAATAAAATTTAATTTCTTGACAAATTTTATCTTTTAAAATCCAATGTTCCAATTTCAGTTTATAAATCTATCTCGATTCATATCCCAACGACTATATCTCAACTCCATAATCATTCTCATATTCAAAAATAGATTCCACTATTTTTTTCAAAACCCGATTCCTATATCTCGATATAAATTCACATAAAGGATTTATATTCCCAATTTATCAGCTGGTATCATTTTCCCTTCTTTATAAACATCGTTTATAAATTTACAAACTCACTTGGGTTTTACTTGTTAATAAAAATAATATCATTTATAAAATTTCATTTTATCAATCCATTTCTTTATAAATTCCATTTATATGTCACATCAATTTTAAATATTGATTTTATCTCCTTTTCATATTTCTCAAGATATCATTTAAAAACCTCTTTGGCAAATTATTTCATAAATCTCTATTTAAAAAATTTACGAATAGCTAAGTACAACCTAAATCAAATTATTGTTTTCTCTAATCAATTTCTTTTTAAATAGTCCAAATTTCGATATAAATATTTTTATATTCAAAATCTCCTTAAATTTCCTTCTATAACGACCCTGATTTTTCGTCGTTTGATTTTGAACATTTAAATGGTTTAAATATTGGATTTAGAATTATAATTTAGTTAGTAAGATTTTAAAATTAAAATTTCAAATGAATTCGTCAATTTTAAAAATCGTCAATTTAATCGACACGTTAAAATAGCGATCGGGGATACATTCTCGGAATTCGATGAAACTAGTTCCATTGGATCCATAATAGTATAGTATTATAATATTTCATATTTCATAGCGTTTGGATTTACTATTTGGTCGTATGATCTGAGGACGTCTAGAAATAATTTGATTAACTTTAATTTGAATAGTCAATTTAAAAAAGCTATCTTCCACATACGATGAAATTGGGACTCGAGGCTTGTTCCATTGGGTTCGGAATATGGGTACAACATTAGAAACACCTAGCGGCACGCTTTAATTAGGTTCAAATTTTTGAGTTATGCAAAGCAGTATATTTTATTATTTATAAATAAAATATAATCAAGTCAAGGTCAATCCTCTCAGCTGACCTACCCTTTCCCTTTAAAGTTTAAATCACATCCCCTTTCTTTTCAGCTAAATAGATGAAGAGAAATCAAGCTGTTAAATCGTTTAAATCATGTTACTCTTTCCCTTCTCTTCATTCTCCCTCAGCTCGAATCAATTCAAGGAGAAAATAATCACAGATCGAATAAAATCATGGCCTCCCACTTTTTTTCTACCATTCAAAATAAACAAAATCAAAGTCGAATCAACGAAGAAAAATCGTATTCCTTTTTACTGTTCCTCAGAACGAAATCGAATAAAAAAAGAAGGTAGAAAATTGCCTAGGCATCAAGGAGCAGGTGACGCGAGCAAGATTTAATCGCGCCGTGGGGAGAGTGGTGGCCGTTTTGGGGTGATGATATTGGTGCTATGTCGATTGAAGGTTGCACGGTGATATGAGAAGGAGTCATTCGAGCAACATCTGCGACTTGCTATGAGTGGAGGTCGCGGCATGAATCGATTAGCAAGGCCATGGCGATGGAGGTTGCTCGTGTGGGTGGACGTAGGCAGTGGCTCGTGCTCGAAGTCAGTAGTGGTTGGTGATACATCGTAGTGTGGAAGAAATTCTAGGGCATAAGGGTTTCGATGGTGGCAGGAAGTCGTGGCCGAAGTGGTTCTGGTCGCATTCTTCGGTAAGGTGTTTGGTGGTGTTTGGAGTGGTCGAGATTTCTCTCTGCCTTGAACGAGATGTATGTGAGGGGGATTTAATTTTGAATTAATATAAGTTAAGAAAATTTTAAATATTTATTTATCTCGATGTTAATAAATTCGTAAATTGCTTGTACGAGGTCCAAAAATCACAAAAAAAGTTTCGTTGGGGTCATATGAACATATTCTATGCACCGGATTTGATTTGGAGTCTTTTGAAGTCAACGGTGATTTTGGGTTAAATTGAATGTCAGGTCGATTTACTTTAAAATTGAAATGGATTGCAAATAAAATCAAGGTGAATAAATCTCACTCATTCAGATTACTGCAATTAATTTTAAATGATAAAATTAAATTTGAATGCTTGGTTGAATTTATAAATTATTATCAGTTGGATGATATATAATATATGTAGTAGTATACGTATTACTAGTCGGATATATACCCACTGATTGGAGCGAATGAGACCCTATGCGCCCCCACATAAATACGGATGACCCTATATACTACGATATCCCCTCGAAGTGGGATAGGTATTTTTATATTATATTAACATCTGTGAATGCAGGGAAACATGTTGGAGGGATCCAACTGGATTCCTCAAATTTATATTGATTGTTTTTCACATATAATAATATATGATGTGTTAGAATAATCTGTTATAGATTATTGTTGTGATGTGAATTATTGGATGCTATAGTAGCACCGGCCTAACATTTGGTATTTCAAATACCATAAGTATTATTTTTGGAATTTGATAGAATTTAAAAGGAGATGTTGAAATATTTATATCAAAATTTGGATTATTTTTAAGAAATTGATTTGGATAAAACAATCAATGATTTTGGTTTGTATATAACTATTCATAAAAATATTTTAAATAGAGAATTTAAAATAATTTATATAAAGGATTTTTAAACGATGGTTTTTTAAGCGATTTTTCAGGAAAATATAAAAAGGAGTTAAAAATGATGTTTCAAATAGATTTGTGAAATATATGGAATTTATTAAGAAATGGATTTATAAAATGAGATTTTATAAATGGGATTAATTTTATAAACAAGTGAAACTCAAAGGAGTTATAAATTTATAAACGATGTTTATAAACAGGGGAAAATGAAATTAATTGATAAATAGGAATATAATTTCATAGGATGAATTTATATCCAGATTTGAAAAATAGATTTTTGGGAAACAAATAGTGAATTCTATTTTTGAAAGGTGAGTAAGGTTAGAGAATCGGAATAGGATTGATATGTTGTAAATTCAAAGGAAGTTATAAATTGAATTAGTTATTGAGATTTTAAAAATATATTTTTTGTTTTAAGAAGTTAAGTTTATTTTTAAAAGGAAAATTTTATTTATTGAACTATGAAATTTTAAACTAGTTAGGATTGAATTACTTCGATAAGAAGAATAATAAGATTAGTAAATTATTTTTATTTCTTAGATTGGTTACTATTCTTCTCTTGCATTTTTAAAAAGAGATAAAATGGACAATAAAAAGGAAGAACTCTTTTTTTTTATGGCAGTTCCAAAAAAACGTACTTCTATATCAAAAAAACGTATTCGTAGAAATATTTGGATGAAAAAGGGAAATTTAGTTGCACTAAAAGCCTTCTGGGAATACATCAATTTTCCATAAAGGAGCCAAATGAAACAAAATTTTCAGTGGATTTTTCCAATATTTAATATTTATTTTAATAGATACTGTTTTTTAAAATCAGCTTTGAAAATTGATTTGTTATCCAAAAATGGATTATTGATGTTTATAAGAAGTGTTCGATATTTTTAATAATTACTTGAACATGTTTTAAATATAAACGTTATTCTTTTAAATACTTATTATATATATATAGTTCGTAATGATTGAATTTAATTATAAATCTTCTCGAGAATATAGAAATAGGTTTTATCTAGTAGAAGGGATTTATAGGAGAAATTCTCAAAAATGGAATTTGGGAAGAAGTAGGAAAATTTTCAAAATATTTAAAGAAAAGTGAACTTCGAGAAAATGAATTATTATTCATAATAGAATTTAGAAAGGGATATTTGGAATTTTAGACAAGTGTTGAACTTGGAAATATTAAAAGAAATAATTAAGGAAACCAGAACTTACAGAATTCGTTATAAACTAGTTAAGGAATTTAGAATATAAAATGTAAAGGATTTTGAGAATGAGAAATAAATGTAATTTCCTAAGTTTTAAGAAGTAAGGAGTTAGAAAATTATATTTTTCTAAATTTTGAGACAAGAAATGGTTTGGAAAATCCTGATATGGATATAAGTATTTGAGTTGCCCCAATTATTGAAAATTTGGAAGGGATTTAATATATATATATATATATCTTATAAGATATTTTGAAAATAAATTTTGGAAAATCTATAATAAGGCCTGATTTCTGCTTATGGACGTTTTATTGATAGTTAAATAACAGACTATCAATTTTGGCCAAATTCGCTGATCGTTTCAAAGAGACCGAGATCAGATTTAATTATCCGAAAACCACTTCGTTCTGATTTGAGCGTTACGAACGGATATCGTGAAGATGGGGAGGATGTTGATTCGGTTTGTCTAGACTCAAGAAAAATTGTATGGACGAATGCTATCAAAACATCGTCATTGGAGGATGATAAGCATTCTAAGTGAAATTGTTCTTGAAAGATAATCATTGCCTCAAGCCTCATTAACCAGAATGACTGAAAATTAAGGGATATGCAGCAAGGCTAAGTGGATCATACCCAATTAGGGTATGTTATCACCTTTCTAGATACCCTCGGATATACTATAATTTATGGATACAGTGGTGCATGCAAAAGAGCTCTCAATAATGGAGGGAACAACCGGGGTGATAACTTATTCGGTTCTATCCAGGTTAGGGATAGGGCCAGTCTTGTATTGTAGGGGATCCTGATGCGGTACTCGGTACATTTTTCTAGATGTTACCGTGATAGGTGGTACCCCAGTGCCTAGTCCTTGTATGGAATCCATTCTTTAATAACCGCCGTATGGTTTTGATTATGCCCAACTATGCTGAAATGTGAGATGCAAGCATTTCAGCTATTTTCTATTTACTTTGTTTAGACACTATTATAATATCACATGATTCTAATATAAAATGTTTTGGTTATCATAAAGGAAAAACCTGTCGTGTTTATGTGTGACGCGGTCTTAAGAGATACCTTTGTTTTCAAATGATTTTGATAAAAGTTAATACTTTAAATTGAGTGTATTTTCTCACGCTGTTTTTTCAGACTGACTCGGGTGTTATTTATTATATTGCTTGGGTAAGGTCGAGTATTACAGATTCAGGATATGATGCTATGGATCCCAGGAGACGAGCTAGATGACAGAATCGTATTCCCGTACTTGATTTATATTTCCGCTGTATGAGGACAAGTTATTATAACTGTCCAGGTTGATGTATGGATTGTTGTACTCTGATGATTGTAATTATAAAACAGTTACATATTCTTTTGTATAAAAATCTGTTATTAAATATTGTATTTTGTTCTGCTCCGATTGTGAGATTCTGTGTTGATTGTTTCTAATTTTCTTATACATTTTTCTTCTTCACCCGTAACAATCGGTATTTCCGGCACTTGAATATTCGGCATGTTATATAGTGAACATATAGATGTCGATTTTCGAGGGTCTAAAATCCCGTTCGTTACACCTTCAAATTCAAAAATAATATTTATGGTATTTAAAATATCGAAATCAAGGCCAGTACTACAATAACATCTAATAATTCACAACATAACAATAATCTATGACAGATTATTCCAACACATCATATATTACATATATGAAAACAATCAGTACATATTTGAGAAATCCAGTTGGATCATTCCAACCCGTTTCCCTACATCCATAGATGTTAATGCAAAATAAAAATACCAACCTATTTCGAGGGAGATATCGTGGTAATATAAGGCCATCTGCTATGATGCGGAACGCATGAGGTCTCATCCGCTCCAACGAGGGGAAGTATATCCAACTACTAATATATATACTGCTATATATAATATAACATCCAACTGATAATAATTATTAAATTTATCCAATCAACCAATAAATAATTTTAGTTATTATAAGTTAAATCCAGTTAACCAAATGGAGTGAGATTTACTCACCTTGATTTTTTTTATTTGCAATCCATTTCAATTTTCTTCCATTGTAATGTTTGTAATTTTTGAACCTCACATGACTAACTACACATTAGATAAATTAACAATTTTTTTATTATTATTATAATACTTACAAATTGAAATTAAATTAAACTTAGTTAAAATTAAATTAAACTTAATTAAAATTAAATGTTTTATACCCTCTTCCCAAAAGGATTTGCCACCACCAGCCTTCATCAAGCTTGGCTCCACCATCTCCACGCAAGTTACTAAGCCCTAACAACTTCCTAGCGAATCCCTTTCAACCCCGTCCAATCACGCACGTGTACACCACCTGCAACAGCCGTTCGAGCTTCCACATTGATTCCTGGCCTTCGACCCTCTCCACGCGTGAAATCCAATCATGCGACCCCCCCCCCCCGGCGAACTGCCGCTCGCCCCCAGTTCCACATGCGCGACAAAATTTTCCATTGTCGCGAGCGAATCCCCATCAACACGCACGCGTGTGAAGACCGTGCAGCCTCCTTCTCATCACGCTCGTGTGCGACAACTCTCCTCGTCCATCAATGCGCGTCTCCACTGTGCTACCATGGACATCGCTTCCTCTACTTTGTCGTGCTCCCACATGCACACGTGCCTCTCCAGCGTCGCTTGATTTCGCAGGCATCACGAATTTTTATCGCAAGCGATTCTTTTTTTTATAACATACGAATTCGATTTCGTTTTGAATTGAAGAAAGAAGGGAGAAGGCTCGGGTTTTTAAATAAAAGAGAGGAGGTGGGAAAGAAGAGATCGTGACTGGAAATTTTATGGGCTCGTATAAGATAGTAGGCCGGCTACGATGACTTTGATTTGATTTTGCCTTTGTCTTTTTTTTTCAAAATATCTCAAATATGGATAACTCAAAATTCTGAAT
Organism: Allium cepa; assembly: GCA_030765085.1. Classification (NCBI taxonomy): domain Eukaryota; kingdom Viridiplantae; phylum Streptophyta; class Magnoliopsida; order Asparagales; family Amaryllidaceae; genus Allium; species Allium cepa. The sequence goes on along the minus strand of CM060928.1, from coordinate 84,557,738 downwards.
CCCTATTTAGGCATGCCTTTAGCGTTCATAATGTTATACCCTTATTCCAAATGCAATAGAACAAGTGTCAGAACCTAATTCGATCGTATGGAGAAGATAGCCTTTTAAATCGACTATTAAAATTAATTTCAATTTAATTATTTCTATGAGTTTTCAAATCGTACGACCAAATAGTAACTCCAAATGCTATGAAATTTAAAATCCAATAATAATACACAATTACGGATTCAATGGAACCAGTTTCATCGGGTTTCAAGACTATGCCTCAGATCGATATTTTAACGCGTCGATTAAATTGACAATTTTAAAAAAATTGTGAAATCACTTGAAATTTCAGTTTTAAAAACTTTCTAACTTAATTATAATTCCAAATCCAATATTTAAATTCATCGAAATATTCAAAATTAACCGTCAAAAAATCCGGGTCATTACACATACAATATATATATATATATATATATATATATATATATATCTGTAATAATTTTATATAGTAAACAGATTTATATATTCTTATATATATAACTGTTTAGATATTTATAAATATAAGTACATGCATATATTTGGACAACATAAAATACATATAGAATGGGCTACTATGTTTGTTCCGATGTAAATTCTAACATCTATATATGGGCATTTTATGCCTTGCATGGAATATCATGTTACACATACACATGCACACACATATACATATGTATATGATACATGTGTATACTTATATATTAAGTAAAAATAAATAAAATAAACTTCATAATACGATTTATAGATTTAAATAAAATACATAATTTTATTTAAACTAAAGAAATGTTCTAAATAAATTAGACTTCATAAGCGGAATAGAGACCCAATAGTGTAATTTTTTTTTGAAATTCACCCATATTTTCCACTACGGGCTGGCCTAGTTCCAACATAGGTATCGGACCATATGCATCACTTTGTGCTAACCCTAAGAGTTCATCAATCCTTTCATTGCTCCTACCGAATAGGTACTTGGTCATTTTTCCTTTAAGACATGACTCACACATGTCAAATGATTCAAAATCAAGTGATGAAAGAAAACCTTTAGTTTTCAGTTTGCGTAGTTGTTTCTCACTTATATGACCTAGCCTATAATGCCAAAGACAACTACCATGTATATGGTTACAAGAATTATTCACGTAACACACATAATTAGTTTGATCGCATAAATGCCATTTTCAAGAACACCTTTTGGAACTGGGTCAACTCGCATTGGAAGAAATGAGTGAATTAAAAAAACTAGTTTGGATCTTTAATGGGCTTATGAAGTCTAAATATAGTTGGAACATTTTTTATAAATAAAATCAATATTTTATTTTATTTCTTAATCAAGGGAGTTTTAAGTTTAATTATAATAAATATGTAATATGATAAACGTATCAAATACATTCATGTGTTTGAACGGTAAAGACAACATATGAGTAGCACATAAAAGTATGTCAATAAACATGTAAAAGGTTGGAGAAAAAACCTTTTATTTCTTTCTCTTAACATAAATAATTAACTAGGGAAAGATGGGCCATAAATGTAGAGAGAGAAACTTTTCATTTCACTCTCTATACTTCAGTTAATTGACAAATTAACATTTATTACATAATTAACACCATATAAATAAACATGTAAAAGGTTAGAGAAAGAAACATTTTATATCTTTCTCTTAACATAAATAATTAATTAGGGAAAGATAGGGAAAAAAATGCAGAGGGAGAAACTTTTCATTTTTCTCTCTCTTTAATTAGGTAAATTGAAAAATTAACATTTACTACCGAATTAACACGTGCCTCTGTTGTCCAAATTTTATTTTAAAACATGAACTAACAATAACATATATATATATATAAGTTCAGCTTACAGTTATACATAATATATTAGAAGGAATTTTATTTATACTAACGAAAGGACAATTAATGAATAGAGGTAAACATTTATGAAAAATGAAAGGCAGAGGACTTTCCTCCTTCCTTTACTCATTCAATCAATGTCATTTCAAATCATTAATGCTTATAAAACTAATTTTAGCCATTCTTATATTTAGAAATCTAGAATTAATCGATATAAATCAAGTTTCAATTTAGGAAAAAATTAAAATTAAAATTGTGATTTTACACAAAAGTAAATTTTATAAACGTTATAATAAAAACATCACATTCACACACATATATGTAACTAATTGCAAGCTATTTTAAAATAAAAATAACAAAAAATACGTAAAGTTTGTGATTTAGCATGTGTCAGAATTAAAAGTTGACAAATTTACACAAAAGTCTAATTATGTTTTATTTTACCTTCAAACGAAAAAAATACATTAACAAAAAAATTCAAAAAAAACATATAATATTATATTCAATTCTTAGAGGATTTCAAAAGGAACACATATGTAATTATATTAGTTGAAACAAAATAAAATCATATAAATGAATTGTTTCAAACAGGAACAAAGGATACAACTTAGGGACATATAAATTCACAGTAAAATTTCAGAATTGAACTATAAGAACATGATGAACAACTAATTAAATGAGATGTAATATGTCATAGCACTAATGTAAAGAATATGTCATTGCACTAATGTTAAGAATACTTCACAACTCCGATATTAAGAATATTGACATGTAATCAAAATGGAATACACAAAATGGATCTAAATCAAATTGATATTATAAACGCATATTATTAAAGAAGATGTGACAAAAGGGAATTAGATCAAGTTAAATAGATAAACTTATATTAAGATGTAATATGCAAAAGATCTAATCATACGAATAAGAAGATTATACGAATAAATAAAATGAAAATTTTACCTTAAAATGTAGACAAAAGAATGCATCTTGAATGTTGATATCTCCTCAGATCTTCGAGATCCACACCAAATCCTTACAAAAGATGGATGAGTCTCTTTCTTCTTCTTTATTTCATGTTATTTTTTGGATTTGAAAGATTTTGGGAATTCTGTTTTTTTGCCATGAAAAGTTAAGAGGACAGAGAAAAAGAATGAATTAGAAAGAATTAGTTTTGTCCTTACAGAATGAATTAGAAAATATGTTTTATTTGAAAGAATGAAACATTTCCCACTCTTTAATTAAAAATTCCCTAATTGATTCCTTTGATTGTCTCTCTTTGACTTTTCACATGATATGTAATCAAATGCATAAAATTTACTCAAATCATGCCATTAAATGGCATAAAATTTCCATAAATCACGCCATCAAATGAGATAAAATTTCCATAAATCATTTCATATAGTTATCTTAATCTAAGTTACAATGATATCGTGTGAAGGACCTCTAGCTGAAGTGGTCAAGGATGTGGCACTTTAAGAAGAGGTCCTAAAGGTTATGAGTTCGAGCCCCCGAGACACATAAAAGAGTGCTATGCTTGAATAAAGATAAGTTAATTTATCAAAAAAAGAACATCGATATTGTATATCAATGCACCTAAATTCAACGTTTATAAATGCACTAAGATAATTACAAACAACTTTCAAACATCAAACAAATTAAATAATAAATAATAGTTCTCAAATATCAATTAACTTAATTAATTTACAACATTTTAAAAATTAATTAAATTATGTGGTTTTTCAGAGAATTCATCATTACGGTTGTGCAACTCAAATGTGTAAATTTAGTTGGTGATTAATATCGAACTATTCGAATATTAACGTTCACACGTCACTTAGCAGGTGGTATGACATTTTGGCTAAATTTATTGTTTACGCATCTTTTTGTAAAATCTAATTTTACTTATTATCAACGGTACCCGTTAGTGAAAATTATTTACACCTTTTCTCTTCATCAAAACTATATCATATTAGGACTCATGAAATTTGGTAATGGTCAAAATTCCAATATCGTTCACATTCAACTTTATAGTCCAAACACAAAGTCCTTAGTTTAATAGTAACAATTACTATTAACATAACTGCTCTGGCCAGAGACTTTGCTTTGAGTTGACTTCAGTTGACCGTTATAGTAATCTCATATAATTGAGGAGGTGGATCCTCCCTTGAATAGTCTTTCACTTTCGATGCTTTCACTCAACCCAACTATAATTGTTCGATGGATGCCCTGCCAGAATTTAACTATAATCAAAGTGAAGATTCCACATTGAAGATCAATATTATTACCAAGTCAAGAGAACTGTGTAAATTAGTCACACCGATATTTTTTTTGTTTGACCATAGTTATATTAACCAACAGAAAACTATCGAATGAGTCATTTCATAGTTATCTAATAACTATCAGCACTTAACCCTTGGTGCCCCAGCAATCTTGAGTAATACACTACCCAACATTTGGAAAGTTTAACTTACTCTGGTCCCAATGGTTGTATCGATATCCATTCTCAATACATCTTGACTAGGAATATTTAAAATAGTATATTTGTTTTCATTCTGATAAATTACCACGGTTACAACACTTTGTAACTATTATCAAAAACATACCATTTATGGATTTTATATTAAATATATTTTTAATTAAATTAATTAATTAATATAACACATTATATCAAGTATATAATGAAAGAAAACACCTTTTAGTTTGAACAAGATTGAGTATCAAGTTAGATATATGTAATAAATTACATAATTGCCCCTAGGGTATACCCCTAACTCTATCAACACTATCACAGACTTTACTTAAACCAATGTTGATAACATTATTAGCACAATGAAATATATATATCCAGTTTTAGACTATCTAGAAACAGACACAATTACATAAATAGTCTTTTACAAAATAACAATTATTTAATATCGATACTACTCCACTAAGCAAACATAAGTGATAATCTCCTACTGCCATTGCATCTACGATAGATCCATTAGCAACTTGGAGCCTCTTCTCCCTTTTGTCACGCGGCGTCAGCTCCTATGATCCTGTAATGAATTACATATATGAGTTCCAGATTCAGTATCCAAAACCCAAGACATTTTATTGACTACAAAACATTTTTAAATGATAAATGTACGCGACGGAGCTGTAGAACCATTCTGCTTTCTTTCTCTAACTATCTTTAGATAATCAACATAATCCCTTTTCTAATGACCGTTCTTGTGGCCGTAGTGACATTCATCCTTATCATATGTCATCTTACTTTTCTTATTCTTCTTACCTTGTCTTTTCCACTTCTTCGAACCTTTCACAGATGATGCACCACCCTTTACACCAAGCACAACCCCTCAATCCTTATATGCAGACTCGGTCGACCTTAACATATTGAGGAGCTCCACCAGATTCACATTCAACTGGTTCATATTATAATTCAGCATGAATATTTCGTGTTGAGGTGTAAGAGAACCAATTATCAAATCAACTTGCAATTCATTGCTTATTTGTACATCCAATTGAGAAAGCCTATCAATGTATCCCTTCATTATTAGTATGTAATCGTCCACCTTTCATCCTTTAGTCATTTTTATATTGAATAGATTCTTCGTAAGCTCGTACCTTGCAGAATGTGGTGGTTAACCAAACAAGGCCTTGAGACTAAAATATCTCATGGACATATATATTTTCGTGCTGCCTCTGCAACGTTTTGTTTAACATATAGTTATCTTACCTCATCTATTTAATATATTAATAATGCTACACATAACATCCGTGACTTGAGTTTGCTCAACATCTAAGGAGTATGAAAGTAATATATATATATATATATATATATATATATATATATATAGTAGAGGACAATGTTATATTGAAAATTCGTAACATTCAATATATTATATTATGTGATATAAACTTGTGTAATAATGTATTTCTTATGAAATACCTCGTAATTCAAGTGTCGACACATCAAGAATCTTGGCATACGTACATTTACGTATGTATTTATTTTTAAATCTATTTAGGGTACTTAATGTTCCACCTTTAGTTTATACATTCATTTTATATAAGTTTAATTATTATATAACATTTATATTTTAATTAGCTTATATAATAATTTTAATGATATTATATTAATTAAATCATATTTAATTAATTTTAGTTAATTAACACTTTAATTATTTGTTAATTATTTAATTTTAACATATTATATTAAATAGTTGTATATTATAACTAGTAATACGCATATATATATATGTATGTATGTATGTATGTATGTACATTAATTTTATCAACTAAATTTGAATTAATATATTAAACAATTTTAATTAAATTTTATTAATTTCGAAAATTATTTTATATATATACATGTACATATATATCGTCTTAAACATTTTAAGACAACATAACTTATATCACTGTATATTTTTTTAGCAAAGCTAGCCGGCTTTATAATGGGCCGTGCCACTGTATATATAAAGTGAAAACATGTGTTCTGTACATGCACAGAATAGCTAATTGGCGAAAATGAAAAGAAAAAGAAAGTAAAACACAGGGTTAGGCAGATGGTGCCTAAACTACTAAACAAAAAGGACTAAGCGCCATCCAAAGATGAAAGGCACCTGCCATCAAATAACATGAAAATTCCGAGAGAAGTAGCAAGTTTCAGGTCAAAACCTTCAGATGAAGGGGTGTAAATAAATTTCCTATCCCAAACGATGTCATAGAACTTACTCTTATTCGCCTCACCAATCTCACCAACCCTAGTAAGAGTCAGACCCTCACCCTAAATGTGTTAAAGAAGAAATCGAGTCTCACCCGCCACATCATTGATAAAAGCATAAAAAGTGTCATTCTCCGACGAGTACCGCATATCAGATGGAACGTAAACCCAGGCTCGCTCCTCAGAGTTCCAGATGATATTCTCAGACAAGATAGTAATAGCATGCTCAGAATCGACCGAACCATTAAGAGAAACAATAGAAGGGAACATCAGCAGTAGCAAGCTCAGAATCAGCCGTACCAACAGGAGCAATAACAGTAGGAACATCACTAGGAGAATCGTCAGCAACAGTGGGAACATCACCATCAGAAGGGAGATAGAGGGATCAAAGAGGATAGAAGAAACCTTCTTGACCCACTTCCTGATAGGAGGTCGAGGAAGTGGAACCCGTGCAAATAGGAGAGTATGATCAGCAGGGGAAGAACTAGTACAAGCAATAGAAAGATGCCCAAAGGACTGACAGGTTGTTCAGATCTTCGATTTCCAACTATAGCGAACTTGGACCACGGCAAAATAAATCTCGTTAAGTCTGACTTTCAACACTGAAGAAAAGATTTATCAGGGGTTACCTCAATTAGATCTTTGGCATAAACTAATCTCTTTCTAGCTACTGTGTTGGCATCATAACATATCATCTTACCAATAAGGCCTACTAGCCAATCAATCCCAATCAGAGTTTGAAGAATAAAAGGAATGTGGGAAAAATAGGCGCAGAGAGGAATAGATAACACCTGATCCTTTGCTCTATCGATAGACGGAATCCATGTGGTATTAATGAATGGTTTCCCATCAATGAGAATAGGATCGGCCTTAAGAATATATTGCCTTTCATCACTACGCGAGAATTTGAAGTAGAACGTGGCATTATCATAATGAACATTAATATCCCTTTTAGCTTTCCATATTAGGTTGCAACGCGCTTTAACAAGCTTAGGCAAGGTTGGAATTGAGGAAAAATCCTGCCAAATAATCCTTCCAATAATCAACACCGACCACAATAACTTCAATCGGTGGAATCATCACACTGTCAATGTCAACTTTTTCAAAACTACGAGGAGAACGAACACCTGCATTTTTAGGCATTTTGGTGAACAACGACTACCGCTGGTTAACAGGCCGAGCAGGAGAAGCAACTAAAGGAACAAGACCTGCACCAGGCGAAGATGAACTAGGGATTACGAGCTCAACATTATTGATAGTGCCTGGAGTGCAAATACAAGAATGACTAGAGATAGAGGATACGTGACCTTCAGTCATGACTAAACTGGGAACATCATCTCCAACATCAATGGCCGAAGCTATCACCCCTTTGTCAGCCTTAACCCCACTGCTTTTCTCAATGATCTCAGAATCAACCATAGTCATTTTAGAGACTATAGGGTTGCCAACATCCAAAATCGACCACACATTTATAGAAGAAGAAGCTAAGTATAACATCAGAGAGGACTCACCAGATTTCGATAATTTCCAAGTGTAGGAGGATCGGCTAAAATTAGGGTATTTAAGTCTAACAGAAAACCAGAGAGAGGGAAAATGTACTCCGTTGAAGGTAATTCACAGACACTAAAAGAGATAGTGGCAGCAGGAAGCTCGGATAAAAGACTAGGAGGCACAGAAGCAATATTGTTCGCATGAGCCAAGTGCCTGCTTGAAGCGCAAACCAGATGCGAATTCGAACTTTTCTTCACGGGGATGGGAAGAGAAGAGCGAAGGGGAGGAATGGAAGGGTGAAGTCAAAAGAAGACGAGTAGGCGGAGGAAGAAAACGGATGCAAAACCTACCAAAGGAAAACAACAATCTCCACTTCTGGGCTCTCCATTTTAAAATAACTTTAAAAAAATCTTGAGGATTATAGTAATAAATTGTATCACTATATATTATACATGCATGTATGTATATTATTTAACTAACTCATTTAATTAATTCAATTCTTTTGTTAATCTTATTAGTAAAATTTAATTTCGAAATTAATTTATATTTATTTTCAAACATTTTAAATAATTAGCCTAAAGACCCAACTCAAATTGGACCTTTTCTATTAGGGTCAACCTTAAGGCTCACATATCTGTTTTGGCCAGTATGGTAGTTAGGTAGGGTAGATTACTTGATTACCCAAACCTAATCCTTCAACACTACCTTTCTACACACCCTACTATCTTGCATATGAGCTTAATTAGTTAACCCTAAGAACGCATATGATATTAGGCTTTAATACCATTATTGGAGCGAGCCAGCCCGTACTAGAAGAAATGAATGAATCTCATTTTTTATACCATTTTGGATCTTTATTGGGTCCCATGAGGTCTAATTCATTTAGAATTTTTCTAAATTTCATTTAAATAAAATCATTATTTTATTTTATTTTATAAATAAATTTTTTCTTTATATTATTTTGTATTACGTTTGTATATATGTATCATATACACATATGTGTGTACGTGCATGTGCAACATAATAAAATGTGCATGGTTTTACATGCCCATGTATAGATGCTGGGATTTACACTACAGTAGATATGTTAGCCCATCTAGTATTCTAGCACTCTCTAAATGAATATATATATATATATATATATATATATCTGTGTGTGTGCGTGCGTGTGTGTGCATCAAGTGTTTTATATACATATATATATATATACACACATTGATATAAAATTATACATATGTAAAACACAATCATATATATATTGTAACGAACCATAATTTGGTTATTTGAAATTGGAATATTTAATAAATTTTAAATGTTGAAAAGTTATTTATGTAGATTTAATAACTTGAATTTCAAAGATAACAATTTACTAGATAATTTAATTGCTGAATTTAATAATTGAAAATTATTTTAGTAATTGGATCTTGGATTTTTATTTGGATAAAAATGATTTAAAATCTTATTAAATTTCTATTAAATTGGATTTAAAAGTGATTTACTCGATTTAGAAGATAACTCGTTTTAATTAACATATAAAAACAGCCATCTGGGGCACAATCTCGGATTTCGATGAAATTAGAGTCTCTGGGTCCGTAATAATGAATTATAATATGCCGTCAAATTTCATAGTGATCAGACGTATTGTTTGATCGTACGGAATAGAAATGCGTTGAAATCAATATTGAAAATTTAATATAATATTTGGATTCAAAAAGCTATTTTCTCTATACGATCGAATTAAGACTTGGAACTAGTCACATTGCATTCGAAATAAGGGTATAACATATAGAACGCGAGGCCGCACGTCTCGATCGGGGTTCGTAATTACGTAGCTAGATATTATGAATTTTAAATAATATATTTTCGTTGATCTAACCATACACCGCCATTGTTCTTTCATTTCAACTGCCCCTACCTATGTAAACCCATCCCTCCCACATGCTCTCTCTTTCCATTTAAGTGTTTACCTACAGCAAGATTTTTTTTTCATTTCAAAATTTTTAATTAGACATAATACTTCATGGAAAATTGTAAAACAAATTTTAAAATTCATGTTTGAGTTTATTTATAGCTTGGCATTCATATTGAAAGGTGCAGCTCCACTTTGGAGCATGGACAGTCAAGGCCGTATGGGTGTGGTCGAACTAGGCTATGGGAAATAGGGCAGTGTGCACAATTTGCTAAATGGTAGATTTGCATTTGTGTTTGGAGTTAGCACCTGCGGTCGAGGTCAAACATGTTATGGTTGAGTATGAGGGGTTTTGGCATGTGTACGGATGAATTGAAGAGGCATGGTTTTTCATGGGGATGCTCGGGTCGGGTTTTGATGGGTCGAGGTGATTGAGGTGGGGAGAGATGGAGTTTGGTGTTGGTTTCAGGTCGTTTTGTGAAGGGAGGAAGGAGTGGTGGTCGGTCAAAGTTGCGGCCATGGGGAAGAGAAACTGGAAGCGGGAATTTTATTTGAGATGGAAGAAGGACTAAATTGTTAAGTATGGTGATTAGTTTTAAATATATGTACTTATTATTTAATTATTATGTTCAAAATTATCGATAACTTAAATATTCAATAACACTCTCATACGAGGTTCGCTCGACACGATACGTTTTGCATTGTGCTTGTCTCGATAAAAGCTCATGATGGAATTGGTTTGGTACAATTTGGAGACTGTTGAATTTTGGCCTAAAATAGGATGTCGTCCGGTTTTAGTTCCAAACTAGAACACTTCGACGACGGAAGAAATTTTAGTGAGTAAATCTCACTTATTTGGATAATTGGTTTAAGTTTAAAATGTTAAAATTATTTATTGGTTGATTGGATGCATTGATAAATTATTATCAGTTGGATTTTATATTATGTATATTAGTATATATATTAGTATTTGGGTATATTGCCCATCGACTAGAGCGGATGAGACACTATGCACGCCGCATAATAGCGAGTATCCATTTTGTTTTGATAACCCGCATCGAAGCGATGATTATTTTTTTGTGATTATATAACATATGTAGTTGCAAGGAAATATGTTGGAGGGATCCAACTGGATTCCTCAAATTATTGATTTTAATTTCATATATAGTGATATGTGATGTGTTTTGAATAATTTGTTACAAATTATGATGTGATTTGATTTATTGGATGCTATAGTAGCACTGGCCTTATTTTGGTATTATAAATACCATAAATAATATTTTTGAATTTAAAAAGGAAATTAAAAGGCAATTTTGTAAATGAAAATATTATTATTGAATTTTGGGATTATTTAAAAAGGAACTGATTTGGATAAAATAAATGATTGAATATTGGATATTTATTTACCTATTTCATAAAATGGTTTCAAGTAGAGAATTTTAAATTGAGGATTTTTAAATGAGATTCCTAAAATACGAAATGGAAGTCGAAATCGAGATTTGAATGGTTTTGGAATATAGTTTGGATTATTTAATAAATAGATTTATAAATGGAATTTTAATTAGTAATCGATTTATAAATGGATTTTAGTAAAATAAACATGTTACAAACTGGAAATGAGTTTATAAAATTTATAAACAATGAAGTGAAATGATTATCAATAAATTGGAAATATAAATTCACGGCGAGAATTTATAATGAGATATGCAAATCGGTTTAGAAAGAAACAGTGGATTATATTTTGGAATTTGGAAAAGGTTACGAAATTGGAAACGTAAATTGATTTGTGATAAATTGAGAGAGATTTATAAATATAAAATTGGTTAAATTGGAATTTTAAAAAAAATTATCGACAAGTTAAGTTTTTTTTAAAAAGAGATTTTTTATTTATTAAACTATGTTGTTTAAAAACTATTACCTGTATTAAAATATTTCAAAAATTGGTTTTTCATATATTCAATATTGGTGGAAATGAATTTTAATTTTTATAATCGGCTTTGTAAATCGATTAGTTTTACATAAAAATGAATTGGAAATGAGTTGTCATTAATTATTTAAAAGGGTGTTGATATTTTAAATAATTGCTTAAATGTGTTTTGAAAATAAATTATTATTCTTTAAAAATACTTATTATTGATAGAGTTAGGAGTATGCCCTAGGGGAAATTATATAATTTGGTACATATATCTAACTCGTTGAGCAATCCTGTTCAAAATAGAAAGTATTTTCTTCCTATTATATACTTGATATAATGTGATTACATTAACTAATTAACTAAACTAAAGGTATATTTAAGAGAAAAATCCAAAATGGTATATTTTGTGATAGTAGTTACAAAGTGTTGTAACCGTGAGTAATTTATCACAACGAAACAAATATACCATTTTAAATGTTCCTTGTCAAGATGCATCGGGACTGGATATCGATGTATCCGTTGAGACTGGAGTACGTACTCTCCAAATGTTGGGCAGTGTATTACTCATGACTATTGAAGGCACCTAGGGGTTATATACTAATAGTAATATGATAACTGTGGAACAACTCACTCGATAGTTTTTTGTTGGTTAATATAACAAGGTCAAACAAAAAATATCGATGTGACTGATTTACTCAGTTCTCTTGACTTAAGAATACTGTGGATCTTTTATATGAAAACTCTGCTTTGATTGTAGCCAAATCATGGCACGGCGTCCATCAAGTGACTATAGTTGGGTTGAATGGAAGTATTGAAAGTGAAGCACTATTCAAGAGAGAATTCATCTCCTCGGTTTTATGCGGTTAGTATCACGCTCAACTCAAGTCAACTCAAAGTCAAAGTCTCTGGCCATAGCATTCGGTTAATAATAATTGTTATTATTGAACCAAGGACTTTGTATTTGGACTATAAATTTGAATGTGGATGACGTTGGAATTTTGACCATTACCAAATTCCATAAGTCCAAAGTGATATAATTTTGATGAAGAGAATTGGTGTAAACAAATGTCACAACTGGGTAAAGCTTATTAAACTAAAATTGGATTTTACCGAAAAACGAGTAAGCAATAAATTTGGCCATAATGTCACACCACATGCTAAGTGACATGTGAACGTTAACATTAGAATAGATCGATGTTAATCGCTGACCAAATTTACACCAAGAGTCACACGGCCAAAATAATGAATTCCGTTAAGATCAAACGATTTAATTAGTTTATAATTGTTACAAATTAATTAATATTTATGAAATATTAATTATAAAATTTGAATATGATTTGAGAAATAAATAATGTTATATATATTTATAATAGTTATAAATGTACCAATCGATATACGATATCAATAAGCGATTAAATTAGACTTAATTGCATAACATGTTGGCTTGGACTTAAATGGGTTTACAGCCCATCATCAGGGCTGCAAATTTCAGTTTTGACAAGTTATTGGAGGCGGCTAAAACTTAGGATTAGACCTAGAGATGGATGGATAAGATTAAGAGAGAATAGATAAAGAGATTGTCCTAATATCTCTCTTGTACAAGGCTATATATATGGATCTCTTAACCCATAATCAAAAACAACTTTTGGCTGCCATAATTATCAAGTTTGATGGTCGGAATTAATCCTCTATCAATTCTAAGAATCTTAAATCAATTCAAGTTAAGCAAAAGCATTATTTGATAGATCGAGCATAACTAGAGAAGAGAATTCATTGATTCAAGTGGACTCAAAGGCATCATCAATTGGTATTTTATGTATATATTACAGTAATCATATCATATTTTATGATTTAATATTGATTAACCCAAATCTGTTTACATATTAATGTTGTATATCTAGTTTGGTGAGATTTTCGTGTTGCCACAAATTAGTTTGGTTATGTGCATGGTTATATTGTTATGTGTTATAATTTATGTATAAATAATCTAATTTGTAGTAAAAATTTAAAAAAATTCATTATTAATTATTTTATGTATATTTATATATTTATTTAAATATAGACTGATGTATATTTCAAACATATAGTTACATATGTGTATATTTATAATGTATAAATGGATTATAATTTTTCCTTACACCTATTTATACATAATTTGAATTATCAAATTCGAAAATAAATTATATATATATAATTTTAAATCATCTTTTATTGATTATTTGAATTGTTTATTATATCTAAAATAATTTTTGCATTGAAAATTCAATTTTATATTTTTTAAATTAGTACACCTATGTAGTAACCCACGAAAAACTTTTTAGATTTTTTTGTTAATATTTAATATTTGTAATAATTATATTACTTCATCTGAATATTTATTTTGTTTATTAAAAATAATATTTTATTTCAAAAAATCATAAAAAAATTAACTTATAGTTCACGATCTTAAATTTTCATAAATTTTAAAATTTTATTTTAAAATATTTATTACTAACATTTTTAATTATTATGATCAAAACTCTTTATTATGTATATAATAACGATAAAATTATAAAATTATTATTTTATGTTTGTTATGCTAATTTTGATCTAGAAATAATTTTAAAATATATATATATATATATATTTATTTATATTTTAATTATTTGAATGTAATTAATTGTTCATATATATACATTTTATTTAACCTTATATATATATAATTTTAATTATTATATACATATATATGTATGTATGTAAAATTTTATATGTTTAATTATGTAAATATATATATATATATGTATATTTATACAAATGTTTTAAATTATATATATATATATTTATTTATTTATTTAATTTTGAGACTTTTAGTTATAAAATATATTTTAAATATATGTATACGTGTTTATATAAATATGTTTTGCATTATAGATTTATGCATATATTTAAACAACATATAATACATACAAAATGAGCTAATGTGTCCGTTGCGATATAAATTCCAACATCTATATACGAGCATGTTGTACCCTTCACGGATTATTATGTTACATATGCACAGAGATATGTATATGTATATGATACATACATACATACATACAAACATATATATATATATATATATATATATATATAAAAATTAAATCATTCAAATTAACTTTACATTACAAAATACTTAAATTTAAATAAAATACATGATTTTAATTAAAACAAATTTAGAATTGTCCTAAATGATTTAGACTTCACAGGTCCAATAAAGATCCAATAGGGCAAAAAAAAAATTAAATTCGCCCATAACTTCCATTGTGGGCTGGTCCAGTTCGAACAATTATTTTACATAGAATTTAAAAATAAGAATTAGAATTTATTTATAAATACTCTCGAGATTTGTAAACCGGATTTTATAGAACAGATGTGACTTTATAAGAGAAATTTTATAATAGGATTTTCAAAAACTTAAGAAATTTCCAAAATAGTTAGATACAAAAACTTCAGAAATGTCTTTGAATTCATAAAATAAGTAATAAACTGTTAGATGTGATTATAATTAAGTATAATCGATCTTTTTGAAAATTGTAAAAATGATTGGAAATTGATTCCGGGAATTTATAAAATGAGCTATAATGTGTTGAGAATTTGCAAATGTTTTATTAAGTGGATAAAAGGGTAAATCCTCTTTTCTTTTATAGTTATACTCATACAATCGAGATAACCTATGAAAATTTCCTAAGTGTTGATATTAGAAATGGTTTTGGAAAATAAACTTGTAATTTTTTCTAAGTATTGGAGGAGAATGTTTTGGAATTTTTTTTACTATGAAAGGATTTATTTAGAAATATTTGTTTCTAAGTAATGATATATATATTGAACTTGGAAATATTTTTAAGTACTGATATGGTTTGGAAATATCATGTTATGGATATAAGTATTTGAAATTGTTTTCAAATATTGAAAGAGATTTGAATATATATATATATATATATATATATATATATATATATATATATATATATATATATCTTTGTAAAGATATCTTGAAATAAATGTTTGAAAGATTTATGATATGGGCCCAGTGATTGCTTATGTGTGTAATTTGATAGTTAAATAACTGACTATCAAATCTAGCCAAATTCGTTGACCGTTTCGAAGAGACCATGATCGGATTTAATTATCCGAAATCCAATTCGATCTGATTTAAGAGTTACGAATTGTAGAATCTTGAGGATAATAAAGAAGGTGATCTATGAAGATATTGGTTTGTTCAGACCCATAACAACTTATATGGATGAATGCTATCATTGCATCATTCCCTGGTTTAAACGACCCGTAATTTTCGATAATAAAAATATTAAATTAATTAATATTTTTCAATTTAATATTGTGCGAAATTAAAAATTTATGATTTATTAATGAGAAAATAACTAGAATATAATTTAATAATATTGTTTGAATGTTATTAACAACTATTTTAAGGTAATTTCAATCAGTTTAAAATAATTGTTGGAGTTAGGGTAATTTAATATTACAGTTAATTTGAAATAAGATGACAACCGAAGAATATGAATGTAATAAAATGTAAAACAATGTTAATTATATTCGTAAGGCAATAGTTGATTTAATAATAAGATTGAAAATCCAAATAAAAGAAATTAATTGAAGTTAAAATATAATTGATGGTCATTTTATTGCAGTTGTAATTGAACGATGTAAATTTTGCAATATTTAAATATTGAAATGGACGTGGAAAATTTGTTTTAAAAGATTCTTTATTTCTATGTAATTAAGAGTGATTAATTGTTAACTTTTAAAAATTTAATTTAAAAGTGATTAAATCAATTTAATAATAACTTAATTTATTAACGTGTGAAAATAACTATATTGGCCACTGTCTCGGATTTCAATGAATGTAGTTTTGTCGGATCTATAACAGTGAATTATTATAGGATTTCAAGTTTCGTAGTGATCGGACTTATCGTTTGATTGTGCGAGCTCGAAGCATATAGAACCCAATTTAATGAATTCAATTTAAATAAGCTGATTTTAAAAGCAAACTTCTGCATACAATTGAATTTGGATTTAAAACTTGTTCCATTGGGTTTAAAATATCGAAAACATCTGTTTTGATATATGAGATGACCTAATTTCATTTCAAGAACGAAACGGGCTTTTTGGGTCATCGTTATTGTTTCGACCCAATTTGATCTGTTCATTCGTGCTTATCTACCTTTGCCTAAATATAGGCTTTTAGAAACCCTAGCGGCCTTTATATTTTATACTATATTGTATGAACGTACTTTTCCTTCTCATCTCCTCTTTCCAATGGCAGATAGACCAAAACCTAATTCCCAAATTCAATTCCAAATCAAATCCAAAAAATTTAAACTCCTTAAACCACAACAGATTATATACCGTTGGAAAGCTCTCGAAGAGCGTAATCGACGTTTGTAACTCGTTTTTGCAAGAATCACGGTTTGGGAAGAAATTGGTGAAAAACCTCGATCGTCCATATTAGGTTTTTTCGATCCAACGGTGGATCTTCGTGATAGGACGATCAGGAGGTACCATGGCGTAGAGTTTAGAGAACGGAGTCAATCCATGCCATTCGTTCATGTCGAGGGGTCGCGAGTTGGCCATAAAATTCTATAAAGTGGGCGGCAATGGAGTGTTTTCTTGGACCGAAGGAGGTCACGCTGGCGCTGGGTGGGGCGTCTCAGAGTGGGGATGTCGACAACGTCGCCTGATCAGGATGGATCGGCCAGCAGCTGCAGCGTTGGATGAGAATAGGAGTGCGGCTGAACGTTGAAAGTCAATCGCGAGCTGTAGCAATGGTTAGGACTTCGTGGCATAGGTGACATGTCTTTTTGTTTTTTATTTTATTTATTTCATATTATAAATCGTATAACTTCTAATGTTAACAACTTTTTCATACAATCTTCGATTCACGCGTGGTTTTCTCCATCATGATTGTATCTAAATTCCAAACATTATGGAACTAGTTTGGTCAAATTCTGAGGTTCTTAGATTTTTGGGCCTAATTTGGATTTTAATTTGACTAAAAATCAAAGGTGAAAGTTTTAACCCACTCATGAATGCTAGAGTATCTTCTGTTAGTTAAATTAAATTTATGATGTGATTATAAATTTATTGATTGTTGTTTGATATATTTAAATTATCATTTGAGTTAATTTGAATTTATATTTAATATAATCGCCATTTAATTTAATATTGAATTTAAATTATACCTAATAGTGATAACCAGTTATTTGTTATGATTTATTGGTTGATTTGAATGATGATTGTGATGGATGCTTAATTGTTGATATTTGGATGATTGGATATTATATTTATTTTATATGTTGTTATCACACTACAAGTTCCCTTAGTTATTGTTAGGAAAATCACTATGGGTTGTATGATACATACCCAAATGGACTTATAGATTAGTGAAAAATCATGAAACAACTCAAGCGATTTTAAGGATTTCGAAATTTTATTCGAGACTGCGGGTTGAAATGATATATATCCGTAAATTTAAATTATTACGGATTGAAATGATTTATATCCGTATCACTTGAGCATAGGGTAGAAAATTTTATACAGACACCGGATTGGTTGAATTAAATGATTTCAAATCCTTAATTTTTGAATCCAGTAAATGATATTTTGAAATAAAATTTGATTTATATGAGCTAAATTGTTTTCAAAATCCAAGCTTTAAAATGTTGAAATTGAAATTGGTTTAAATGAATTGTTTAAAGAATTTAAATTGAAATTTTAACGTTGAATTTTGAAATATAAATGAAATTTATCAAAATTGAGTTATTATAAACGTTTAAATAACTTTGAAACCTATTAATTCTGAAGTGGTTTAAATTTGTAGCTCAAACATGGATTTGAAATCGATGTAGATTGAAAAGGTTTTAATGAGAATTTTAATCGAAAGATTAAAGTTGAGTTTGTTGATTTGAAATCTGGATATGGTCCAGATTTGTTGAAATGGAAGAAATACTTTAATTTGGTATTATTTTAAAATTAATTATTTTAATATAAACTGTTTAAAATCTATTATTTTGAAATTCAGATTATTTAGATTTTCAACCTATTTACTATCTAAACCATCCTAATAATCAAACCATTCTATATTAAACTTTTTACTATTTTAAAATCCTTAAGCTATTTAAACTATTAAACTATTTTTAAGCTAATAAAACTATTTTTAATCTATTTTAAACTATAGTACATTATTATAAATTATTTTTAATAAATTAACTATTTTGAATTAGATTTAATTGATTTAAATGCGAATATTTTGAATGATGGTTTAAACTATTTTATGGTTATGATTTTGAAAATGGAAATGATTAAAGTGAATATGATTTCGAAAGTGGTATGATTTTTAATTAAATATGATATTTTGATATTAATATGAATTGGTTTTGGAAATGTAAAAGAACCAACTGCTGTGAAATAAGCGTTTGGTTGTTAAAGAGACCGGGATCAGATATTTTCATACTCTCTACCAATACCGAAAATCACTTTAACAACTGTGTATGTGGTGGAGAATCCAGAATGAAGTAGGATGGTTTGACAAACGCTACTATATGAGGTATAAACGCAGCCCCGACTCCCTCGGGTCAGCATGATATGACTAAAACATGAGCTATACCGGGCCAAGTGAGGTCGCTCCTCCGGTCGGACACATTTCTTCGATACCATATTTATTACTTTGTGATTGATTTTGTGGCCATCCCTCGATTTGATTATGGAAGTGTGTTTCGAGGTGGGCAGTAGTAGCTACTATGCGTTACCACCAATCCAGCAGGGCAAACGATATAATCCTACCCTAGCATTACCCCGCATGCCTTGTCATATTCCTTATCGCACCCACTATGAATTTGGTTTGTACCATACCAGTGGAGTGCTCCCTGAGTATCCAACCGGTTTGGTTGAGCTTACAGTATCTGTATAGATTACAGGAATATATAAAAATGTGTTAAGGGGGATATGAGTAATGCTATTTTAATACTTTACTGTTAACATATTATAATAGTGTATTGTACTATGTATGTAGATAGTTTAACGGATCTTTAGGAGATGGAATTACAAACATCTCTTAAGTTGTTGCATGTACGTTAGACATTGGATAGGAGATATAAAATCCCATAAACATCTCTGAAGCTGCTACACTCATATTTATTTACTGTTGATTTAACTTACATATGATCTTTTAGTTTTGACTTGAGTGTTTTGTCTTTTCATTATGCTCGGGTTAGTATAAGCTTTTCATTGTATTGCAGATCATTTTATTTGGAAGATGAAGACGGAGACTAGTCTATTATCTATTATATTTATTCCAATGCATTATGACGTTCCGCTACATTATTTGTTTATTCCTACTGTATGTATAACTCTGATATATTGTAAATGTGTAATCAAAATGTTATTTGTAAGACAGCTTCATGAACTGTTTATTTGATTATTATACTTTGCCCTTCCACTGTGAGATTCTGCATTTCATTTTTCTTTCTTTTCACTTCTTTCCCTATTTTCCCCATTAAAAATCCTCTCTTTTGAATGGTATAAGTTGACATGTGTGGTTTATTCTCAACTTAAACTGTCCAAAAAGGTGGGTCGTTACATTTGGTACTAGAGCGAGGTTTAGCGATAACCTTAGCTTTGTGGGGTCTGACTCATTAGAGATAGGGTAGTAATAACCTAGAATGAGTGTTGAGAGTATATATACGAGAGTGCGTACTTATTAGTGTTATAAAAATGTTTTTATATTGTGTTAATTTGTTCTGTTTAGTTTTTATAAATTCTGGTCGGTACATAGGACGCTATGACATCGATAGGGATTTCTAAACACTTAATAGGGCAGACCGACACAACATTGTTTTGAAATATAGGTAAATGAAATAATTTTACCTAATATTATATTTTATATACAAAAGAATAATTTTTATAAACGGATGTAGTTGTATTTGATATGTTTGTTTGTTAGGAAGTGAAAGTTTATAAATATTGGTTGCAGAACAGGATTTATAAATAAAGTAAATATAAATTGGAATTTTAAGAACTTAAGTTTGGGGTTTTGAAAAAAAAATTCAAAAGATTTTGAAATATTATTTTAGTGTTATTTGGAAGTATTTTCGAACATAAATATTTCTAATGTGATCCGAAATAAATGTTTTAAGAGAATTTTGAAGGAAATAAGTGATGTACTCTCCTCTTTTGTCATTGGAATATAATTTCGATGATAAGTGCATACATCATCGACGTTAATTTTCGAGTCTCAAAGTGGGGGAGACCACTTAGTGGCTGTACTACACCTTGTTTTGATAAAACATAATTTTGATTTAAACCCCTATAGTTATAAGTATATATTATTTCAAAAATTGATTTGAAATGAACCTGATGTTTGAGTTCTCAAGTTTTCTATTAATTAATGATTTTCAATTATTTAACTGAAGAAAGACTTGAATTATTAGAAACGTCTAAATTATGAAATAAGAAAATAAATCTAAATATTTAAGAGAAAATATGAATTGAAGTTGTAAGTCTTAGAATTGGAAGATAATAAATTTGAAACAAATTGGGAACTGCTAATTATGTACAATACTCAATTGAATAAGATAAATTTGTATAATACTCAATTGCGTTCTAATTCATAAATAAAACTTGCCAAAATGTTTAAGAAGTTAAAAATGCTAGTAGGAATATGTAATAGAATATTATACAAGTAAAACTTAAGTAATGAAAGTGTTCAAATGGAATTATTTCTATAAGTAAGAATTTTGATGTTACAAAAATAATTAATAATTTGAAATGTTAATAATTAAATTTAATAGAAAAAAGTAAATACTGCAAGTAAATGATTATAAACTTAAAGTTAACGTTTGAAGCTATTTATAATTGAAGTGAATAGTAAAAGTGAATACTATATTAAGTAAATGATTATAACTTCAAAAAATGTCGGAATGATTCAGAAATAGATTTAATATTCAATAATACTATATATGAAAGAAATTACTATGAAAAAGAAAAAGAATTAAAAATTTAAGTATGAGTTGCTTCACAAATGAATATTGATATTAAAAGGAAATCAAATCGAATAATAATGGTGAATTAAATTTGCAAAAAAACTTAAATAATATTTTAAGAATAGATTATGGATGATCTAAATAATTAAATGGAAATAACTTATGTAAGTAAATGAATGTAAATTAATGTAAAATGGAATTGTCTGAATGAATGGGAAATGAATTTTGTAAGTAATGAAGTTAAATTAATAAAATAATCACCATATGAATGAATGAAAAAAAACGATGAACGGTAAATGATGTGAAAGGAAACTAATAAGAATAAACTTAAATAATATTTAAATGTTGAATTGTTTGGTTAATGGGATGTTGGAAAAGGGTACTTCTAATTGTTTAAGGTTGTATGAATAATCTATTAAGCAATCCTCTAAGGCTGTTGAGCGTAAGATACAGTTATTAGTTTGTTTATCACCCTTGAATGATGAGAAGTTTCTGAACACGAACAAACCATTTGTTTTGGTTGCATATGTTTGTGTTGATTCGCTTTTGTTACAAATTGAATCAACTGTATATTTCTCTTTTAAATATTCTTACTATTTTGGATTATATAAGCGAAATACAAGTTTATGCAAGCAATAGCTACTTCTTTTAGTTTCATAAAGTTTGTTTGCCCGACAAATAGGTACACATATTACGATTTTATAGAGATATTTTATTGTTTTTCTCATTGTTTGGGAAATTTTATTTTTTTTAAATATGATATATATATATATATATTGTAATTATTAATATAATTATTTTCCGAACCTATCCGTACAAAGTAGACTCTACTGAAATTTTACGTTAATTTAAAACTTAGAAATTTTTTGTCAAAGTGTTGATATTTTCAACACTTATATTAAACTTGAATATGAAGATTTATATAGCGACCCGCCTTTTTATCACCAGAAAGACGCATTATTACTCAAGAAAGAAAGGGATAGAAGAAGAAAACAAAGAGAAGAAAGAACAACACATCAGAATCTCACAGCGGAACGAATGAAATATAATATATAACATATATATAGTATCATATACATCAGAGTACACAACTATACATCTCAATTTAGACAGTTATAACATTTATGTCTAATGTACAATAGAAAAACATCCATACAGAATAACATCACAGCGGAAACTCTATCTATATATCTACACACTGAAGCCTCCTGCTCCAAATCTTCTTCAGAATTCGTCAAGGATAACCTGAATCCCTCGACTACTCATACATAATATGAGTACCCAAGAGTTTAATAAAATTTAAAATAAACACTTGGGTCAGACAGGGGTCTGGTGTGAGTAAACGGTTTAAAATTGCTTAAATTTAGAAAATCCTTTGAAAAGAAAGGTATCACGTAAGACTTCCCACACATAAACATGGAAAAAAATTTATCTTACGCTAACCAAAACATTTGATATGAATCCAGTGATATTATAATAGTGCCTAGGGTTTTCAAGTAAATAAGAAATAGCCGAAATTGTTACATGATTAAATTCCAGCTACTAGCCACAAAAGTGGGTAATACAATCAAAACCGTAAAGGCTCGTAGGAAGAATGGGTTTCCATCAATGGCAGGGCTACTGGGGTACCGCCCGTCAGAGTACGTGGCCTAGATCACCGTACCGAGGATCCACCCTAAATCCCCTACAACACAAGGCCGGGACCATTCCTTACTGAACAGACCTGAACAAGACAACCCTACAGTTGGCTGCAGATCCAACTGCCCACACAGCCGAATAAAAACGGACATCTAGATAGGGGTAAATCTCGTCCTACTTGAGCGCGACTCACTTAGCCTTGCTGCACCTCCCCTGTTTTAGCCATTCCTGGTTGGTGAGGCTTGAGGCTGCAATTACCTTTATAGGGCACATCTATCTTAGAATGCGCATCGTCCACCTGACGATGTTCTGAAAGCATTCAATCCATACAAGTCCGTTCCGGGTTCGAACGGAACCGAAGGCACTATCTCGTTGCACTCATTTTGGAATCACCCTCAGAGTTAACGACAATAGCCCTTGCACTCTGAATCTTCATCTCGAATCTGAAAGTACTATCTTCATTAAACTCATTCTGGAATCACCCTCGGAGTTATAACGATACATAGTTCTTCCACCTCGAGTCTTCACTTCACTTGACTTGGAATTTATGACCTAATTTCAATTTGGATCGATGTGGTTTTCGGATATAAAATCCGATCCCGGTCTCACCGAATCCAAAACGCCATTTTAATGTCCAAGTTGTACTTAAGGGTTTAAATAATAGATATTCAGAATATCACTTATATAAATGGATGATTCATAACACACAGATAGATAATCCACTATTATCTAATTCATCCACACATATCACAAAGTAGCATATATTTCACATTTCATATATAACACATTCAAATCATCCAATATCATCTAATGACATTCATCATCCAATATCATTAACTCATCCAATGATATTTATCATCCAATTATTAATCATCCATAAACAAGTTTGGACCATTCTTAATTAATTTAATTAATCACCTTCAATACAAAGTAATTAACCTTTAATTACTTTTATAATCAATTAGTTAACCTTTGATTAACTGATTAGTTATCAATTACCTTAATTATTAATCAATATCTCTTAATACAAATTAATTAATCCATAATTAATCTTATAATTAATTAATTAATCATTAACTAACTAATTAATTATCCCTTAATTATTAATTAATAAACTTAATTATTAATTAATGACCTTAATTACAAATTAATTAGTCCATAATCATTAATTAATCATTCCTTAATTAACATTGATTATTTCTTAATTACCTTTGATTAATCCTTAATCACCTTTCATTAATTTTTAATCAACTTTGATTAATCCTTAATTACCCTCTGATTAATCCTTAATCAATTTTTTTATTAATCAATCAATTAATATTTAATTTAGATTAATTATCCTTTAAGTATTAATTAATAAAACCAAATTATTAATTTAAAATTAATAGTAATAATTAATTAATTACACATTAAGTTCTTAATTATAAATTAATTAACCTCTAATTACTTAATTAACAATTCCCTAATTACTAAATTAATCAATCTTAATTACTTGATTAATTAATCCTTAATTACTTATCACTCAATTAATCTTTGATCATTAATTAACAATCTTTAATTAATAATTCTTAATTACAATTAATTAAACTTAATTAATTAAATAATAACCATTAATTAATTATTAATTAAACCAATTAATTATTCTTAATTAATTACTTCATTGATCTTTTAAAATCAATTAATCAAATTGATTAATCATACTTAATTCCCTTTATTAAACTTAATTAATATCAAGACATTTAACCATAATCATTTAAAGATAAAACATTATCTTGTAAATATCATAATTACAATTAACATTTTTTTTAGAACATTATAATTACCTTTACTTAATTACATCATTAATTAAATGAATAATCATTTACTTGAAAATTTTAAAGCTAAGAAACATAACTTGCTTAAAATAACTTTAATATTATCGAGAAGAGGTTTCAAAACTAATTTCAATTTGTATTTTAAACTTACTTTTCTAAAAATCTTAACTTTCATTTTAAATTGATGTTTTAAAATCACTTTAAATATAATAAAATTTAAACTAACAAAATTTCAAATCTCTTAATCAATCGTTAAAGAAGCAATTATAAATAGAGTAAGATTAATTAAGAAATTTAAACTAGATTTAAATTTAAATTCCAAAACCAAATTTGATTTTAAAACATTTTAAAAACTGCTAATCATCTCTGCTTCAGGTTAAACCCGAAGACAACTCGGGCCTACCCCGGAGTAAATCCCCATTTCTTCTATTTTCTTCAAAAACTTAGATTTATTTAAGTTTGAAAACTGAAGCATTTAACATGTAAATTAACTCGAGTTCAAGCTCGAGCCTTCTTCCTCAACACTCGATCGCCTCTTCGAGTTGAAAACCAATCCAAACAACAAACAACCCATATCATCGCTGTGCACCTGCACAACCAATTTCAACGCCGATGATCACCTCTAGTAACGTCACCACACCATTCATCACCATAGCATCCATCCACAATCATCCAAACACCA
Organism: Allium cepa; assembly: GCA_030765085.1. NCBI lineage: Eukaryota > Viridiplantae > Streptophyta > Magnoliopsida > Asparagales > Amaryllidaceae > Allium > Allium cepa. Next base: position 84,531,697 of record CM060928.1, on the reverse strand, counting down.
TCACTGTCCTCACATCAAAATCGAGCGTGGAAGGTGAAATAGCAACAAGAAATCACTACCAGGAAATTCACTCGCCACCATGACTCCGATCATCGGGGCTGCTACAATTCCGGCCTCACCATGCCGACACACCTCTCAACCATTTCTCACAATTCTAAGCCACTCGATCACCCAAAGAACTCGAGATGACCAAAAAAACCCAATCACAAACAAACTAGGGTTATAAACTAAATTCCTTCACCGTTGACACCACAGTGATCGAGAACCCCAACTACCATTTTTCCTCGCCTCATCGCACCGTCCTCCACCTCCAGACAAAGCCGGACCACCCAATATCAGTAAATCATCAGGAATAGCCTCAAAAACCATTTCCAGACAAATTAAAATTTCTCACCCAATATAGTATTAAAATTTTTGATTTTCCTTTTTAAAATCATGTTTCACTCAGACAATCCAAAATATAAACTTGAATCAACAAAATTTAACACTTGATTTAATCATGCGTTTTAATTGTATCTGAACTTTCTTAATTCCAGAAGTATTTCAAAACTTATTTTGCTAGGAATAAATTTTAAACCTTAATTTATAATGAAACAAACATATCATGTTTGCATCTTTAAGCCTAACAAAGGTCAGGTAAGTAGATTTGGATTTTTGATTAACTTTTATTTCTGAACCAAGAACAAGGATGATTTTACATATAATCATGCATGCACACATACAAACATTTATAAATACAGAGATAACCTCATGTCTATGCACAATAAATCATCATTCATCTCAGACTTCAGAAGCAAACAAATATATATATATATATATATATATATATATATATATATATATATATATATATATATATTTACTTAGATTTAAATTTAAAAAGTGTTTACTCACCATATTTTAAAAAGCAGAGACTTGATTTATTTACTGTGAAGCTTTGAAAACAGTATTGCTTCTTTGATTTGTTTTTGAGCTCACATTGATTCCAGGTTGCGTGCTTCATAATCTTTACTACAGGCTTGCTCATAGATTTGAAAAGAAGGTTTATAGAGTTTGCTTTGAATTTTGCAGAAGTAAACATTTTGAAACTTGACAGTTTGAAACTGAAAAATTGAATCTTGTTTGTTTGAGAAGGCTACAGATTTGAGATTCTGGTTTTTGAACTACAGTTTGCATTTCAGGCTCTGTTTTGAAAAAGATTTGAACAGATGAAAATTTTGATCTTGAAAATGTGACAGGTTTAACAGAGTAGAATTGTTTTGATTTTTGGGTTTGAGGAGGTGATTATTTGAAGAATGGCTTCAGATATGATTCAAAAGAGTTTCAGGTTAGGATTAGATCATTATCTAGTTTGAGAAGAGTTTAAGATTTGGTTTATGATCTAAAAAGTGTTTCAGGTTTGAAGAGTAGCTTAACATGGTTTAGTTTCTTTTTTTAGAAGGTGAGAAGTTAAAAGAAATAGAAAAATGAGGAAGTATATTTATATAATGAAGATTATAATTTATTAAAATTTAAAGAAATAAGAAATAAATTATGACTCTTGTTTTTAAAAGTTAACACTTGTCACTACCATTCCTTAATTAACTTACATGTATATTTTTAAGCTTTAATAAATCGACACTTGTAATACTTTATTTTATATTAATTTAAAATAATTTTAAAAGCTATTATGTTAATTCCTAATTAATAAACACATTTTGTAGCTTTATAAATTCTTCTAAATTTTATATAAATAAAATCTTTAAAAGAAAATAAAGTATAAACCAATTAAAATTTAAACAAAATCATCTATAATATTTTTAATCTATTTAAAATGTTAAAATAAACATTTTGTATTTATTTTACAATTTAATAATCACTTTCCTAATAAATTCTTTTTAAGGAAATAAATCTTATTTTAAATAAAACTCATTCATATATTATTTTAAATCAAAATATTTTTAAGATATAAATATTCATTTAAATTCAAATTTAAATCTAAATTCAAATTCAAAATTCAATTTGAAATCAAATTTAATATCAATTCAAATTTTACATTAACTTTAAACAAACACTAATTTAATTTGAAAATAATAACTACATTTAAAAATCTATTTTTAAAATTAGTCTCAATTATATATATAAACAAACACCTTTTTAATTCAAAATAATAATTCTACTTTAAAAATCCATTTATATCTATATTTAAAATTATCATATTATTAATTATTTTGGTAATTTATATTTGAAAATAATAAAAGTTTATCCATTTAAAATAATTTATTAAGAAGATTATCACATTTTAAATTCCTCGAAATTCCGGGATATCACATTCCTCCTCCCTTAAAAGAATTTCGTCCCCAAAAATTTAAAATAGAGATAATCCAAAACTTTATTTTATTTCAACAATTCAAACATCCATATCAACCATATACTATCAACCAAGCAAATAATTCATACGAACAAACAATTTACTCGAATAAACAATTCATTCGAACAAACATCACTAGCTATCCGGACACAGATTCGGATAAGCCTTCTTAATACTATCCAGAGTTTCTCAAGACAAACTCTGAAATCCTAGCTTCACAGAACCTAAACCAGCTAAACTACTATGATCAAGAGCTTCACTTACTCTGATCCAAAAATCTGAACCAAAAATCAAACCAGACTAAAAACCAGTTCAACTACCAGATCCTACTGAACTACATATCCTAACTAAGACGGATCATTCACTTATTTCTTCAGATGAGATACGTGAAATACAATGAATTCCAGCTATCCGAACTGGCAATTCCACCCAGTAGATCAAAGAATTAATCTCTAGAGAACACAGGTAAATCTCAAAATACTTCCGGATCTAGCTCTCCAGTTTTACCCAATCTTATATTTCCTTTAATCGGGTAAAACTTAAACAATATCCAAATTCCAACTTCACATTCCAAACCTCCTCAATTCTTAACAGCATAACCCTACTGATGATCCTGGGTCACCTCCATCTTTCCTGATCAGCTTAACCCTTTCTGATTGCTTCATGAAACAAACTGGACCAAAATCAAACCAATTTCTAGATCCCACTCAACAAAATGGTTCTCCCAAAAATTTGCCGAAATTCAAAACACAACTCTACTCCATAAATATTAGTGGACTTCAGACCTACTTCTCTTATCTGGAATAGCCAAATCAGTTGCACTTGACAACCTTGCCTTCAAAATCCTGAAAATTCTATCATACTTGAATTTCCTGTAGAAATCCTCTAATCCAAGAAAACTGAAACTCCCGGTTGCTCCCATTCTAGAATAACTGCTATCTCGCTTCCGCTGCACCACTCTGATCTGGAGTAGATGAGAATGCTATCGGAGAACTCGAGCACAAACTAGATCCATGCACAGTTCATTAGATCCTTAAAAATCTTAGTGACCATTCCACTTGGTCAAACCATACCAGCAGAATCTTAACTAGAAAACTAGATGTGGTCAATCCCTCTCCAAAGAAATCTGAGCTGCTTTACCAAACTCTTCTCGCTCTAAGAGTCATCCCTCCTCTATGTTGAACCACTGGTATTGCTTCAGAAATCCAAGTCGATAAGGAAACTCAATCTTCGATGCGGGTATACTTCTGATCTCCTCTAAAACCTCCGGATAATCTCTGTCTACTTTAATAGCTTTTACCTTCACTTAAGATGCCTCAATCCCAAACCAAAGAATACTCCATGTATTCCCAAACTAATCGCAAGTCACTTTTGCGATCCTACTCAGTACAGATTCAAAGAAACCGTTTCATCTTCACCAACTAGAATAACATTCCTAATCAAGGTTAATCTTTCCAGAATGGCTTATTTATCCGAAAAACTGATAGATCACTTCCAACTAATATCCCGCTCTGCTGAGCCTTCCAAAGAAGTGGATAAGCCTTCACTATCTGCCTGGTATGCCTATAATAGATCCCAAAGATTTTTGAATCATCGAAGAAAAGGATCCACATTACTGCTTCCAAACTTCACTTCAATGATACTGCTAAGCCAAAAGATCTTCCTTAACCAAAAGCTCCTTGAAACACAAAACTATCACCCAATTCCACTAAAAGATCCTTGAGACAGGTAGGCATCTTCTCAAGAAACTCGGGCTCCAAGCCAAAAACCAACCACTTGTTCTTCTTAAGGGAAATAATGAGACCATGTCCGAAATGAGGTAACTCATCGACCTTAGTCTCATACTTCAATATAGATAAGATTCCCTTACTTGAGATCCAAAAGATCCTTAAATATCTAAATCTTCCCTGCAGTAGGCATCACTGTTTCTTCAACACCATCTTAATATTGCTCCAAAAGGAACATCTTCAGAACCATCTATGGATACTACATCTCACCACACAACTATTCCTTCCTGAAGTCGCCAAGATACCATCACCTACTTATGCTCAGCTGACAGATTCAACTCTTGGAATTTCCACTCACCCGATAGCAAATCAACCTCATACTTCAAGAATATACTCCAATCCTTGAAAAGACTTTCTCTGGGATCAATAAAATCCTTTCACCAATCTATAAAGCTTATTCGAGACGGTATTAGATCTACAGTCTCGACAGATACACCTCCAACCACATATGAGCCTCTTCCATTAGTAGTAGTCGTGCTACTCACACTCCTACGTCATCTACCTTTATAACCTATGTCGGAAAATCCGAACAGATAACCCAACAGATTAGGTAGATATATAAATATATATATATATATATATATATATATATAAATTACAAGTACGCTCTCTCAGGAAAGAAGTCACTCCAAAGCCTAGGTATTCACTCAACCAAGCGCTCTGATATGAACTGTAGCGACCCGCCTTTCTATCACCAGAAAGACGCATCATTACTTAAGAAAGAAAGGGATAGAAGAAGAAAAGAAAGAGAAGAAAGAACAACAACACATCATAATCTCACAGCGGAACGAATGAAATATAATATATAACATATATATAGTATCATATACATCAGAGTATACAACTATACATCTCAATTTAGACAGTTGTAACATTTCTGTCTAATGTACAATAGAAGAACACCCAGACAAAATAACATCACAGCGGAAACTATCTATATATCTACACACTGAAGCCTCGTGCTCCAAAGCTCCTTCAGAATTCGTCAAGGGTAACCTGAATCCCTCGACTACTCATACATTATATGAGTACCCAAGAGTTTAATAAAAATAGAAAATAAACACTTGGGTCAGACAGGGAGCTGGTGTGAGTAAACGGTTTAAAATTTCTTAACTTTAGAAAATCCTTTGAAAAGAAAGGTATCACATAAGACTTCCCACACATAAACATGGAAAGTTTTTACCTTACGCTATCCAAAACATTTGATCCAGTGATATTATAATAGTGTCTAGGGTTTTCAAGTAAATAAGAAATATCTGAAATTGTTACATGATTAAATTCCAGCTACTAGCCACCAAAGTGGGTAATACAATCAAAACCATAAGGGCCCGTAGGAAGAATGGGTTTCCATCAATGGTAGGGCTACTGGGGTACCGCCCGTCACAATACGTGGCCTAGATCACCGTACCGAGGATCCACCCTAAATCTCCAGCGACATATGGCCGGGACCATTCCTTACTGAACAGTCTCGAACAAGACAACCCCGCAGTTGGTCGCGGATCCAACTGCCCACACAGCCGAATAAAAAGGGACATCTAGACAGGGGTTAATCTCGTCCTACTTAAGCGCGACTCACTTAGCCTTGCCGCACCTCCCCTATTTTAGCCATTCCCGGTTGATGATGCTTGAGGCTGCAATTACCTTTATAGGACACAACTATCTTAGAATTCTCATCGTCCACCTGACGATGTTCTGAAAGCATTCAATCCATACAAGTCCGTTCTGGGTTCGAACGGAATCGAAGGCACTATCTCGTTACACTCATTTTGGAATCATCCTCAGAGTTAACGACAATAGCCGTTGCACTCTGAATCTTCATCTCGAATCTGAAAGTACTCTCTTCGTTAAACTCATTCTGGAATCACCCTCGGAGTTATAACGATTGATAGTTCTTCCACCTCGAATCTTCACTTCACTTCACTTGGAATTTACGACCTAACGTTATTTTGGATCGATGTGGTTTTCGGATATAAAATCCGATCCCAGTCTCACCGAATCCAAAATGCCATTTTAATGTCCAAGTTGTACTTAAGGGTTTAAACAGTAGATATTCAGAATATCACTGACATAAATGGATGATTCATAACACACAGATAGATAACCCACTATTATCTAATTCATCCACACATATCACAAAGCAGCATATATTTCACATTTCAGATATAACACATTCAAATCATCCAATATCATCCAATGACATTCATCATCCAATCTCATTAACTCATCCAATGATATTTATCATCCAATTATTAATCATCCATAAACAAGTTTGGACCATTCTTAATTAATTTAATTAATCGCCTTAATACAAAGTAATTAACCTTTAATTACTTTTATAATCAATTAATTAACCTTTGATTAACTGATTAATTATCCATTAACTATTAATTAATAACCTTAATTATTAATCAATATATCTTAATACAAATTAATTAATTCATAATTAATCTTATAATTAATTAATTAATCATTAATTAACTAATTAATTATCCCTTAATTATTAATTAATAACCCTAATTACAAATTAATTAATCCATAATCATCAATTAATCATTCCTTAATTAACATTGACGATTTCTTAATTACCTTTGATTAATCCTTAATCACCTTTCATTGATCTTTAATCAACTTTGATTAATCCTTAATTACCCTCTGATTAATCCTTAATCAACTTTTTGATTAATGAATTAATTAATATTTAATTTAGATTAATCATCCTTTAAGTATTAATTAATAAAACGAAATTATTAATTTAAAAATAATAGTAATAATTAATTAATTACACATTAAGTACTTCTCAATTATAAATTAATTAACCTCTAATTACATAATTAACAATTCCTTAATTACTAAATTCATCAATCTTAACTACTTGATTAATTAATCCTTAATTACTTAATCACTCAATTAATTAATCTTTGATCATTAATTAACAATCTTTAATTAATAATTCTTAATTACAATTAATTAAACTTAATTAATTAAATAATAACCATTAATTAATTATTAATTAAACCAACTAATTATTCTTAATTAATTACTTCATTAATCTTTTAAAATCAATTAATCAAATTGATTAATCATACTTAATTCCCTTTATTAAACTTGATTAATATCAAGACATTTAACCATAATCATTTAAAGATAAAACATTATCTTGTAAATATCATAATTACAATTAACATTTTTTTAAACATTATAATTACCTTTTCTTAACTACATCATTAATTAAATAAATAATCATTTAACTTGAAATTTTTAAAGTTAAGAAACTTAACTTGTTTAAAATAACTTTAATATTATCGAGAAGAGGTTTCAAAACTAATTTCAATTTGTATTTTAAACTTACTATTCTAAAAATCTTAACTTTCATTTTAAATTGATGTTTTAAAATCACTTTATATAATAAAATTTAAACTAACAAAATTCCAAATCTCTTAATCAATTATTAAAGAAGCAATTATAAATAGAGCAAGATTAATTAAGAAATTTAAACTAGATTTAAATTTAAATTCCAAAACAAAATTTGATTTTAAAACATTTTAAAAACTGCTAATCATCTCTGCTTCAGGTTAAACCCAAAGATAACTCGGGCCTACCCCCGAATAAATCCCCCCTTCTTCCATTTTCTTCAAAAACTTAGATTTATTTAAGTTTGAAAACCTGAAGCATTAAACATGTAAATTAACTCGAGTTCAAGCTCGAGCCTTCTTCCTCAACACTCAATCACCTCTTCGAGTTGAAAACCAACCCAAACAACAAACAACCCATATCATAGTTGTGCACCTGAACAACCAATTTCGACGCCCATGATCACCTCCGGTAACGTCAACATACCATTCATCACCATAGCATCCATCCACAATCATCCAAACACCATCACTGTTCTCACATCAAAATCGAGCGTGGAAGATGAAATAGCAACAAGAAATCACTGCCAGGAAATTCACCCGCCACCACGACTCTGACCATCGGGTCTGCTACAATTCCGGCCTCACCATGCTGACACACCTCACAACCATTTCTCACAATTCCAAGCTACTCGATCACCTAGAGAACTCGAGATGACCACAAAAAAACCCAATCACAAACAAACTAGGGTTATAAACTAAATTCCTTCACCGTTGACACCACAGTGATGGAGAACCCTAACTACCATTTTTCCTCGCGTCACCGCACCGTCCTCCACCTCCAGACAAAGCCCCGAACACCCAATATCAGTAAATCATCAAGAATTTCCTTAGAAACCATTTCCAGACAAACTAAAATTTCTCACCCAATATAGTATTAAAATTTTTGATTTTCCTTTTAAAAATCATGTTTCACTCAAACAATCCAAAATATAAACTTGAATCAACAAAATTTAACGCTTGATTTAATCATGCATTTCCATTTCTATCTGAACTTTCTTAATTCCAGAAGTATTTCAAAACTTATTTTGCTAGGAATAAATTATAAACCTTAATTTATAATGAAACAAACATACCATGTTTGCATCTTTAAGCCTAACAAAGATCGGGTAAGTAGATTTGGATTTTTGATTAACTTTTATTTCTGAACCAAGAACAGGGATGCTTTTACATATAATCAGGCATGCACACATACAAACATTTATAAATACAGAGATAACCTCATATCTATGCACAATAAAGCATCATTCATCTTAGACTTCACAAGCAAACAGAAATATAGATATTTACTTAGATTTAAATATTAAAAAGTGTTTACTCACCAGGTTCTAAAAAAGCAGAGATTTGATTTATTTACTGTAAAGATTTGAAAACTGTATTGCTGCTTTGATTTGTTTTTGAGCTTACATTTATTCCAAGTTGCATGCTTCATAATCTTTACTACAGGATTTCTTACAGATTTGAAAGAAGGTTTACAGAGTTTGCTTTGAATTTTGCAAAAGTAAACATTTTGAAACTTGTCAGTTTGAAACTGAAAAACTTGAATCTTGTTTGTTTGAGAAGGCTACAGATTTGAGATTCTGGTTTTTGAACTACAGTTTGCATTTCAGACTCTGTTTTGAAAAAGATTTGAACAGAGGAAAATTTTGATCTTGAAAACGTGACAGGTTTAACAGAGTTGAATTGTTTTGATTTTTGGGTTTGACGAGGTGATTATTTGAAGAATGGCTTCATATTTGATTCACAAGAATTTCAGGTTAGGATTATGATCATTATCTGGTTTGAGAAGAGTTTAAGATTTGGTTTATGATCTAAAAAGTGTTTCAGGATTGAAGAGTAGCTTAACATGGTTTAATTTCTTTTTTTTAGAAGTTGAGAAGTTAAAAGAAATAGAAAAATGAAAAAGTATGTTTATATAATGAAGATTAGAATTTATTAAAATTTAAAGAAATAAGAAATAAATTATGACACTTGTTTTTAAAAGTTAACACTTGTCACTACCATTCCTTAATTAACTTACATGTGTATTTTTAAGCTTTAATAAATCAACACTTGTAATACTTTATTTTATATTAATTTAAAATAGTTTTAAAAGCTATTATGTTAATTCCTAATTAATAAACACATTTGGTAAATTTATAAATGCTTTCTAAATTTTATATAAATAAAATATTTAAAAGAAAATAAAGTATAAACCAATGAAAATTTAAACAAAATCATCTATAATATTTTTAATCTATTTAACATGTTAAAATAAACCTTTTGTATTTATTTTACAATTTAATAATCACTTTCCTAATAAATTCTTTTTAAGGAAATAAATCTTATTTTAAATAAAACTCATTCATATATTACTTTAAATTAAAATATTTTTAAGATATACATATTTATTTAAATTCAAATTTAAATCTAAATTCAAATTCAAAATTCAATTTGAAATCAAATTTAATATCAATTCAAACTTTACATTAACTTTAAACAAACACTAGTTTAATTTGAAAATAATAACTTTATTTAAAAATCTATTTTTAAAATTAGTCTCAATTATATATATAAACAAACACCTTTTTAATTCAAAATAGTAATTCTACTTTAAAAATCCATTTATATGTATATTTAAAATTATCATATTATTAATTATTTTGGTTATTTATATTTGAAAATAATAAATTTTATCCATTTTAAATAATTTATTATGAAGATTATCACATTTTAAATTCCTCGAAATTCCGGGATATCACATTCCTCCCCCTTTAAAGAATTTCGTCCCCGAAATTTAAAATAGAGATAATCTAAAACTTTATTTTATTTCAACAATTCAAACGTCTATATCAGCCATATACTATCAACCAAGCAAATAATTCATACGAACAAACAATTTACTCGAATAAACAATTCATTCGAACAAACATCACTAGCTGACTGGACTTATGAGTTATGACTGGACTTGACTTATGAGTTGACTTGACACCGATTCGGATAAGCCTTCTTAATACTATCCAGAGTTTCTCAAGACAAACTCTGAAATCCTAGCTTCATAGAACCTAAACCAGCTAAACTACTATGATTAAGAGCTCTCTCTTACTCTGATCCAAAAATCTGAACCAAAAATCAAACCAAACTAAAAACCAGTTCAACTACCAGATCCTACTGAACTACATATCCTAACTATGATGGATCATTCACGTATTTCTTCAGATGAGATACGTGAAATACAATGAATTCCAGCTATCCGAACTGGCAATTCCACCCTATAGATCAAAGAACTAATCTCTAGAGAACACAAGAAATCTCAAAATACTTTCGGATCTAGCTCTCCAGTTTTACCCAATCTTATATTTTCTTTGATCGGATAAAACTTAAACAATATCCAAATTCCACACATTCCAAACACCCTCAATTCTTAACTGCATAACCCTACCGATGATCCTGGGTCACCTCCATCTTTCCCGATCAGCTTAACCCATGTTGATTGCTTCATGAAAAAAACTGGACCAAAATCAAACCAATTTCTAGATCCCACTCAACAAAATGGTTCTCCCAAAAATTTGCCGAAATTCAAAACATAACTCTACTCCATAAATATTAGTGGACTTCAGACCTACTTCTCTTATCTGGAATAGCCAAATCAGTTGCACTTGACAACCTTTCCTTCAAAATCCTGAAAATTCCTTCGTACTTGAATTTCCTGTAGAAATCCTCTAATCCAAGAAAACTGTAACTCTCGGTTGCTCCCATTCTAGAATAACTGCTATCTCGCTTCCGCTGCACCACTCTGATCTGGAGTAGATGAGAATGCTATCGGAAAACTCGAGCACAAACTAGATCCATACACAGTTCATTAGATCCTTAAAAATCTTAGTGACCATTCCACTTGGTCAAAACATCCCAGCAGAATCTTAACTAGAAAAATAGATGTGGTCAATCCCTCTCCAAAGAAATTCGAGCTGCTTTACCAAACTCTTCTCGCTCAAAGAGTCATCCCTCCTCTATTCTGAACCACTGGTATTGCTTCAGAAATCCAAGTCGATAAGGAAACTCAATCTCTGATGCGGGTAAACTTCTGATTCCTCTAAAACCTCTGGATAATCTCTGTCTACTTTAATAGCTTTTACCTCCACTTGAGATGCCTCAATCCCAAACCAAAGAATACTCCATGAATTCCCAAACTAATCGCAAGTCACTTTTGCGATCCTACTCAGTACAGATTCAAAGGAACTGTTTCCTCTTCACCAACTAGAACAGCTTTCCTAATCAAGGTCAATCTTTCCACAATGGCTTATTTATCTGAAAAACCGATAGATCACTTCCAACTAATATCCCGCTCTGCTGAGCCTTCCAAAGAAGTGGATAAGCATTCACTATCTGCCTAGTCTGCCGATAGTAGAATCCCAAAGATTTTTGAATCATCGAAGAAAAGGATCCACATTACTGCTTCCAAACTTCACTTCAATGATACTGCTAAGCCAAAAGATCTTCCTTAACCAAAAGCTCCTTGAAACATAAAACTATCACCCAATTCCACTAAAAGATCCTTGAGACGGGTGGACATCTTCTCAAGAAACTCGGGCTCCAAACCAAACACCAACCACTTGTTCTACTTAAGGGAAACAATGAGACCATGTCCGAAATGAGGTAACACATCGACCTTAGTCTCATACTTCAATATAGATAAGATTCCCTTACTTGAGATCCAGAAGATCCCTAAATATCCGAATCTTCCCTCCAGTAGGCATCACTGTTTCTTCAACACCATCTTAATCTTGCTCCAAAAGGAACATCTTCAGAACCATCTATGGATACTACATCTCACCACACAACTATTCCTTCCTGAAGTCGCCAAGATACCATCACCTACTTATGCTCAGCTGACAGATTCAACTCTTGGAATTTCCACTCACCCGATAGCAAATCAACCTCAAACTTCAAGAATATACTCCAATCCTTGAAAAGACTTTCTCTGGGATCAATAAAATCCTTTCACCAATCTATAAAGCTTATTCGAGACGGCATTAGATCTACAGTCTCGACAGATACACCTCCAACCACATCATATGAGCCTCTTCCATTAGTGGTAGTCGTGCTACTCACACTCCTACCTTATCTACCTTTATAACCTATGTTGGAAAATCCGAACAGATAACCCAACAGATTAGGTATATATATATATATATATATATATATATATATATATATATATATATAACTTACAAGTATGCTCTCTCAAGTAAGAAGTCACTCCAAAGCTTAGGTATTCACTCAACCTAGCACTTTGATACGAACTGTAGCGACCCGCCTTTCTATCACCAGAAAGACGCATCATTACTTAAGAAAGAAAGGGATAAAAGAAGAAAAGAAAGAGAAGAAAGAACAACAACACATCAGAATCTCACAGCGGAATGGATGAAATATAATATATATATATAGTATCATATACATTAGAGTACACAACTATACATCTCAATTTAGACAGTTATAACATTTATGTCTAATGTACAATACAAGAACATCCATACAGAATAACATCACAGCGGAAACTCAATCTATATATCTACACACTAAAGCCTCCTGCTCCAAAGCTCCTTTAGAATTCGTCAAGGATAACATGAATCCCTCGACTACTCATACATAATATGAGTACCCAAGAGTTTAATAAAACAGAAAATAAACACTTGGGTCAGACAGGGGTCTGGTGTGAGTAAACGGTTTAAAATTGCTTAACTTTATAAAATCCTTTGAAAAGAAAGGTATCACGTAAGACTTCCCACACATAAACATGGAAAAGTTTTTACCTTACGCTAACCAAAACATTTGATATAAAATCCAGTGATATTACAATAGTATCTAGGGTTTTCAAGTAAATAAGAAATAGCCGAAGTTGTTACATGATTAAATTACATCTACTAGCCACAAAAGTGGGTAATACAATCAAAACCGTAAGGGCTCGTTGGAAGAATGGGTTTCCATCAATGGCAGGGCTACTGGGGTACCGCCCGTTACAGTACGTGGCCTAGATCACTGTACCGAGGATCCACCCTAAATCCCCTGCAACATAAGGCCAGGACCATTCCTTACTGAACAGTCCCGGACAAGACAGCCTCGCAGTTGGCTACAGATCCAACTTCCCACACAGCCGAATAAAAAGGGACATCTAGATAGGGGTAAATCTCGTCCTACTTGAGCGCGACTTACTTAGCCTTGCTGCACCTCCCCTGCTTTAGCCATTCCCGGTTCATGAGGCTTGAGGCTGCGATTAACTTTAAAGGACACATCTATCTTAGAATGCTAATCGTCCACCTGACGACGTTCTAAAAGCATTCAATCCATACAAGTCTGTTCTGGGTTCGAACGGAACCGAAGGCACTATCTCGTTACACTCATTTTGGAATCACCCTCAGAGTTAATGACAATTGCACTTGCACTCTGAATCTTCATCTCGAATCTGAAAGTACTATCTTCGTTAAACTCATACTGGAATCACCCTCGGAGTTATAACGATACATAGTTCTTCCACCTCGAGTCTTCACTTCACTTCACTTGGAATTTACGACCTAACGTTAATTTGGATCGATGTGGTTTTCGGATATAAAATCTGATCCCGGTCTCACCGAATCCAAAACGCCATTTTAATGTCCAAGTTGTACTTAAGGGTTTAAATAGTAGATATTCAGAATATCACTTACATAAATGGATGATTCATAACACACAGATTGATAACCCACTATTATCTAATTCATCCACACAAATCACAAAGCAGCATATATTTCACATTTCAGATATAACACATTCAAATATCCAATATCATCCAATGACATTCATCATCCAATATCATTAGCTCATCGAATGATATTTATTATCCAATTATTAATCATTCATAAACAAGTTTGGACCATTCTTTATTAATTTAATTAATCGCCTTCAATGCAAAGTAATTAACCTTTAATTACTTTTATAATCAATTAATTAACCTTTGATCAACTGATTAATTATCCATTAACTATTAATTAATAACCTTAATTATTAATCAATATCTCTTAATACAAATTAATTAATCCATAATTAATCTTATAATTAATTAATTAATCATTAATTAACTACTTAATTATCCCTTAATTATTAATTAATAAACTTAATTATTAATTAATAACCTTAATTACAAAATAATTAATCCATAATCATCAATTAATCATTCCTTAATTAACATTGATTATTTCTTAATTACCTTTGATTAATCCTTAATCACCTTTCATTAATCTTTAATCAACTTTGATTAATCCTTAATTACCCTCCGATTAATCCTTAATCAACTTTTTGATTAATCAATTAATTAATATTTAATTTAGATTAATCATCCTTTAAGTATTAATTAATAAAACCAAATTATTAATTTAAAAATAATAGTAATAATTAATTAGTTACACATTAAGTACTTCTTAATTATAAATTAATTAACCTCTGATTACTTAATTAACAATTCCCTAATTACTAAATTAGTCAATCTTAATTACTTGATTAATTAATCCTTAATTACTTAATCACTCAATTAATTCATCTTTGATCATTAATTAACAATTTTTAATTAATAATTCATAATTATAATTAATTAAACTTAATTAATTAAATAATTACCATTAATTAATTATTAATTAAATAAATTAATTATTCCTAATTAATTACTTCATTAATCTTTTAAAATCAATTAATCAAATTGATTAATCATACTTAATTCCCTTTATTAAACTTAATTAAGATCAAGACATTTAACCATAATCATTTAAAGATAAAACATTATCTTGTAAATATCATAATTACAATTAACATTTTTTTAAACATTATAATTACCTTTACTTAATTACATCATTAATTAAATAAATAATCATTTAACTTGAAAATTTTAAAGTTAAGAAACTTAACTTACTTAAAATAACTTTAATATTATCGAGAAGAGGTTTCAAAACTAATTTCAATTTGTATTTTAAACTTACTTCTCCAAAAATCATAACTTTCATTTTAAATTGATTTTTTAAAATCACTTTAAATATAATAAAATTTAAACTAACAAAATGTCAAATCTCTTAATCAATTGTTAAAGACGCAATTATAAATAGAGTAAGATTAATTAAGAAAATTAAACTAGATTTAAATTTAAATTCCAAAACCAAATTTGATTTTAAAACATTTTAAAAACTGCTAATCATCTCTGCTTCAGGTCAAACCCGAAGACAACTCGGGCCTACCCCCAAGTAAATCCCCTTTTCTTCCATTTTCTTCAAAAACTTAGATTTATTTAAGTTTGAAAACCCAAAGCATTAAACACGTAAACTAACTCGAGTTCAAGCTCGAGCCTTCTTCCTCAACACTCAATCACCTCTTCGAGTTGAAAACCAACCCAAACAACAAACAACCCATATCATCACTGTGCACCTGCACAACCAATTTCGACGCCGATGATCACCTCCGGTAATGTCAACACACCATTCATCACCATAGTATCCATCCACAATCATCCAAACACCATCACTCTCCTCAATCAAAATCGAGCGTGGAAGATGAAAGAGCAACAAGAAATCACTGCCAGGAAATTCACTCGCCACCACGACTCCGATCATCGGGGCTGCTACAATTCTGACCTCACTATGCCGACACACCTCGTAACCATTTCTCACAATTCCAATCTACTCGATCACCCAGAGAACTCGAGATGACCAAAAAAAACCCAATCACAAACAAACTAGGGTTATAAACTATATTCCTTCACTATTGACACCACAGTGATCGAGAACCCCAACTATCATTTTTCCTCGCCTCACCGCACCGTCCTCCACCTCCAAACAAAGCCCCGACCACACAATATCAGTAAATCATCAGGAATTGCCTCAGAAACCATTTCCAGATAAACTAAAATTTCTCACCTAATATAGTATTAAAATTTTTGATTTTCCTTTTAAAAATCATGTTTCACTCAGACAATCCAAAATATAAACTTGAATCAACAAAATTTAACACTTGATTTAATCATGCATTTCCATTTCTATCTGAACTTTCTTAATTCCAGAAGTATTTCAAAACTTATTTTTCTAGGAATAAATTTTAAACCTTAATTTATAATGAAACAAACATATCATGTTTGCATCTTTAAGCCTAACAAAGATCAGGTAAGTAGATTTGGATTTTTGATTAACTTTTATTTCTGAACCAAGAACAGAGATGTTTTTACATATAATCAGGCATGCACACATACAAACATTTATAAATAAATAGATAACCTCATATCTATGCACAATAAAACATCATTCATCTCAGACTTCACAAGAAAACAGTGATATATATAATTACATAGATTTAAATTTTAAAAAGTGTTTACTCACCAGGTTTTAAAAAGCAGAGACTTGTTTTATTTACTGTGAAGCTTTGAAAACTGTATTGCTACTTTGATTTTTTTTTGAGCTCACATTGATTCCAGGTAGCATGCTTCATAATCTTTACTACATGCTTGCTTACAGATTTGAAAAGAAGGATTACAAAGTTTGCTTTGAATTTTGCAGAAGTAAACATTTTGAAACTTGACAGTTTGAAACTGAAAAACTTGAATCTTGTTTGTTTGAGAAGGCTACAGATTTGAGATTCTGGTTTTTGAACTAAAGTTTGCATTTCAGGCTCTGTTTTGAAAAAGATTTGAAAAGAGGAAAATTTTGATCTTGAAAATGTGACAGGTTTAACAAAGTTGAATTGTTTTGATTTTTGGGTTTGAGGAGGTGATTATTTGAAGAATGGCTTCAGATTTGATTCAAAAGAATTTCAGGATAGGATTATGATCATTATCTGGTTTGAGAAGAGTTTAAGATTTGGTTTATGATCTAAAAAGTGTTTCAGGTTTGAAGAGTAGCTTAACATGGTTTAGTTTCTTTTTTTTTAGAAGTTGAGAAGTTAAAAGAAATAGAAAAATGAGGAAGTATGTTTATATAATGAAGATTAGAATTTATTAAAATTTAAAGAAATAAGAAATAAATTATGACACTTGTTTTTAAAAGTTAACACTTGTCACTACCATTCCTTAATTAACTTACATGTGTATTTTTAAGCTTTAATAAATCAACACTTGTAATACTTTATTTTATATTAATTTAAAATAATTTTAAAAGCTATTATGTTAATTCCTAATTAATAAACACATTTTGCAAATTTATAAATTCTTTCTAAATTTTATATACATAAAATCTTTAAAAGAAAATAAAGTATAAACCGATTAAAATTTAAACAATCATCTATAATATTATTAATCTATTCAAAATGTTAAAATAACCTTTTGTATGTATTTTACAATTTAATAATCACTTTCCTAATAAATTCTTTTTAAGGGAATAAATCTTATTTTAAATAAAACTCATTCATATATTATTTTAAATCAAAATATTTTTAAGATATAAATATTCATTTAAATTCAAATTTAAATCTACATTCAAATTCAAAATTCAATTTGAAATCAAATTTAATATCAATTCAAATTTTACATTAACTTTAAACAAACACTAATTTAATTTGAAAATAATAACTTTATTTAAAAATCTATTTTTAAAATTAGTCTCAATTATATATATAAACAAACACCTTTTTAATTCAAAATAATAATTCTACTTTAAAAGTCCATTTATATCTATATTTAAAATTATCATATTATTAATTATTTTGGTTATTTATATTTGAAAATAACAAATTTTATCCATTTTAAATAATTTGTTAAGAAGATTATCACATTTTAAATTCCTCGAAATTATGGGATATCGTAATTTAATTGTTTATAAATTGATATTTTATTTAAAATACTTAATTATGTCAGTTTAAAGTGTTTTAAATTAATTATTTGAGCAAGATATATTAGTTTCATAATTCCTTCCTTCCCTTTACCAGAACGAAAAGTTTTGAGTAGAGGAGAGTGTAATGACCCGTAATTTTCGATAAATAAAAATATTGAATTAATTAAGATTTTCCAATTCAATATTATGAGAAATTAAAAATTTATGGTTTATTAATGAGGAAATAACTAGAATATAATTTAATAATGTTGTTTGAATGTTATTGACAACTATTTTTAAGGTAATTTCAATCAATTTAAAATAATTGTTGGAAGTAAAGTAATTTAGCATTACATTAATTTGAAATAAGATGATAACTGAAGAATGTGAATGTAATAAAATGCAAACCAATGTTAATTATATTCACAAGGTAACAGTTGATTTAATAATAAGATTGAAAATCCAAATAAAAGAAATTAATTGAAGTTAAAATATAATTAACGGTGATAATTACAATTGTAATTGAACGATGTAAATTTTGCAATATTTAAATATTGAAGTGGACAGGGAAAATTTGTTTTAAAAGGTTGCTTATTTCTATGTAATAAGAATAATTAATTGTTAGCTATTAAAATTTTAATTTAAGAGTGATTAAATCAATTTAATAATAATTTAATTCATTAACATGTAAAAATAGACATTTTGTTAATGTCTCGAATTTTGGCAAAATCACTTTCATTAGATTTAATAATAATTTAATTCATAAATTTCACTTCCTAACAAACAACCAGACATATCACAACCAACTATATTACCTATAAAATTATTCTTTTATATACAAAATATAGCACTAGGTAAAACTGTTTCATTTACCCATATTTCAAAACCAATATCGAGTCGGTCTGCCCTATTAAGTGTTTAGAAATTCCTATCGATTACATAACATCCTATGTACTAACCGGAATTTATAAATACTAAACAGAAAAAATTAATGCAATATAAAAACATTTGATAACATTAACAAGTACGCTCTCTCATATATATACACTCAACGACTCATTCTAGGGTATTACTACCCTATCTTATGTGAGTCAAACCCCACAAAACAAAGGTTATCGCTAAACCAAAGCTCTGATATAACAACCCACCATTTTAGATAGATTAAATCGATAATAAACCACACATGGAAAAAACAAACCAATCAAAATGGACGATTGTTATGGGGTAAATGAGAAAAGAAGAGAAAGAAATAAAACAAACATAGAATCTCATAGTGGAATGACAAAATATAATAATCAGATAACAGTTCATGAAGCTGTTTTACAAATAACATTTGATTACATTTTTACAGTACAGAATCAGAGTTACATACAAGAGAAATAAATAACAATGCAGCGGAACAACATGACGTAGTGGAATAAATATAATAAATAATAATAGTACTAAATCTTCATCTTCATCCGGTAGAAAAGTAGTCTTCGATACACTGAAAAGCTCAGACTAACCCGAGCGAATTGAAAAGACAAAACACTCGGGTCAGAACTAAAAGATCTTATGTAAGTTAAATCAATAGTAAATAAATATGAGTGTAACAGTGTCAGAGATGTTTACGGAGTTTGACATCTCCTATCCAGTGTCTAACGTGCGTGCGGTAACTTAGGAGATGTCCAGGATTCCTTTCTCTTAAGGATCTGTTAAACTATCTACATACATAGTACAATATGCTATTATAATAGTGTCTACAGTAAAGTAAAGTATTAAAATAGCGTTAAGGAGTTACCCAGTTCCCCCTTAACACAATTTTATATATTCCCGTAGTGTATGCAGTATCGTAATTAGGGCTATCATAGGGCACTCCATAGAGAAGGTAAAAACCAAGCTCATAGAAGGCGCGATAAGGCATGTGACAAGGCACACGAGGCAATGCCTAGGGTAGGATACTACCCTTTTGTGGATTCAGACTGGTAGTAATGCATAGCAGATACTACCGCCCACCTCGAAACACACTCCTATATTCAAATCGAGGGGTGGCCACTGTGAGAAATGCGGATTACGTATCTTAAGGCTAGGATTAACACTAGAAGGGGGTGAATAGTGTTAATAAAGAATTATTAATTTTTTTTGAGTTTATGTTAATTTAGACACCGATGTATGCAATATACAGACAAAGATATGATCGCAGAAACAAATACAGATGCAGAAATAAAATAAAAGCAGTAAAGGAAAGAACACACCGGATTTTATACTGGTTCGGAGTTACCCTACATCCAGTCCCGCAACACAAGTACGGATTTCCTTTCAAAAGAAATTGTACAATTACACCCTCGGTTTCAAGGCTACGAGGTACACCCTCCAGAATTTCTATCCTCTGGGTAGAGATACTTGATTTCTGGGCCACAAGTTTACCCAATTGATTTACCAAGGCTACAATCACACCTTTTCTCGCTTGATTGATTTCCAAGGCTACAATCACACCTTTTCTCGCTTAATAGATTACAAAGAAGTCTATAACTCTGAATAGCACTGAGAACCTTATAGAGGTAGTGATAGAGAATCAAACTAGAAGTAATCGAGTTTGATTCAATGTTGATTTCGGCAGAGTAATGGTAAGAATATGTATTAAGAAATATGGAAGAAGAAGAGGAGTGAAAAACCAAAAATTTTGATATAAAATTCGTTGAAACTAACCCCTATTTATAGAAGAATAACAGTCATGCCATTCATGAAGAGTTATGGCGAATAGACACTTCTTTTGAAATTTAAATTTTGAATTCAACTGACACCATGTGGACATGGTTACCCTAGGCGTGTCGACATCCCAGAGCAATTTTTGATGATTTGATTTTTTTGAAAATAACCTTTATCTTATATTAAAACTATTTCAAACTTTACAAATATACTTGACTATAGTAAAAATTCATAAGTAAATATAGAGAATAATATAAACAGATTTTAACTATAATTTTATATTTAAATCTAAGTATAAAAGTTAAATATATAATTTAAAAAGATAGTTTAAAATTAGAATTAATTTGACTTTGAAATTAAAGATAATTTTGAGGCTAAAATTATTTAAAATCAGGATAGAGAGTTTTGATGTTTTTCAAAGGAGAGTTTTGAAATCATTTTGAAAACAAGATAATTTTGTAAGATCATTTGAATTAAAATTAGTGGATACAAAACAATGTTCCACTAGATTTTCGTAGGTTCCATCCTACTTAGGGTTCCATCCCTTTAACAGGCTCGAAGTGGATTCCATTCCACGAATAAATTGGATTTTAAGACGCCAGTGCTTTTCTACGAGTTTTAACAAAATTCCTAATAAAAATACTTATGCTTGAACTCTTGATAATTTTGGTACTCATGAGTCTTCTATCTCGATATCTTGAATCTCTATACTGTACAGTCTACATTCTTGGTACCTGCATGGTTAAATCCTGCATATACATATATATATCTAAACTTATAATGTCAGTATTTATATTTTATAATCTATTCTAAGGTTGTTGTCATCAAAACCATCATCTCACGGACTAACAATCTCCCCCTTTTTGATGATGACAACCTTTGTTTGTAAAATATTATTTCTATCCTAATAACTCCCCCTTAATTTATGCCTAACTACCCTATTTTATATTTCTCCCCCTTTGTCATCAACAAAAACTCACTCCCCCTCATTCTTGGACTTCAGTACCTGCATTGATAAGCTATACAGTGGAATATATAATATACAGATCAAGAAATAATTATACTTATGAACATGATAATTAATCAAAGACTACATACATTTCAACTTATATATATAAAGATATATATATATATATATGTTTTATACAACAAACTTCAAACAAATATCAAGAAATCAATTCACACAAAGTATCAATCCAAACCAAATCAATTCAAACAAATATCAAATAAGGTAATGAAATCGAACATTACAAGGAACTTCCACCCATCCTTCTTCTCCAAATATAGGGTCTGCTTTAATTACATCCCAATTTTCATTGTCGTTGGTGAGAGAGACAGGAGGATGTGCTTCGTTATCATCCTTGTGCAGAGAGGAGATCATCCATTGTATCGCATCGAACTTCCTTTCTTGTTCCTTGATCATCTTCATTTGACTCAATTCTAAGTGACATTGGTTACGTAGAATAAACGAGAGAATATTCTTGAACGAATTAAGGGTTTCTTCAAGATGTTCGGATAGATTGTGAATAGGATTAGCCATAGTTGAATTTGTGAAAGAAATAAAAGGATATAGATGATAAGAAATAAATTTCAGTGAAGAATTCTGGAAGAAACAGGTATTTATAAGTGTAGAAATTCATTTGAAATGAATAGACATTTGATAGTTATTCAAATTTCAAATTCAAAATCAATTGTCATTTCTGACCAGTACATGTCGACATGGTCATATAGGGGATGTCGACATAGGTTAGTGAAAACTTATGACTAATTTAATTTTGTGAATAATTGTGTGTGTGTGTGTGTGTGTGTCTATATATATATATATATTTATATAATATACTAACATTTATTCTGGAGATAAGATAAGGCAGATAACAGAAAAGAAATTTCATTTCATTGCATACTTCGATAATACAACGATTAAGCACACAACAAACTACATGAATATTTGAAATAAAGCAAACTAAAACAAATACAACACGATACGAGAAGATAAAACTAGTTAGAGGATGAAGATGATGAAGATAGTCCAAGTTTCTTGCTGACTTTTGAAATGAACTTATTCATCTTCGAAGAAATATTTGTTGAATATGCGCTTATATGATTTTTGTTTGATGATAATAAACATATATACATTCGTTTAAATGTATTTGTTAATGTACTATTTTATTTTCCATAGATTAAATAAATATTTGCTAAATAAAATTAAATACACAGAATTTGAATTCAAACAAAAATTTTATTCAAACAAATATTTATTACATTTTTGAATAGTACAAATTCAAGCTCTCACTATACATATACAATTTTGTTTACACATCACAATTTCAATTTACATAAATTCCTCACTACATATCACTCACACTCGTAGTTTATCTTCAACTTCATTTCTGTTAGAATCCAGCATCTGAGCAATCTGCAAAAATATTCACTAACGCAGTAAAATTGAAAAAGAAATATTTTTGCAATATAAAATAAAATATGGATTTTTGAAAATATTATTTGCCTTGGTTATTTGGGTTGTTCGTCATCATTTACATTTGAATTCATCACACACGAACAATGTGACATGCACAGTGTATCACTGTACATGCCACAAGGCCGTGCACATCGATATACACTTGATAATGCTACAGGGACAGGTGAGCACAAGGTCAAACCCGAGTTTTGAAACTGGATTCAACTCAAGTGAAATTTCAAAAATCAACATGAAATGATCAAGAATCAAACAAAGACCAGAAGTACAAAATAACCACCAAGTATGCTAAAACAAAATCTGGTTCAAACCAGTTGCAACACAAGCATGAACACAGAAACACCAATGATACAAGAGAGGTGAACAACAATGCAACATGGTGAGAAACACAAGTGCAACAATCGACGGTACAAAGCAACAAGTGTACAGAGGCAATATGAACAAGTGACTCAGGCAAATATACAGAAACGACACAAACCAAGTTACAAATATCAAGTGTCGACCAGGTAGCAAGCAAGATCAACACAGTGCATGTATGAAGTGCATCAGTATGGAAAAGGCTCGAGGCAATATGAGTGCAGACATACACATATATACATACATGAATGTATGTATACAAATGATCAGAAACATTGAAATAATGATATCAAATCAATGCACAACAACATGAATGCAGTAACAACCAGAATGGATGTAAAGACCAGTGATGCAATACAAGATATCATAGTGCAGACACACATGTATATGAAGTACACAAGTGCAACAAGCAGCAGTGTGCAAGTACAAATCACAAAGACAAATGCACATGTCAACAGCACATGAAGGCAACATAAAGCATGTCGAGCTCAATACAACCCAGTATCATCAATATTTGGAGTGAATGCAAGACAGTTGTCGAAGCAATACCAAATGCTACCATGGAATCACATGAACAAGTTCGAACAATATAAAGAACCAAAGTCACAGTGAACAAAGCAAGGTCACAGTGAAATCAACATCATCAGAAAAGGTCAAAGATGAAGACAGGGATGAACACAAAGATGGCCGAAGCCGTGGCAATCAAGATGTTAAACAAGTCGAATTTTAATTAAGTCAGAAATCAACGCAGTATAAAATTCAAGTGCGTACCATTGAAAAAATCAAAAGTCAAATCCAAGTAAAAGAGGAAAGTTTCTGCCGTATCAACCAAGAAAAAATTGAACGCTACAAAATCAAAACCGTGCGTATCAAGCTGTAACAATATCAGGAAAGCAAGAATTAGGAAAGTGTTGAATTGATACGAACAAATTCTAGGGTCTCAGAATTCATATAAATACGTCGCCCAAATCATCATCGAAAAGGTGGAAAAATGGAATCAAATCCAAATATAAACCCACAATCATCATCGGCAAAATAATCAATCAATCGAGTTCACGCAAGCATTGAACAAGCAACGAAAGGGAAGAGATTACATACCACAATCTATCGAACTCGATCACCAGAGGAGCAGCTATGAAAGACCTTAAGTGAAGCAAGCAGCCGATCATCAGAGAAGTAGCGAGCAAGAGCAACACAAACCAGAGAATCGAATACTGAGAAAGCCCTAATTTTCGCAAGGGAACGAAGCCCTAATTCAGATCGAACGAAGATACAACAGAGGCCACCATTTTCTTCAAGCCAGAGAAAAGAGGATCGGGTGAAAGAATAGAATTGGGCCGGCCTTGCTTTTAAAAAGGCTTTAGTTTATTTTTTCAAATAGGGTTTTAGTTTTAAATTGTTTTTAAGTTTGTTTTAAATTCTCTTTTAAGGTTCAAATCTTGGTAAATCACCACCTAGGTTTTAGGTTGTGTCAGATTGTCGAGTTAGAATTAGTTCAGTGAGCATGGTGTGCGAGTTTGCAAAACTCTATAGGCGGTAGCAGGGTGTGCGAGTCTGTTAGAGTGTTTGTAAGTGGGAGACTGTTTAATTCTAATAGAAATCTGGGAATGCAGCAGTAGGCAGGGGTTGCCGAAGCTGGGTAAATTTTGTGTGTGATTTACTTTTCAGCATATTTATTTCTCTGCAGTTTGTTTTTGTGTTTAACTCGAGAAAATTTGCTATAACCTTATTCACCCCCCTCTAGGGTTAATCTAGATCCTACAATATTATCCAACTTTTTACTAACAGATCGTTTAAGAATCCGTTGGTTCTCAATAATAGTCTTTTGATTTTTGAGAAGGGTTTTGATGGACGGGTTTGGAGGATAGTCAATACTTTCCAAAGAGGTTTCACCTTCTTCTTCTTCAATTTCCATTTCATCCCCTTCTTCTTCTTCCTCTTCTTCCATTTCCTTATAAGCCAAATACTCTTCCTTTTCGGTAAGGGTCTCATAAGGTAGAAAAACAAATGGAATTTTCATAAGCGAAATGTTGGAATGATTGAAAACCTTTTTAGAAACAAATTCTTCGCCTTTGAAATCCACTCCAAAATAGTTAAAAATCCGAGTGAGATAAATTCCATGATATAAAGTATTCTCACCCATTTCAAGATTTTTGGGACGAAGTTCATCCAAAATAACTTATGCCCAATTTATGTCATAATTTCCAAAAATAGCAAACAGTGCTTTGCAAATCTTTGAAGTACGATTGTTGAAATTCCCCGATCTTGGGGTCAAAGTATGTTGCAAAAGAAGATTGACAATTCTTGCTTTTGGTCAAAAATTTCTATTTTTAAATTCAAAATCATCATCTCTTTCGAAAATGTGATGAAATGTCTCACGATCATGTTCATCGATTTTAAAGTTAGAAAGATCCATTCTTGGATTCTTACAATTGAGAATAATACCCAAAAGATCACAATTCAAAGCAATTCTAATGCCTTTGACACTACTCCAAATTTCATTCTCATTACCATTATAAAATCCACGATTTAAATTCACATAGAAAATTTTGACAAGATTAGAATAGCAAACAAAATCATTTTGAGAAGCATCAATAAGACTAAGAACTCCATTGTTTGCAAAAAGAGAATCAATTTCTTAAGAAGAAAAATCTTGAAAAATAGCAAATTTTCCAAGATGGACTTTGGCATAGTTAGCATAATTGATGTATGCTTTTATTGCCTCCGGGTCATTGAATAATTGCTCTTTGATTTTTCTGGAAATTCTCATGGTGGATGGGTTGCTTGAAGAAGCCATTAAAGTAGAGAGTAGAGAGCTTGAAGTTATGAAGAGAGAGTTTGAATTTGAAAATGAGAGTGAAAAGATATGATAAAAATAGTGAATGAATAGATTCTCAAAGGGCATATTCTCCAGTCAAAAGGTAGCTTTTCAGAGAATTGAATGAAGTGAAAAGATGGAGGGAAACTCAAACATTTGAATTCAAATTTTGAAATTCAAATTCAGGTACGCATGTCGACATCATGGTAGGTACCATGTCGACATGTGCCTTTGAATTTTCATGAATTGATTTTTCCTAAGTTCTCTAATATATATATATATATTATTTTTAATGCCTATATATATATCTGAAATATTATTAAACTCTAAGTATATTTCAAAAAATTATTATTATAATATTAAAAAATAATAATGAAATAATGAAATAATAATAAAAAATAGAAAATAAATTTTGAAATTCAAACAACACACCAATTCAAAATCAATCAATCAATCAAACAATCAAGCAACTAATTCTAAGCAAGCAATTTCAACCAATTGTATTGTAAACGTGTACCTTTTTCTTAGTCCGTTTCTTTGAATTCGTCGGAGTCATGAATAGCTGTGAAACACAAATTCGAATTGTCTGTCTTCTGATCATCATCACGTGAGGACGAGTCTGAGTTATCTAGAGTAGCAGTAAATGCAGTCCTCCGTTTCTTTGCTGGATCATTATTCATAGGAGAATTTTGCCTATCTGGATACGGACAGTCTCTTTTGAAATGGCCGGTTTATCACAGTTGTAACATTTGTCATTATTTAGCACTACATTCTGATTTTCATAATTCTTATAGTTGTTTCTCTCGAGATTATTCATCTTTCTGTATTTCAGGAATTTCCTAAAAGTTCTTGTCATAAAGGCTATCTCTTCACCATTACCGGTGTTTGAGTCTGATCCATCGGTCAATGCATTGAATGCCCTTGATTTCTTTTCATATGCTTTACTTTCTCTTCTTCCGATCATTTGAAATTCATACAACATTAGATTTCCAATTAATTCTTCTACCTTTAAAGTACTGATGTTATTTGCCTCTTCGATCGCAAGTGTCTTTTGATCCCATTTTGGAGTTAGAGAATTTAAAATCTTTCTGACTTGGTCTTCTTCAGAAATTCCTTTCCCAAAGATATTAGAGAATGCACAATATCCTGAAATCTACTATACTTATCTGAAATAGACTCATTAGGATTCATTTTAAATAATTGAAACTGATTTGTGAGTATGGAAATTTTGGTCTATTTAACTTTGCTTGTTCCTTCGTGAGTAACTTGCAAAGTTTTCCAGATTTCATATGCAGACTTACAAACTAACACTCTATTGAATTCATTTCTATCTAGTGAACAAAATAAAATATTCATAGCCTTAGAATTATTTTGTGCAACAGTCTTTTGCTCAGCAGTCCACTGTGCAAAATTAGTTGTGGGTTCAAAATATTCAGTTTGTGTGATATTCCAAGTGTCTAATCCTATAGATTGTAAATAAAATTTCATCCTACATGCCCAATTTGCATAGTTACTGCCATTAAAAAGGGGTGGCCTAACAGTAGACTAACCCTCTACAAATGAACTAGTCACAGGGATACTAGTGTTAGTAACAGTACCGGTGTTGGTAGCCATTGTGAAAACTTTTCAAAAATCAGATTATGAAACTTTGAAAACCTTGCTCTGATACCAATTGTGAGAAACGCGGATTACAGATCTTAAGGCTAGGATTAACACTAGAGGGGGAGGATGAATAGTGTTAATAAAGAATTACTAAATCTTTCTGAGTTTATGTTAATTTAGACACCGACGTATGCAATGTACAGACATAGATATGATCACAGAAACAAACACAGATGCAGAAATAAAATAAATGCAGTAAAGGAAAGAAAACATCGGATTTTATACTGGTTCGGAGTTACCCTACATCCAGTCCCGCAATACAAGCACGGATTTCCTTTCAAAAGCAATTGTATAATTACACCCTCGGTTTCAAGGCTACGAGGTACACCCTCCAGAATTTCTATCCTCTAGGTAGAGATACTTGATTTCCGGGACACAAGTTTACCCAATTGATTTACCAAGGCTACAATCACACCTTTTCTCGCTTGATTGATTTCCAAGGCTACAATCACACCTTTTCTCGCTTAATAGATTACAAAGAAGTCTATAACTCTAAATAGCACTGAGAACCTTGTAGAGATAGTTATAGAGAATCAAACTAGAAGTAATCGAGTTTGATTTAATGTTTATTTCGGCAGAGTAATGGTAAGAATATGTATTAAGAAATGTGGATGAAGAAGAGGAGTGAAAAACCAGAAAAACTGATATAAAATTCATTGAAACTAACCCCTATTTATAGAAGAACAACAGCCATGTCCATTCATGAAGAGTTATGACGAATAGGCATTTCTTTTGAAATTTAAATTTTGAATTCAACTGACACCATGTCGACATGGTTACCCTAGGCATGTCGACATCCCAAAGCAATTTTTAGTGATTTGATTTTCTTTGAAAATAACCTTTATCTTATATTAAAACTATTTTAAACTTTACAAATATACTTGACTATACTTAATATTCATAAGTAAATATAGAGAATAATATATATAGATTTTGACTATAATTTTATATTTAAATCTAAGTATAAAATTTAAATATATAATTTAAAAAGATAGTTTAAAATCAGGAGTAATTTGACTTTGAAATTAAAGATGATTTTGAGGCTGAAATTATTTAAAATCAGGATATAGAGTTTTGATGTTTTTAAAAAGAAAGTTTTGAAATCATTTTGAAAACAAGATAATTTTGTAAAATCATTTGAATTAAAATTAGTGGATACAAAACAATGTTCCGCTAGATTTTCGTAGATTCCATCCTACTTAGGGTTCCATCCCTTTAACAAGCTCGAAGTGGATTCCATTCCACGAATAAATTGGATTTTAAGATACCAGTGCTTTTCTACGAGTTTTAACAAAATTCCTAATAAAAATACTTATGCTTGAAATCTTGAACTCTTGATAATCTTGAAACTCATGAGTCTTCTATCTCGATATCTTGAATCTCCATACTGTACAGTCTTCATTCTTGGTACCTGCATGGTTAAATCCTGCATATACATATATATCTAAACTTATAATGTCAGTATTTATATTTTATAATTTATTCTAAGGTTGTTGTCATCGAAACCATCATCTCACGGACTAACAGCCGCCAAATCAATCGCAAAGTCATAAGATGGTATCGAAGAAGTATGTTCGATCGGAGGTGCGACCTCACTTGGTCCGGCATGCCTCCTGTTTTAGCCACATCAAGCCGACTCACGGGAGTCAGGGCTGACTTTAAGCTCACTATACAGAATTTCTCTTCTTCACATTTATAAAACAATTTTTTAAAAATTTATTAAATAAATTACAAATTGGTTAAAATTTATTATTAAAATTATTTAAAAATCATTTCAAAATATGAAATTATGTAATGATATTATCTAAAATTTTATAATCAATTTCAAATTATAATAAATATATATATATATAATCAATTTCAAGTTATAGTATTTAAATATATAATAAATATAAATATATGTCTTAAAATAAAGTAATCACTACCGTTGAATTACTATTGTGCAAAATTATTTTTTATAAATTTAAAAAAGTATATTATTATTTTAATCTTTAGGATATAATTTATTAATCACTAAAATCATATATAATATTAATTAATTACAAAAAATGTTTCCTTATCTGTGACCGTGAGTTTAATACCAGCAAGCATATGTAATTTTTTTAAACACACACAAATACACACACACACACACACACATATGTGTGTGTGTAACATCCCATTCTGAAGATAAAATAAAATAAGTATTTTAAGTTTTATTTTTATTGAATTTAATTTAATTAATTGAATTTTTGGATTTGTTTGATAATAAAAGGAAGTATTTATTTTAAATTCAAATTTGGAATTTGAATTGTACTCTAAAAATCCAAAAGTTGTTTGGAAATTTGTTTTGGCAAAATAAATTATATTTATAGAATTTTGAAATTATTCTAGAAAATAAAAAATATTTTAAATTTGTTGAAATCGAAAAGTAATATTTTAACAAAAGAAAATTTGTTATAAATATGGAATAAATTTTTGATAAAATGTTTCAAGTGAATTTTAACGGATGTAAACGTTGATTAAAAGGCGATTAAGTTTATAAGTGGTTAAGGGTATTAATTTAAAATTAAAAGAAAATTTGAAATTTCCTTCTTTCTGATTGGACCACACATTTCATACTTATATCTTATTGACTATCTCATACTTTAATGTATTAGACATCTTAACCCTAAAGTAAACAAAACCCATTCTTATTTCGTCCACTTTTAACTTGTTTTTCCCTCAAAATCAATCCTCATGCCCCTATCACAAACGAAGTAAAAACCAAAAAGAAAAAAGAAAAAGGCAAACGTCTTAACATCGTGCATGAAGGCAAAATCCAAGTGACAATGAGGTGGCAGGCGCCTCGACTTCCATGCAATTGGCAGATGGTAGCGATGCAAAAGTGAGGTGGCTAGGACTTGGTCGCGACAAAGACGGAGACGTACGGTTGATGGTTAGTGGTGAAATTGGTGCATTGATACTAATGATGTTGTGAGCAAGAGCTGGAAAACATGTTGATCCATGCGCATATGTCATGAGGTATACTGAGTTGATGTTGGTATGAGGAATCACTGGACTTTGGTGATTAAATTATATAGATTAAGGTGAGTATAACCCTATTTTATAATTTACAGTTACTTAATCTCTACCTTTTCTTATTCTAGTTATTTGAAATTGATGTAGATATAAGTTTGGATTACTCGGCTAATTAAACCCATGTGAATTCAGTGTTTGTTCGTATGATAGATCAATGAAAGGAGTTATTGGTAGGCTACTTGCTGATTTGGGTTCATTTGATTAAGTTAATTATAAATGGAAAGATAAAAAAAATTTCAACATTTCTATTTTTGAATTGAATTGAATTTATAATGATTGATGATGGCTTAGTAGCCTTTCGCGATTGAATTACGTAGATGGTTCATTGCTTGATTAATGGTTGTTTGAATTGAAATATATATGGTTGATGCAATGTTATATAAGTTGATATTGATTATTTTGGAAGAAATAAATTTGGAAATACGAAGTTAGATTTTTATTAAAAAAATTTGTGCTAATGCTCAAATTTTATTCATGATGATTGAGATTAAAGTATAAATTCTTTTAAAAGAAGTTTTATACAAAAGGTTTATTTAGACTACATAAATTGAGAAGGAGTATCTTCATATTTTAAATTATTTAAAAAGGTAATTCATGGGAGTCTATTACTAGAAAGAGTTTTTAAAATGATTGAACTATATTTTGAAATTAATGGAATTTGGAATCAAAATATTTTCAAATTGAAAGTACTAAAATTTATATCCTATATAAGATATGTGAGATTTATATTTTTATTTGGATTTTGAAATAGAAAAGCTTTCATGAAACAAAATTGATTTATTTTAGAAATAGTTTGAATTTGAATTTAAACCATATAGGTTGAATGTTTTATTGTATAAGCTTCTCTACAAAAAGGAATTTTGGAAAATTATTCGAAAGGTTATATTACAGATTTTATATGTAATAAACCAGAGGTATTTTGATAGTATTTCTACTATTGAAAATTCCTAGTTTGAAAGAAATAAAATATTGATTTTTTTGTTTCCCCATTTGAAAATGGTTTTGATGATTTTACCTTTTTAGATGGGGTTGCTATTTGTTTTATAATCCGTTTGGAAATTATTGCTTTTGATATTGCTCAAAGGTAATGCCCGAGCCTGGTTTATAAGGGTTGGATTAAAAGGTTCCTTCATTGGGTGTTGATTCTAGATGAATAATGTCATGATTTGTTACGATCTATTATTATTTATTTTGACGAGCATTCACCTTATCAGGATATTTATTTAAATTAGATTTGGTGAAAGCGTATTGAATTTTTAAATCTAGTTTTGATGAAATTATGGATTATTTTGGAATTGGTTTAAATAAATGAAAAGTAGTAATTTTAGGTAAATAAAGGGAGAATACTATTTTGCATAATGTTTTGAATTTTTTTGGAATAAATCAGAATTGCAAATTGATTTGGGAAATTTAATGCAAAGGCTGGTTTCATAAATTGGGAAATATTCTAGTAAATTATTTAATTATAAAACCAATATTTTAACATAGTTTGCAAAGTAGACCTCTGGTATATGATTTCTGCATATATGGGATTTCCATGGATAAAGTGATTTATGGAAATGATTTGGAAGTCTGTTTTGAAATGATTGCAAAAAAATGATTTGAAAGAAAAGGAATATGAAATTTATTTTCAAATAGTTTTGAAGTATAGAGCTTATTGGAAATTATTTATGAATACTGACTATATTAATTAACTCGAGTGATTTGAATTCAGGGTTATTCTAAACCTATCACATTTTATATTTTATACTTTGAGCACGGTTACACTCACAGCTAGATTTCTAGCCTGACTCGGGGTTTTTTATTTATTTAATAACCATGGGTCAGACCGAGATTGTTCTACAGGCTTGATACGACTGTAAGTGATTTATAGGCTAGATTTGAAACAAGAGCAGATGACGATGGCGAATATTTACTCTTCATATATTTTGTATTGTTCCATGTGATGTATTCATATGATGAGTTGTATATATATGAGATAATATATTAGATTTTAGATATGACATACAATTCATCATTTTTATTCTCTTTGATTCTATTAGTTGGGAAATTTTGATTTGTGTCTCTGATATTGTATTATTCAAGTCTATAAATCATGTACACTGCTTTGCACCAAGATGAGATATGTGCGCCCCCTCTATATACTCACACTAGCCAAGGACATTACGGGGTAATGCCATCGACTAGCACGAAGAATAAGGCTATTGAGGAGCGACCATCTGTGTAATTGCTTTGTGCGAGTATTGATATGTCCGATAGTATGACATGCATTTCATTTCAAGAGAAAATCTGACATATCAAATACAAACTCAAAACTACTACACAGTGGCTATGTGGTCTTCGGAAACAAATATAAAATAAGCATGACACAAATCAGTCACAGATATTCATATCACAAAGGCAGAAACAGATATGAATATATCACATAGAAGTGTACATCAAAGTAGTGGTCATAGAAAATCCACTACATCACAAAAGAATATGTACAAGTGTTAGACAAAAGAATATGTATACATCAAGGAGTCTCTACCTCGAATGTATAAAAACAAAAACTACCAAGCTAAAGTAGTTAGCCAAAAGTCAGAAGCTAGTCCATGCTAAGAAGTCAAGTGGAAGCACCTGTAACACCTCGGTCTGACCCGAGTTTTATTTAAGGAGAAAAATAATAAACGGATCAGTCTAGCTATAAATGTCATATAAGAAGAGATAGAATAAGGGATATGACAAGTATATATGATAACAACAAAAAATACAAAATATCTCAAATTTTCTCAAACACCCAAAAAGAATGTCATATTCTTTAGCTTTATTCACCAAACCACAAATATTAATAGAACTTATCAATACAAATCACAAAAATTGGTGAAACACAAATTCCAAAAATCAATAATTAGAAATCCAGAAAAACACAAAGGGGGAGGCCTATCACAAACGGAAGCATGAAAACTCACCAACACGTGTATCACAAATGGAACGCCATTCCATAGTCGCTAACCATCGAGCCGGTGCAACAACGTAGTACAACGGTACGCCTGAGGAACCTGAACTCAAACAAGCCGGAACAACGACGTAGTACAACGGTACGTCCGATGAACCAAACTCCATAAAACAGTCAAAAGGCCATGGGTCGCTAGCCCATAAAAATGAGATGAATCTCCATAGAACGGGGTATAGTCCCCCACGCGAACAAAGAGAGATCACATATTGCTAGTCTAAATAACAATTGATCGTCATTGATCAATAAAAAGTGTAAATTACACTAAGCTAGTAAATAAATGAGTTTAGCTTCATGTCCCATAACCACTGGCTTAACTTATATATTTACTAACAGATTGTAGATTCCCACTCGACAAGTAACACAAGATTTCAATTGAACAAGTCCAAGAATTAACCGACGAAGTAAACTCAAGGGTTTCATACCATTTGTTTTTCTCAGTCGTTTAATTATATTTCTTATACGAATGAGGTAAAGGTTTGTATATACTAATCGATTGGAAAACGGTTTTAAAAATGAGCTTTGTATTAAAAGTGACATTGAAATCATTTTTGTGAAAGAGTTTGAGTATTTACTACTAGTATAAAAACCTTTGTATTTAAAGTGAAAAACACAGAAGTGATTGTAAAAATCTATTACCAAAAATTCACATTCGAAGACGTGAATTAAACCATGAAAATTGATATCCAATCTATCAAATGGATATTCTCAAAAATCCAGGAAGGAAGTCATCAAAGTCGATAATAAGTGACAACAACTAATCGGATCAACAAAAATCAATATAAATGGAAACCCATATAAAATAGGCAAATTGGCTGAATTTATCAACTCCATACATCTAATGTTCTTCCCAAACGCACGAGCTGAAAGATTGGAAATTTTCTTCCAGATCACCCAGACATCTGGGAAAGAACCACAGACGTCTGAGCTAAAAGACTGGATTTTTCATTCCGTAGCTTCAGACGTCTGAGCTTCTTACCAAACGTCTGAGCTGAAGCTCAGAGCAAATTTTGCCTAGGCCATTGAAGGCTAAATCAACTTCGAAGCAAATCAAATGAGAGATGATGTCTAGGGATTTATGCCAAGCGACAACCCAACTCTATAGACTCATCAATACACTCCAACAACATGTCCAAACATCCATAGTAGGATTTTCATAGATTTTGACTTCAAAATACCAAAAATTGGAAAATTCACCAAATCAGTTCAATTCAAAAGAAAATGGACATGAAATAGATGTTAGGAATTCATACCTAACAACCATTAGAGGTATAGACATATATGTGAGTTCAAGAACTCACCTTTAAACTCAAAAACAACAAATTAGAAGCTCTAAAACAAAGCAAGACCAATTCTTCTTCAACAAAACCTTAAGAATCTTCAATCTATTATCAAATGAAATGAATTTGCTAAGTTAGGTTATAGGAATTTCTAAAAATTGAAGAGAGATTGATATGGAGAAGATGAAGAGGATGCTTACATAAGCTTCTCCTTGTTTTAGACTTGAATTTGAATTTCCTGATAAAACTAGGGTTTGGGAATTTTAATTTCCTATCTTTTACCCCATTTTTACTTTAGCTTGAGAGTGTTAGGAAATAAGGAGTGGAATGAATGAAAAGGAGCGGAGTTAGGGTATTTTGTTGAGGAGTTTGGGTTCTCTTATTAGGTTAGTGGACTAGAACATAACCCAAAGCCGAAACAAAATACCAAAATCCTAATCAACTCCAAACATATCAATGTTTGTACTCTAATGAGTCATAAACGTCATTTTGAACTCAATGGGAGTGGTCTCGAGT
This sequence comes from Allium cepa, assembly GCA_030765085.1. Taxonomy (NCBI): domain Eukaryota; kingdom Viridiplantae; phylum Streptophyta; class Magnoliopsida; order Asparagales; family Amaryllidaceae; genus Allium; species Allium cepa. Next base: position 84,495,505 of record CM060928.1, on the reverse strand, counting down.
CCGTATTTGGCCGTTTACAAAAAAATTCACATTTTGGACTTTTAAATTCAACTAACGGTGCTATATTTAAATAAAATATTTAAATATATAATCATAAATATGCGGGTTGTAACAGACTCCCCTCCTTAAAGAAATTGCGTTCTCATAATATTTAAGAAGAAAACAAGGAGTAACAACCACACTAAGGCATAATAACAGAAAAGAAAAGTTTGAAGTGAGAAATTCACCTTAATGAGAACGAGAGAGTAAGTGCGGATGTGTTCGCTCGATGGATTCTCTGGATTCCCAAGAACAATCCTTAGGATTTATGGACCATTGAACTTTCACAAGCGGAACATCTTTATTACGAAAGTGTTTAACCTCCATAGCAATGATACAAATAGGATGTTGCTCATAAGTCAAATTAGGTGAAACCTTAATTTCTACAATAACACCGGGCTCAAAAATAAAATCGAAATCCTTAAGGCAATTCCATAGTTGAGAAACATGGAATACGTCATGAATAGCAGAAAATTGAGCCGGTAATAAAAGGCGATAAGCCACAGAACCAATTCGTTTGGTGAGGGGAAATGGACCAATATATCAAGGTGCTAATTTCCCGGAACGACTAAAACGCATTACACCCTTCATAGGTGAAACACGAATGAACACCAAATCTTCCACAGAAAATTTTAATTTCCTTCTTCGATTATCGGCATAGAATTTTTGTCTACTTTGAGCTTCTTTCATCCTATGACGAATAAGGTCAATCTTTTCTATGGAATCACGAACAAAATTTGGACCTTAAACCAGCTTCTCATCGGCTTCAAGCCAACACAAAGAAGATAGGCATGACCTTCTGTAGAGTGCCTCGACAGGTGCCATACCAATACTAAATTAGAAGCTATTATTATAAGAAAACTCAACAAGGGAAATATGATCTTCCCAACTTCTACCAAAATCAAGAACACATGCACGAAGAAGATCTTCAAGAGTTTGATTCATACGCTTGGTTTGTCCATTGGACTGAGGATGATAAGTGGTGCTAAAATTAAGCTTCGTTCCCAAAGCTTTTTGAAGACCTTTATGAAATCCACTAGTAAATAATGGATCACGATCACTAACAATAGAAGTAGGAACTCCATGCAATTTAACAATTTCTTTAACATAGAGTTTGGCCAAAAGAGGTACGGTCCGATTAGACAGGACGGGATAAAATGGGTGGATTTTGTAAATCTATCTACAATCACCCATAGACTGTCATGACTCGAACGAGAACGGGAAAGACCGTCAATAAAGTCCATGGAAACTTGATCCCACTTCCAAACTGGAATGTCCAAAGGTTGCAACAATCCACCGGGCCTTTGATGCTCAGCCTTTACGAGTTGGCAATTCATGCGACGCTTAATAAAGTTAGCAATATCAGATTTCATTCCATCCCAATAATAAAGTCGTTTCATGTCCGCATACAGTTCACTACTATCGAGATGAACGGTAAATTTAGAACGATGAGAATCTTCTAAAATGTCCTTACGAAGATCACTAATATTTGGCATAATAAGTCTACCAAATTTTCAAATGCCTCCGCGAGCATCGATTTCAAAGTCTTTCAAACCATCAATATTTCTATCCCTACAACTTTGGCTAAGATGAGCCAATTCGGGATCATGCTTTTGAGCTTCAAGAATGCGGTCTGAAAGAGATTGGATGAGCCTTAAGGCTACATAAAACAAGAGATGAACATGAATTGGGATCACGATCTCGAATCTCACAAGTGGACAAAGTCTCGAGATCATTCCATTTGGATATCATCATTGAAACAACCGCTTGTTGCTTACGGCTAATGGCATCAACAACATGATTTTTCTTTCCGAGAGTATAAAGAAAATCAAGATCATAAGATGCTAGGAATTCGAGCCAATGCTGTTGACGCAAATTAAGTTCTTTTTGAGAAAATATATACTTCAAAGATTTATGATCAGTGTGGAGAACAAATTTCTCTCCCAAAAGATAATTATGCCAAATTCTAAGGGTGAAAACAATGGTCGCGAGCTCTAAATCATGTGTGGTATATTTAATCTCGATAGACTTTAATTGCCTAGAAGCATAAGTGATAACACGTTCCCTTTGCATGAGAATGGCTCCCAAACCAACACGACTAGCATCAGTATAAACAATCAAATCATGGTTCCCTTTGGGAATTACAAGAATAGAAGCATCGGAAAGGAGTTTTTTAATTTTTGAAAAGCAGCTTCACATTTGTCTGATCAAATATACTTAACTCCCTTCTTTGTCAAACTAGTAAGAGGTACTGAAATTTTAGAAAAGTCTTTTATGAAGCGCCGCCAATCCAATAAAGCTACGGATTTCCATAACACTCTCCAGTCACTTCCAATTTTAAATCACTTCAATCTTTGAAGGATCCACGGAAATTTCGGATTCAGAAATAATATGCCTCAAAAATTTCACACGAGATTACCAAAAGTGGCACTTAGAAATTTTTTCTTTCAATTGATTGCTCCTAAGGTTTCCAACACAGTACAAAGATGTTTTTCATGCTCTTCCTCGGTTTTAGAATAAACTAGAATATCATCGATAAAGATGAGAACAAATTGATCGAGGAAGCCTTTGGAAACTCGTCATAAGGTCAACAAAATAAGCTAGAGCATTCGTTAACCCAAATGGCATAACAAGCCATTCATAAGATCCACAATGAGTACGGAACAATGTCCAAGGAATGCTATTCTATGTAATATGAAGCTGATGAAAATCGGTTGCTAAGTCTAACTGTGAAAAGACAGTAGTACCACTAAGTTGATCGAATAGATCATCAATCCGAGGTAAAGCATATTTATTCTTGATGGTGAGATCACTAAGCTTGCGGTAGTCAGCGCAAAGCCTAAGTGTACCATTAGATTTCTTCGCAAAGATAGCTAAAGCTCCCCATGGAGAGGAACAAGAACGAATAAACTGTTTTGCTTCCAATTCGGATAATGATTTACGGTGTCCTCAATTTCCTTATTGGATATACGATACGATAAGGAGGACGAATGATAGGTAGAGCTCTAGGTATTAGATTAATTCTAAACTTAATTGCTCATTTAGGTGGTAATCCTAAAACGGGCTCAAATATATCGAGGAATTCACAAACAACGTGGATGAGGAAAATGACATCTTCCTCATCATCATTATCGTCATCATGCAGATTTAGAGAATATAAGGATGCCACCAAATTGGAATTTGAATCTTTAAGAACAAATGAAATCTGCTTAACAGATTGAGGATGTCGAAGATGGATAGTCCTCTTGGGATATAGGTGTTTTTACCAAAATTGGGCACAACACTCTTCGGAAGTATTTGAAGAGATAAAAAATGAAGAACAGAAATGTAAAAAGAGGATTATCTAATAAAAACTTCAAAAACAGATAATGAAAACACGTAGAAACACAATGATTTAGAGTGGTTCGGCGTATGGCCTACTTCCACTATAAAATTAATAACTTTATTGCTATTCACTTACTGATTACAACTGATTACAGCGGATTACAGTGGTAAAATTCGAGACAAATGCAGTCTTGAAGTATAAAAATGGTTTTGGCAGAGTCTGGTCGTCAAAGAGCTAAAAGATCCTTTTTCTGTAGGCTCTTGGGTGATATTTATAGGCGTATGATGCAAATATCTCGCTCAGATCTTATGAGGCTTCTTTTGGCACGTGCGTGGGCCCACATGATCGGTCCAAGGAGATTTTGACTCGATCCGTGATCGATACGAACAAATTTCGTGTTATTCGAGATTTGACCCAATCGAATCGAAACTTAGCATGAACATTCTTTGGTTGTATGTAATTTCCTATGAAAATTTCATAATATTTAGACTTGTGGATTGTAAGCTATGATTGATGCAAATTGGAATTTTCGATAGGCCATTTTGTTCGAATCGATACGTTCGTATCGATCGTTTCAACTCGATGCCAAGCACATTCTTGTGAGTTGACGTGGCGCTTGAATTTTGGAATGCTCCACCTTCGATGCCTATTTGACCGAGTCATTCCAAGATTTTTGCCTCGTTCATATCGAAGATTTTTGCCTCATTCGTATCGATGTAGGTGGCTTAGTTCGTATCGATAAAAGTGGCCCTGTTCGTATCGATCCAAGTTGCACGGCTAGTATCGATTATGTGGCCTTGTTCGTATCGATCGAAGTTGCTCCAACTTGATGGATACAAATAAATGGCAATGTGATGGATACGAATAGGTGGCAGCTCTGCTTGGCCTTGATGGATATGAACAATGGTTTCATGATGGATACAATGTAATGTTTACATGATGGATACGAACTAGACAACTTCCGTATGAAGTGGAGCTTGTTCGATGGTGGATTCAAATAGATCGATACAAACAAGCATACTCTCTCGATGGATACGAAGTAGTGCATCCTGATGGATACGAAACAGTTGCTCGTCGATGGACACGAACAAGATCGATGCGAATAGACGGTTGCGAAGTGATATATGTGGTTATGCTCATTTGCTTGGTATGCAATGATCATATCTTGAGCATACGAACTCCGATTGACTTAAAATTTGGAATGTTGGCTTTCTTAGCTTTGCTTGTCATGTGATATAAATTATAGCTTGGTTCGAACTCTGACAAAATTTATTGATATCCATGGTGAACCTGTGCTTACTCGACACTCGGGATGAGTGGTATTTGATCTTCAGTCAATTCCTTGATATCTTGGCCTTGCCAAAAGGCAGGATAACATTTGCCCCCAAAGTACATCTTGTGAGAACATGATGTGCTTTGAATAGTCGCATCTTTCATTCGGAATAGTTCTGTCCGACTCGTTGAATGGTATTTGTCTTTTCGTTGAAAGTTGTAATTTTTGTTTGAGTCATAGAGACATAAATTTTGAACTGTAGACTGCCAACTGTTGTACTGTGTGCTTCTGTAATTGATTGTTATTTGTCGTTGTAATTGTTCATCATGTGGGCATTTGACCTGTGAATTTTTAAAATTGAAAATTAGTCCGACATATATGCATATATGTTAACCCGACTTTTGTTAATGTTCACACGTTCACCAGTCGTTGTCAGTTTTCTCGCATCGAATTTCGTATCAATCTTCTCCTGAACCGATGTGAAATTCGAGTTGCAACAATGTTTGACGGTTGTTTTGGAATGTCCCTTCGTATCGATCCACTTCTGGATTAATGTATAAGGTTGAAAGGTTGTTCTCGCATCAATGTTATTTGTACCAATGGATACGAAATAAACATTCGCATCAATAGATACCAGTTTCGGTGGACTCCATAGCAGTGGGTATGAAGTTGCAATTTCGCATCGATGGACTTATGAGGGATACGAACAGAGTAGTTGGTTCTTTATGAATTTTTCGTATCGATGGCTGTGAATCCCTGCAGCTCCCAAATTGATGGTTACAAAGTTGCAATTTTAAATCGATAGGCTAATGAGGGAAGTGAACAGCTAATTCGTATCGATAGATATGAGTGCTTATGGGTTGCATGTTGGTGGATACGAACAGTGCAGTTTGTATCGATGCGCCTTAGATGGAGACCAAAACAACGGATATGAACAGGTGCTTCATATCGATGGAATCCAATGCTTCAGAGAAGCCCTCGTTGCATATTTTGTATCGATGAGGTTCGAGTCGTTGGGTATGAATAGTCAATTCGTATCGATATGGTGTGAAACCGATTAGGATCGGTCGCGATGACTGGGAGACGAATCGTTTCTCTCATGTCCTTGAGTCCATACAAATACTATTTGGACTTAGAAATTTTTTACTTACTTTCTGGTCTTCCTTTGCTTTCATATCAATAAGGAACTCGAGAAAGGAAAGATACTTTTGTCCCCAAATCAAATGAATCCTTTAATGTGGCGCAATTGCACCTTAATTTAGGTAAATAACCAATAGATTTATGCCGAAAATGACAAGACTCGAGTTCTAATGCCAAACCGTCCAGAGTAGTAGCCGATTACGGTGTTGGCGATGCCGGAGATGGGTCGGATTAAGGTCGAGGGAAGAGAAAAATGGCGCGTAAGTTGCTTGGGGAAGAAGAAGAGTGGTAGATGCTCGGTTCTAACTTCTTATCGATGGGAAATAAAAAGAAATAGAACTGATCGTATCGTATCGATTGGGAATGCAGAGTTCGTGTAGATCTTAAGCTAGCATGTGAAAACATTCGCATCGATGGGAGTCACAGAACTTCATATCAATCTGAAGCCATCGATACTAGGCCAAGGCGATCGATTTGCATGAACATTTTATGACCAATACGAACTACTTGCGGTCCGTCAATACGAAAGGAGTCTGCGCCTATCGATACGAACTCGTAGTGGGTGATAGATACGAAGGTAATGGCCTTTGATCGATGCGAAGCTTATCTCCCCTGATCGATACGAAATAGATTTTTTTCGACGATCGAACCAAGTTTTAAACCTTGATGGATACCAAATTTTCCCACATTCGAACATTTGACTCCGATGAGCTTCAACCTTGCAAAACTGGACTTAAGTGTTGAATTAGCATATTTGACTGCCTATCGAAGCTCGTCGATGGAATCGTAACTTAAATTTTTTAATGAAATTCAGACTGGATCGGTCTCCAAAGTGTGGACGGCATGGTTGTAACGGTCAGCGATGACGGTCACTCCAGTTTCGAAGTCTTGTCGTTTTAACATCTCTTAAATTCCATTGAATTTCTCAAGTAACTTATAGCACTGCACAACACATTCATGCCCTTCACACTTGAGAAATACACGGGCTTATTATCGTCTAATGATGATTTTTCATAAGTTAGTTAGTTATGGAGTCCACAAGCTCACAACCGCAGGAAATTCAGAGTTCACTTCCCCTAAGAATCGAGATACCGGTCATCGCGGCCGAAGTTATAGATCTAACTCTGGATGAGCTATCAAGCGCTACGTTTATTGGTAATCTACCAGATTCTGTACCATCCAACATTTCCGAAGACATGCTGGGACGGATATGCTTAAGGCATGGCTTATCACTGGATGATGTGCTACTACGAAGACCAAACGATAGACTGCATTATCCACTAGAGGGGTTTGCTGCTTTCAATCGTCATGCATGTGCAGCAGGAACACTCCTCTATTTAACCAATACATTAGGGAAGTGTTATCTTTCTTTGGAATCGCTCCATATCAATTACACCCTAACGGATATGCTCTGTTGAATAGCCTATTCATTGTATTTATGGAGCATCTCTTCCGGCCACTGACCCTGCTCGAAATTAGATACTTATTCAATGTCAAGAGCCAGGGAGATAGCCCTTCTTTTATGTTTCTGGAAGTGGTTAGAAATTTTCAAGTGGTAACGGGGTCCTGGACCAGGTTGAGCTACTTTAAAATGGAATGGTTATGTTCGCTACCCTCCAGGATTTGCCAGCCAATGGCTATTCAGACGTAAGTATCGCAGTCTTCTCAAGTAGTTAATATGGCGATCATAACTAATGTCAAACTAACATCTCCTTTTCTTTACAGCTGTAATTCCATGACCCGAAGGTACGCATTTTAAAGAGATTGTACGGGTTCTCCAAGAAGTTCCAAGTGAAATGAGGGACATCGATTCAGTTCTAACAGAGAGGAATTTGAGAATCGTAGGGTTAATCGAGCGTAACCAAAGTATAAGGCTGGAGGGAACACTAAGGGCTATCTCCAAGAAACGAACGAAACGTAAGACGCCCAGAGTTGTTATAACTGAAGGGGTTGATTAAGAAAGAACACCCACCAACGACAAACATGCAGCCGGGCCTCATGACGCCCTTCAGAGTTCCGAGGGAAAGAATAAAGGCAAGGTAGCTGCTTTCAAACGCCCTAAATCCTTGAGATGGAAATCTGTGGTCGTGTCTTTACTTGTTCCTGGGATTAGACTTTCGGATGATCCTCCCTCGCAGGTGGAAAACCTTTTTGAAGGGCTCATCGATATTTCAATTTTGGATTAGGTGTCACTTCAACATGATGCCGGATTGGAGGAGCTTCAATATGCTTTAGATTTAAGCGAGTCTTTTTCCACTAGTGTGTCCGACATTTTCGGTTGGTCGGGGGGTTGCACATACATATACACTTCACGGCACTACACGATTCCTGACCATAAGTTGTTTGCTTTGGGAGATCACTAACTATGTTCTTCTTTTACTTCGCAGGTGCAATGACTAGGCGAGATTGTATGTTTGGTAGCCTTTGTTCAGCGCCTCGGTCATCGAGTTCATACTATGAGTCCCGTAGAAGGGAAGATGATAGAAGTCGCGACCGTGGTTATTCCAGTTAGGAATACTACGATAGAGATAGGAATAGGGATGGGAACCTAGAGCAGAGGTACCGATCTCGATCGCGCTTTCCATCTCCTCGAATCCCTACACAACCTTCTGCTTATGTTACACATCCCCCGGAGCCTCCACGTCACAAACCGCCTTCCCATTCTCAAAGGCCAGATCCTCACCGCCGGAGACACGAGACCGAAACTCTTGTTGCCGTTGAACAGGCTATTACCGAGCCCTCCGGGGAAGGGGCTATTAAAATTGCACGGTTGAAAAAGAATTTCTCGAACATCTGCTTCGATAACTACATCTTCCCTCTGCACTTAAAGAGAATCCTAGTGGAGGCTGAGAACACAATGCACGATTATATTCATGTCATCTATTCTCAATAAAAGGAATGGACGTAAGCTGTAGAGAAAGTGTCAAATCTAGCCTTTGAGCAGGCAATTACCATTGAGAAGTTCGAAGTTGAGCTCACTCAAAAGGATTGCATTATCCAAGTGCTTAACACTGAAGCTGAATCCTCTCGAAAGTCAGAAATACAGGCCACTCAAATGGCCGACGAGGCAAATTCAGCCATCGAGAGGATGAGGCAGACACACTATGCCCTAGTGGAGGAGATGGGCCATCGGAACACCACCGTTATTGCCAAGCAGGATGCGGCCCTCAAAGAACTCAACGAGCTTAAGGACAAATTTTCTAAAATCATTAAAGAAAGGGATGACACCAATACCGCAGCACAGGAGGCATGTGATCAGGCCGTAGTGCTCTAAGTTAAACTCAACGAGTCGATGATTTCACACAAAAAGGAGAAAATCGACGCCCAACACTCGAAGGATGGAGAAAGGTCAGTATTGAGTGTCATGAAGCGAGTCTTGAGATCCTGCTCTAACCCAACCTGAGCCTACACCAGTGGTTGATCCCGAATCCGTCCCTATTTACAATCCGAAACAACCGTAGTTATCTCTGGCTAAAGAGCACACTCCTGAAGTCGTTCGGCCGTCCACGAGCCAAACTGAGGAAGGTACTCCGAACATTTCTTATGTATGTTCATAATAAGGAGCTTGATTTGAAGCATTAACTAACAGTCTATCTTTTTTCTCTCCAGTGATAGGAGTTACACTGATTGCGCCTCCTGCAACTCAAGAATTGCATCAAGCGTAGGAGGCCATAATTACTAAGGAGACCACTACAAAAACGACTACACCGATCGATGGAACGTAGGGATGCACATTCTCCTTCGACGAGCAGATGATGGAGGAACTCCCAAGTCGCCATTGTGACCCTTTTGCGGACTTACCATTTGTTATGGCTGAATCGCACCTGCTATTGGCTCTTCAATGCCAACTACTAACGCTCCCAGCGAGACTCAAGCAGCTTATGAGGAAGAAATATTGGCCGAAATCGATGCTAAAATGGAGGCAGCGGGTCGTTGCGGTGGTTCTAGAGGTGGAATGGCGACACCTGGCCCGGCTCCGCTGAGAATGAGGTACAGTTGTCGACACCAGCGTGCCCATCTTGCCTCCTATAGTTGACCATGTTCCCCTGACTCTACCTTTAGGAAGCATCCCCGTACACTCGAGTTCGAAGGAGGACGTTGAGATTATGCCCTTGCTTAGAGATCGTCCGTCGAAAGTTAAGAGCTCAAAAAGAAAACTACGTAGCAGCTCCAGCGGGTCTACACCGAAGAAGAAGCCCAGCAAGAAGAAAGAGTAGATGTGTTTCTTCGGGTTTATTTTTGGTAGATAGATATTTTCTTTTAGCTTTTTTAGGCCGTGTATAGATGCGGGTTTGGCCCCTGCTAGTAGGAATTTTGGCAATAAACTTGTACATGAATTTCTTCCACAGATAGTTGAAATGAAACTCTTTTTTGGCTTTAACTCTATTATTGTCTTTCACTCTTAAGTGTTCCAGTATTTGAATTCTAATCCAGTGCCCTTGCGGAGTTCCAACCTTTGAGTCGAATTTGTTCTTATTTGTCAAGTCTGGAAATCACAGACACGAGTCATGACTGGGGATTAAGTTGAACTTCGATGTTGCACTGCTTCAATCAATGGTTGACACTTAAGCTTTGCCCCCAGTTTTGGGGATGAGTTGTAAAGATTGGCCAGAAATTGCATTTCTCCTTCATTTCGTCGAGCTTAACATCATTGAATCAATGCTAAAACAAGTGAGATCGAGCGGTCGAATCACACTTGCTCACTTATCAATGACCATGTCCGCACTCCGGGGATCTGCATTTGTATATTGGCGGCCGATCACGCCTGATTAAGTTTTAAGTATATGTCCACGCTCTGGAGACTTAAGTTAGTTTGCGAGTGGTCATTCACACCCATGTTATGTTTATACTCTGACCACACTCTGGGGACTCAGAGTTATGTGCGGTCGATTCCTTGGTTCGCACTTTGGGAATCCAAAGACAGTCGACGTTTGTACTCCAGTTCACGCTCTGGAAACTTGAAGTTGGTTGATGTCTATACTCCAGCTCACACTCTGGGAATTTGGAGTCGATGTTTGCACTCCAGTTCGCACTTTGGGAACCTAAAGTTGGTATTTATACTCCAATTCGCACTCCAGGAATTTAGAGTTGGTATTTATACTCCAATTTGCACTCTGCGAATCTAGAGTTGTTCGAAAGATGGTCACTCGCGTCTATTTAGGCTTTTTGGATTTCGTTCGCACTCCAGGAATGATGGATTTATCAGGATCATGGATGGTCGATTCACATCCACCCTGAGTTAACAAATGAGGTCGTTAGATGGACGGGTCCATCCTCCTCGAACTTGGTTAGGATACGGTCGAAGTCGTTAGGTGGATGGGTCCACCCTCTTCAAAACCGCACTTATAAGTTTGTACTCTAGCTCGCACTCTGGGAGACTGGAGTCAATTAAAGGATTGTCGTGTGTCAATCCTTCTCTGGCTTCAATGCGATGGCTTGCCCTCGAGCTCGGGTTTCACTTAGTGAGTGGCCAGTCGTATCACAGTCACTCCATATTTGAATAAATTCAAATGTATGATGGAACTTAGCTCTTCGTGCATCGTGATGGTTGTATGTCACATTCAATTAATCACGGCTCTGCCTTGAAGAGATGGCATTTTATTGTTGAAATGAGAAATATGGCAAAGTCAGTTGCCTTATTACAAATTCAAATTTCAAAATGCAGAAATAAATTACAGATGAAAATAGACTAAAATAAATAAAGCATGTCATGTGTAGTAGCGACGAAGACTCTCGCTGTTCCAGGCTCTTGGCAAAGTAAGACGATCAACGGTCGATAACTTGAATGTGCCATTTTCGAGTTTTCGTTCAATGATATATGGTCCTTCCCACATTGACTTCATGTGAGAAGGAACCAGATAGATTCTTTTGAGGATGAGATCGTCGAGTTTAAAGGATCAGGGTCGGACCTTGGCATTGTATAATCAGACGACTCGACTTCGGTATGCGGCTGCCCTAAAATCAGCCTCTTCGCGCTTCTCATCCAACAAATCCAAGGATTCAGCAAGTAGTATGGCATTTGTCTTTGGATCATAATAAGTCACACGATGAGAAGATACATCCATCTCGACTAAAACAACGGCTTTTGAACCATAGGATAGAGAGAATGGAGTGTCTTAGGTCGCGGACTAGTGGGTTTTCCAGTAAGCCCACAAAGCCATAGGAAGTTCATCAACCCACTTGCCACCGGCCTTTTCCAATTGTTTCTTCAGGATAGACTTGATAACCTTATTAACAACTTCAACCTGGCCATTCGCTTGAGGGTGTGCAACTGTAGAGAATTTCTTTTGGATGTGGAATCGTTGGCAGAAATCCTTGAATTCAACACTATCGAACTGGGATCCGTTATCAGTGATGATGGCATGCGAGAGACCAAATTGGCAGATAATGTTGCGAACTACAAAGTTGATCACCTTCTTCATCGTGATTGTAGCAAGAGGTTTAGCTTCGGCCCATTTGGTAAAGTAATCAACTGCGACAATGGCATACTTCGCACCACCTTTGGCCAGAGATAGAGAGCCAATGATATCGATGCCCCATACTGCATATGGCCATGGACTAACCATTTGGGTTATCTCCGTAGGTGGGCTCTAGGAATTCGAGCATGTTTTTGACATTTATAACATTTCCTGGCGTAATATGCTGCATCACGGTTTACAGTCGGCCAATAATATCCATATCGGAGTATTTTCTTAGCGAGAGCTTGCCCCCTGGTGTGATTGCCACAGTCTCCTTCGTGTACATCATGTAACACTCGCTTAATTTCATCGTGGGCGGAGTAGAGGAACAGAATACCCTCTTGTATACATGACTCCATTCTGAATAGTGAACCTTGCAGCTTTACGAAGAATCTATTTCTTCTCATTTTTACGCTCAGGCAACGTTACATGCTCAAGGTAATTTTGGAACGAAGTCATCCACGACTCCTTATCGGGAGTGATTTCAAATATCAAGTCTATCTCCGTATGATCAATGCTTGGAGAAGATAACGTTTCCACAGGAACGAGTCCCATTTGTTGTGCTTTGCACGTACTTGCTAACTTCGCCAATGAATTAGCCTTTTGATTGCGCTCACGGTGTATGTAAAAGATGGCATAATAATCAAACTAATTAAGTATCTCCTGGACTCGAGCTAGGTAAGCGGCCTGTCTTCGATCTTTTTCCTGATATTCACCCTGAACTTGACATAAAACTAACTGTGAATCACAATAAATTTCCACAGCAATAATTCTCAAATCACTGGCGAGTTTCAATTCGACAAGTAAAGCTTCATATTCAGCTTCATTATTGGTCGCACGAAAATCAAACTTTAGAGCATTACATATGGTTCGACCTTCGAGGGTTTCCAGCATAACTCCAACACCCAAGCACCGGTCATTTGATGCACCATCAGTATGCAGCTTCCAGATATAATCGGGAGATTTGCTGGTTTCGGGTAAGTCCTCTGGGATGGAAAATTCGGCTATGAAATCCGCTAGGACTTGTCCTTGAATAGCTCGCCTCGGAGTGTAAGTAATATCAAACTGGCTTAGTTCGATGTTCCATTTGAGTAACCTACCGGACATCTCAGGCCGCATAAGGACCTGTTGTGACGGCTGATCGGTGTAAACAGTGATAGGATGAGCATGAAAATACAGACGGAGCTTCCTTGCGGCAACAATGAGACAATAAGCGAACTTCTCTAGCATTGGGTAATTTCTCCCAGCTCTAGTTAATCGTTTACTGATATAGTAGACCGGTTTTTGCACTCGATCTTCCTTCCGAATTAGGGCAACACTGATTGCATTTTCTGATACCATCAAGAAAAGGTACAATTTCTCATGATCGATAGCTTTGAAAAAATCGGCGGCATGGAAAGATGTTGAATTAGTGCTCGAAATGTGCCCTTGCATTTTGTGGTCCATTCAAAATTCTGTTTCCCTTTTTGAATCAAATCAAAGAAATGAATGCATTTGTCGGTGGACTTTGAAATGAACCTGCTCAATGCTGCTACCTTCCCATTGAGGCTCTGGACTTGCTTTATGGTTCTTAGAGTTTTAAGATTTCTAATTGCCCAGATCTTTTTAGGATTTGCTTCGATTCCTCGAGCGTTGATGATAAACCCAAGGAATCTTCCAGATGCGACCCCGAAGTTATGTTTCAGTGGATTGAGCTTCATCCTGTATTCTCGAAGGATGCTAAACATTAATTACAAGTCATTATCAGTGGAGAATCGTGATTTTACCAGCATGTCATCTACATATACTTCCATGGTCTTTCCGATCTGGTTAGCGAACATTCGACTGGCTAATCATTGGTATGTTGCCCCGGCATTTTTGAGTTCGAATGGCATGACTTTCTAGCTGTAACGACCCAGGATTTTTAGTAATTAAAAATTGAATATTTAATTTATTTTAAATATTAATAAGTGAATTTATAAGTCAAATAAATTTTATTTCGAATAATTGGATTTAATTGAATAACTAAATCAATAATTTAATATGTTAAATTATGGAAATAATTGAAAATTGGGTTAAATATGATTGAAAATGATTTGTAAAATTTTATTTTATCATATTGAAGTTAGAACGATATTTTAGAACTTTAAAAATTGAATTAAAAGTTAATTTGTGAAAATTGAATATTTTAATATTAAAATCGACTAGTGAAAATAGTCAATTTTTGAACAGTCTCAGAATTGGACGAAACTGGTTCCATTGGATCCGTAATAGTTATTTATTACCGGATTTCAATTTTCGTAGCAAACGGAGTTGTCGTTTGATCGTGGCAGCTCGAAACACATCGAATTATTTTTAATTTTAATTTGGCGAGTTAAAATAGCTATTTTTCAAAATGTCTCGGATTTCGACGAAACCAGTTTCATCGGATCCGTAATGTGATATTATTGTATTGTTAAAAATTTCGTGTCAATCGGATTTACCTTTTGTCCGGTACAAATTAAAACGCCTAGAAATCGGTTTAAATCGGTTTAATTTAAATTGAACGTTTATTGCCATAACTCGCACAGATATCCGAATTAGCTTACGAAACCTGTTCCATTGTGTCCAGAACGCGGGGTAAACCCTAGAAACGCTGGTTATGGCGCGTAAATCGGAGTTCGGAATTTCCGGAATGAATAGTGTCGTTCGTTCTTCTATAAATAGCCCCCTCTCTCTCTAAATTAAAAAAAAAATATAAAACCCTAACCCTAGCCAGCCGCCACCCCCTTTCACCTATGGCTGAAAATCACCCATCTTCTCCCCCAATTATCTTCCAATCCACCAAATAATTCAGGAAACGATCAACATGAAACTTGTAGAGCGTCTCGAGCTCTATGTATTCAACGGTGGAGATCGCAAATGGTGCTACGGATGATGAGATATATGGCCGCGTTCATCAGTGAATCACGCACGTTTTTCTGGCCAAAGGCAAGGCCGAGCTCATGGTGGTTGAGGCCGTGCATAGAGGAGGTGAAGGGCTTCGAGATGGAGTATCTTGATCGTGTTCATGTCGCTCGAATTGGAAGTAAAATTTAACCCTAAATTGGATTGAATGGGTTTGGTTGCGTGATCTTTTACTGGAGATGATACGTGAGAGGGAGAAGGAAGCAGGGGACGGTCACGATGAGGGGTGCAGGATCGTGTGGCTCAGATTTGTTAGGTTATAAATTAAAAGAAATTTATGTTGTAAATTATATAAATTAATTCGTGTAATCTTAGAAAAATCATAAATTTTCCATACGAGGTCGAAAACGCGCGAAACCAGTTGCGTTGGAATCGTATGGACGAGCACTACGCTATGGAATTGGATTGGAGTCGTTTGGAGTTAGTGAAAATTTCGTGTAAATTTTATTCGAAATAAATCGCTAAAACGAAATTTAAATCAAGGTGAGAACTTCTCACTCAATCGAATCAGTTTCGATTTTATTTTAAATAGTTAGATTTAAAATATTTGAATGCATGTTTGAATGATGATTGTTATCTATTGATTGTTAAAATAGACATTATGCGCCGTTAGTAAGCGGATGTTATTTATTAACAACATATACCGCGAATATTTCATAAACAGTGAAATTGGTATTATATATAATAGCAATATATATATATTGGCATATGTATATATTGGAGTTATTGATTTCCTGCATTGTATAGCGGATGAGACCCTATTGCGCCGTCTATTAAGCGGATAATATTTTAAATCCCATATACCGCGATAATTCCGTACTGGAGCGGAATTGGTATTGTGCTAATGTTTGTGGATGCAGGAAACAGGTTGGGGGGATCCAACTGGATTCCTCAACAGTATTTATTGATTTCAGATATTTTGATATTTGATTGATTATCATATCGATATATGATATCGTTGTTGTCGTGATTGGCTATTTGGTATGTAGCATCATTGGACCAAATTTTGGAATTTTAAAATGATTTTTAAAGTGATTTTTGAAAGTATACGTTTATAAAATATTTTTGGGAATTTATCCATTTTAAATAAATAAACGTATAATTTTAATGTTATAAAAATTATGATTTTTGAGAAATATAGTTAAAGGTTGATTTTTGAAAATATGAAGCTAATGATTTTATAAAATAGTTAAATCGGGATTTTTGAAATTATTGTAAAAAGTTTAAATATAGGATTTATGAAATTTAATTATTTTATAAATCATAATGACGAAATTATAAAGGAGATTAAAGATGTTTTAAAAGAATAATATAAATTGATTTATATAAAAAGATTTATAAATTGATAATTTATAAATGAAAATAATTGAATTATAAAACGAGTTTTTATAAGTGTTTGAATGAAGTGAAAATGGATTGCATAAGGGAATGGAATTTTATAAGCAGTAGGTTTATAAAATTTATAAAGTTATTAAAATAATGGTTTTGGATAAATAAATGAATCTTATAAGTTATAAGATTTATAATTATGAAGTTCAAAGGAACGATTTTGCAAACAAATAAATTATAAGTATTTCACTTATGATATGAACTTTTGTTTTATAATTGAGTTATAAATTGAATAGGTTAATAAAGGAATTTATAAACGTTGTTTTATAAATTCGCAAACGACTTATTTTAAGAAGTAAATTGTTGAAACCTATTAATGGAGTTATATTCACATTTTTGACTGTGAATAATCCTTTAAAATGAAAAATATAAAAGGATGAAAATTGTTAACGTAGTATATTCACGTTTTTGAATAGTGAATAATATGTTAAAGAAAATGTTTAGAATGTGATATTTTAAATAGAATTAAAACGATCTAACGATGTTTTAAAATGTGTTGAGATTCGAAAACATAGATTTCAACATTTATTGTTGAAATAGACGTTTTCGAGAAATAAAAGGAAATGGTGGACTATAACACTGTTGTTATAGTAAATGATTTCCGAAAGGAAATGTTTTGTATAGTATTGGGATTTATATATATCTATCTTAAATTAGAATCCCTATACTAGTGATTTTGGGTTGTCGTAACGATGTTTTACGTAACATTTGTTTTAGCCCAAATAAATACGTTTAAGTGAATGATTTCCTTAAAGAATGAAATATATACTTAATCTCGATTTAAGTATATTGAATATTTTCCAAGTGTTGAAAATAAATAGGTTCGTGAATTACTTATTAAATAAGTATGGAAATGTTTTCCAATATAAAGTGAATATTTTGAGAATTTATCTTTTTGAAGATAAATTGAAAAGGAATATTGAAACCTATTGAAAATCGTATATCAGTAGATATTGTGAAATGTAAATTCAATATGGAATTTATAAATGAAATTGGAAAATGGGTTTAAAAATAAATGTTGATTTATTTTTGAAGTATTGAAAATAATATATCATGTAAAGATATTTTGGAAAATAAATAATATGGAAAATTATTTGGAAACTGGTGATGTGTGCATATCCATTGATAGTTCAATAACCGACTATCAATATTTACCTTTGAAAGGTATTTGTTGTGATTTGCTGAATTTGAATGCTACACTTGTTTTTAAATTATTGCGCTCGTTATTCGGATTACCCATTCCGAATAGTGATACGACGTAATGGATGGCATTGATGACCGGTGTTGAAGACCGGGTATTTGCGAAAGCGATAGGATGACCTATCGATTGTCTCTGCACTGGGTAGCTCCTGGTATAGAGATTCCCTAAGTGATGGGAAATTCGATCGGGTTTGTGAATACCCGGATTGCAAGGGCTTCGTAAGAAGTGCCTTTGGTTCTGTTCAAACCCAGAATAGACTTGTATGGATTGTATGTCTGACGTTACAAATTGAGATATAAAGCAGATTTCTTTCAAATATATTTCTGTTGGTGGCGGAGAATTTATTCTCTTAGCTTAACACCCTTCTCTGAGACGTACGAGCTTAGAGGTTATATAGTTGAAGGTTATCAACGATATATTCCCAATTTGGTAATGTGACATGCTGAGTGTTGCTGTGAAATGATCATTGTGTTGATCATTTGTGATAGGATCATTTGTTTGATCGTCTATCCTGGTGATCATTTCTATGATCATTTGTTGACCCAAAGCATGGCTTTTGTATAAAGTATGTTTTTGTGGACGTGACTTCGTCGAGCCTCACACCCCGAAATGGTCAAAACAGGAAAGATGCGGCAAGGTTATGAGGGGTAGCTCCCTTTAGAGTATGTGCATTTCCTTCTGGAAAAGGGTGGTATCATGGTATGGAGCCCAGATACTTACTCATGTTGAAAACACTTTATGATTGTGTGAATTGATTACGAGCGCTCGGTGAAAGGTCCCAAAGGACCGGGGGATGACATATTCTGTCAGTTGTTACTCAGTTAGGGGTAACCCGGCCTTGTGTTGGTAGAGATCCGGTTTGGTTCTCGGGGATGTCCATCCAGAGGCATTCTCATGTGGCAATGGGAAGTTCCTTGGCCTGATCATTCGTTGGAAATCCAAAGAAACAATACAAGACTTGTACGGTTTTAGTTGTATAACCTGCCATGGAATGTGGCGGTAACCTGCTATTGAACATGGTAGCTATAGTAGGCATAAGTGCGGAATGTCTATGCTGGCTAAGATTTATATTCTACTTTCGAAATGATTTTCTCTACACTATGCACTAGTAATAATATCAAATGTTCTTTTAAATGCGTATCAAGCATCTTTGACTATCATAAGGAGAAATCTCCTCCGATTCTGCGTTGCATTGTGTGTGTGTGCGGGAGGCCTTATGGTAGTCTCATTTTTAAAAGCATTGCGAATTGACTTTAAAAATATTCCTCTATTTTTGATTTTAAAGATAAATAAACTGTTTTGAGTTCCCACACCAGTCACATGACTGACTCGGAGTTTATTGTTTTCCTTCCTAAACTCTGGGTGCCCACCAATTTCCACACGGGCAGTCAAGAGTTAGGTTTATCAGGATATTCTGGATATTCAGGAGTTACTGGATGCAGGCTGGATGGCATGGCGTATTACTAGTTATATAGTATTTCTTTTCCGCTGTTGATGTTGTTTGCTGTTGTACACTCTGATGTAATGATAATATGATGTGATGTAATGTAATAACTGATATAGTTCTTTGTTTAAAGATTATTCATTTATTATTATATGTTGTTCCGCTGCGATTGTGAGATTCTGATGTTGTTCTGTTGTTTTCTATTCCGTTCTATTTTCTATTCTCTTTTTCCCTCCATTTTCTACCTTATCTATTTTCTATCTCCTTCTCTCTTTTTCTTTCTTTTCTTCTTCTTAAACCCTAACATTTCGAGTTTCCGACAGTCGATAAAGTGAGTATCGATGTTGAATTTTCGAAAGTCAAAAATTTCCGGGACGTTACATTTGGTATCAGAGCTTATGGTTAAGCGACAACCATGGTTCTGTCGGGTATTACTCATTAGAGATAGAGTCAGTAGTACTCTAGAATGAGTTGGAGTGTAATAATAGCTATGAGAGCGTATTTGTTAGTATATATAAAATTGTTTTATATTGTGATGATTGGTTTGTTGAGTGGTATATGAACCTTCGTCGGCGCAGCCTTGAAACTGAATCGAAGGGGTTTCTAAACACTTAAATAGAACAATTCGACACAGTATTGTTTTAAATTGGGTAAATGGAATAATTTTACCTTGATTATATTTTTATATATAAAGGAATAATTTTTCAGAATTATTTAAAGTGTATATAAGTTGATTGTTTGGTTATTGAATAAGATGTTTGAATAATCTAAATAAAAGAATAATTGTATAAGTAAAAAGAATTATAAGAATTGAATTATAATTTAAGTGATTTACAATTGTGAAATAAACTTATATATATAAGAAGTGAAACTATATGAATATATTTATGAATATGGGTTGTAAATAAAAATGAATTTAAAGTTAAATGGAAATTTACTTTAGAATTGGAATCTGAATTGATTTACAAATGGGAATTTAAGTTATGTAAAAACAAATAATGTTTAAAAGGAAATATAACTTAAGAGATGTTGAATGAAGTTGATATTGGTATCAAAGTAAATTAATAAAGTTAAGTGATAAATGTGAACTTAAGTTATGTAAATGAAATTCAACTTTTGTAATTGAATTGAATGAATGGATTAAATGTAAATCAATTGAATGTGAATAACTGGTATGGAATAATGAATGTAAGTGTTAATTCATTAAAATCTAATGTTATTGGAAGTTGAATAGTTGAATAAAAATCAATTAATTAAACCAATTGAAAGTGAAGGTGTTAAACCAAATTGAATGAATATAAGCAAAGGAATTTGGTTGTAATTAATATACATTGGTTGATATATGATTGTTAGTTGATTGTATATAATTCATTAAGAGTTAATGAAATTGAAAGTTAAAGTAATTGAAATTCAATTGGAAGTTAAGTGAATCTTAAATAGAATTGAATTTGATTTGAAAGTGAACCAACTTGAATATGAATTAGTGAATATAAACTAATTGAAAATGAATGTTAGTAAAAACATCCACTGTTAATGAATCAAATGTGATTAAACTGAAAACCCATTTCATTGAATATTAATGAGAATATGAATGAATATTTATTGGTTATGAATGTTAATTGGATGATAGTTGGTTGATGGTTGCATTTGTTGTTTTGTTTCATTTGCTATGTTCGCATATATAGTTATTATGTTGCTATATGTTGTATATTGATACTATTGTCTATATACATGGTTCTCATGTTGTTTGTTGAGTGATTAGTAGGTGCGGATCGCGTTTGCTTCGCATTTGGAGCTCGCTTTCGCGCTATATTAGCCGTATATGCTCGCTAATAAAATATAAGGTACATATCTCGGATTAAATATCGTACTTTTATTCTTTTTTCCCTGCGGGATGCCTCATTACTTGATGAGATGTATATTTGTGATATATATACTGTCATTTTTTTTTCGGATCGAGCCGCGCAAAGGAGACTATGGCGAATTTTTCCGGAAATTTAAGGCGTTAGAATAAATTTGAGAAAATTGGAAAGTTTTGAAAACCTTAACTTTGATTTGGAGTTGAAAGTTAAACAATAGTAATTGTTTTTGAAAAGATAACTAAGTATGATTTGAAAACTTAGTAAAGTATTATAAGAAGTTTAACCATGAATTATGGAAAGTTAATAAATTCTATAACTTTTCTTACTTAGTAATTTCGAGGACGAAATTCTTTTAAGGGGGGAAGATTGTAACGACCCAGGATTTTTAGTAATTAAAAATTGAATATTTAATTTATTTTAAATATTAATAAGTGAATTTATAAGTCAAATAAATTTTATTTCGAATAATTGGATTTAATTGAATAATTAAATCAATAATTTAATATGTTAAATTATGGAAATAATTGAAAATTGGGTTAAATATGATTGAAAATGATTTGTAAAATTTTATTTTATCATATTGAAGTTAGAACGATATTTTAGAACATTTAAAATCGAATTAAAAGTTAATTTGTGAAAATTGAATATTTTAATATTAAAATCGACTAGTGAAAATAGTCAATTTTTGAACAGTCTCAGAATTGGACGAAACTAGTTCCATTGGATCCGTAATAGTTAGTTATTACCGGATTTCAATTTTCGTAGCAAACGGAGTTGTCGTTTGATCGTGGCAGCTCGAAACGCATCGAATTATTTTTAATTTTAATTTGGCGAGTTAAAATAGCTATTTTTCAAAATGTCTCGGATTTCGACGAAACTAGTTTCATCGGATCCGTAATGTGATATTATTGTATTGTTAAAAATTTCGTGTCAATCGGATTTACCGTTTGTCCGGTACAAATTAAAACGCCTAGAAATCGGTTTAATTTAAATTGAACGTTTATTGCCATAACTCGCACAGATATCCGAATTAGCTTCCGAAACCTGTTCCATTGTGTCCGGAACGCGGGGTAAACCCTAGAAACGCTGGTTACGGCGCGTAAATCGAAGTTCGGAATTTCCGGAATGAATAGTGTCGTTCGTTCTTCTATAAATAGCCCCCTCTCTCTCTAAATTAAAAAAATATATAAAACCCTAACCCTAGCCAGCCGCCACCCCCTTTCACCTATGGCCGAAAATCACCCATCTTCTCCTCTAATTATCTTCCAATCCACCAAATAATTCAAGAAACGATCAACATGAAACTTGTAGAGCGTCTCGAGCTCTACGTATTCAACGGTGGAGATCGCGAATGGTGCTACGGATGATGAGATATATGGCCGCGTTCATCAGTGAATCACACATGTTTTTCTGGCCAAAGGCAAGGCCGAGCTCATGGTGGTTGAGGCCGTGCATAGAGGAGGTGAAGGGCTTCGAGATGGAGTATCTTGATCGTGTTCATGTCGCTCGAATTGGAAGTAAAATTTAACCCTAAATTGAATTGAATGGGTTTGGTTGCGTGATCTTTTACTAGAGATGATACGTGAGAGGGAGAAGGAAGCAGGGGACGGTCACGATGAGGGGTGCAGGATCGTGTGGCTCAGATTTGTTAGGTTATAAATTAAAAGAAATTTATGTTGTAAATTATATAAATTAATTCGTGTAATCTTAGAAAAATCATAACTTTTCCATACGAGGTCGAAAACGCGCGAAACTAGTTGCGTTGGAATCTTATGGACGAGCACTACGCTATGGAATTGGATTGGAGTCGTTTGGAGTTAGTGAAAATTTCGTGTAAATTTTATTCGAAATAAATCGCTAAAACGAAATTTAAATCAAGGTGAGAACTTCTCACTCAATCGAATCAGTTTCGATTTTATTTTAAATAGTTAGCTTTAAAATATTTGAATGCATGTTTGAATGATGATTGTTATCTATTGATTGTTAAAATAGACATTATGCACCGTTAGTAAGCGGATGTTATTTATTAACAACATATACCGCGAATATTTCATAAACAGTGAGATTGGTATTATATATAATAGCAATATATATATATTGACATATGTATATATTGGAGTTATTGATTTCCCGCATTGTATAGCGGATGAGACCCTATTGCGCCGTCTATTAAGCGGATAATATTTTAAATCCCATATACCGCGATAATTCCGTACTGGAGCGGAATTGGTATTGTGCTAATGTTTGTGGATGCAGGAAACAGGTTGGGGGGATCCAACTGGATTCCTCAACAGTATTTATTGATTTCAGATATTTTGATATTTGATTGATTATCATATCGATATATGATATCGTTGTTGTCGTGATTGACTATTTGGTATGTAGCATCATTGGACCAAATTTTGAAATTTTAAAATGATTTTTAAAGTGATTTTTGAAAGTATACGTTTATAAAATATTTTTGGGAATTTATCCATTTTAAATAAATAAACGTATAATTTTAATGTTATAAAAATTATGATTTTTGAGAAATATAGTTAAAGGTTGATTTTTGAAAATATGAAGCTAATGATTTTATAAAATAGTTAAATCGGGATTTTTGAAATTATTGTAAAATGTTTAAATATAGGATTTATGAAATTTAATTATTTTATAAATCAGAATGACGAAATTATAAAGGAGATTAAAGATGTTTTAAAAGAATAATATAAATTGATTTATATAAAATGATTTATAAATTGATAATTTATAAATGAAAATAATTGAATTATAAAACGAGTTTTTATAAGTGTTTGAATGAAGTGAAAATGGATTGCATAAGGGAATGGAATTTTATAAGCAGTAGGTTTATAAAATTTATAAAGTTATTAAAATAATGGTTTTGGATAAATAAATGAATCTTATAAGTTATAAGATTTATAATTATGAAGTTCAAAGGAACGATTTTGCAAACAAATAAATTATAAGTATTTCACTTATGATATGAACTTTTGTTTTATAATCGAGTTATAAATTGAATAGGTTAATAAAGGAATTTATAAACGTTGTTTTATAAATTCGCAAACGACTTATTTTGAGAAGTAAATTGTTAAAACCTATTAATGGAGTTATATTCACATTTTTGACTGTGAATAATCCTTTAAAATGAAAAATATAAAAGGATGAAAATTGTTAACGTAGTATATTCACGTTTTTGAATAGTGAATAATATGTTAAAGAAAATGTTTAGAATGTGATATTTTAAATAGAATTAAAACGATCTAACGATGTTTTAAAATGTGTTGAGATTCGAAACCATAGATTTCAACATTTATTGTTGAAATAGACGTTTTCGAGAAATAAAAGGAAATGGTGGACTATAACACTGTTGTTATAGTAAATGATTTCCGAAAGGAAATGTTTTGTATAGTATTGGGATTTATATATATCTATCTTAAATTCGAATCCCTATACTAGTGATTTTGTGTTGTCGTAACGATGTTTTACGTAACATTTGTTTTAGCCCAAATAAATACGTTTAAGTGAATGATTTCCTTAAAGAATGAAATATATACTTAATCTCGATTTAAGTATATTGAATATTTTCCAAGTGTTGAAAATAAATAGGTTCGTGAATTACTTATTAAATAAGTATGGAAATGTTTTCCAATATAAAGTGAATATTTTGAGAATTTATCTTTTTGAAGATAAATTGAAAAGGAATATTGAAACCTATTGAAAATCGTATATCAGTAGATATTGTGAAATGTAAATTCAATATGGAATTTATAAATGAAATTGGAAAATGGGTTTAAAAATAAATGTTGATTTATTTTTGAAGTATTGAAAATAATATATCTTGTAAAGATATTTTGGAAAATAAATAATTTGGAAAATTATTTGAAAACTGGTGATGTGTGCATATCCATTGATAGTTCAATAACCGACTATCAATATTTACCTTTGAAAGGTATTTGTTGTGATTTGCTGAATTTGAATGCTACACTTGTTTTTAAATTATTGCGCTCGTTATTCGGATTACCCATTCCGAATAGTGATACGACGTAATGGATAGCATTGATGACCGGTGTTGAAGACCGGGTATTTACGAAAGCGATAGGATGACCTATCGATTGTCTCTGCACTGGGTAGCTCCTGGTATAGAGATTCCCTAAGTGATGGGAAATTCGATCGGGATTGTGAATACCGGATTGCAAGGGCTTCGTAAGAAGTGCCTTCGCTTCTGTTCAAACCCAGAACAGACTTGTATGGATTATATGTCTGACGTTACAAATTGAGATATAAAGCAGATTTCTTTCAAATATATTTCTGTTGGTGGCGGAGAATTTATTCTCTTAGCTTAACACCCTTCTCTGAGACGTACGAGCTTAGAGGTTATATAGTTGAAGGTTATCAGCGATATATTCCCAATTTGGTAATGTGACATGCCGAGTGTTGCTGTGAAATGATCATTGTGTTGATCATTTGTGATAGGATCATTTGTTTGGTCGTCTATCCTGGTGATCATTTCTATGATCATTTGTTGACCCAAAGCATGGCTTTTGTATAAAGTATGTTTTTGTGGACGTGACTTCGTCGAGCCTCACACCCCGGAATGGTCAAAACAGGAAAGATGCGGCAAGGTTATGAGGGGTAGCTCCCTTTAGGGTATGTGCATTTCCTTCTGGAAAAGGGTGGTATCATGGTATGGAGCCCAGATACTTACTCATGTTGAAAACACTTTATGATTGTGTGAATTGATTACGAGCGCTCGGTGAAAGGTCCCAAAGGACCGGGGGATGACATATTCGGTCAGTTGTTACTCGGTTAGGGGTAACCCGGCTTTGTGTTGGTAGAGATCCGGTTTGGTTCTCAGGGATGTCCATCCAGAGGCATTCTCATATGGCAATGGGAAGTTCCTTGGCCTGATCATTCGTTGGAAATCCAAAGAAACAATACGAGACTTGTACAGTTTTAGTTGTATAACCTGCCATGGAATGTGGCGGTAACCTGCTATTGAACATGGTAGCTATAGTAGGCATAAGTGCGGAATGTCTATGCTGGCTAAGATTTATATTCTACTTTCGAAATGATTTTCTCTACACTATGCACTAGTAATAATATCAAATGTTCTTTTAAATGCATATCAAGCATCTTTGACTATCATAAGGAGAAATCTCCTCCGATTCTGCGTTGCATTGTGTGTGTGTGCGGGAGGCCTTATGGTAGTCTCATTTTTAAAAGCATTGCGAATTGACTTTAAAAGTATTCCTCTATTTTTGATTTTAAAGATAAATAAACTGTTTTGAGTTCCCACACCAGTCACATGACTGACTCGGAGTTTATTGTTTTCCTTCCTAAATTCTGGGTGCCCACCAATTTCCACACGGGCAGTCAAGAGTTAGGTTTATCAGGATATTCTGGATATTCAGGAGTTTCTGGAGGCAAGCTGGATGGCATGGCGTATTACTAGTTATATAGTATTTCTTTTCCGCTGTTGATGTTGTTTG
Organism: Allium cepa; assembly: GCA_030765085.1. Taxonomy (NCBI): domain Eukaryota; kingdom Viridiplantae; phylum Streptophyta; class Magnoliopsida; order Asparagales; family Amaryllidaceae; genus Allium; species Allium cepa. Next base: position 84,468,960 of record CM060928.1, on the reverse strand, counting down.
CTGTTGTACACTCTGATGTAATGATAATATGATGTGATGTAATGTAATAACTGATATAGTTCTTTGTTTAAAGATTATTCATTTATTATTATATGTTGTTCCGCTGCGATTGTGAGATTCTGATGTTGTTCTGTTGTTTTCTATTCCGTTCTATTTTCTATTCTCTTTTTCCCTCCATTTTCTACCTTATCTATTTTCTATCTCCTTCTCTCTTTTTCTTTCTTTTCTTCTTCTTAAACCCTAACATTTCGAGTTTCCGGCCTTCGATTACTCGGCAGTCGATAAAGTGAGTATCGATGTTGAATTTTCGAAAGTCAAAAATTTCCGGGACGTTACACTAGCAGTAGAGCACCATATCAGTTGCGAAGCTGGCGTGTTCTTGGTCGGGTAAGTGCATGCGCATCCTATTGTAAACGTAATAAGCATCCATATAATATAATAATTCGTGCCCAGCCGTTGAATCTACGAGCTGATCAATTCGGGGAAGTGGAAAACTGTCTTTCGGGCAAGCTTTATGCAGGTCTGAGTAATCAACGCACGTTCTTCATTTCTCATTTGGCTTTCGGACAAGTATGGGATTGGATACCCATTTCAGGTATAAGGCATCTCTGATAAATCCATTCAATTTCAACTTATCTACCTCTTCTTTAAGAGCGGCAGATCTCTCTAGATCCATACCATGCCTTTTCTGTTTGACCGAGACATATCACAGGTCAATATTCAAAGTGTGGCTAGCGATGTCCGGCGAGATCCCACACATATCAGAGTGCGTCCAAACGAATATGTCGAGGTTCGCCCGGAGAAATTCAACCAATTCTTTCTGTGTCTATTGGCTTAACTAAGATCCAATCTTTATCATCTTTGAATCATCATCATCGGCCATCGAGACATTGATTGTCAATTTAGCTTGGAAAGCTTAACTGTATTTAGTTTCATCTTCGCTTTCAGTATCTCTCGGGTCAAGATCCCTCTGGAATTGGTGGGGGTTCCCGGGCCTGGGCCCAGACACCAATTGTCAATTGTCAGCGAAACGGACACGGAGAGATTCCTCTACGCCTTTCCCTTTCTCCTTTCGCTGTGCCCCGCGCAGCTCAGCAACATAACTAGCTCGTCCAGCAGCCTGATCTCCTTAAACGACTCTGACCCCCCAATCGGTGAGGAATTTCAGAGTCAAGCACCATAGGGCAATGGCTGCCCTGAATTAAGCAAGGGCCGGTCGGCCCAAGAAAGCGTTGTAAGGGGAGTCTATGTCCAACACAACAAACAGCAGTATCCGGACTCTCCTGCGTTCTCCAACTCCCAACTCCACTGGTAGTTCCACCACTCTAGTGGGTATGGTAGCACTCCCATTGAAGCCATGAATGTGAGATTGACAAGGCTTCAATTCTTTAGCTTCCATTTTCATTTGATCATATGCTCGTTTAAAAAATATATTTACAGAGCTTCCACTATCAACTAAGATCCTCTTCATCCAAGCAGGACCTACTTGAGCTGATATGACTAGTGGATCGATAGTGGGGGCTTCGACCTTATCAGTGTCTCTGTTTCAGAACACGATGTCGTCAATCATCGTCTTCTGTTTCTTGAGCCCCATCATCACAACTACTACAACATTCGAAGTTCGCATGTATAATAGGGCTGGCATACGACTTCATTTCCCTCCAACTTCGGTCTGCTGGATAAGGACCATCACTTATTGTATTTGTCACCAACCTCCCGCCGGTACGAGCGGGTTTCTCTTGTCTTGCCTGACTAGGTACATTATTCTAATTCGATGGGCCTACACCTCCAGATTGCGATGACCGCACAAACTGTTCCAACTTCCTCTCTCTAATTAGCTTCTCAATGAGATCTTGCAAATGGCGACATCATTCATATTGTGGCAATAACTCTCTTGAAACCTATAAAATTTTCCTATTTGGATCTGCCTCTCCGATGACGGCTTCGGAGCAGGCTTCTTGTACTGGATAGTATTGCAGGTATTTAGATATACATTCTCCAGCGACGTATATAGAGGAGTGTAATTATCGAACATAGGAGCTCTGCGTCACGGACCACGGTTTTGATCTCGTTTTTTGTTTTGATTTCCGTTATCCCTCTACTGATTCTGCTTGTTTTGAATGTTTAACTGAACTTTTCCGGAACTCTCCTCAGACTGCTTGACTGCAACATTTCTTTGAATTCCTTCACCACTAGACTCCACGTCATCCTTCTTCCTAGACTATTTCGCATCCTCCCTTCTCAAGAATTGGGCTGCTTTGGAATAGAAATGGTCCAATAACGCAGGGGGCTTCCCAGCCAACGAATTTCCGAACTCGAAATCATAACCAGTCCCCTTATTTAATGCCTTCAAGATAGAGTTGTCAATGAGATTTCTTGTCTCTACACATGCAGCATAAAATCTTTCTAAATAGCGTCTGAGTGTCTCTCCAGAAGCTTGAGTGACACTAGACAAAGTATTAACATCCTTTGGCCTTGCGACATGCATTCAAAACTACTCAACGAATTTAGTTTCCAGTTGATCAAAACAAAAAATAGATCGAGGTAGCAAATGAGTGAACTACATAGTAGCTATTCTCCCCAGTGAGATCGGGAAGTTTCGACATTTAACTACATCGTCGGCCCATGCAGCATTCATCAACCACTTATACTTCAGAATGTGTTGGTTTGGATTAGAACTTCCTTCATAGACTGGTAAAGCCGGCATTCTAAATCTCCAAGGGGCTCAGCATATAGTATGTCATCAATGAAAGGGGTATGACTCCGGGAGATTCCTTAGTCGTCATTAGTGAGACCCTGACTCTAACGGATCATCTGACAAATCATAGTTGGTATATCCGACATCTACAAATTCTATGCACGTTGAGCCAAGGTGTGGTCGGGTTCCACAATGCGAGGCTGGACCGGATGCTGTCGAAGGTCCATGTCTCACCTCCTTGGTTCCAAGTCTTCGAGGACGTAGGGTTCAGGAGTACGCCCATGTTGACGATGGTTGAGATCTGGTTGATTTCAGGTATCAACCCCTGGTTCAATAGCGACGGTAATGTGGAACATTACCTTCCTGGGAGGAGGGTCCAGTCTGGTAGCTGGTCGATGGGCCAACTCTTGGTTGCCCAATGTTCAAAGTAGGTTGATGTCCGGTGGCTTGGGTGTAGCTTACGTCCAGTCATGGGCGTGTAGATCTGTGATGGTAATCAGATAAGGATGAACTTTCGATGGATGAGTAGGAGGCCTGATCCTTCCTGGATCTCCTACGCAGTTGGCGGTTTAGCTGATTTGTCAACTTTGCGTTCGCGCGTAGTTGTTCAATAAGTTGCTGACGACTCTGAGTCAGCTCTTGCATAAGCATTTGAAACTCTTGTTGGGTGACAGGGCCTAAGGGATCTGACAGTCCAGCAGCATTTTGGTTGGATGGAGGCAGTTGTACAGGATGATGTCTGTCCCGTCCTTCTTGATCTGCAGCTGTGGAGGCGGTCCTTATGCTAACCATGATGGATGATGAAGTCCTTTCCTAGTTTTGATGCAAATCTGAATAGGTTGGAAGGATTTTGAATTTGAGATCAGGATCTTCTTCTCAGATTTGTGTAATCTGGTATTGATAGTAGATCCAAAGAGCAGGAGAAAAACTATGATTTCTCATTGAAAGCACCAAAGCTTTTGTACCAAAATTGAGCACAACACTCTTCAAAAGTGTCCGAAGAGATAAAAAATGAAGAATAGAAATGTAAAAAGAGGATTATCTAACAAACACTTCAAAAATAGATAATGGAAACACGCATAAACACAATGATTTAGAGTGGTTCGGCACATGGCCTACGTCCACTATGAAATTGATGACTTTATTGATATTCACTTGTTGATTACAACTATTATAGCGGATTACAGTGGTAAAATTCGAGTACAACGGCAGTCTTGAAGTATAAAAATGGTTTCGGCAGAGTCTGAACGTTAAAGAGCCAAAAGATCGTTCTTTTGTAGGCTCTGGGGTACTATTTACAGGCGTAGGATGCAAACATCTCGCTCAGATCTCTGAAGACTTCTTTTGGCATGTGGGTGGGCCTATGTGATCGGTTTTAGGAGATTTCGACTCGATCCGTGATCGATACGAACGAATTTCGTATCGATCAAGATTTGACTCAATCGATTCGAAACTTGGCAGGAACATTCTTTAAGTTGTATGTAACCTCCCGTGAAAATTTCATAGTATTTGGACTTGTGGATTGTAACTTATGATCGATGCAAATTGGAGTTTTCGGTAGGCCATTTGGTTCGAATCGATACGTTCGTATCGATCATTTCGACTCGATGCCAAGCACTTACCTGTGAGTTGACGTGGCGCTTGAATTCTGGATCGCTCTACCTTCGATTCCGAGTTTACCGAGCCGTTCCAAGGTTTTTGCCTCGTTCATATCAATGGAGGTGGCTTAGTTCGTATCGATAAAAGTTGCTCTGTTCGTATCGATCCAAGTTGCTCGGCTAGTATCGATTGTGTGGCTTTGTTTGTAACGATCAAAGTTGGTCCAATTTGATAGATATGAACAAATGGTAATGTGATGGATACAAATAGGTGGTGGCTCTGCTTGGCCTTGATGGATACGAATAGTGGTTTCACGATGGATACGAAGTAATGTTTACTTGATGGATACGAACTTGAAAACTGCCGTATGAAGTGGAGCTTGTTCGATGGTGGATTCGAATAGATCGATACGAAAAAGCATATTCTCTCGATGGATAAGAAGTAGTGCATCCTGATGGATAGGAACAGATGCTCGCCGATGGACACGAACAAGATCGATGCGAATAGATGGTTGCAAAGTGATGTACGTGGTTGTGCTGATTTCCTTGGTTTGCAACGATCATATCTTGAGCATACGAGCTCCGATTGACTTGAAATTTGAAACATTGGCTTTTTTAGCTTTTCTTGACATGTCATATCAATTGTAGCTTGATTCGAACTTGGACAAAATTTATTGATATCCATAGTGAACCTGTGCTTACTGAGTGGTCTTCGATTTTCGGTCAATTCCTTGATATCTAGGCCTTGCCAAAATGCAGGATAACAGTAGGATGTGGGATTCATAATGGTTAAGCCAATCCATTCCCAAAATCATTCTGAATGCAAGGTAACGCGTAACATGCAAAACGGCTTGGAAAGTAGAATCACACGAAATAATCTTGACATCTTTACAAAATAAACTTAGTGTTATGGATCCACTAACCGGATTCACAATTCTCAATGAAGTCATCAAAGCCATAATATTTAAAAAAAAAGTATCAACAAGTTCTTTTGATATAAAACAGTGGGATGCACCCGTATCAAAAAGAACTCGAATAGGATGATCACGAAACATAACAACGCCATCAAGGACAGAATGAGAAATACCTTGACCAAGAGAAGTATTACCAAGAGCTTGCACAACATTTAGTTTTCCCTCTTTCTTGCTTTGAAATTTAGGACATGAAGATATATGATGACCCGAACTTTTGCAATAGCGGCAATAAAGGGGTTTCAGACACCTATTTGCATAATGGTCTTTAGAACCACAATTGTAACATTCTTCATGATTAGGGGTAAGAGCCTTTGCTACCAAAGTTGCTTGCTTCCCTTTCTTGTTGGGATTAGGGCCTTTGAACTTAACATACATCTTCGTGTTGTTGTTGAAGTACTATTTGGCACTCACAACTTCAACATCACTTTCTTTATCGGCCTCTTCAAGTCGAAGAGCGATATCAACAAGCTGATCGAAAGAAACTTCTAGTTTTAAAAGCAAAGGCTTTTTGAGATTCTTATTCAACCTACAGATAAACCTCCGATTTTTCTTCAATGAGTTATTAATATACTCAACCCCATATTTAGAAAGGGATTCAAAAGATGCGACATAATCTGTCACAAAAGAATCACCTTGAAGAAGGTCAATAAAGCGTCGGGCTAAAGTTACTTTCTCAACTTCCGGCACAAACTTTAACTCGAACCTTTCCCGAAATTGCTCCCAAATAAGATCCACTTCAATTATTTTTGAAATCAAAAGCTCGTACCAATCTAATGCTCTTTCCTGGAGCATTCTAGAAGCTACTTGGACTCGATGTAGATTCATAAGATTCATGCGAGAAAAGATGTGCTCGCTTGATCTTAGCCAAGCTTGGACTCCTATAATGCTTTCGAAACCCTTGAATGACCTCCATCCAAATTGGTATAATCACTACACAAGCATGCAAACCCAGATTTAGGATGAGTATGCTTTGGAATGGGTCCAGTAGCTTGGGAATTCTTTACAAGGTCTAAAAGCTGTTGGGCGGACATGAATACGCCATCCTGAGCAGTAGCATTAGATTGACCGGTGTTGGGATGACCAAGTCTAACCATTTCTCATCTTTAAGAAAGAAAGAAGAGGAAAAATGTTATTCTCGGAATGAATATCAAGCAAACTGGATTGATAAAACAACGCATCATAAAAGAAAATAGGACAAAACGGTACGAAGACTCGAATAAATCCTAAGGCATGATTCCTAAGAGAGACTTAGGACAATGATCCTTGCTAGATTATTCTACATTGTTTCGAAGTTTAGCTCTAATACCAAGCTATAGCACCCCACCTCTATACTCACACTAGCCAAGGACACTACGGGGTAATGCCATCGACTAGCATGAAGAATAAGGCTGTTGAGAAGTGACTATCTGTGTAATTGCTTTGTGCGAGTACCGATATGTCCGATAATATGAAATGCATTTCATTTCAAGAGGAAATCTGACATATCAAATACAAACTCAAAGCTACTACATAGTGGCTATGTGGTCTTCGGAAACAAATATAAAATAAGCATAACACAAATCAATCACAGATATTCATATCACAAAGGCGGAAACAGATATGATATAACACATAGAATTGTACATCAAAGTATTGGTCATAGAAGATCCACTACATCACAAAAAAGTTATAAGTGCTAGACAAAAGAATATGTATACATCAAGGAGTCTCTATCCCGAATGTATAAAAACAAAAACTACTAAGCTAAAATAGTTAGCCAAAAGGCAGAAGCTAGTCCCTGCTAAGAAGTCAAGTGGAAGCACCTGTAACACCTCGGTCTGACCCGAGTATTATTTAAGGAGAAAAATAATAAACCGATCGGTCTAGCTATAAATATCATATAAGATGAGACAGAACAAAATATATGACAAATATATATGATAACAACAAAAAATAACAAAATATCAAAAATTTTCTCAAACATCCAAAAAGAATGTCATATTCTTTAGCTTATTTACCAAACCACAAATATTGATACAACTTATCGATACAAATCACAAAAATTGGTGAAACATAAATTCTAGAAATCAATAATTAGAAATCCAGAAAAACACAAAAGGGGAGGCCTATCACAAACGGGAGCATGAAAACTCACCAACATGTGTATCGCAAACGGAACGCTATTCCATGGTCGCTAACCATCAAGCCGGTGCAACGGCATAGTACAATGATACGCCTGAGGAACCTGAAACTCAAACAAGCTAGAACAATGGCGTAGTACAATGGTACATCAGATGAACCGAACTTCATAAAATGTTCAAAAAACCATGGGTCGCTAGCCATAAAAATGACACGAATCTCCACTGAACGGGTATAGCCCCCACGCGAATAAAGAGACATCGCTTATCGCTAGTCTAAATCACCAAATGATCATCATTGATCAATAAAAAGTGTAAATTACACCAAGCTTGTAAATAAATGAGTTTAGCTGCATGTCCCATAACCACTGGATTAACTTAAATATTAACGAATAGATTGTAGATTCCCACTCAAAAATTGTTACAAGATTTCAATCGAATAAGTTCAAGAATTAACCGACGTAGTAAACGCAAGCATTTCATGCCACTTGTTTTGCTAAGTCGTTTAATTAGATTTCTCATACAAATGAGGTAAAGTTTTGTATATACTAATAGATTGGAAAACGGTTTTAAAAACGTGCTTTATATTAAAAGTAACGTTGAAATCATGTAAGAGTTTGAGTATTTGCTACTAGTATAAAAGCCTTTGTATTTAAAGTGACAAACACAGAAATGATTGTAAAAACAATCTATCATCAAAAATTCACATTCGAAGACGTGAATTAAACCATAAAAATCGATGTCAAATCCATCAAATGGATGTTCCCAAAAATTCAGAAAAGAAGTCATCAAAGTTGATAATAAGTGACAACAACTAATCAGATTAATAAAAATCGATATAAATGGAAACCCACATAAAATAGGAAAATTGGCTAAATTTAACAGCTTAAGACGTCTGGTGTTCTTCCAGATGTCTAAGCCGAAAGACTGGAAATTTTCTTCCCGATCGCCCAGACGTCTGGGAAAGAACCACAAACGTTTGAGCTAAAAGACTGTAATTTTTTATTCCGTAGCTTCATACATCTGAGCTTCTTACCAAACGTCTGTGCTGAAGCTCAGGGAAAATTTTCCCTAGGCCATTGATGACCAAGTCAACTTCGAAGCAAATCGAATGAGCGACGATAGTTAGGGATTTATGCTAAGCGACAACCCAGCCCTAAACATCCATAGTAGGATTTTCATAGATTTGACTTCAAAATACTAAAAACTGGAAAATTCACCAAACCAATTCAATTCAAAAGTAAATGGACATGAAATAGATGTTAGGAATTCATACCTAACAACGTTTAAAGGTATAGACATAGATGTGAGTTTAAGAACTCACCTTTAAACTCAAAAACAACAAATTAAAAGCTCTAAAATCAAGCAAGACCAATTCCTCTTCAACAAAACCTCAAGAATCTTAAATCTATTATCAAATGAAATGAATTAGCTAAGTTAAGTTATAGGAATTTCTAGAAATTGAAGAGAGATTGAGATGGAGAAGATGAAGAGGATGCTTACCTAAGCTTCTCCTTGTTTTTAGATTTGAATTTGAATTTCCCAATAAAACTAGGGTTTAGGAATTTTAATATCCCATCTTTTCCCCCGTTTTTACTTTAGATTGAGAGTGTTAGGAAATGAGGAGTAGAATGAATGAAGAGGAGTGGAGTTAGGATATTTGGTTGAGGAGTTTGGGTTCTCTTATTGGGTTAGTGGGGTAGAACACAACCCAAAGTCCAAACAAATACTAAAATTCTAATCAACTCAAAAAATATCGATGTTTATACTTAAACGAGTTGTAAATATCATTTTGAACTCAATGGGAGTGGTCTCGAGTCCGGATTCGACCGTTTACAAAAAGCCACATTTCGGACTTTTAAATTCAACTAATGATGTTATATTTCAATAAAACATTTAAATATATAATCGTAAAATATGTAGGTTGCTACAAGATACGTATTATTTTAGATTTGTTTACGTATTAAAACATATTCATTTTGATTCAAAATATTGTATATGAGAGATCGCTCCTTCGGGCCCATTGATCCGAGTTATCGGATGGTAAATTCCCTCTGATACTTCGATCACTAGAACCGAGGCGTCATAGAGTGGTATCAGAGCTTAAGTTGGGGTAAAACAAAGATAGAGATATATTTTGACCTTGGAGGAGTGAGACTTAGGTTGTTTTACCTATTTTCATACGACTCTCACTTATGAGGTGCGAGTTGTGAATGATCAAAAAGGTCGATCATCTAGTAGAATATTTATATATGTATATATAAACATATTTTTATTGAAAATTTATTGAGTAAATGTTATTTATTCTTTGAAAAAAATAAAATAATATTCATGTGAATAATTATGTGCAAATTTGACATATTAAAATGAATTTCATTTGTTTATATGAATGCTTGCTTGTTGTAGTATATGGTTTGTTTAGATGATTGATTGATAATGGTTATATAATTTTATTGGAAATAATAATAGTAATAAATAGATTGGAATTATAAAAGCAAGCCTTTGGTTTTCAAGGAGCGGAAAGGGGAAAAATTGAAATTTAATTTTAGTGTGATAACAATATGAAAATTGAAAAATGTAGATTTATTTGAGTAATTTTAGAAAAATTATAATTTGTTTACCATTAATTAATTGGAAACAATGAACAAATCAGTATTAAAATATGTACTTTATCCTAAAGCTTAATTAGATTTAAATAGTTAAAAATAGTTATTTTAATTATTTCATCAATATCAAAAGGATAAAATTAAAGGAAAAAAGTACGGGTAAGGAAAACCATCTTCTACTTCTTAATGACATTTCGTACATTTTTCTTTCTTAATTCATAGCTGATAAATTAACATATTATTTTCTTTAAGTAAGATACATGCATGTTAACAACTTTGCATGTAAACAAGCACTGCCCTTTGAAATTTATATTTAAAAAAAAAGAAAGTACTATAGTATCTTGCTAAGTAAATAGTTATATGGTTGTTCATTAAGTTGGTTTGCATATTATAGATTATTCATTAAATAGACTTTTAATGTGGTATGGATAAGGTACCTATGTTGTGGTATTGACACATTTATCTTATTCTTAGACATACATTTAAACTACAGTCTCAAAGTGCATATATACATAGCTCTTTAGTTGAACTTGAGCCAACGCTAGTCATTTTTAGGTTATTGATGTGTATTTCTTTTCTCTTAGTTGATGTTCCCTAATTAATATGGCTTACTAGATTTTTTTATGGCGTTTCTTACATTCCTAGTTTCATCAGTAGGTTTGCCCTTGTTTATACTTCCAAGCCTACTTTTCATAACCCAACCACGGTCAGACCATGAAAAACCGCAGACCTTGGACTATGACGGTCGGGAATTGAATCGGGCCTCCTCCATGTGCTGACCGTCAGCTAAACCTTAAACCGTGCTTTGGAAAGCCTTTTTACTCTTTGACCGTGCCCTATTTCCCTATTCCACGATTTTCTCCATGTCCCGAGAACCCTAATTCCTAAATTGTCGCCGCCGTCGATGCTATTCTCCGTCAGCGATGCAAGTCAATGCGCTAGAGCCAGAGTCTATGTTGCAGGTTGATCCATCAACAGATTGCGAGAGGAGAAAGGGTAACTGGGTTTGTTTAGGAGAATCAAAACACAAATTTTGCAAATGCCAAATAGAATGCTTTTGAATGAATGAACGATAAGCGGGGGATAAGAAGCTGCTAATTTTGAAGAATAAAACAAGAAAAATAATGGCTTTTGATAGTCTGTCTCGAGAAAAGAGATTTGCTGGAGATTATATTTATAAGAATTATTTAGCTTATCTTGAAACTAGGCCATGTAGCATCAAATAAAGGTACTACAATATTTTTTGAATATGATTTAAAAAGTATAAAACAAGATTGTTGTTAACTTGTTATCACTTTTTGCATCTGTTCATTAGAATATATTGTTTCTCAACTATTATTTGGTATAATATTTATGTAGGGAAGCAAAGATATGTATTATTAAAGTATAGAGCTCCTAATGAAAAGCGATGGTAAAATCATAGAGTTGTTAGTATATTATTAAGGTATAAATATATGTATTATAGGGAACAATTTAAAGGTTAACATGATTGTAATATAGATGCACGGTTCCGACAGTTCGAACGATCGGACCATCAAAACCTTGGACCTTGAGTTGTCGTGGTTCGTCTCACGGTTCGGTTTTTAAAACACCGCTTCCAAGCTAAAGTAGAATGGAAAAAAAATAATCAAACTATTTAGTACTGTTATTATCTAATGTACAATATATATTTTTGATAAATACGGTACCATTTAATGAATGATATGTTTGCATTGTCTAATACTAGGTATGCTCTCAAAATACAAAAGATGTTTAACAGATGTTGAATTGCAATTGCGTACTAGGAAAAAAGCCTATAAAGCTGTTGCACTGTAGCAGGGAATAGTAAAGGAAAAAAAATTTATTGTAAACGAATTCATAAAACAAGTAGATTGCCAATAGTGTTCCTTTAATGAAATTTCAAATTGGTATTGAAAACATAATTCTGAGAGAAAAGAAAAAACTGCTATGCGGCCTGTAAGGCAGCATCGCCATGCTGCTGCGACACAACGCTAAGCTGCTGTGGTTGTAGCAGGCTGCTGCAATATGCACTAGTACTTGAAATAAAGAAAGGAAAAAGGCAAAAAACTATGGTGCTATGATAATGCACAACAACATTTGAAGTTATTGTTTACTAATTGATCTCTTTTTCATTATACTAAAATTTCATATTACATTTTGATTCTCTTTTTAATATGAACGTGGTTCATTGTCTTTTCACTTAACATATATTAAGAAATTGAAGTTAACAGTGGCACATACTGTGTAACGACTCCTAATTCTAAGTCTTCGAATTTGAATATTTAATTTATTTAAATATTTGAATTTGAATTAAATTATAATAAAATCTATGTTTCAAATTTAAACTAAGTTTTTAATAACGTATTTGTAATTTAACTTACGCGATTTTTCCATAATTCTTAGTTTGAAAAATAACTAAAATTTCGTTAGACGTATTTTATGTCAAATATCGGTACTTTGAAACCTTTACAGAAATAGTTAACCTGTCTATTTTATTGTTGTTTTATAATCATCTCGTATTATCGTGCGCGATTGTACTTTTTTTTTTCACGGCTCATACGCGAACGAGATATTGTGTAGCGTCGTACCCCAAAACTTTTAAGTAAAATATCTCCACACAAAATCACCATCCGTTTTCATATTTTACGTGCTTTGGTCGTGGGTTGCATTAAATGTTTGATGGCTTGCATTAAATGTTTTTTTACCTCCATTCCTTAGCTATGAAGTATCTTGGCTTAAATATATTTTGAAGCACCGCACACTTATAGAAAAAACATGGGCCCATTCATTTTCATTGTTTTTGCATGCAAAAAATCACAACAGCTTCTTTTTCACCCTTTCACTTTCATTTACTAATTCATATAACTCTTTCTATACTAAGTATTAACAAAAGTCATTAACATAAAAGTTGTAGAGGGTGAGAAAAGCTATGCTTTTCAGTCTTGTTGCACTCGAAATGGTCCAGTGTGGAGGATAGAAGTTTCGGCCTTGGGTTGCAGTGTGCATGGCTGTGCGTGTGTCCGGTTGTTGTGTGTCCTAGCATGTGTATATATTTCTGTGTATGTGTGTTAGTGTGTGTTCGGAGGTGTACGAAGTGTGAGTGGTTTTGTTGTGTTGGAGCTTGCATGAGTGCAAGATGGGGATGCACAAAGAAGGTCGAGGAATGGAAATAATGGAGAATGGGTGCATGAGCTACAGGCGAAACAAGAAAGAAGAAGGAAGGCGCTATTCATTTCAAAATTATATTTGCAAATGATGTTGAGTAAAAATATAAGTTAAGTTATATTAAGTTATAAATTAGTTTAGTTTATTTTAATTAGTTTAGTTTAAATGTTCGAGCTTTAAAAATCGATAACCTGCCCATATAGAGTCCGTTTAACCCACGGTTTTCAACGTAAGATATGTATTAATGAATATAACACCCTAGTGCAAAGTACTGACACATTTAACAAAGTATAATTTAGTGATAAACTGTTAGTGATAAAATTTAATTACAATTTACACGGTTAAATAATTTATTTCATTAGTGACATTAAATTACCAGAATAAAACATCGTTCAGCTATTATAATAAATATTGAACATCTAACGAACAGAATGAATACTCGTTCTGCTATTATATTAATTTTTTTTTTTTGAATTACCTAGAGAATCAAGCTTCGCTTGTAAACTCTAGGGAAGTATGTGCCTGCCAAACACATACTTCGGTTACTTGTTACAGGATTGTCAGTTTCGGCGCTCGAACTCGTGACCTTCGATCACGCAGTCCGGACCATCAACCAACTGCGCCAACCCTGTTGACCTATTATATTAATTTTATTGGTTATAATAGTGTTTTCGCCATTTATTATTGTTGTTAATTGATTTGTTTAGTTGTTTGGTTTATGCTCGACCAGTTTATGAGCTATTACCTTTTTTTATTTGGCATAGGTTGGATAGAAAACAATTGTAGGCTAATACATTGTGATTTATTTCATGATTTGACTATAAAGTGTTTATAAATAGTATTGGTTCACTTTAATTTAATGAATTATTTTCAAAATGGGTTTTCGAAAAATGTTATGAGATGCTTTCTTTTAAAAGAAATAGAAATATTTGAAAATAAATATTTATGAAGTGATTTCATATAAATGCAATTTATATATAAAGATATTTATAAATAAAGAGAATTTTGAAAACTTAGAACCTGGTAGTTTTGTTTGAAAAGATTTTGGGAAATGTACTGTATTTGTAAGTATTTGTGATTATTAATGTAAAATGATTTCACTTCAGGGAACAAAATTATTTGTTATGTTTCCGACGATTCGGGTAACCCATAACTAAAAAGTGGACATGAGGGTTTATGTAACCTTAGGTATAGTCCACTCTTAGTGTAGAGGGATATACTTATTTATTGATTTTAGAGAGGTTGGACCCAGTTGCCTTGTTATTGACAGAAACCTCCCGATCTGGTTGCATATATTTTATATGCCTTTATTGTAGTATTTTGGGATTTCCAAATAAATATATCATATACAACACTGTATTATTATATAGAGTATTTGTCATGTTTCAAAAGTGATTTGTTTTGAAATCCCGAAGTAAGTTATGATTTGATATTACACACACACACACACATTATTTCAAAAGGATTTGAAATGAAAATCAGGAATTAAGTTAAAAGATATTATTTTTGAAAAGGATTCTATTTTGAAAATAATGAAGTTAATTGGATTTCAAAAATCTAAATATGGAGATTAAGCCTAAGTTGGTAGTTTGAGAATTGCATATTTGTTTGTGCATCGTAGGCTCATTAAGTCCTATTTGCGATAGGAGAACTATGTTTGCTTTATCCTGTATCTAATTGGGTATCCAATTAGATAGCGCTATGTAGGCAGTCACAAGTGGCAGTATTACAACCCCAATAATAATATAACCATTTCCTATTTATCTGTTTATTGGTTGCAATTTATCTTGTATTGTTATATCTTTTCTGCTTACTATTTTATTCCACATTTAACATGTTTATTGAGTTTGTAGGAATAGGTTATTGCCGTCTTTCTCATCAGAGTTTTAAAGCGGTAGATTTATTGTATATTTAGTCTTGTTTGCATAATAAGCATACCTGTAGAATAAATGATTAAACTATGAAAAGTTAGTGACGCATGTATCCTATTCATTTAGAACAATGTGATATATTTATCAAATTATAATATGTTAAAATATTAGTTTTCATTTGTTGGTTTAAAACGAATGGATTTTTCGGCGTTTTGACTGGTCCGAAAATTCGAGTCATTACATATTGCCACATAATGAACTTATCAACGATGACACTTATATTTTCTCACCTCAATCCCATAACCTTGATTGTTTAACTTATTCGATTTGACCCATAGTTTCTATAATTATTTGATAATGTTTTAGAAACTTCAGTAATTCTACAAAATTATATCATTAACTGTACTTTTGCGTTAAATTTTTTATTTATCATGCATAAGTTGTTGAATGAAATTCATTAAAAAATTTATATGTAAGACTTATGTGTTTAATTTTAGTTGAAAATAGATACACGAAGACTATTTGGATTTGAATGCGGTGCAAACTAGCTTTTGCTCGCATAAAAAATAAATAAACTGCTTTAAAATGCTAAAAACAAGCTATATTTTTACTTAGTGTTATATATGTTGTTGATTATGCGTCGTATGACAAATTTTGGTACATAAATTTTTTTCGACCATGCTTTGGTCGATGTATATTTATTTTATCATATTATAATTGTTCGAAAGTCTCTTCGTACAAAGGAGGCTTTATCGAAATTTTTTAAAATATTCGATAGTGAAATTTTTTGAAAATTTTATGCTTTTTAATTTTTAAGAAAATTTTCGAAGGAATTGTTGAAAACTATACGTATATTGATCTTTATGCTTATAATATTATGTGATACATTCGAACGAAATAGAATGTTTACTTTTCATGTGTATGGTCGTGTCGACAAAATAATTCGAATAACTAATGTATATTGTCTTATACGGGATTTTATTATAGTAGCAGCGAAAGGGCAATAAAGAATTACATGTATATTATATTTTGTAATTAATGTTACTGATCAGATCGAATACAACACTCTCCACTAAATTACAAGAACATAATTTCTTTAAGGAGGAGAGTCTGTAACATCCCTTCCAAAGTGAAAATAAACAAGTATTTTAAATTGTATATTTTATTGAATTTAACTCAATAAATTGAATTTTTGGGTTTGTTTGATAATAAAATGAAAGTACTAAAAGATGCTTTGGTTTATAAGCGGTTAAGGGTATTAGTATAAAATTAAAAAAAAATTGGGTTTGTTTGATAATTTTTGGGTTTGTTTGATAATATAAATAAAATTTTGATAAAACCTCTCTAATGAATTTTTAAACGAATGTAAAACATTGATTAAAAGACGGTTAGGTTTATAAGCCATTAAGGGTATGGATATAAAATTAAAAGAAAACTTGAAATTTTCTTATTGGACCACACATTTCATCCTTATCTTGTTAATTATCATCATACTTTAACATATTATGCACCTTAATCTTGAAGTAAACAAAACTCATCCTTATTTCGTCCGCTCGTATAATCATTCCTTATGCCCCAACGAAAACGAAGTAAAATCAAATAAGGAAAGAAAAGGAAAAGGCAAATATCTTGACATCGCGCACAAAGGCAAAATCCAGGCGATGACGAAGTGGCAGGCGTCTCAACTTCCACGTGGTTCGCAGACGGTAGTGATGCGAAGGAGAGGCGACTAGGATTTGGCCGCAGTGGAGATGGAGATGCACGATTGATGGCTAGTGGTGAAATTGGTGTGCTTATACTAATGATGTTGTGAGCAAGAGTAGGATAACGTGTTGATCCATGCGCGTATGTCAAGAGGTAAGCGATGTCGATGTTGAGTTGAGGCAGAGAATTGGAGTTGATGTTGGTAGGAGGAATCATTGGACTTTGGTAATTAAATTATATAGACTAAGGTGAGTATAACACTATTTTTTAATTTACAGTGACTTAATCTCTACCTTTTCTTATTCTGATTTTTTAAAATTGAAATAGATATATGTTTGGATACTTTGCTAATTAAAATCATGTGAATTCAATGTTCATTCATTTGATAGATCAATGAAAGGAATTATTGGTAGGTAGCTTGATGATTTGGGTTCATTGATTAAGTTAAATGTAAAAGAAAAGATAAGAAAAATATTAACATTTCTTTGAATTAAATTGAATTTAATTTAATTTATAATGATTAATGATGTCTTGGTAGCCTTTCGTGATTGAATTTCCTAGATGGTTGATTGTTTGATTAATGGTTGTTTGAATTGAAATATATATGGTTGATGATATGCTATAGAAGTTGATATTGATTGTTCTAGACGAATTAAATTGGGAAATATGAAGTTAGATTTTTATAAAAATATTTTGAGGTAATGCCCAAATTTTATTCATGATGATTGAGATTAAAGTCTTAAATTCTTTTGAAAGAAGTTCATATAAAAGATTTATTTAGATTATATGAACCGAGAAGGAGGATCTTTATATTTTAGATTATTTGAAATATATGGGATTTTTGAATATAAGGGATTTCCATGAATAAAGTGATTTTATGGAAATGGTTTGGAAGTCTGTTTTGGAGTGATTGTAGAAAAATGATTTGAAAGAAAAGGAATATGAAATTTATTTTCAAATAGTTTTGAATTATATAGCTTATTGGGAATTATTTACGAGTGGTGACTATATTAATAAACTAGAGTGATTTTAATTTAAGCTTATATTTAAACCTACCACACTCATTATTTCATATTTTTTAGCATGGTAACACTCGGATCTAGATTTCTAGCCTGAAACGGGGATTTGTTATTTGTTTATCAACCTCGGGTTAGACCAAGGTTGTCTACAGGTTTGATAATACTGTATGTGATTTGTGGGCTACGATATGGAGTTAGAGAAGATGACAATGGTGAGTATTTACTCTTCTTGTATTTTGTATTGGTCGATGTGATGTATTCATGTGATGAGAAGGTTGCCTGATCGTCGTAAGATCGACGATCTACCGTCCAATTGAATAACCATCAACGAACGGCCAAGGTAATTTCTCAGATTCCAAGACAAACGATGCATCGAATCGAAAAGCGAATCATAGAATTGAAATGCGCTCTTCGAGAGCTTTTCGACGATATAAAATTTGATATAGTTTGTGGAGTTTGAATTTTAGGCTTTGAATTTGATTTGGAACTGCATTTTGGGATTTAGGGTTCTGGGAATTTGTTTGCCATTGAGGAAGAGGAGGAACAGAATGAATTGCACGTATAGAAAAATGACAATGAGAAACAATTAGGGTTTATAACGAGGTATATATAGGTAGATCAAAAATAAAGATGAATGGTGTGACGACCCGGAATTTTTAAGCAATTTAAATCGGAATATTTAATCGATTTTAAATATTCAATAGTACAATTTTAACTTGAATAACGAATATCACAACTTATTTGATAAATAAATTATTAAACAATTGGGAGTTGGGTAAAATGTTGAATCTGGAATTTTAAACCAGTTAAAAATAATTTGAAGGCTTGTAAAATTTATATTGATAACACCGAAGATAATAGAAGTTGTAAAATTGAAATTAACAGTGGTTTGTTCAGTTTTAAAATTTTATTGTTTAAATTGAATTTAAAAATAGCATTCCGAGGCACAGCCTCGGAATTAGACGAAACCAGTTCCATTGGGTCCGTGATATTGAATTATTATCGGATTTCAAATTTCGTATTGATTGGAGTTAGTGTGTGAGTGTACGATATAATAACGCGCTGAAAATTTAATGGATAATAATTTAATGAAATTTACTTAGTCAAGCTTCCCTTGTACGCCACTTCTTTTAACTTAAAACCCTGTTTCACTTTCTCTTCTAAAAGAACAGGCAAGTTCAATTCCTTCTGAAAATCAAAATCGAGAAAAAAATATATATATAATAAATAGATAAATAAAAGAAGCTTCTGAGGGAAGCTGTAGGCTGTGTATAAAGAAGGAAAGAGCAACTATAAGGGCCGAAACCCCCCTTTTCTTCCTTTCAACCCCTAAACAACGCAGTTTTTTTTTAAAAAAAAAAATAATAAAAAAATTAATTAATGGCCGGCGCTTCGAAGACGAGAGAGTGAGGTCGCAAATTGCAACTCGCGTTTCGTTTCCACAAATCCCTAAGCATCTCAGTACGAGGAATCATCGTTCCTCTCCTCTGCTCGAGATTGATTCGAGGGGGGAGGTCGCATGGCTTCGTGGAAGACGCGCAAGCTTGACGCCGAGGGAAGCGGTGATAGGTGGGTTAGAGGCTGGTTCTTTGGAGGAAGGCAAGGGTTCTGGTGGTCTTCTGTAGCCGTGCGAACGCGAGGTTTGGGGGTGTCGGCGATGTGAAATCGAGTGAGAGAGAGATGTCGTTCTCTGGTGCAACGGCGAGGTGGAGCGTTGTAGGTTTGCAGTGATGGCCACGGTAGATCTGGGTTGTGCAACAGATGTCGTGTGGGGTCGTGGGTGGCTCCGTTAGCCTCGAAAGCTCGATGCTGCGCTCGAGTGTAGATGGATCGTTTAGGCGAGGCGATTATCAGTTTTTTTTTCAAGCTTGAGGTATTCTTTAATTTTGCAATTTAATTTTGAAATTTAATAAATTACTGTTGAGATTTAAATAATATACAGTAAGTATTAGGTAACTTGTTTTTAATTTTAATCTGAGATAAACACTCATAGATTAAGAAATATATATACATACTTTAATTTATTGGTTAATTAATTATGTATATGTATACAGCAAAATATGAAATAGTATATATACAGTTAAGTTTTTTTAAAAAAAAAAAAGAGAAAAAAAAAAGAATTTAAACAGTAGTGTATATATGTGTTTTTTTGAAAACTAATTTGTTAAACGAAAATTAGTTTAAATAAAATTGTTGTTAATAAAATTTAATTTATCAACTGGAAATTTATTTATTTGATTATTCAAATATTAATAAAATCATATAATGTGTATTCAAGGTCTGGATTCGTGAAGAAAACTACTGGTTTGGGTTGAATTGCAAAATAAACCAGCAAAGGTGAGTTAATCTCACTCTGTTTAAATTTAAATGATTAAATTTAAATAATTGATTGAATGGTTGAATTGATTGATGTGATATAGTATAGTATAATTTGCAATTGGCATGTTATGTGATGCTAACGTCTGTGGATGCAGGGAAAACAGGTTGGAGGGATCCAACTGGACCCCTCAACTTTTATTTAAATTATTTTATTTTCTCTGTTCTGATTATTTGATATTCTATAAGGAGTTATATGAAAATATTGAATGTTATGGCTTGGTTGCTATAATTGGGTATAATGAATTACCAAAAATATAAATTTGATTTTGGAAATAAAAATGAAAGAAGTGAAATTGCAAGTAAAAATAATTATAGAATAAATTCAAGAATAACTAAACAAAAAAAAAATGGCTTTAAAATTTAATAAATGAATCCTGAGAGTGGTAAGGAAAATTTGAATGAACAGAAAATTTATGAAGTTTAAAAATGCAGTATTTTGATTCAAGAAAACAAACGTTATTTAGAATTGAAGATTTGAATTATTGGAGGAGTAAAGAGGATATTGGAAATAGTAATAATAATAATAAAAACCATAACTATTGAATATGGAAATGAACTGATAAGTAAAAGAATTAATTCCAAATAAAATAAATTGGAAATCAATTTGGGAAAATTGATTTAAGTGATTGAGGTTGGAATTTTCTCTGGATGGCCAAGTACAGGTTTTAAAGGTAAATTTGCAAATATAAATTAAATGTTTTAAAATTGTTTTTTTTTTAAAAGAAGTAAGTTTTGTAAAATTTATTATTTCTAATATTTAAAGTAAGTATTTTCTTTAATCTATTCTAGCAGTAATTATGAAGAAGTAACTTAGTATTTTGGTGTTGAAAGTAGAAATCTAGTTTTACATTTATTAAGTAACTTTATTTTCAAATGTTTATATAGTATGTATTTAGTAAATTATCAAAGTAGTCTTAACTTAAGTGATTAAAGGTAAAGTCCAAAGTAAGTATTTTTGTTTTATCTATTATCGTAATAATTATATAAAGAATGACTTGGTATTTTGTTTAAAGCATTATTTTAAATTAAGTATTAAAGAAATATTTTCTAAATTAAATATTAACCATACTTTACAATTAAAGTGTTTTAAAATTTTTTGATAATCTAAAATCTTGTGCTTGGTGATTCTAGTGGAAATGAAATACTCAGAATTTATTCTGAGAAAAGGGAAGGTAGTTTGAAAACTGTTTTCAAAAGGATTTGAAAGTGAGAATATACCTTGTAAAGACATCATGAGATTAATAAATAATTTGGGAAATTATTTATTGGTTGATGGTTGTTTGTGAATAGAAATTGATAGTTAAATAACCGACTATCAATATTGGACAATGCGTTGATCGTTTCGAAGAGACCGGGATCGAGATTTATTTCTCGAAAACCACTTCGATCCGGTTTGTACGTTTCGTGTAAACGATTTTGAATTCGAAGATGGAGCAGTGAAGTGCAAGGGCTAGTCGCTACTAATCCTGAGGATATTTCCAAAATGGATGTAGTAGGAATAGTGCCTTCGGTTCCGTTCGAACCCGGGACGGACTTGTATGGATGAATGCTTGCGAAACATCGTCAGGTGGACGATGGGCATTCTAAGAGATATATTCTATAAAGGTAACGCTTAGCCTCAAGCCTCATCAAATGGGAATGACTGAAAATCAGGGGATATGCAGCAAGGCTTCGTGGGTAGCCCCCACTGGAGGGTGAGGTCATCCCTGTCTAGATGTCCCTTTATTTCGGCTTAGTGGGCGGTTGCTGATCCCAACCGCGGGGTGGTCTTGCTCGGAACTGTCCAGTAAGGGATGGTTCCGGTCTTGTGTTGCAGGGGAGTTAGGGTGGCTCCTCGGTACGCTGATCTAGACCAGGTACTGTGACAGGTGGTACCCCAGTGCCTAGCCATTAGTTGGAATCCATTTTCCCTACGCGCCCGTACGGTTTTGATTGTGCCCAACTATTGCTGAAACGTGAGATGCAAGCATTTCAGCTAGATTCTATTTACTTTCTATAGACACTATTATAATATCAGAGGATTTCTATAAAAATGTTTTAGCTATCGTAAGGTAAAAACCCGACATGTTTATTTGTGGCGTGGTCTTACGAGATGCTTTTGTTTTCAAAGGATTTTTGAAACTTTAATAATCAATTGGGTGTGATTTTCTCACGCTGGTATTCCAGACTGACTCGGGTATTATTTAACTGTAATGCTCGGGTCAGACCGAGTATTATAGGATACAGGATGATACTGTGGAGCTCAGGAGACGAGCTGGATGACGACACGTACTCTCGTACTTGTTCATATATTTATATTCCGCTGTATTGAGCTGCTATGTATCCATTTGTATGTTACTGATGTGATCTGTGATTGATGTACTCTGATGTTGTAATATATGTAAACAGGTATATTTGATTTTGAGTAAAGATGATTTAGTATCTATTATAATTTATTCCGCTGCGATGGTTAGATTCTGATGTTGATTTTTGTTTTTCCTCTTCTTCTACCTCTTCTTCTTAAACCCAAATGGTTCGTATTTCTGTGCAACTTGAGTTGATTGTTGTAGAATAGTGTTGACTCAAGTGGTACGGATTTGCGGGCTGTTACAGTTGGTATCAGAGCTTAGGTTGGTGATAACCTTGGCTCTGTTGGGAATTACTCATTCAAAATAGAGTCCGTAGTACTCTATAATGAATTTGAGTGTATAAATAAATATGAGCGCGTATTTGTTAGTGAATATAAATTGTTTTAATATTGTGTTGATTGGTTTATTGAGTGGCATATGAACCTTCGTCGGCACAGTCCGTACAACTGTATCGAAAGGGTTTCTAAACACTTGAATAGAACAGTCGACACGGTATTGTTTTAAATATGGGTAAATGAAATAATTTTACCCAAAAATATATTTTTGGATATAAAGAAAGTTTTTAGTAAACTATATAGCTATTATATGGTTGCTTGGATGTTAGAAACGATAATATTAAAAATATTATCATTGTTAAGTGAAAGTTTAACTAGAAATTGTAAATATAACCAAAGATTGAGGAAATAAATTCATTATAAAATGAAATTTATAAATATGAAATATAAATGTAAATTATAAATTGACATATAATCAAATGGAGATTTGTATAAGCATAAGCTATACAAAGGCATTATAGTTAAATTTGAATTAAAATAGAATTTGAAACTTTAAAACCCCGGAGATTTTGGAAATATTTTGAAGATAAATAGTAATATTATTGTTTTTGGGTTATTTCTGAGGGAAAATTGTTTCAAATAAATTTTGGAAAAGAGAGAGAGCATTGAATTCACTTCATTAACTGGAAAATAACTTCGGTGTGATGACTGCAGCATCATCGATGTTCATTTTCGAGTTTCTAAGTGACAGATTGCTGCCAAATTAATTTGTTTTGGAAACTTGTTGTTTTTGTAATTTCAAAGGAAATTTGTTAGAAATAAAAAAAAAAAAACCAAGATTGGTTTGAAATTTTTGAGAAGTGGGATTTTGAGATGTTGGAGATTTCAAAATGATTTGAAACCAAAAGCCGGGTGTTTAAAAATCTTGATGAGATAGTTGTAAGCTTACAAATGGAAATGATTTTTATACCAGGAAGGGAATATAAGATTTAGATGTTGGAATTTAAATTTAAAAAGAAAAGTTAAAAATGGAATAAACATGGATTGGAGAATAAAATTTAACTGGATTGAAGTAATTGAGTAGGTTGGAAATAATATCCAGTTATTTTCGAATTAGGTTGAGACTAAGTGAGATTTAATAAATCTGAGTTTAAATTAAATTGAATTGGAATAAAAATTCAATTGAGTTATCAAATGGAATTAAATTCTTACCTGAATAAATGGAAAATAAGTTGGACAAGGATTAAATTGAAATAAATAAACCAGAATAATTTATAAAAGAATTAACTGCATGAATAAAATATGCTTGGGTTATAAATAAGCATAAGGCTTGAGTTAAGAATAAAAGAATAATATATTCAAGCCTATGAGGAATGGAATGGTGTAAATAATAAGTTGTGACTTATAAAATTGAAAATGGAATACAAATCCAAATAAATATTTAGATGAATAGGGAAGTGAGAGGAAAATCCAAATTTGAATTGTAAAGTATATTGAACTAAGGAAAATAAATAAAAGTGATATTTGGAATGAAAAAAAAAGAAAAAAAAAATTCAAGTGTTGGATTATAAATAATGGGAGAACTAATTAGATAATAAATTAGTTAATAAAATTGAATTGTGAGTTTATGATGAAGTTTGGAAATAAACTCAAGTTATAAATTAAAGCTGATTCAAATTGTTGATGAAGGGAAAGTAATTAAGAATGGAGTTGAATTGTGAGTTAATAAATTGGATGGTAAATTAAAAGTGGATAATAGAATCAGAACTTGAGTTATTAGACTTGAAGTGTTAACAAAGTAAATATAATTTGAGATGTATAAAATAAAATGTAAATGGATTAAAATAGTAATGGTTTGAATGTGCAAATGAAATCCAATAAGTGGAAATAAATTGGATACGGCCTTGGAATTAATTAAGTTAAATTGAGTATAAAGGAGAACTTTGTTTGCAAAATGAGAATGAGCTTAAGTATAAATTTGAATAAATTGAAGGAAATTGACTTAAGCTAAATGAATGCAGGAGAGTTGAATTGAATTCAACTTAAACAAAGTTTAATAATATTGGATTGATTTTAAATCAAGTGAAAATAAATTTTTAACCGAAATAAAATTCGGTGAGTTATAAATAATGTCAATAGAATGAAGTTCTAGAATAAATGATTGTAAACCATTTAAATTATTAAGGAATTGAAATAATTTGAGACAATAAGGAAATAGAATGTTTCGAGTTTATTAGAAATGGTTCAAGTAAATGTGGATAAACTAATTATATTGAATGAATAAATGATGGAATAAATAAGTATCAAATGAAATATAGTTTAAATAAGTTGAGAAATGGTTATTGAATAAAATAGCCCGGATTGTTTTCGAGCTAAATAAAATAGATTGGAATAAACACATATGGAATGAAATGTAAATAAATGCTTATGAATGAATTAAAATAAAAGAGTAATTAAATTGGTAATGAAGATGAACCTAAGCTGTTAATAGTTTTGGATGAACTATTTTGGTTAATAAAATGAAATGCAAGTGAATGGATTCAAATCTGAAATGCTATGAAAATGAGAATATATGGATTGTGAATAAATTGAAAATGGAATAGAATTAAGTATAAATTGGGTTGAAATCAATTGAAATTGGATATAAACATAATACTTATTTATTCACATAGATCTTGTCAAAATGCATGGAATAAATTATCATTTGATGTAAATGGAAGTAATTAAAATTCTATGGATTGATAGAAGTAAAATAAATTGATTTTGAAAACAATTGAATTAAATATGAGCTCAGTTTGCTTAAAAATAAATTAAATGTAAGCTATTGAGTTGTAAACTATTCAAATTAATGAAGTTATATACGAATGGATTGAAAACATTCACATTGGATGAGAATGGTTTATAAATTAATTAAAACAGTTGAATTAGCATGGAAACTATATAAATTTCTTATGGAAAATGTTTGATATGAGTTTCTTTTAGAATTCATATGTTTTAACTATTCTAAATAAGTGAAACATAGTTAAACTGCATATATTTGGCACTTACATGTTTAAATTGAGTAAGTACAGGTACCTGGAAGCCGTATGGCTGGATTTGGGTTGAGCTATTTGCTAAAAATAATAAGGCGCTTGCTTAAAATGCTAAATAAGGTACGCCTACGCAATTAAA
Source organism: Allium cepa (assembly GCA_030765085.1). Classification (NCBI taxonomy): domain Eukaryota; kingdom Viridiplantae; phylum Streptophyta; class Magnoliopsida; order Asparagales; family Amaryllidaceae; genus Allium; species Allium cepa. Next base: position 84,443,035 of record CM060928.1, on the reverse strand, counting down.
ATAGGAAATATGAACTGTTTTTGGTTTTTCCGACCGTGTGGGTCGATGTATATATATTTATCTCTTTTGTCAAATTGCAAAAGCTCCTCCGTACAGGGGAAACTCTGCCAAAATTTTTCAGAAATTTTGGGAGTTAGAAAAAAAAAAATTTGAAAATTTTTAAGAAATTTTTGTTAAAAGACAAATCGAGTTTAAATTGGATACTTAAATGAAACTAATTAAAATTGTGACATGAATAAGTATAAATGAAAGATAAAATTTAATGTTCAAAGTTGAAAATAAATAAAAATTCATATGGAATGTGAAAACCAATTTGAAAAGCAATAGATATAAACTGAAGTCGTAAGATGAAAATGAATATAAGAAACATATAAAATGCTTATGTTAACTTTAGTAAGGAATGGTCAAATTCTTAATTGGAGATTGAATATTACAAAAGTATTCTAAGTTAATATTTGGATGAATATCGACATTCGGTAAGGAAGTCGATAAAATGTTTTGGAATATTGTGTTTGGATATTAGTACTAAGCAGGATATGCAGGTAATATAAAGTGAAAAGAGAATTGATTTTGATTTCAGAAGATAAATATGAATTGCCCGACAAAAGGTATGTATTTAAATTTGGTATGGAATTTGATTTGGATTTGAATTTGGGTTGAGCCACTTGGCTTTTTGTTTTCTTTTTGGATTTGGGAGGCCGTAGAGCCATTTTGTAGTAGTACCGAGCTAGCCGCGCAAAGGAAACGCTGGCAAAATTTTTCGGGAATTTAGGGAGTTAGAAAAAAATTTTGGAAAAATTTTGATAATTCAAAAATTAGTTTTAAACTGAAACTTGAATGGTTAAACAAATAGTATAATTTGATACTATGGGAGAATTGAAAAGTTAATAAGAAAAATGATGGGTCTTTTATAAAAAGATGGTAAGATGTTGAATTGTTAGAAACTGTTTGGTTGTGGAAAAGTAAACGGGTATTGGATCATTCTTCCTAATTAGTAATTTCGGGGACGAAATTCTTTTAAGGGGGGAGGAATGTGACGACCCGGAATTTTTAAGCAATTTAAATCGGAATATTTAATCGATTTTAAATATTCAATAGTACAATTTTAACTTGAATAACGAATATCACAACTTATTTGATAAATAAATTATTAAACAATTGGGAGTTGGGTAAAATGTTGAATCTGGAATTTTAAACCAGTTAAAAATAATTTGAAGGCTTGTAAAATTTATATTGATAACACCGAAGATAATAGAAGTTGTAAAATTGAAATTAACAGTGGTTTGTTCAGTTTTAAAATTTTATTGTTTAAATTGAATTTAAAAATAGCCTTCCGAGGCACAGCCTCGGAATTAGACGAAACCAGTTCCATTGGGTCCGTGATATTGAATTATTATCGGATTTCAAATTTCGTATTGATTGGAGTTAGTGTGTGAGTGTACGATATAATAACGCGCTGAAAATTTAATGGATAATAATTTAATGAAATTTACTTAGTCAAGCTTCCCTTGTACGCCACTTCTTTTAACTTAAAACCATGTTTCCCTTTCTCTTCTAAAAGAACAGGCAAGTTCAATTCCTTCTGAAAATCAAAATCGAGAATAAAAAATATATATAATAAATAGATAAATAAAAGAAGCTTCTGAGGGAAGCTGTAGGCTGTGTATAAAGAAGGAAAGAGCAACTATAAGGGCCGAAACCCCCCTTTTCTTCCTTTCAACCCCTAAACAACGCAGTTTTTTTTTAAAAAAAAAATAATAAAAAAATTAATTAATGGCCGGCGCTTCGAAGACGAGAGAGTGAGGTCGCAAATTGCAACTCGCGTTTCGTTTCCACAAATCCCTAAGCATCTCAGTACGAGGAATCATCGTTCCTCTCCTCTGCTCGAGATTGATTCGAGGGGGGAGGTCGCATGGCTTCGTGGAAGACGCGCAAGCTTGACGCCGAGGGAAGCGGTGATAGGTGGGTTAGAGGCTGGTTCTTTGGAGGAAGGCAAGGGTTCTGGTGGTCTTCTGTAGCCGTGCGAACGCGAGGTTTGGGGGTGTCGGCGATGTGAAATCGAGTGAGAGAGAGATGTCGTTCTCTGGTGCAACGGCGAGGTGGAGCGTTGTAGGTTTGCAGTGATGGCCACGGTAGATCTGGGTTGTGCAACAGATGTCGTGTGGGGTCGTGGGTGGCTCCGTTAGCCTCGAAAGCTCGATGCTGCGCTCGAGTGTAGATGGATCGTTTAGGCGAGGCGATTATCAGTTTTTTTTCAAGCTTGAGGTATTCTTTAATTTTGCAATTTAATTTTGAAATTTAATAAATTACTGTTGAGATTTAAATAATATACAGTAAGTATTAGGTAACTTGTTTTTAATTTTAATCTGAGATAAACACTCATAGATTAAGAAATATATATACATACTTTAATTTATTGGTTAATTAATTATGTATATGTATACAGCAAAATATGAAATAGTATATATACAGTTAAGTTTTTTTTAAAAAAAAAAGAGAAAAAAAAAGAATTTAAACAGTAGTGTATATATGTGTTTTTTTGAAAACTAATTTGTTAAACGAAAATTAGTTTAAATAAAATTGTTGTTAATAAAATTTAATTTATCAACTGGAAATTTATTTATTTGATTATTCAAATATTAATAAAATCATATAATGTGTATTCAAGGTCTGGATTCGTGAAGAAAACTACTGGTTTGGGTTGAATTGCAAAATAAACCAGCAAAGGTGAGTTAATCTCACTCTGTTTAAATTTAAATGATTAAATTTAAATAATTGATTGAATGGTTGAATTGATTGATGTGATATAGTATAGTATAATTTGCAATTGGCATGTTATGTGATGCTAACGTCTGTGGATGCAGGGAAAACAGGTTGGAGGGATCCAACTGGACCCCTCAACTTTTATTTAAATTATTTTATTTTCTCTGTTCTGATTATTTGATATTCTATAAGGAGTTATATGAAAATATTGAATGTTATGGCTTGGTTGCTATAATTGGGTATAATGAATTACCAAAAATATAAATTTGATTTTGGAAATAAAAATGAAAGAAGTGAAATTGCAAGTAAAAATAATTATAGAATAAATTCAAGAATAACTAAACAAAAAAAATGGCTTTAAAATTTAATAAATGAATCCTGAGAGTGGTAAGGAAAATTTGAATGAACAGAAAATTTATGAAGTTTAAAAATGCAGTATTTTGATTCAAGAAAACAAACGTTATTTAGAATTGAAGATTTGAATTATTGGAGGAGTAAAGAGGATATTGGAAATAGTAATAATAATAATAAAAACCATAACTATTGAATATGGAAATGAACTGATAAGTAAAAGAATTAATTCCAAATAAAATAAATTGAAAATCAATTTGGGAAAATTGATTTAAGTGATTAAGGTTGGAATTTTCTCTGGATGGCCAAGTACAGGTTTTAAAGGTAAATTTGCAAATATAAATTAAATGTTTTAAAATTTTTTTTTTTTTTTTAAAAGAAGTAAGTTTTGTAAAATTTATTATTTCTAATATTTAAAGTAAGTATTTTCTTTAATCTATTCTAGCAGTAATTATGAAGAAGTAACTTAGTATTTTGGTGTTGAAAGTAGAAATCTAGTTTTACATTTATTAAGTAACTTTATTTTCAAATGTTTATATAGTATGTATTTAGTAAATTATCAAAGTAGTCTTAACTTAAGTGATTAAAGGTAAAGTCCAAAGTAAGTATTTTTGTTTTATCTATTATCGTAATAATTATATAAAGAATGACTTGGTATTTTGTTTAAAGCATTATTTTAAATTAAGTATTAAAGAAATATTTTCTAAATTAAATATTAACCATACTTTACAATTAAAGTGTTTTAAAATTTTTTGATAATCTAAAATCTTGTGCTTGGTGATTCTAGTGGAAATGAAATACTCAGAATTTATTCTGAGAAAAGGGAAGGTAGTTTGAAAACTGTTTTCAAAAGGATTTGAAAGTGAGAATATACCTTGTAAAGACATCATGAGATTAATAAATAATTTGGGAAATTATTTATTGGTTGATGGTTGTTTGTGAATAGAAATTGATAGTTAAATAACCGACTATCAATATTGGACAATGCGTTGATCGTTTCGAAGAGACCGGGATCGAGATTTATTTCTCGAAAACCACTTCGATCCGGTTTGTACGTTTCGTGTAAACGATTTTGAATTCGAAGATGGAGCAGTGAAGTGCAAGGGCTAGTCGCTACTAATCCTGAGGATATTTCCAAAATGGATGTAGTAGGAATAGTGCCTTCGGTTCCGTTCGAACCCGGGACGGACTTGTATGGATGAATGCTTGCGAAACATCGTCAGGTGGACGATGGGCATTCTAAGAGATATATTCTATAAAGGTAACGCTTAGCCTCAAGCCTCATCAAATGGGAATGGCTGAAAATCAGGGGATATGCAGCAAGGCTTCGTGGGTAGCCCCCACTGGAGGGTGAGGTCATCCCTGTCTAGATGTCCCTTTATTTCGGCTTAGTGGGCGGTTGCTGATCCCAACCGCGGGGTGGTCTTGCCCGGAACTGTCCAGTAAGGGATGGTTCCGGTCTTGTGTTGCAGGGGAGTTAGGGTGGCTCCTCGGTACGCTGATCTAGACCAGGTACTGTGACAGGTGGTACCCCAGTGCCTAGCCATTAGTTGGAATCCATTTTCCCTACGTGCCCGTACGGTTTTGATTGTGCCCAACTATTGCTGAAACGTGAGATGCAAGCATTTCAGCTAGATTCTATTTACTTTCTATAGACACTATTATAATATCAGAGGATTTCTATAAAAATGTTTTAGCTATCGTAAGGTAAAAACCCGACATGTTTATTTGTGGCGTGGTCTTACGAGATGCTTTTGTTTTCAAAGGATTTTTGAAACTTTAATAATCAATTGGGTGTGATTTTCTCACGCTGGTATTCCAGACTGACTCGGGTATTATTTAACTGTAATGCTCGGGTCAGACCGAGTATTATAGGATACAGGATGATACTGTGGAGCTCAGGAGACGAGCTGGATGACGACACGTACTCTCGTACTTGTTCATATATTTATATTCCGCTGTATTGAGCTGCTATGTATCCATTTGTATGTTACTGATGTGATCTGTGATTGATGTACTCTGATGTTGTAATATATGTAAACAGGTATATTTGATTTTGAGTAAAGATGATTTAGTATCTATTATAATTTATTCCGCTGCGATGGTTAGATTCTGATGTTGATTTTTGTTTTTCCTCTTCTTCTACCTCTTCTTCTTAAACCCAAATGGTTCGTATTTCTGTGCAACTTGAGTTGATTGTTGTAGAATAGTGTTGACTCAAGTGGTACGGATTTGCAGGCTGTTACAAATGGACACGATTGATATACGCGTTGAACGATAAAATGGCCCGAAAAGCCCGTTCTGACTCCAAAACGAAATTGGATCAACCCATATATCAAAATAAATGTTTTTGAATATTTTTAAACGCAATGGAATATGTTTCAATTCCAAATTCTATCGTATGAAGAAGTTATGCAAAAATCAAGTTATTTCAAATTGATTTCAATTGTTTTCAATTAATTTGATTACAAAGCATTTCGAGTCCATACAATCAAATGATACGTCCAATCGCTACGAAACCTGAAATCATACAATAACTCACTGTTACGGATCCGATGAAACTAGTTTCGTCGTAATCCGAGTCAATGGCCAAAATGGCTACTTTTACATTAATTAAGTAAATTAATAATTAATTAATTAAATACAATTTTCAATTTCAATTCGATAATTGACAAATTTCATCATTTTTGATTTCTCAATCATTTACAATGATTTAAACAAATTTAAATGTCAATTTAGAGTTGATTAATTTATCAATTTCAGTATTAACCTCAGTTTCATATAATTCAAAATTATAAATTTAATTTCCAATAATTCTATTTTATTTACTTTTCATTCTATTATTCAATTCATTATTATCAAACGGATGAAATTAACATTTGATTCAAAATCTATTACATTAATATTCTCGCATTCCATCTTCATTCAATTAACATAATATTTAGATATTTAATTTCATTTATTTGCAATTAAATCCAATTATTATAGTTCAAATCCCACTAAATTGATAAGTCTTCATTTCCACTCCTTTGAATTCAACAAATTGTCATATTATAAATAGAATTAATATTATTTTCAATTCTTTCCTTAATTTATACTAATATAACATTGAGTTGAGTTTCATTGCAAATGATTATAAATTTTGATTTAATGGACTAAACAAATGATTACTTTATTATAATTGTTGCCACTAACTCTTATTCATATTTATATAAGTTATCATTTCCAAACAATTAATTACAGAACGTTGATTTTATTCAATTACTATTCATTATTATTAATTCATTGATTAATTCAATATTTACATTTGTTTTTCTTATATTAAATTTATTACCAAATATTACTATTTACAATCAATTATAATAACCCTGCAATTGTTTCAATTAATTGGGATTGCATTGAATTAATTATTTATTAGCTTACATTGACATTCTTACATTTCATTCCCGTTATTTTCATTAACAAATTCAAATTTTTATTTATTCTAGATTTAATTACCAAAATCTTATTAAATTACCAATTTTTAACTATCAAAATTTGCGGATCGTTACAACAAATGATAAGAAGATCCGTCCACTTAAATATTTAAGGGGTGATCCTCGCTCTTATGTTTTGTCTGATTATTTCCAAAAGAACTAGTATTGAGCATTCTAGAAATCGAGGTTTGGTTTTGTGGAGCAATTGCAAGCGGAGGAGTGTGCTCGTAAGAGTTGAATCGATCCCGTAACCACTCTGAAAACCATACACAGTTCTATGAAGGAGATTCATGATATAATGGAATGTTGGAATCCATGTGTGATTCCAAGACCTATTGGGGAATGTGAATCCAGGTATGATTCCAAGATCTAATTGAGGTGTGGAAACCTATGTATGATTCCGTGACCCGTTAGGGTATTTGAATCAATGTGGGATTCAATGATCTATTTGGTGCTGGTGTGTAAGCTAGAATGCTGAACATTGCCTCATCAGCGGAAATGACTAGAACCAGAGGTAGAAGGCATGGTTAGTAGGGTTGGCAAACCCACTAGGTGTAGTCGGCTCCTTCTAGATGTAACTTATAATTGGTACACGTGCATGGGGCGATGTACTCGATCTTAACGAGACGAGCTATGTTTTTCCTAGAGTACATCACTAGGGATGTATGCTGCTTTGGAAGAATATCTCTGATCCTTATGCAAGAGGACCATTTCTCGAAGTACTGAGGGAACCTTTATGGAAATCCTACGCAAAATGTGCCTTATCGATTTTCGATTATATACCTAGTATTGTTGTGATGTACACTCACGAGCATCACAACTACTTAATTATTATTATTTTCGCCTTTAGATGTTATTATGATATAAATGGATTTTTATAGAAACGGTTTTGGTTATCGTAAGGGCAAAACTCATCCATGTTTATGCGTATTGTGGTCTTACGAGATACGTTCGTTTTTCAAAGATTTTTATACAAGTGAAAATCCAAATTTTGCGTTTTCTCACACTGGTTTTGCAGACCGACTCAGATGTTATTTTATTATAATGCTCGGGTTAGACCAAGAATATTACAGATTAGTTTTAATGCTTAGATCTTTAGGAGACGAGTTGAAGGCCCAGAGATGTACTCATGTAGATGGTTATTTTCTCCTGTACTCATTGTTGTGTTTATCGACAATGGTGAGGACGTGTAAAATAGGTTAGTATAATCTGATTGATGTCTGTGTATATATATTCGGTTTTGTTTTAATGTAAAGATTTACGTTATATTATCCGCTGTGAAATTCTGTATTGTTTAGATTTCTTCTTATCTTCTTCCTTCTTTCTTTTCCCTAATAATCAGGTCTTTTGACATCCGATTGCTTGGCATGTGATACAGTGGATGCATTAGTGTTGATTTTCGAGGGTCAAAATCTAGTTCGTTACACAAATAATTCCATTATTGCTCCTGTTATGCAGATTTTTTTATGAACCCTCACCATTTTATGATTTTCTTTTCCATCGTGCATATCCAAATTTAGTTTTTGGTGGATTATTTATTGTTTTCTTTTAAGTTTTTGATAGGGTGTTGCCGAATTTTCTTTAAAAGAAGGTAATATAGCAAATTGCTTGATTTGTTTACGCTTATCATGTCCCTTTCATAACGATTTAATGTTAGAACGGAGTCCTCCTCAAGTTATCTCCCCTTATCTAAAATTTTGGTCCCTTTGACAACCCTATTAATAATCATTTTATATAACACTGACACCATGATTTTTTTTATTGAAAAGTATATAAGCTTATTATTTTCATAATTTTTAGTGGAAATTGAAGATCACTCATGGAAGAGAATGTAAAATGTTCTTACCAAACCTCTGTAATCATAAATAGAATAATAATTGGTTTGCTCGTGAAATGACATGGTACTGCAAAATTTATCGATATCTCTATTAAATTAATGGTAACAAAATATAAATACCAATAAAAATAGTAAATTTTCTCGTATTCCTATGTTATCAACCTTAATAAATTTATTTTTATAAACAAAACATATTTTAGGATAATACTTAACTCATTTCATGATTTAAAAAATTAATTATCTTCCAATTTTCTTGAATTGTATTTTCTTTTAACAAAAATTTCGATGTATTTATTAGACATAACTTTTAAATTAATCCAAAATTTAATAGCACTTTGAAACATATGCCAATATAAGAAAACTATATCGATACAAAATGGTATTGCTAAGATATATATAAGTAATGAGGTTAAAAGGAGCACATGGAACAAAAATTTTTGGGAACATGATTTAATCTTGTTGAAAGCTATAACATCGTAAATGAAGTAATATGTGGAATACTTGATTTTTTACACATGATGATGCAATGATGGTGAATTACCCATGGTTTACTATCAATATTGAACGAGTGTTACAGCACACGCTTCGCGCGTGATGATGACACGCGTTTCATGTGTGAATTGTTTTTTTGCAAATTCAATATGTTTAGCACATTCAGGAGAAAATGATTTATAGAAATATTTAACCATATTTTTGCATTGAAATCATTTGTTGTTGGTTTAAATTTTATTTATAAGTTGCAACAAGTAATTTTTTTTAAGTTTGAATTTTTATTTATACTATTAATTAATAATTTATTCGTTGGATCCGAATTTAAATGATATTAGGATTGGATAGTATTCGTATATGGATGTTTTGAATTTGTAAAAGAATCTTATTTGTTGGATCGCATTTTTAGAAGATATTGTGATTTAATAATATTTTTAGACGTGCATTTTAAATTTGTAAAGGAAATTTATTTATTAGATCCAATTTTCAAGTCATATTAAAATTTGGTATTAGGGGAATTTTTGGTCATTCACGCTGACACGAAGAAAGTGTGACACCAAAGGTATTATAACTCTAACATTTTATGGCACATGCGATGCTGGTGTGTACAAAAAATTCTTTTAAAATTACAAAATTATAAAATTAAAAATTTCTATGTGGTTTTGATAAAAATAAATTGAAAAAAAATAAAGAAAAAAAATGCAATTTTTCGTTGTAATAGAGCTTCAAAATTGTAACTTTATTTACAATCTAAAATTTACATTTGAAAATAAATGTTAATTTTCATTTTTTATGGGATTTGAATTCCCGATCTCTTATTTGCATATAAAGGTATTTTTGAAAGTTTACGGTCGGACCAAAAGATTGTATTTCTCTTTAACTAATAATGAAGATTTGTTAAAGTGTAAATATGCATCTAAATATATTTTGGGCTCACTTAACAGTAAATTTAGCATTATTTATGAACAATAATTAATTTATTGATACACCCGAGTATCAGTAATAATAACAATATGAATTTATGCAGCATCATATTATTGTAGAATGATAAGATTAGTGGATAAAGAGATTTATTTCTGTTTTGAATGATTCTTGTGAAAAATATGCTAAATCTAAAACATACATATTTTATGTCTAAAGTGTTGGAACTAACAACCATTATTCAACAATATTTATTTTAATGTGAAGAATATCATTATATTTCTTTTACAGTCAAAGCAAATTCAATATAATAAGAAGCATATAATTGTATTTAATGCTTTTGAGCTTTCTGGTTCCATTTCTAATTCCATATAATATTATCGCTGTATTTTGGTAATGTTGGATTTTACCAGACTTGACTGCAATTTGTGAAAGCAGAAGCAGAGGCTGGAAATTTTCAAAACAATCAACGATATAGATTAGTTAAAAGAAATAAAGTCAAACAGATTTAATAACTTTAATAATATGAATAATCCAAAAAACTATGATTTTAAAAAATTATTTTTAGCTATTAACAATGGATATCATTGGAAAACATATTAAATTTGAGATTTAATAGTGAAATCGATTCTTAAATCCAACTAATGTAGAAAAAGTTATCACATTTCAAAGTTTGAAATAGAAATAAATTAAAAACGTGACTGTTCATTGTCCAAATTATGAAGGAGGCTTGTGTGCTCTTGAAATTTAACTCAATAATAATATTATAGTGTGTGTGTGTTTGTGTGTGTGTGTATGAGATAATGCATTAGATTTTTAGATACGATATAAAATTCATCATTTTTATTCACTTCGATTCTGTTAGTTGAGAAATTTCAATTTGTGTTTTTAGTACTGCATTATTCAAGTCTAAAACTCATGTACATTGCCTTACGCCGAGACAAGATACGTATTATTTTAGATCTATTCTGGTTGAAACATATTCGGTTGACTCAAAGTAGTGTATACGAGAGATCATTTTTTCTGTGCCCATTGATCTGAGTTATCAAAGGGAAAACTCCCTCTTATATTTCGGTCGCTGAAGCTGAGGCATCACAATATATGTATGTATGTGTGTGTGTGTATATGTGTGTGTGTATATGTATGTATATATATATGTATGTGTGTGTGTATATGTGTTGGTGCACACCATATTCAACCATATAATATGCGATAGAATATCGATATACTAGATTTGTAATATAATCTAACAACCCACAATATAATGGAATAATTGATTATAATATTAAATGAGTTAATAAATAAGATGAATGCCTTTCACCAAAGCATAACGTTTACATGTTGAAACGTTGAAATGAACTCCTTGAATCTTATCAGGATCCAGAAGATCCTAGCTTCGAATTTTTGACCGCTGACTACCGTATAGTTTTAATTTTATTTAATTAAGCATGAAAATTTTGGAGAACAAGGATCTATAATTTTCGACCATTAAGGGGTTAATAGAGGCTCTTAAAGACTTAAACATTATTTTTGAAACGAACTCATTCTCTAACCTTTTAACGCATTAAATCACACCCCAATGCCGTCATACAGCTGGTCATACCATGATCAAATCATGGCCAATAATGTCATGCCTTATATAGACTTCAAACCCACTTCAAGCCCGAACAAAATTAGTTGCATTTAAATCCGATATAAATGTGTATCGTATATCGATTAGCATATTTGTAACTATTACAAGCATATTTTTTTTAATATTATTCAACATATCAAACAAAAGCCGTGTAATTAATATTTCATAAAAATTAATTAATTCGTTTAATATATAATAATCATAAATTAATTAAATCATGTGGTCGAAGGAGTATTCAACGTTTCGGTTGTATGACTCTTAAGTGTAAATTTGGTCAACGATTAATATCGAACAATTCGAATATTAATGTTCACACGTCATTTAGCAAGTGGTGTGACATTTTAACAAATTTATCACTTACTTAGTTTCGGTAAAATCCAATTTTACTTTGTTAAAGCGTTTCCCGTTAGTGATAATTATTTACACCAATTCCCTTCGTCAAAACTATATCACTTTGAAATCGTGTAATTTGGCAATTTTCAAAATTCCAATATCATTCATATTCAACTCTATAGTCTAAACATAAAGTCCTTGGTTCAATGATAACAATTATTATTAATTGAACTATTTCGACCAGAGATTTTGACTTTGAGTTGACTTCAGTTAACCGTAATACTAAACCCATATAACCGAAGAGACGAATCCTCTCTTGAATAGTATTTCACTTCCAATACTTCCATTTGACCCAACTATAGTCACTTTATGGACGTTGTGCCATGATTTGACCATAATGAAAGAGGAGCTTTCATATTGAAACTCAATAGTATTCTCAAGTCGAGAGAATAGTGTAAATTTATCACATCGATATTTTCTAGTTGACCTTAGTTATATTAACTAACAGAAAACTATTGAGTGATTCGTTCCGTATTTACCAAATAACTATCAGTATATAACCCCTTGGTACCCCTAGCATTCATGAGTAATACGCCGTCCAAAATTTGGAGAGAGTTATGTACTTTAGACCCAATAGACGCATCGATATCTAGTCTCGATATATCTTGACTAGGAATATTTAAAATGACATACTTATTATAAATTGTGATACAATACTCATGATTACAGTTATTTGTAATTATTATCACAAGCACACCATTTATGGATTTTTTGTTAAATATATTTTGGAAACATTTAATTATTTATAATATATTATAACAAATATAAAACAGAATGAAAACACCTTTATTACAAACGAGATTTAATTACAGAGTTAACTAATCTACAATAAATTACAAAATCTCCCCTAGGGCATAACCCTAACTCTATCACATTATATAACCCCATGATTACAATGTTTAGATAAATAAATAATTATAACATCAACTTCAAGAGCGATATATGATAATGCCCTTTGAGTGATTAAAGTCATAATAAAACGCATCTTTACATATAAGCATACGAAGTTATACTACATAATAGAATTAAAACATATCTAGTATCACTGTAACGACCCGTAAAATTTAACGGTTTTAATAACGTAATTAACTGATTTTTGGTGAAATTTTAAATAATTGAATTTGAAAATGAAAATTTAATATTTGAAATACGTCTATATAAACATAGCAAATGGTAAATTCTCATCAGAAAATATGAAAATAAATTTTGTTGTGTAATTTCATTTTCAATTTAAATCGGTTAAATTTGATATAAATAATATATTACTAAAATCCGAATTTTTTTATATATTAAAAATGTAAATCATCTTCTGAGTGAGACTTCATATTTCGTTTCGCCAAATTTGGACTGCTTTTGCTTCATTTATCTTATTTTCGGTGTTTTAGCAGCATTTTCGGTACCGAATATCAACGTTTGATAGGATGGTCGCATCGCCAGTATCTGTGTATCATATTGTTTGTCTCGTTGTGCTGATCTTCGCAACATATTTATTCATGTGTTTTGGTCCTCCGGTACACACAAAATCGCCTAAATGATTAGTCATATCGGCGTAGTATTTAGGCTTTTGGGTTTCTTGTCCTTTCACTATCTACCATATAATTCCAATAGACACTTTCTTTTATCAATTTTAAATTCAATAGCAGGCTTTTGCTATTCTCAATCTTGGATATATACTAACATTCGACCGTTCGTTATCTCCACTTTCTCCCTTCTCTATTTCTTGCTTTTCTGCAATAAAATAACAGATAATCCAATATACGTTCATAATATACAAATGTTTGCCTAATCTACTTCTTCTTTCGTTTGAATTGCTCCTTCTTTCTTTCTATTTTCAGACCATCCCCTTGTCAAGCCCGCTCGCCATTAAAATGCACGGCCCAAACTGAAATTCTCGCCTACCTCTCCTATCTCGGCATCTCATAACCACCGCACGCCATGTCCCCTTGCCCGAACCCACTCCACAGCCCCTCCTCCGCCTGAGCAATGACCACGTGGACCCTTCATCGCTTCGCCCACTGGCCCGCAACACCAAGCTTCCACTCGACTAGCCTCGAACTAGCTGCCACCCATCTGCTCTCCACCTTTCCTACCTCACCCAGAAAATCCTCCCATCTTCCTCCCTCCATTCATCACGCGCTGTGGCAGCTGACCGCATCCCCATGCCTTCGCCTTCCACCACTACATTGAACTGTTAATTATGTAATTGCAGTATATGAGATGCCATTATCTCTAACCGTTCACCTATGACATATGACACCATAGCCTGTCATTTATATTATGATTTAATTTGTTATTGATGACATATGTCTGTTATTGATATGTTATATTATTATCATACTTGTTCTCACTCTGCAAGTTCCCTGTTAGTTTAGAATTCCCTATGGGTTGAAATAATACATACCGAACGATCTTGTAGAATAGGGAAAAATTGTTATGGGTTGAAATAATAAACCCAAGCGATTTTCATTGATTGTGGATTTTTGGGATTGCAGGTTGAAATGATATATACCCATAAATATTTAAATTGCAGAGTGAAATGATAATTATTCGTATCACTTGACCATAGGATAAATAATTATATACGGACACCATTTGTCTGCATTTTGAAAAATGATATCCAAAATTTGAAAGGAAATATATGATTTTAATAAATACTGATTTTAAAAAATATAATATATATAGGCTATTTTTATATATGTATAAAATCTAGATTTTTAAATAATATGTTTTGGAAATTTTAATTTATAAGCTAGTCTTGAAAATATAATTTTTAAGATTTTTATTATAATTTTAGAAATATATAAAAATAGATTTGATACAAAATACATTTAATAATAAGATTTAATTTAATAATTTTTTTAACTAATTTGGTTTATAATGTATTGAAATATTTATTTGAATTTATATTAATATTTAAAATAGATTTTTTATATAACTTTAATAATGAATGTTGGAAAGATAAAATAATGTTGACTTGGAATTTAAATTGGTTAATAATTGAATTTAAATAAGAATTTATTTGAAGATAGTTATTTTGAGATTTGAAAGGTATGATTTATAACTTGATTTGATAAAAGAGTGATTAAGTGAATATTTTCAAATTTGAATAAAATTAAAGTTAAATATTGAAAAATAAATGAAACCTATATTTATATGTTTGAATATTTAAATTTTGAATCTTATTGGAATTGAAGTGATAGTTCAAACCTGGATTTGAAATCGAGGTAAATTGAAATGGTTTACTTAGAATTCAGATTGAATCTTTGACCTTTAAATATAAATGGTTAAATTGGAATTGATTTAAATTGAATTTTGGAATTTAAGCTGATTTGAATCGATTTGTAACATTGAAGGAAACTGTTTTTACTATATAAAGTATTTTAATATATAAAAACTATTTTTAGTATATCAATTATTTTAATATATAAACTATTTTAATTTATAACTATTTTAATATATATATAATATTTTCAATATCTAAACTGTTTAAGTCGAAAGTGTTGTGATTTCCAAAGTGCTATGATTTCAAAAGTGTTATGATTTCGAAAGGGCTATAATTTTGAAAGTGTTGCGATTCTGGAAATGAATATATTATTTAAAGTGAATAATGATCTCGAAATTAGTATGGTTTTGAAATAAATATGATATTTTGAGATGAAGTATGAACTATTTCAAATGAAATGACCACGGTGTGAAATAAGCTGTTGGTTGTTAAAGAGACTGGGATCAGATATTGTCATACTCTCTGCCAATACTGAAAACCACTTAACAATTGTGTACGTGATGGAGATTCTAGAATAAAGTACGATGGTTTGGCGACGGTTCTATATGGTTTTTACTAGCCATGACTCCCGTGAGTCAGCTTGATGTGGCTAAAACAGGAGCTATACCGGGCCAAGTGGGGTCATTCCCCCTATCGGGCACATTTCATCGATACCATTCTATTGCTGTTGTGATTTGATTGGGTGCACCTTTGGTTTGGGAGTGTGTCACGAGGTGGACGGTAGTAGCTGCTATGCGTTACCACTAGTCCGGGAGTGCAAATGGTATATCTACCCTAGCATGGCCTCGAGTGTCTTGTCACATGCTCTATCGCGCCTTCTACTAGTTTTTTTTTGTGTCGTACCTATGGAGTGTTCCATGATAGCCCATCCACGGGTAGAGTTTACAGTATCTTTATAGACTACGACATTATATAAAATGTTTAAGGGGGATATGGTTAACGCCTTAACGTTATTTTAATACCTTTACTTTACTATAGACATATTATAATAGCGTATATTACTACATAGTAGATAGTTTCATGGATTCTTAAAGGATGGGTATCCTAAACATCTTTAAGTTACTTATATTTCAGTTGACATTTCACTTGAGTTGAATTTACTGATATAAGAATGTTAATCCTGACTCGAGTGTTTCATATTTTGCTTTATGCTCGGGTCAGACCGAATGTCACAGCATTTGAGATTCACCTTTGGAGTTTGGAGCTTCGCTTGGAGATCCATCTGTATCTATTCAGCTTTCAGTTATTCCAATTGTTATGTTCTGACTCGTCATTGCTTATGTATTTGAGACTTCTATATATCTTGATTTCTGTTGTACTTTATTTTCAAACTCTGTTGTTTTCATAGTAGCTTCATGAACTACATTTCTCATTTCTGCTGCTTATTGTTATATTACTCTATGTCTGTGATTCTGTGATTGATTTATTTACTGTATATGCTGACTTTTGCCAAATATAAAATTAACAATCTGTTGTTCTGAACAATTCAAGTGACATGTGCGGATGCGAATGATTCGAAATAGCAGGTCGTTACAATTAGCGTGCCTTCTACACATCTCCAAGGGGTCTATATTTCTAAACCATAAAACCCTACTCTCAACCTACTCAAATGAGTATATGAGAGTTTAGGAAAAAAATCAAAAATTTTGGGCTAGATCTAAAGTCGGGTATGAATAATATTAGTCCATCCCAATCAAAATAGATATTTAGTAAGAGCATTCAGCTAAATGGAACGGGTTTTCCCTCCACCGGTATCTTGCAATCCAAATGTCAAATATACAATATTTGGATGGGATGAGACATTGTCGCACTATGCTCTTCTTATCCACCTGCAAACCACAATGGTTAAATTGTAACACCCTAACTCTATACCCATACTACCAAAGAGTATTACTAGGTAATACTGTTTGATAATACGGAGGATAATGTGATATTAAGCTGTCATACATGAATATTCCCTTATGAAAACATTGGTACAAATTTCAAGCTCATATACTACTGACCTATACGTACACGGTATAGGCATAAAGTAATAGACACATGTGTTTTCGGGATAGAACAATACATATATGTAAAACATAAAATAGAGAATGCATAGTCAACAATGCAGTGGTAATATACAATAGATGAAATATATAAGTTCATGTGGGTTCACAAAGAGTCAAATGCCCAAATTTATTCAAATATACAAACTATGTCCAATATATACATCCCATCAACATAAATACATAAAGGCTACATCAATAATTAGAATACTACTCTACAATTATAGTAGCCTCCAACAGTACCCGACAACTACAAGCTGACCACATCATCCCTAAACTTGAAATGTCTCGGATTAACCCGAGTATTATACAATTAGGGGTTAAACTATGTCTAAAATGTAGATTTTAATATATTATAATAAATGACGTGGTATGATAATATGCATCACAAGTGCCAAATAAATATCTCAAAAATATCAACATATATCATAGACTATGCCCATGTATCATCACCTATATAAATAAACAATTCTATCATCACATCATAAATCTCATAATCAAAATGAATGATACATCTATACGTCCATACATAGCAACACCGATCCAATAACTCCAATATAAAAGTATTATCAAATACATCATGGCATACACTTAGCAATGCCTAGATTATCTCTTAGCTAATCATAAATGACATAAACATCGATATGAAAGTGCACAGACAAATATCCTCGATACTTGGGGTCTGTCATATTCAACACATATGAAAGTACACAAATAAATATCCAAACCAAACAAAGATAAAACACAAACATGGCATACACTCGATAGCCAAGGTTATCTCTTAGACACCTATATGAAAGGGACGTATCTGGTCTAACTTCTTATTCTCAACAACCATAGCTATCCTCGATAGCCGTGTAATAGATGTGCATAGGGTCACACTACTTTATGGACACATGATCTCATGAATAATCCAAGTAATTCATAATCGCATAATTGAACATTTAGACTATCAGCTACATAGTTAATCATCTTGGCTCTCAGCTATAAGAATAATCATATAGGCACTCGGCCCTTCAATAATCCAATCAACTCTCGATCACTTAAATAATCCTCTGGACTCTCAGTCCTACAGTAATAGTGTAGGCTCTCAAACTCATAAATAACTATTTTGGAATTAGTCATAAGATGATTAGGTCGGCTCTCAACTGTATATTCAAATACCTCATAAAGGTGAATAAGTATGTGTCAAAAACACCTCATCAATAACTAGACGGGAGACTGAAAACTTTAATCTTACTCCAGGAGCCTTCCTCACACACTCTCAATGTTGGTCCTATAATTCTTTGTTACCTCAATAACCATCGTGACCCGATATCCATCAGATGCACATCTACGCTATGCGATGGTCATAGGCCTACAACTGCTTCAAATGGTAACAGACCGCTGGCCTATGTGACATGGGGGCAATGGTTCTTATCCATACATGAAAAAGTATGTCATGGATTAGGGGCACGACATTGTAATCATGCCGCTATAATGGATACTAGTCTAATTCGGTTTACTCCTCACCAAAAAGTAGAGGTGTACTTAATAAATAGACACACTTATAGCTCTCAGCCTACTCACTCTCATTTCGCAACACCATACATACATACGTACGTACATACATACATACATACATACATACATACATATATATATATATATATATATATATATATATATATATATAAACACAACCTCCATATAACTTAAACTTGTAGGAGTGAAGTTTACTTACAAAAGTAATCAAGCAAATATCAGCTTGAGCGTCCCATACCAACTGGTCCTTTACTCAATGCTCGTTTACTCAATGGTTGTAAACTACACTCGCTCTATATAACAATATTTTATGCAACAAGTCCAAAGAATAACTGGATGGATATTACCGAACGTTCCATACCAGACGATATTATAACTTTGCTTATTCAATATTCTAATCACATAGAAAATATAGTCAACAATGAATATCATTAATTTATAAAAGAGATTTTATTTATAAAAATATATTAAAACTTCTAAAAGCCCTCATATTCTAGAAAAGTTAAAATACCTTTTTTTCGTTCGTTATAATCCAAAAATAAGGATACCAATCCTTTTAATACATTTCTAAATCTCTATTCCATATTTAAAAGCATAGAAAACTCCTTTATAATCAACTACGATTTATAAAAATCGTACCATAATTTTCTATAATTGAATATAATTTTTTTAAATGAATTTATAAGCCCCAAATCGATTCCTATTTATTTTAGACCATAAAATGTATTTTAAAATCTCTTATTTATAAAATCATTGAAAACTCTTATAAAATCAATTAACAACACTTATAAATCATTCTAAAATTATAAAGAATTAAATAGGATTTTTAAATAATTATTCTAGCTATTTTTCAAACATCGTTAATTAGATAATTAACATTTAATTAAAATAAAAGTTTTTCATAAAATAATCTTATATTTGGAATGTTAGGAAATCAAATCTATGGTTTTGATGACAATAACTATACAATGGAAATCAAATATGCATATATATCTCTATTTACTGGTAATTGTTAAAGTAACATCACTAAAGAGACAAGAACAAGGCTCGAAGAACATTACAAGAGACGACAACTTGACAGGATCAATAGAGCAATGACACAGATGCACATAAATAACATGCACAAGGTTTAGACGTCCGAAGACACTAGCCAGACATCTGAAGAAATCCTCCGGAATTGAAAACAGATAGGATTAGACATCTAGTTACTATATTCAGTCGTTTGAAAGGCTACTGTATACAAAAAAATGTAGATCCAGACATTTGAAACATATACCTGACATCTGGAACTGAACTCCGATTTTGAAATTCAAATAACAACCGCCGCACTTGAAAGGCATCTTCGCTTCTCTTCGCTGCAACTCTTCGTCACCATCAGAAGCGACCATTGAACACTTGTTAATGGATGTAACTACTCAAGGAATCTCTCTACCACTATAAATAACATCAAGAATCAAAGAGATGATCTTACCTTACTTACTTGCGCTCTTTACTTTTATACTCTGATATATTCTTGATCCCTAGCAATCATATACTTGTATTTCACTCTTCCATATATTCAGAACTCCTCAATCAATATTCTCTAGATATATATATTGGAACCATTTGTACTTAATAGTCTATATCCGTGTTATGGAACACATAATTGACAAGAAAAGCTATTGTAACCAAGTGTTTGCACAAAAAATGGACAAACACCTCAAAGTCGTATGATTTAGTTGATTATATGTTGTTCTCAGTAATTTGGGTGAGTTATGCAAATAAGTAAAAAACAGGGGCTAAATTGTAAAAAGACACGCAGATTTATAGTGGTTCGGCCAGAACGTGCCTACGTCCACTTTGTATGTTATTCTCTCTTTTCTTTCAGATTACAAGTACAAAGCTTTGTATACAAGTATATGAAAGTTGTTTGAAAGTTCCTTCCGTGCGTGAGCTCTCAAACTTGTCTGCCATTGTTGTACCCCTGCCCCTCTATTTATAGAGTGAGGCTGGGGGCAGGGGTCTTGGACATATATAGCTGCTGATGGGCCTGGGCTGAAGCAATCTGGTCTGGCATATCTGGTTCGGCGAAGCTTGGTTCAGTAGTGGTAGATAGAGTTGGTCCGGTAGCAGCATGGTTCGGTGGTAACATGGACGTGGGTTGGTTCGGTTATAGAGGGGCTTGGAGGCATGTTGGTTCGGCGATTGGTGAAGAAGTCTGGTTCGGTGGCATGTGGTTCGGCAGTGGATGGACCGGTGTTTGGTTCGGCAATCAGTGGGAGCGGTTTGGTTCGGTGTTGGGTTGGAAGAAGCTTTGGTCCGGTGTTGGGTTGACTCGGTGGTGTTGGTCCGACTAGGTAATGGAGAAGCTGTGGTTCGGCATGGAAGCTAATGCCTCTTGGTCTCGTGATCCCATGGGTGAGAATTCGCCCAACATTTGCCCCCCAAAGCAGGTCATATGTTTAACATATGTCGTGCTTTGTTTTAATGGGATAATCTCGTTCGGTTTCAGGCGCCGAGCCATTTGGTTCGGTCGTTGGTGGTCGCTTACAAATAGGGGCCACTCGCCTTCGTTATTCCTTACCAACCGAGCCAAATATTTTGCCGAATCAAATTCTCATCTTTGCCGAATCAAAGTGTTAGCCGAACCAGGTGAGACCCTTTGCCGCCGAATGAACTTCTGTACTGTACTACCGAATGTACTCGGGACCTTGTGTACCGAGTGAAGGCTTATCATACATTTTATAGGACGAACCGAATGAGCCTGAGGGTTGAATGCCGAATGAGATAATGCGCTCGACTACCGAATGGAATTATCACCGGATGAGCTTGGGCAGTGTAGTGCCGAACGAACCCTCATCTCGTTTTACCGAATGAACTTAAAGGCTTTCAATGCCGAATGGACTTTAATCTTCAATCTTTGGGCTTTGAACTTGTTTGCTTGTATTTCCATATTCCTTGTTCTAACAATATGCTTTTCCGGTGTCGCAGATAAATGTCTCGCAAAGCGGAAACTCGATCAGATAGTAAGAAGTCCAAGGATAGAGGAGAGTCTTCTTCCGTGCCCCCAGCCCAACCAGGACCGGCGCGACATGGACCTGCCCCGAGGTCGTTAGTGGATGGGTATGGTCCCCAAGAGCTTCTGAACTCTCCTCCCGATTGCTTTCCGAGCTCCCTCAAAGAGGAGCAGCTTGATGTCATTTCTCGTTCCTTCGGGATTGACAGGGCTCTTATGCTGTTGCCGGGAGAGGGGGTTATGCCATATGACCCTCCTGAAGGATAATTTGCATATAGCAGATATCATTGCATGTGTGGTGCTATCCCGCCTCTCAACGCTTGGATAGTTAGCTTTATCACATATCTGAAGGTGGCTCCATTCCAGCTTCAGCCTAACTCCTACGCCATTCTGGTGAGTCTTTTCGTCATCTTTCAAAGGAAATATGGGCGTCCCCCTTCCAATCGGGAGATCCGGTATCTGTACAACTTGAGAGGCTACAAGAAGGGGTCTCCATATATCAGCTTGGAAGCGGCCGTGCCCTTCAAGCCTGTTCTAGATTTGTACTCGAAGTTCAGTATGTTCAAGAAAGAATGGTTCTTCATTAAGGATGACTCTGTTTCTTTCCGCCTTTTCACTTCCGGCTGTAAGTTGAATCTTCATTTATATTTTCCTCGTCCCGATCGCAATGCTTCATCTTATATGCTTTTATTTCTTGCTAGCAACAGGTGGCTTTACGGTCGTGGAAAATGATTCCTTGGCGCAGATGGCTGTTGAAATAAAGGTCATTCCGGGAAGGGATAGGTCGGCTTCCTACCTGATCAGGAATGCCACTCTCCTGGAGTACAACCTGATTCTGCCACGTCAATCTGTGGTTAAACAGAGAGATACAGCCGAGGAGAGGGCTGCTAAAGCTAAGGATGGGGCTACTGCGAAGAGTAGCAAGAGGAGACCTTTCTCGATCCTTCGAGTCGTTGGGGGAAAGAAACTTAAGAAGTCTGATGGACCTTCTCGCAGCACATGTCCAGACATTCCGGAGGAGGAAGGTGGAGAGGACGAAAGAGGCGTGGAGGAGAGCGGAGGAGATGGAGAAGGTGAAGGACAGGGTGGTAGTGGTGCCGGGGCTTTGTCTTTTGAGCAGGCAGGGGAGATCTAGGAGTGGACGGATGATGCCTTCCGCCAGGCTTTCGAGGGGTTGGAGGAAGGATCAGCCTCGGTGGAGAAGGCGAAGGAGGTTGACAAGGCTGGGGCTGGTGCCGATCCATTCTCTAAGAGTTCTTCAGCTTAGGCGACTCCAGCGATTCAAGGTGAACTTTTGACTTCCGCAGACTCCATTTATGATAGGGACTTAGGAATATTTTATGGTTCGCTTCCGTCCTGAACTGAGATTCAGGACTTATTGCAGTATTCTACTCCTCCGCAGGGTTTGTATAACAGACATGCCTTCTCATTCTTTTTAAGTTAACATATTTCTTGAATTATGGACCATTGTTTGTTCGTAACACTTGTTCTTTATTACAGGGGCAGGCGAGGTGGCCAAAACTTCAGACGTTCGACACCGCCTTGAACAATACAAGTTACTCAGAGCCTCTGCCAAGCCTAAGCCTCCCACTAGCCGTCCAGGAGACGTAGTTAGCTACCGTCCTCTTCTTGGGGTCATTGAAGAGAGTATTCGGAAAAAGAAGAGGAGTCACTCCTTATTTGAATCTTCACCCGGTCCGGAGCCTCCACCTCAACCTATTCATGATATCACGGAGGAGGACACTGAGTATATTCCCTCCCCGCATCCGCCTGAAAATCCTACCGTTATCCGCATAAAACGTCCCGATGTGCCTCGCAATCCCTTTGCCAGCCACCCAGATCTGGACCCCAGCTCTCAGGATATCTTATTTGACGAGGCCACGGGCGAGCATCTTCTCCCCCGCAATCCCATGGTTCGGGTTCTTGATGAGGCTAAGTCCCTAGATCTGGATCTGCTCACTACTCGGATAGCTTCTATGGGGGACGAAGCCAAGGCCAATATCGACCGGGTCGCGAAGGAGGCCAAGAAGTTAATGGAACATCACGCCCGATTGGCCAAGGCCGGGGAGGAGATAGGTAGTGCCAATATAAGGCTGCGGTTAGTGGTCGCTGATCAGGCCAAGCAACTTGCCGACCAGGCTATTCAGATTTCGCAGCATGAAGCCGACTCCCGACGACTGAAGAAGACCATGGTGGAGGCTAGCAGAGCCGAGTTGCGGAAAATGGAGGCCGCTTGCAAGAAACGCATTGAAGTGGCCATTACCACGGTTGATGAGGTTAGGAGGGCGGATCTCGAGCAGGTTGAAGAAATATCTGGGAGGCTTAAAGCTGTAGAACTTGCTCAAGCCAGGTTGAAAGAAGAGATGGAGGAGATGAGGAGATCCCTTCAGGCTGAGTGCTCGAGATACCGGCGGGAGAGGGATGTTGCCGTCGCTAAGTTGCTGTCTTCCGAGGCCCGGGTGAGGGAATTTGAGGAGAATGAGGGGATGATGAATGATATGCTGCAGGACATGTACTTCCGTACTTGAAAGCAGGGTAATCTATCCTGGATGGATGACTATCCCCGGATCATGGCCAGGATATATCTCCGGGCTTTGGAGGAGGCCAGGGCTGATGCAGATAGGGAAGGTGGAGCGGCATTCAGTATGGATATGGTTACTGCCCAGTTTTCAAAGGAGGAGAAGGTAGCGGTGAAGGAGGGGATGCGGCTACTCGCTGCGGAGGAAGCCGGTGTGCAGTTGGAGGATGAGGACCAAGAAGCAGGTGTTGGTGAGTTTTCTCTTTTTAGCTTTTCATAACTTGATCGTTCGTTGCCGGTTTTAATGGACTCTTCTTCTGAATTGGACAGGTGGGACTTCTGGTCAACATGCTGGGAGCTCCGATCCTGCTGTCAAGTAGATTCGGAGAGCTAGTGAGATGGGGGTGGAGCACTGATGCAGTTGACTACTTGATCCGATCCGTATAGTTTTTGGTTTTCTTGACTTTCCTGTCTATACTTAGTCAAAAACATTAGTGTATTTTCGGATTGTAATTATGTCAGCGAACGAATCTACGTAATTTTATAACACGAGCTGATTTTGTTATATTTTGAATGCTGTCATTGCTTTTGATGCGTTGTATAAGAAATATAACCATGCATATGCTGTGATTTGATTGTGTTTGACACTAAGCTTCTGCTTGTAATATAATTTCATGTTTTGCAATGTTAGTGTGATGTATGAATATGAACTGCAGCTGTGCATTAATGTATAAAAGTGGAAGGTATCGCCCTTCATGTTCCGGCTGTGGACTTCAACTTTGTGTGCCCTGTAAGACTAAGCACGGAATGTTGTTGAGTGTCTCGTCATCCGGTTGTAAGTTTCTGTTCCCATTAGCGAGCGTTCCCTACTTCGTGTCCTGTACTTTCAAGCACCGTTACGGAGAATAGGAGAAAAGTTTTAAATGAAATGGAAATATAGGAAAGGTAAAACTTACAGTCACGGAAGGCCGTCGATGTGCTTAAGTTCGTGGCAAACGGGTTTTGTAGTCACTTTCCCTAGCTGTGGGTCTTGGTGACATTTGTCACCCATCTTACGCCTCTGTGGGGAGTTTTCTTTTTTACCACGGCCGCACTTAAGACACACCGGAGCCGATCGCGCACAGTAACTACCCGGGCCATTATGGCCCGTAATCGTGGGTATTATTCGATTTACTGTGGCCGGATAGCGTGGGGGCCGATCGTCAACTGTGCACTGCCCCTGGCTGGCCACACCTTATGTTGGGGCTTATGATCGGTTCACAGTCGCCAGCGAGCCGAATCGTTGTAATGAGCTGCCATGGCATAATCGGCCTTCTCTGTGGCTTATACTCGGCTTATTACAGTCGGCTTTAAGGGCCGAGGCAAACAATGAGTTAACTCGCGGTAGAGGGATACCGGAGCAGAGTGTCTCATTGGCGAGGGCATAGGATCGCAGCGTACCTGTTAGATTTTGTCCAGGTGGAATTGTGTTGTGAAGCTCTGAATTGAAATATCATCTGCAAAGGATTTTATTCAACAGCAAAGGATAAAGCTTAACAAATAGCCAAGATATAAAGGAACAAGTTAACAAGAGCCAAGTTTTTTAAAGTGGTTCGGCATGAAAATGCCTACGTCCACTGATTCTCTTTGTTAATTCACTTCATATGGGCAGTACAAGTTAAGAAAAGTATTGACGGAGGTGTCGGATGTTCTATGCCCTCTGGAACACCTCTCCGTCCACCGTTGACAAAATGTAAGCTCCGTTGTGGAGATCTTTATGAATTACATATGGTCCGTCTCAGATTGGATCCAGCGCTCCTGGGCGCGGAAAGATTCGCTTGAGGACGAGATCTCCTTCTTGTAAGCTGCGATGTTTGACTTTGGAGTAGTATAGTGCTGCCACTTTTTGTCTGTGAGCTGCTGCTTTGAGTGCTGCATCATTCCTTCTCTCCCCAATTAGATCCAAAGACATATGGAGGAGTTCTTCGTTTTCTTCTGGGTTGTAGTGGATCCTACGGTGGGAAGGCACAATAGTCTCAACTGGGAGCATTGCCTCTGATCTGTGTGCCAAAGAGAAAGGAGTATGCCCTGTTGATGTTCTGAAAGATGTGCGGTAGGCCCAAAGTGCTGTATGAAGTTCGTCCACCCAAGCGCCTTTTGACTTTTCAAGCTTCTTCTTGATTAGAGTCTTGAGAATTTTGTTGACAGCTTCGACTTGACCGTTTGCTTGAGGATAAGCTACAGATGAGAAGCTTTTGTGAATTCCGTGCTCTTGGCACCAATCGGCGAATTCTTCGCTGTCAAATTGAAGTCCGTTGTCTGATATGATCTTGAGTGGGACTTCGTACCTGCACAGAATATTTTTGATCAAGAAGTTGATAACTTTTGTCGAAGATATTTTATTTAGTGGTTCCGCCTCCACCCATTTGGTGAAATAGTCAACCGCCACTATAGCATATTTGGCCCCGCCTCGGCCTGCTGGTAGTTCGCCAATTAAGTCAATTCCCCATACTGCAAAGGGCCAAGGACTGGTCATTTGAGTAATTTCATTGGTTGGTAGTCGAGGAATCTTAGCAAATTTCTGACATCTGTCGCATCTTCTGACGAAGTCTAAAGCATCTTTGTTCAAGGTGGGCCAGAAATACCCATATCGGAGTATCTTCTTTGCCAGGGTCTGCCCTCCGGTGTGGTCTCCGCAACTTCCCTGGTGGATATTGGATAGAATTTCCTTGGCTTCTCTTTCTGCAACGCACCTCAATAAGGGGTTAGAGAAGCCGCGCTGGTAGAGGATGCCTTCTTGTATCGTGTAGCGGGAAGCTTTCCTTAGAATTCTCTTAATTTCATTTCGCCCGTCGGGTAGGGTGCCGTTTTGTAAGTATTCTCGGATAGGGGTCATCCATGTTTCTTCTTCGGTTGCAGCTATCAGATTTACTTGCTCGAAACTCGGGGTTAGTAGCCTTGAGACAGTTATCGCTTCAGAAGTGGTATCGTTTCCCACGCTAGCTTGCTTTGCCAGCTCGCCGGCCTCTTGATTTTCTTCTCGAGGAATGTGTTTGATCGAGTAGTGCTCCAATTGATTGAGCAGCCGCTTGGTCTTTTTCAGATATGCCGTGAGCCGCTCTCCTCGAGTCTGGAACTCCCCTAGTATTTGATTTACGATGAGTTGTGAATCACTATGAAGACATAAGGAACTGACTCCGATCTCCAGGGCGAGCTCTAATCTGGCTATTACTGCTTCATATTCGGCATCATTGTTGGTGGCAGCGAATTCCAGCCTTAGTGCATAACGCAGCTTTCTTCCCCTGGGAGTGATGATCACAACGCCTGCCCCCGAGCCTTGTTCGTTCGATGCTCCATCCACAAAGAGACTCCATTTGACGTCTTCTGCTACTTTAGACTGGTCCTCACCTTCGCTAGTAGTGAATTCGACAATGAAATCAGCTATGGCTTGCCCCTTGATAGTGGTGCGAGGATGGTAAGTGATATCATATTGACTTAGTTCGATGCACCACTTAAGTAATCGCCCAGAAGTGTCGGGGCGATGGAGCACTTGCCTTAGCGGTTGATTGGTTAAAACTCTGATGGAATGAGACTGGAAATAGTGTCGCAGTTTCCGCGACGTGACAAGCAAACAGTATGCTAGCTTTTTAAGTTTAGGGTATCTGACTTCTGCCCCCGTAAACCTCTTACTTACGAAGTATACGGGCCGTTGCGTGCGGTTGTCTTCTCTCACCAACGCGGTGCTTAGGGCATGTGGTGACACAGCAAGGTGTAGGTATAGTTCTTCGCCTTCATTAGGTGTTGAGAGTACTGGTGGCCGCTGGAGGTGTTCGATTAGGTTAAGGAAAGCTGTTGAACACTCATCGGTCCATTTAAATTTTCCTTTGTCTTTCTTTAGGGCTTCGAAGAAAGGAATGCATTTGTCAGTTGCTTTAGAGATGAACCGGCTTAGGGCGACCACCTTTCCGTTTAGGCTCTGCATCTCTTTTCGAGTGGATGGTATCTTGATATCTTGCAAGGCCCGGACTTGTTCGGGGTTCGCTTCAATCCCCCTAGCATGAACGATGAATCCCAAGAACTTTCCCGATGATACTCCGAAGGAGCACTTTAGAGGGTTCAGCTTCATTCCGTATTGGTGAAGTACTTGAAACATCTCGTCCAGATGGTTTATATGGTCGTTGGCTTTCCTCGATTTTACCAGCATGCCATCCACATAAACTTCCATAGTTCGTCCTATTAGTTCTGCAAACATCTTGTTGACGAGGCGCTGATAAGTAGCTCCGGCGTTTTTAAGTCCGAACGACATACCTTGTAGCAGTACAATCCTCGGTCGGTAATGAAGCTAGTGTGGTCTTGATCGGGGGCGTGCATAGGGATCTAGTTATACCCTGAGTATGCGTCCATAAAGGATAAAAGTTCGTGTCCGGCAGTGCTTTCCACGAGTTGGTCGATTCGAGGGAGTGGGAAACAGTCTTTCGGGCAAGCATCATTTAAGTTGGAGAAATCGATGCACGTTCGCCACTTCCCATTAGCTTTCTTTACCAGTACCGGGTTGGCGATCCATTCCGGGTAGATGGCTTCACGTATGAAGTCATTGGCAAGTAAGTTTTTTACTTCTTCCTCGAGGGCTGCTGATCGTTCTGCCCCCATACTTCTCTTCTTTTGCTTTACCGATACCTTGGTAGGATCGATGTTCAGTGCGTGGCATGCTATGTCTGGGGAGATTCCAGTCATATCAGCGTGCGTCCATGCAAATACATCCATGTTGTGGCGAAGAAAATCAATGAGTTGATTCTTTAATTCTCTTTTTAACTGAGATCCGACTCTTACTAGTTTACTTGGATCGTGTTTGTCTACAGATACGAATTCCATAGCCTCTGCAGGCTCGGCGGCGGCCTACTCCTCTTTGTCCCTGGGGTCTAATTCATTGAAAGGATTACTGGTATACCGAAGAGGAGGGGCTTTCTTTAGTTGCTATGCTTCCAAGCTTTTCATGCAAAGAATAGTTTCTGCATTTTTTCCTTTATCTCTCCTGCGATTATTGCGAAGTTCGGTTACATAGCAGTCCCGAGCGGCGTCTTGATCTCCTTCTACTTCTCCCACTCCATTATCCGTTGGGAACTTCATCTTCAGGAACCATGGGGCAAGGACGACTTGGAAGTCGGACAAGGCTGGTCTTCCCAAAAAGGCATTGTAGGCTGAGTGGTTGTCTATTAGCACGAATGTTTGTTTCCGAACGGCGGAGCGGGGATGACTTCCCAATTCGACAAAGAGATCCAATTGTCCGAGGGGCATCTTTGCTTCTCCAGTGAAACCATGTAGCGGTTTATTGCAGGGAGACACGCCCTTCATTGATAGTTTCATTTTGTCCAAAGCATGCTTGAACAGAATATTCACTGAGCTTCCAGTGTCTACTAGGATTCGAAAAACTTCAGCTGGGCCGAACCAGGCAGAGATGACCATAGGATCCATATGAGGGTATTGCCTTCCTCCTAGGTCGCGCCCACTAAATGTGATGTCGTTATTTTCCCTTCGCTTAGGGTGGCGTTCTTCCATAACAGAGTTGACGCAGTCTCCCTCGCTTCTGAGCGAGTTTCCATATCTTTCCATTTCTTCCCAGCTCTTGTCGGCGATGTGTGGCCCTCCAGATATTGTACGGACCACTATCTTCTCTTGGCTGGGGCCGCTGGTGTTGCGATTTCCTCTACCTGTCTCTGGGTGGAGCTGCCCTGGGTTTTCCTTGGCGGGAGCTGGAGTCCTATCCTGGCCCTTTACATAGCGTTCCAGCCTCCTTCTCCTGATATGTTCTTCAATTAGGTCTCGGAGATGGCGGCATTCATTGGTATCGTGCCCATGAGACTCGTGGAAGCGGTAGAATTTTTCGGACTGGATTGCGCGATCTGACTCTTTCTTGTACGGGGGGCGCTTGTACGTAAGTTCGTCCTGCATGGCCAGGAAGATGTTCTCGACTGTTTCATTCAAGGGAGTGCAAGCGTCAAATCTCGATCCTGGTCGATACAAGCGCTTTTCTCCCTTCTTGCCCCCTGCATTGTCTCTGGAGTCGTTTCTCCAAATGTCCTTTGCTGCGGCGGGGGCGTTTCCATGAGCCGTCTTAGCCTGTGGTCCTGTCTGCCTTTCAGTGGCAGCCTCTTCGAGTCTCATGTACTTCCCAGCTTCATGGAAGAAATCGGGCAAGGAAGCTGGTTTTTCTTTAGTTAGTCTTCTAGCAAACTTGGTATCTGGGTGCACACCACTACAGAGGGCCATTAGGGTGAGTTTCTCATCAGCATCTTGGACTGCGGCCACCGCGGCGTTGAACCGGGTTAGATATTGTTGCAGTGTCTCTCCGGATTTCTGTTTGACAGTAGATAGAGAATAAGCATCCTTGGGTTGTTCCACATGAATGCGGAACTGGCTAATAAACTTTTCTTTCAACATCTCCCATGAGCTGATAGATCCTTGGGGTAGATGGCAGAACCAGGAGGTAGCTAGGTCTGCTAGGAATAGCGGAAAGCATTTACACAACACTCCTTCCGTTGCTCCGCTCATGAGCATATGTTGTGTGTATCTTTGCAGGTGTACAACGGGGTCAGAGGTTCCCTTGTATGGTTCCATTGTCGACATTTTCCACTCTCGGGGGTGATGGCAATTTCAATATCGTGGGTGAAAGGGCTGGTTACCCTAGCACCTATCCCACGATCTCTTTGGTCCCGTTGGACGCATTCTCTGAACAATCGTGCCATCCTCTCATCAGAATATGTGGCAGATAAGAAAGAGCTTGGTTCTTCCCTACGGGATCGATCTCGTCCAGATGACCTGTAAGGATGGTATAGTCTATCACTTCTGACATTATCCAGTGGCCGTCCTTGGCTGCTCGGATGCATGCTAGGACCAGCTATAGTTGGCCCCTGCCTTGATCTTCCCCTGCGGGGTTCTGTTTCGAGCATTTCCATAGGGTCAACTTCGGACTGGGTTCTAGCTCGGCTCCGTTCAGCGGGGTTTCTATGATTAGGCGGGATGACTGGCTCAGCTACATCCGACCCTCGCCTGGTGCCTCCCCCATTGGGTTCGGCTCCAAGCGCTTCCTCGAGCCGGAGTTCGGGCTGAGTCCGGGCGCGGCCCCTATCACTGTTGTTCCTGTTGATAGCTTCTTCGAAGAGGGAAGACCTTTGTTGTCTCCGAGATCCTCCAGATTGAGACTCACCCCATGATTCAGTGTTGCGGTTGGATTCTTCGGCAGCCCTCAAGCGTGACATGAGTTGGTTCACCAAAGCTTCTTGTTGGGATGCGAAGCGGTTAGTTACTTTAGCCACAACTCTGTCTAGATCTGCCCTAGTAATTGCCGCCGGTTGTTCTGTGGCAAGGGCTGTCGGGTTTGTCTGATCCTCGTTCGGTACTGCTGTTGGAATGGGATGATTCTCTTGATCTGTGATTACTGGATCCAGAATGCTGCTAGTTGCGACGTTCTTTCCCTTGTTGGCGTC
The DNA here is from genome assembly GCA_030765085.1 of Allium cepa. Classification (NCBI taxonomy): domain Eukaryota; kingdom Viridiplantae; phylum Streptophyta; class Magnoliopsida; order Asparagales; family Amaryllidaceae; genus Allium; species Allium cepa. The sequence goes on along the minus strand of CM060928.1, from coordinate 84,411,344 downwards.
TTTTCTTGGCCTGGAAGTCATATTTCCTAGGCAATGAAGGGTGCTATTTGGGAAAAAGGTTGAATGAGGGAAGCTGAAGCTTCGAGTTCCAAGTTCTCAGTGAAAGCACCAAAAATGTTTGCACAAAAAATGGACAAACACCTCAAAGTCGTATGATTTAGTTGATTATATGTTGTTCTCAGTAATTTGGGTGAGTTATGCAAATAAGTAAAAAACAGGGGCTAAATTGTAAAAAGACACGCAGATTTATAGTGGTTCGGCCAGAACGTGCCTACGTCCACTTTGTATGTTATTCTCTCTTTTCTTTCAGATTACAAGTACAAAGCTTTGTATACAAGTATATGAAAGTTGTTTGAAAGTTCCTTCCGTGCTTGAGCTCTCAAACTTGTCTGCCATTGTTGTACCCCTGCCCCTCTATTCATAAAGTGAGGCTGGGGGCAGGGGTCTTGGACATATATAGCTGCTGATGGGCCTGGGCTAAAGCAATCTGGTCTGGCATATCTGGTTCGGCGAAGCTTGGTTCAGTAGTGGTAGATAGAGTTAGTCCGGTAACAGCATGGTTCGGTGGTAACATGGACGTGGGTTGGTTCGGTTATAGAGGGGCTTGGAGGCATGTTGGTTCGGCGATTGGTGAAGAAGTCTGGTTCGGTGGCATGTGGTTCGGCAGTGGATGGACCGGTGTTTGGTTCGGCAATCAGTGGGAGTGGTTTGGTTCGGTGTTGGGTTGGAAGAAGCTTTGGTCCGGTGTTGGGTTGACTTGGTGGTGTTGGTCCGGCTAGGTAATGGAGAAGCTGTGGTTCGGCATGGAAGCTAATGCCTCTTGGTCTCGTGATCCCATGGGTGAGAATTCGCCCAACACCAAGCCTATTCCTCCGGACGAAGTAATGGTGTTTGATAGTCGAATTCCGAAGGGGAGCTTCGGGATTGGACGTAGGACGGGAGGTCCGAACCAGTATAAAATCCTGGTGTGCTTAGTCTATATTTTACTAGATTAATTTTATATTAGTTACATCATATAGTTAGTCGCATATACTTGCATATACATTACACGATCCATACTATATAGACTTTCAATTGATATCAGAGCAAGGTTTGATCAAAGTACAGTAACACGTTTTTGAATCATTTTAATATGGCAAGTATTTTTCAAGAAGGACAATCAACCGCACGACCCCCACTTTTTAATGGCTCTAACTATGCTATTGGTCAACACGTATGAGAATTTTTATGGAAGCTAATGGTCTAGAAATTTGATCAGCCACTCAAGATAAATATGAAGCACCTACTACTGATATAAACAGATGGACCTACTACTGATATAAACAGATGGACCGATGCACAAAAAATAGCAGCTTCCAATAATGCCAAAGCTATGAATGTCTTATTTTCCTCATTATCTAAAATGAATTCTCACATGTCATGCTATGTAACACTGCATTTGGCATTTGGTGCACCTTACAAGTCACACACGAAGGCACAAACAAAGTTAAAAAACCAAGATTTCAATTTTACAAAATCAATTCTCATCATTTAAAATGAAACAAAATGAATCTATAGTAGATATGTACTCTAGATTTTAGACCATTCAACATGATTTAATGGCACTTGGAGTCAAATTCACAAATTTTGATGTAGTATCTAGAATACTCAATTCTTTAACTCCAGAGTGGGAAAGAAAAGTATTAGCTATCGAAAAAGCTAATGATCTCTCAGCACTCTTAGTTGAAGAATTGATAGGAAATTTAATGTTCTATGAAGCTAATTTGCAGGCACGAAAATAACTAAATTCGGAAAAGAAGAACATAGCATTCCCAGCAACAAATGAAGACTCCAACTTAGATGAAGAATAAATTGTATTTATTGCCAAAAATTACAAAAAATTCAAAAAGTTCGGGAAAATGAATAAATTTCAAAAAGGAGGAAAATAAAGCTCAACGAATCAAACATCAATCAAATGCTATGAATGTGATCACTTTGTACATATGAAGAAAGACTGCCCTAAGCTCAACAATGATAAAAAAGAAAAATTTGAAAAGTTCAAAAAGAAGAAGGCTTTCAAAGTAACATGGGATGACTCGGATTCTTCATCATCTGAAATTGATAGCGATAGTGACGGAGAACAAGCTAATGTATGTTTTATGGCACAAACTGATGAGGTATGTCTCGAACTTAGCTATGATGAATTATTAGAACTTAGCATGGAATTCGATCATAAATTTAGACAAATTAAAAAATTGAACAAAGGACATATAGCCAAAATAAATAGATTGGAACTTGAAGTAGGAATGTTAAAAGATGGAAAAATTATCTTAGAAGAAGAACTAGAATTATCTCAAGAAAAAATTAAAAATAATTTGGTAGAAAGTGAGGCTATTGCTATTGATTTTGATAAAACTAAAATAGTAAAGGATAATTTGTTAAAAGAAAATGTCAACTTGAAGAGCAATATTGAAATATTGAAAATTTAGAATTAAAAGAAAAATTAGACTAAATTACAAATAATGTTTCAAAATTTAATAAAGGAAAACAAGATTTGGAAAATCTTATCAAAACTTCAAAACCATCAGGTAATAGAAATGAAATAGGATTTAAAAGTACTCCTAAACAAAAAGGAAATAATGCTAAGAATTATAGTTATAAAAAGACTAAAAGTTTACCGAAGTCTAATATGAATACCAAAAATATGAAAATTTGGATTCCTAAGACAAATAATAATTTGATTACACAAAAACATATTAATAATTTCTTAGAGAATGTAGTCTATAACAAAAATTATATTTATAAAGGTACCAAACCATCTTGGGTATGGCTACCTTCTTCTAACATCTAAGACCCTAACAAAGTATATAGGTACCAATTAAAATGTCTTTTATTTTGCAGGTACCCAAAATAAAAAATAAAGAGAAATGGATACTAGATAGCGGATGCTCCAAGCATATGATCGGAAATTCAAAATTGTTATCAAATATAACATATACCGATGGTGGAACGGTAACCTTTGGAGATAATTCAAAAGGATATGTCGTGGGCATTGGAGAAGTCATCAACTCTGGTATTTCTAACTCTCCTATTATTACAAATATTTTATTAGCAGAAAATCTAAAACATAACCTACTAAGTATTAGTCAATTATGCGATAAAGGTTTTCAAATAAATTTCGAAAAAGATAAATGTAATATTTTTGATAATAACAACACTTATATTTGAAGGTTTTAGAAACAAAAATATTTATGTAACATGAATATAAATAAAAATTCAAATTTATGTTTAACCAGCAAACATGATGATCCATGGTTATGGCATAAACGATTTTGTCATATCAATTTTAAATATATGAATAAATTGGCAAAATATGAGCTAGTTAGAGGTTTACCTAAAATAAATTACAAAGTAGAAAATTTATGTGACGATTGTCAAATTGAAAAACTAAAGAAAAGATCTTTTAAATCTAAAAATAATATTTCTACAAAACAACCTTAGAATTATTGCGTTTAGATATATTTGGTCCAAAACAAGTACGATCTATAAATCACAACAAGTATGTTTTCGTAATAGTTGATGATTTTTCGAGATATACATGGACTTTATTTCTAAAACATAAAAGTGACACCTTTGGAATGTTTAAAATATTCGCTAAAATGATTAAAACACAAATGGATTTAAAAATTAAAAATATTCGAAGTGATCACGGTGGAGAATTCAAAATTGATCTTTTTACTAATTTCTGTAATAAAAAAGGAATAAGTCATAATTTTTCTTTTCCCCGCACACCTCAACAAAATGGTGTAGTAGAAAGAAAAATCGTACGTTATAAGAATATGCACGAACACTACTAAATAGTTGTGGTCTACCAAAACATTTTTGGGCCGAAGCTATTGCCATAGCTTGTTATGTGTTGAATCGAGTAACCATACGTCCTATGACTAAACAAACTTGTTTTGAAATATTTTTTTGGAAGAAAACCTAAAGTATCATACTTTAAAACTTTCAGATCAAAATATTTTATATTAAATACAAAATATAACTTAGGAAAATTTGACTAGAAGGCCGATGAAGGTATCTTTTTTGGATATTCGGATCGTAGCAAAGCATATAGAATTTTTAATAAACGAAATAATATTATTGAAGAAAATTTACACGTTTCGTTTGAAAAAATCTTCTTAACCATCATACTAATGATGATGAAGAAATTATTCCAATAACAAATTCTATTAATAATGAGACAAATATGCAAAATAACACTTTGATATCATCCCCTAGAATTCTTAAGGATCATCCAAAAGATAATATCATTGGAGATCTCAATTCTAGAGTAACTAGATATCAACTTTTAAAAAATTCGATCAAACCAAACGTCTAGCAGATAAACCAGACATCTTAAGTTATCTACTGTATTCGAATTAGGGAAAACCTGACATCTGAATTTGCTTCCAGACGTCTGAAATTCAATCGACACTTTAAAAACACCTAGATAACGTCATTTTTTTTACTTTCATCTCTATTTTTTCAACTACAATTTCTCCGTTGATGATTTTATTCTCAAATCATCTTTTTACGCTTGCTCAATTCACAATGCCACCTAGAACTAAAAATCCTAAGATATCCAAAAGAAAACAGGACCAACCAATATCGTCCACAAATCCTCAAGTTTGCTCTGATGATCAAATAGAAAGATGGATGAATCGAGCACCACACTCACTCAAGAGATATGAGGATATACAAAAGAAGAAGCTTCACATAGGTCCATTTTATAACCTACTTAATTTTCCAATGCATGATTTGGATGAAATGTGTGAGAATGCCGGACTAGAAACATAGAAATCGTTCACTCCCAATGACATCCAAATCGATCAATCGGCAATATTTCTTTTTTACGCAAATTTGGATAGCACCTCAGTATGGAACACCGAAGATGAAGATAATTGGCTATGGTCTAGCATGTATGGCAACACGATTAGACTCACTCCTGGTATAATGGTAGAACTCTAGGATGTTCCGACACAAGCGAAGATTTATACAATATTCCTGATATGCGCTTCAAACCAAGGAATAGTATAACACATCAAATCTGGAAAGATGAAATGCCAAAATTTGCCTCTAAATATCTACGTCCAAAAGCACGACTCCTTACTCGAATGATAATCAATACTGTCGTTCCATGTATGGGAAGTCATGAGAAAATAACCGAGTTAGAGCACAAAGCCTTATATGCTCTATCTAGCGGAACAAGGATGAATTGGGCCAAATTTATCTTTGACGAGATCAAACATTTTTGGACTCGATCACGGCCATCAATTATCTACTCCACATATATTATGAGACTTCTACGTGCTCACAACATCCCCTCATACTTATCAACTTTTGAAGAAATCTCTCCAAAATATGCTTCTACCAAGTTTTTCTCACTGATGCACTTATCCGAGATTCCCCCAGAATTTATATCTTTTGAAGATCGAAAGCACAACCGTCAAACCAGAAAAGTTGAGCCTCCACCTCAACCATATAATGAACCATCTCAAGAGAAGGAACAACATCGTGAAGCAACTCCACCTCCTCCTGCACCATTTGATTATCCAAGCTAGGATGAGATTGTGGAGACTCGAACAGAAACAAATCCAAATGAAAGCGTTCGAGATCTCACCCTTAAAAATCGACATATATAATCTCAAAATCAAAAACTTTTGGCTAAGCGTGTTGACAACTTTGAAACATCTTTTGCTACACGCCTAGCAACGGTTGAAGAATCACTTTCAATCATCCTATTGGTTCTCAAAGAAGTACTCCAACTAGTTTGCGGTCCGACACCTCCTTCTGAAGATTGGACAACCCCAGTACCTTCTCCTCGTGCAAAACATTCCAAACTTTCTGAGGACGAACCTCTAAAACAAGCTTCAACATCTCCTATAAAGCCTAGCTCTTCCCTAAAAGAAGAAACAGGGGATGATCAAGAAAAAGCTTCTCCGAAGGAATCACAGTTTTTAGGATTTTAGGATTTCAACTCTTGTACTATTGACAAAATCTATGAATGTAATCAATTTCGAATTTTTAATGAAATTTTCCTTTTGTGTGTTATCTTTGACGATTGGCTAAAATTTTATAATTCTTTTTGATAATGCCAAAGGGGGAGAAATATAAGTATATTTATAAAACATTAGAAATAAGCACATATTCAGGGGGAGATTTATAAATTATATATATGTACACTGTATAGTTGTCATCATCAAAAAGGGAGAGATTGTTAGGAAATCAAATCTACGGTTTCGATGACAACAACTATACAATGAAAATCGAATATGCATATATATCTCTATTTACAGGTAACTGCTACAGTAACATCATTAAAGAGACAAGAACAAGACTCAAAGAACATTACAAGAGACGAAAAGTCGATAGGATCAATGGCACAATGAAACAGATGCACATAAGCAACATGCACAAGTTTCAAACATCTGAAGACACTAGCTAAACGTCTGAAGAAATCCTTTAGAATTCAAAACAGATAGGATCAGACATCTGGTTACTGTACTCAGATGTCTGAAAGGCTACAATATATAAAAAATATATAGAGCCAGACGTCTAAAACATATACCAGACGTTTGGAACTGAACTCGAATTTTGAAATTCAAATAACAACTATCGCACTTGAAAAGACATCTTCGCTTCTGTTCGCTGCAACTCTTCATCACCATTAGAAGCGACCATAGAACACTTGTTAATGGTTGCAATTACTCAAGGAATCTCTCTAGCACTATAAATAACATCAAGAATCAAAGAGAAGATCTTACCTTACTTACTTGTGCTCTTTACTTTTGTTTCCCAGGGAATTGGCCGGGCAACTTAGTACTCGGCCTCCCCTATCGTTCGGTCCAAGATGGAGCGTTAGGCATAAGATATCATTCGGCCAAAGCGACCATTCGGCCAGAAAACTCGCTCGGCCTTTAAGTGGTTCGGCACCATAACGCTCGGCATACCTGCTGCTCGGCCCAACTGGTCCGTCCGGCATCTCTTTGCAAATGTCATTCAGAAGCGTTCGGCCAAAGGCCTCGCTCGGCCAAGGGCCTTGTTCGGCCAAAGGCTCGTTCGGTCAAGATTGCGTTCGAACATCAAGCGCCTCGTTCGGCACCCAGACCGTTCGGCATAATACCGTTCGGTTTCGAGGAGCGACCGGTATCCATGAAGACTAGGTATCCTCATTCGGCCTCCCGAGACATTCGACAATCAAGTATGGTTCGGCATTCTCCCCAGCACGCCCGGTCCGATCACTGCTCAGCTTACTATTCCCCACAAGTCGTTCGGCATAAAGAGAATGGGTCGGTACTCGACCGTTCGGCCTGCTTGGTTTAGCGTACACTGCTTGTCCTATTTGGACCGAGTTATTCAGCTACCAGGCCCACCAGGGAAGTCCAACCCACCTTCGTTTATAAATAGAGGGGCAGGGGCACAGAAAAATGGGAGAATTTGAGAGAACACTCGGGAGACTCTGCCATTTTCAAGACTCATTCCACACTTATTTCTTTTACTTTGCAATTGTATTCTAGTAACTAAAAACGGATTGTATCTGTAATCACCCATCAAGGAAATCAATGGAAATCAACTTCAAAGTGGATGTAGGCAGTTGCGCCGAACCACTATAAATTTGGTGTTCTTGTTCTCTGCATTAATTTACACTCTATTCTCTGTTTTAATTTACTTTCTTCATTAATCCCTCTACACAATCTTTTTAAGGGTGTTAGTGACCAATTTTTGTGCAAACATTTTGGTGCTTTCACTGAGAATTGAACTCAGGGTATTAGGATCTACCTTACAGCTACTGGATTGCATAAATCCCCCGAAGGAGATCCATAATCATCTATAAGGCATATGTTGATTCTACCCATAATTACAACCAACAACTCTACCATGAGAAGACCACGAACTAGATCAGCCTCTCAAAATGCAGATGGCCACGAAACCGCTAGTTTGCAACAACTGGGAACTAGCAATCAGCAAGCGATTCGGGGTACAGGGCCCTCCCACCAAAACCAAGAAGAACTTGTTTCACGAGTAGAATTCAATGACCTGATAAGAGAACTTAAGGAAAGTAGAAAGCAACTTGCTGAGCAATTGCAAGCCAACGCTGACCTCATGACTCAGCTTACTCAGCAGCAGCATCAAAATGCTGGAGGAAGCCATGTCCCTTACTCTGAAGATGATAGCTCGATTTCTGTTGATGAACCTCCTAGGCGTAGACGCCATAAGGATGAAGATGCACATGCAGGTACTACTGATTGATCTACTAGAGACCAAGACCTAAATCGGACAGAATATCAACCTGCACAGTCCCGTGGAACGGAATCCAACCTCTCATCTTCCATACAAACCCCGGATTTAACGGCTATGGTCAGGCAGTTGATGAAAGAAAACCAAGGTCTAACTAATGAAGATTGGGGAGTGTCTAAGAGTCATACTCACTTCACGGATACCTTTCTGCAGGCCGAATACCCAAGAAAGTTCAGCATGCCCGCCATTCCCGCCTATGAAGGGAAGACTGATCCCAGGCAGCATGTGATGAGGTACAGATGGATGATGGATTCCCCAAGAGCTAATGACGCAAGCAAGTGTAGGTGTTTCCCAATCACCTTGTCTAGAATTGCCACCATGTGGTTCACTCGACTCCCGCTACGATCTATATCCAGCTTCGATGAATTAGCAATGAAATTCATAGAACAATTCAGGATACACACCACTCGTCTAAAGGACGTGATGTCCTTATCAAGTGTAACTCAAACTCCAGGAGAGTCATTGAAAGCATACCTGCAAAGGTTTCATGTTGCTGCTATCGAGGTGAGCAATCCTAACGACCACGTCATTTTGATGGCAGTAATGTATGTAGTGGATCCGGATTCTGAATTTGGAGTTTGGTTGGCGGGGAAGCCCCCAGCTACGCTGGAACGTTTTTATTCGAAAGCTCGTCAGTTCATAAGAAGGGAGGAAGCTCGGTGGACAAGGCGAGACAAGGCATCAGGGCTCGTTCAAGAGTCTGTGAAAAGTAACACCGTCGTGAAGCAAACTGGAAATAACCCTGGAAAATCTCAAGTTGACATCCTGAACAAGCCCTGGCAGTCTAAAGGATCTGGAGGTGGAAACCCCGAAAAGAAAAAAGAGACAGGGAAATGGAAATCAAGAATCCCAGCATACAATGAATACACCCCGTTGAACGCATCTCTTGAGAACATCTATCTATCAACTTGCAACACTTTCCAGTATAGGAAGCCACGTCCAAAGGAATCGACAGAAGAACAGAAGCGGACCGGAAAGTATTGCCGCTTTCACGAGTCTTATGGCATAACACAGAGGAGTGCAGACACCTCCATGAGGCCATAGAAAAACTAATTAGACAGAAGAAGCTATGGGAATTTGTCAAAGATTCATAGGATGGGAGGCAAGAAACATCAGACCCTGGACGCGGGCCAGCCCCACACCAAGCAGAACAACCTACTCGGACTGTGGGTAGATTGGTTATTAACACGATTGCTGGCGTAACTCACCCTGTAGACAAGAATTGGCAGGAGATGGAGCGATATGCTAACTCCTTAAGACATGCGGAGTACGAGTGTTGTACAAACGTGGAAGATGGGACTCCTGCAAAGCAGCAGCGCACGATGATTGACGATATCGTATTCAGGAACAGAGATGCGGATAAGATAGAGGCTCCTATCATTGACCCAATGGTCATATCTGCGACCATCGGGCCAGCATTCGAAAAGAGAATTCTAATGATTGCGGAAGTTCCGTTAACATCATCTTCTAGAAGGCATATGACCAAATGAAGCTAGAGACCAAGGATTTGAAACCATCCAAGGCCAGAATCCATGGCTTTAATGGCGCAGCAACTGATGCAATGTGATATGTGGAGTTACCAGTTGAACTGGGACAAGGTTGAAAAGTATGTGTACGAATGCACGTACTAATATAGTACACACGGATCGTGTAATATGGAATATAATATAAATGCGGAAATAGATGATAGTAGCAAAGTAAATAAAAAAAGGAAAAATCACACCAGAGATTTTTATACTGGTTCGGAGCACCGTCCTACGTCCAGTCCCAGACTTCTATCTGGATTTTCACTATTAACTACCTCGCTTCACCTGGAGGAACAGGTTTACAACACCCGAGCAAACAAACGGGATTTCACGCCTCTAATACACTGAGGATTTCAACACTTGCCTCTTACAACACCAAGGACTTCAACACTTGCCTCTTACAACACCGAGAACTTCAACAAAGATGAATATAATTGTTTGTTGACGGTATGTGTTCTTGCTAACACAATTTTGTCACTTGTAGTACAAACTTCCTATAATCTTATCCTCAAAATATGTGAATGATGTTTTGTGAAGATTAAGGGAAGTATATTACTTATTGAATCAAAAGATATGAAATAATTTCAATGATTCAATAAGCAATTAAAATAATTGAGAGCTTTTAGAATGCAGGAGTATTTAGAAAGTAAGATTAGAAATTAGAGTAAAAAACATATATATTCATATCTCTTGAATCAATGATTTACATGAGTTTATATAGAGAAAAATGGTTGTAACTCTTTGTGAACAGTAGCCATTAATAGATATGATCATTGAGGAAAGGTAAGAGATGCAACCATTGGAGAAAGAAGTGTCTTATGGAAAAGGTTGCTCTCTGTTTAAAAACGGTCGACAGGTCAAAAAATGGCCAGTAGACAGGATTTCAAATATATAGTCGTTATGTGCATGTGTGCACGTTCATTGTGCATTTTACACAGAAACGGCCGACCGCCTGATTTAATACCGGTCGACCGGTCCCTGTCAAATTGCTCAATGAATGTGCAATGCTATTCAAACTTATATATATCGATTATATTGAGGTGCATGATTATTTGAGGATAGATTTTAACAAGTTTATCACTATTACAATATCAAATAATCAGCCTATAATCTAGAGTACCATATGTAGCTCTTTTGTGCCTCTTTATAGCCATGATGTCTTTGTTTTGTCGATCTCCTTTATTTATTTGTCAGAAATCAAAAACTTCATAGAATCTGTGACTCAACATTCTCCCCCTTTTTGATTGATGACAACATATATCTGAAGTTCTGAATCTCCCCCTGAATATGTGATCTCCCCTGAGATTTTGTTTGTATTCTTTATATATATATATATTGCTGCAAATAATTGTTAGCACTTTATGTGTACGAGTGCACGTACTAATATAGTACACACGGATCGTGTAATATGGAATATAATATAAATGCGGAAATAGATGATAGTAGCAAAGTAAATAAAAAAGGAAAAATCACACCAGAGATTTTTATACTGGTTCGGAGCACCGTCCTACGTCCAGTCCCAGACTTCTATCTGGATTTTCACTATTAACTACCTCGCTTCACCTGGAGGAACAGGTTTACAATACCCGAGCAAACGAACGGGATTTCACGCCTCTAATACACTGAGACTTCAACACTTGCCTCTTACAACACCGAGGACTTCAACAAAGATGAATATAATTGTTTGTTGACGGTATGTGTTCTTGCTAACACAGTTTTGTCACTTGTAGTACAAACTTCCTATAATCTTATCCTCAAAATATGTGAACGATGTTTTATGAAGATTAAGGGAAGTATATTACTTATTGAATCAAAAGATATGAAATAATTTCAATGACTCAATAAGCAATTAAAATAATTGAGAGCTTTTATAATGTAGGAGTATTTAGAAAGTAAAATTAGAAATTAGAGTAAAAAACATATATATTCATATATTCATATCTCTTGAATCAATGATTTAGATGAGTTTATATAGAGAAAAATGGTTGTAACTCTTTGTGAACAGTAGCCATTAATAGATATGATCATTGATGAAAGGTAAGAGATGCAACCATTGGAGAAAGAAGTGTCTTTTGGAAAAGATTGCTCTCTGTTTAAAAACGGTCGACAGGTCAAAAAATGGCCAGTAGACAGGATTTCAAATATATAGTCGTTATGTGCATGTGTGCACGTTCATTGTGCATTTTACACAGAAACGGCCGACCGCCTGATTTAATACCGGTCGACCGGTCACTGTCAAATTGCTCAATGAATGTGCAATGCTATTCAAACTTATATATATCGATTATATTGAGGTGCATGATTATTTGAGGATAGATTTTAATAAGTTTATCACTATTACAATATCAAATAATCAACCTATAATCTAGAGTACCATATGTAGCCCTTTTGTGCCTCTTTATAGCCATGATGTCTTTGTTTTGTCGATCTCCTTTATTTCTTTGTCAGAAATCAAAACCTTCATAGAATCTGTGACTCAACAAAGGTGAACGCAGAAGGGTGTAAATCCTACCGTTTATAGTACGGGACGTTGATTCCCCGTACAATGAATTCCTGGGCCGTCCAGCCCTGGCGGAATTTAGGGTTGCTTTGGCCCCTTGGTGTTTGACGTTAAAATTTCCAACAGACAGAGGGGTTGGAGTGGTACACGGAGACCAGGCAACCGGCCGTGCATGCTATGTAGCTGAGCTCAGGGAGGCACGGCGTAGGGAGAAAGGAAAGATTGCAGACAGCCCTGTCCGCATTCAAGGTTCTGACGATTGACAACTAGTGCTTGAGCCTTGGCTCGGGCAGCATTCTCGGATCCATAGAGACATAGATCTGAGAGACGATGATGGGGAACCCAGGAAAACAAATGCGGCACCTGCTGAACTAACCATCGACATCTCAGTTAGCCGCAGTGACCCATCACGAGTTCTTAAAATAGGATCACAGCTCGACCCCGTGGCAGCTGAGAATCTTACTGACTTCCTTCGAGCAAACCTTGATGTTTTTGCTTGGACGCATTCTGATATGTGCGGGATTTCTCCTGCAATCGTGAGTCATATGTTGAACATAGACCCGAGACATGTTCCTGTGAAACAAAAAAGGAGAGGCATGGACCCGGAGAGGTCCATGGCTCTCAAAGAGGAGGTGGACAAACTCAAAACCAACGGGTTCGTCCGCGACGCCCTCTACCCTGAATGGGTGTCTAACTCGGTGTTAGTAAAGAAAGCGAATGGAAAATGGAGGACTTGTGTTGATTACTCTGACTTAAACAAGGCTTGCCCGATGGATAGTTTCCCGCTGCCAAGGATTGATCAACTCGTCGACTCAACTGCCGGACATGAGTTACTATCATTTATGGACGCGTACTTTGGTTACAATCAAATTCTGATGCACATCCCGGACCAAGAACACACCAGCTTTGTCACAAATGTGGGATTGTATTGCTATGTAGTAATGCCATTCAGATTGAAGAACGCAGGAGCGACTTATCAACGCCTGGTGAATCGAATGTTCAAAGACCAGATTGGTAAAACAATGGAAGTCTACGTGGATGACATGCTAGTGAAATCACGGTAGCTAACGACCACATCCGAGACCTAACGGAGATGTTTGACATACTCGGGCATTATGGAATGAAGATCAATCCGTTGAAGTGTTCATTCGGCGTAGCATCAAGAAAGTTTATGGGATTCATTGTGATTGCCCGGGGAATCGAGGCTAACCCAGAGAAGATCCAGGCTATCCGAGAATACAAGTACCCATAACCATAAAGCAGGTGCAAAGCCTGAATGGAAAAGTGGCTGCGCTAAGTCCATTCATATCCAGGGCTACAGACAAATGTATTCCCTTCTTCGACATTATAAAGAAAGGAAAGAGAAACTTCGAATGGACATTCGATTGCGAGGAAGCATTCCGAGCTCTGGTAAGGCACGTGGAAAGTCCCCCCGTACTGTCCAAGCCGATAGACCACGAAACGTTGTATGTGTACTTGGCGGTATCCCAGCATGCTACCAGTACAGCCTTGGTCCACGAGGAAGACCGGATTCAAAAGCTGGTTTACTATGTCAGTAAGCTCTTGACAGGGGCGGAAAGAAATTATCTAAAGATTGAAAAACTAGCTTATTGCTTGGTGATCGCATCACGCAAGCTTCGCCCCTACTTTCAGGCGCACTCAATCGGTGTCTACACTGACCAATCCTTGCGACAGGTACTCCAACGACCAGAAACTTCTGGAAGGATGCTGAAATGGAATATTGAGTTAGGTCAGTTCGATATTACCTGTTTACCGCGGAGGGCCATACAAGGATAAGCACTAGCCGACTTCATTGCTGAATTCGCTGTGCTAGATTAACCGAGTAATCATAGAACCATACCCCCGTTTGATGGAAGATGTACACCGATGGGGCATCTAACGACCGTTGCTCAGGGGCAGGTATAATCCTCGTAACTCCTGAAGATCGATCAATCTGCTACGCTTTGATGTTTGAGTTTGTAGCAACAAATAACGAAGACGAATATGAAGCATTGATTGCTGGCTTGAGACTTGTTATCGAACTGGGAGTGAAGTCACACGAAATCTTCTGTGACTCGCAGCAGGTAGTATATCAGGTGCGGGGAGACTATCATGCGAAGGGACAGAGACTTGCTCCTTACATTGCTCTGGTTCAAGAGCTGCTCGCGCATATGGAATACTACGACATCTCACACGTCCCACGCGAATGAAACAGAGAAGCCGATTCGTTGGCAAAATTTGCAAGCACTGGCGATGCACAGCAAATGGGATTGTTCCCTGTTGAGACCCTCCATGCTCCGAGTATAGACGCGATGGAGATAGATTTCGTGTTAGAAACTGAACTTGAGAAGGAATCGTGGTTGACCCCAATCAAGCAGTACCTGCTACTAGGGGATTTGCCTGAAAAGAGAAGCGAAAGACTCCAAGTCCTCCATAAAGCTTCACGTTATGTAATACATGATGGGATAATGTATCGGAGGGGATTCTCGACCCCCTTACTCCGGTGCGTGGCCCATAATGAGATAAAACGGGTACTAAAGGAAGTCCATGAAGGAGAGTGCGGCGACCATACTTGGGGGCAGACAATAGCAAAGAAGATCCTCCGCTATGGATACTATTGGCCAACCGTGAATTGGGACGCTGCAAACTATGTGAGAAAATGTGACAAATGTAAGGTATACCCAAAAATTCCAAGAGCACCACCAACGGAACACACACAAATGGTTAGTCCCTGGCCATTTGCAATGTGGGGGATTGACCTAATCGGCTCTTTACCCATAGCCAAAGGAGGCGCCAAATACGCAATATTAGGGGTCGATTACTTCACCAAATGGGCAGAGGCGGAACCTTTGGCCACGATCACAACCAAGAAATTCATTCATTTCGTTGTACGAAATATCATATGTCGTTTTGGTCTTCCATGAACCATCATAACAGACAATGGAACTCAATTCGAAAGCAAGGAGTTCAAAGAATTTTTTCAGAAGTATGGCATTGAGAAAAGGTTTGCAGCAGTTGCTCACCAAAAGGCGAATGGACAGGTAGGAGCCGTAAACAAAACAATCAAGTCCATATTGAAAAAGCGTTTGGAAAAGGCTAGAGGCAAGTGGGTAGATGAGCTCCCGACGGCGCTTTGGGCCTATAGAACCACCCACAAGACCGCGACTGCCCACACTCCATTCGCATTGGCATATGGCACGGAAGCTGTCATACCCATGGAACTTGAAGTTCCATCTCATCGGGTAACTCACTACGACCCTACGTCGAACCGGGATCTCTTATTGGAATCATTGGACTTTATTGATGAAAAATGCGAACCAATTTGAGAGTGGCCTCATACAGACTTCGGGTCGCCAGATATTATAAAGAAAAAGTCCAACCGAGAATCTTCAACGTGGGAGATCTCGTTTTGAAACGAGTTTTTCCAGCCCCATCTCATATGAACCCCGCATGGGAAGGTCCGTATGTCATCGAATGGAGGCTTGGAGAAGGAACTTTCAAGCTAGCGACCGTCGATGGTGCGACACTCCCCCGAGCATGGAACAGCGAGCACTTGCGACGTTATTACACTTAGTCTATTTCCTTCATGCCGTATTGCATTTATTTCCATTACGTTTTCATTTCTAGTTCTTGGCATGTAATAAGACAATTTAGCTTGCTCTCATTAATAAAGGCTTGAAGCCATCTTTTTTATGAATGATTAATGTTTCTGCGTAAGATAGTCCTGTGGCAAGCGATTAAAATTATATTGTTCTGGCTGGCGTACGAACGCTATAAACGACATAAAATCTCTAAGTCCCCAGAGCGCAGACTCGAGTATAAACGACTCAAAATATCCAAGTCCCCGGAGTGCGGACTGGAGTAATCTAAGTCCTCGGAGCGCGGACTCGAGTATAAATGATACAGAATCTCCAAGTCCCCGGAGTGCGGAATGGAGTACTCTAAGTCCGCGGAGCGCGGACTCGAGTATAAACGATACAAAATCTCCAAGTCCCCAGAGTGCGGACTGGAGTACTCTAAATCCCCGGAGCGCGGACTCGAGTATAAACGACTCAAAATCTCCAAGTCCCCAGAGTGCGGACTGGAGTACTCTAAGTCCCCGGAGCGCGGACTTGAGTATAAATGATACAGAATCTCCAATTCTCCGGAGTGCGGACTGGAGTACTCTAAGTCCCCGGAGCGTGGTCTCGAGTATAAACGATACAGAATCTCCAAGTCCCCGGAGTGCGGACTGGAGTACTCTAAGTCCCCGAAGCGCGGACTCGAGTATAAACGGCTCAAAATCTCCAAGTCCCCGGAGCACGGACTGGAGTACTCTAAGTCCCCGGAGCGCGGACTCGAGTATAAACGACTCAAAATCTCCAAGTCCCCGGAGTGCGGACTGGAGTACTCTAAGTCCTCGGAGCATGGAAAATCTCCAAGTCCCCGGAGTGCGGACAGGAGTACTCTAAGTCCCTGGAGCGCGGACTCGAGTATAAACGACTCAAAATCTCCAAGTCTCCGGAGTGCGGACTGGAGTACTCTAAGTCCCTAGAGCGCGGACTCAAGTATAAACGACCTCAAAATCTCCAAGTCCTCGGAGTGCGGACTGTAGTACTCTATGTCCCCAGAGCGTGAACTCGAGTATGAACAGTAAAAATTCTCCAACTCCCCAGAATACGGACTGGGATATTCTAAGTTCCCGTTGTACAGATTAAAAAATGTTCTAAGTGCTTGAAGCATGGGAGGAAAATGAATAACTCTCAGAGAATCAACGGGCTATATGAAGGCAAACCAAGAAGTCTGTGTTACACACAACAGCATGAATTCGAGTCACAATCACAAAGAAAACTGAATAATAAGAATCTTTTGAAAAGACAGAAAAGGAAACTAAACTTTATTCAGGAAAAGTTTTCTGCTACAAGCAGTCTAAAATTCGGAGTCAATAGTCTATCTACAAAAATTACAAAAATTTTTACGTGACTTAGACTAACCCTCGTTGAACGAGGACGGTAATCACTTCTTGTGCTTCTTCGACTTCTTCCTAGAAGACTCCTCCCCAGAGCGTTTACCCTTGAAATCCTTCCTTGATGGAGGGGTAACCACTGAAGAAGTGGGGGAACACCCATGGGCTTGGACCTGCCAGGCAGGATGACCTTCAACGGTTGGTTCAAAGGGTCGTCCAGGTCCACCATTTGGGGTTAGGCTTTGATTTCGGTCGCTTTCTCCTTCTCTTTCTCGAGTTGCTCCTCCATGCTCAGGTTTGATGTATGCCCAGAGGCACCAGTGACTTCTATTTCATAACTCTCAGAGGAGGAGTCGGACTTGCCTTCGTCAAGCGCCCCAATCACTTGAGCATCTACCCCAGGAACTTCACCAGCATGAGCGGCCCCGCCTGTCTTTTCCATCTCCTTAGCGACATCGCTCCTCCGAGTAGGATCGAGATCAGAACGACCTGGACAAAATCAGAGAAGATGAGAATTAGAATGCAATAGTACTTCACAAAGAGTAACGACTTTCAAAATCTCAAAGTGAAAGGTTATCTACCAGGCCCTGGCAAACTCTCTGCCGTCAAAGGAGTTCCGCCCTCCGGGATAGGAGACAAAACATGAACGCCCAGGCCGGGGGCTTCCGGATCATAGCCAATGTGCTGTTCAAAGAGATCAAGTATCGGCCGACCGGCCGGCTGGGAAGGCACGTGAACAGGAGACCCGGCCCCGGATGGACTGGCGACAACTTCTTTCCCTTTTCTCGAAGGGGAGCCTTTGCAGTAAAGGGCCTTGGCTGCCGATCGGTCCGAAGGCTCATTTCCCTTCAGAAATTCCTTTATCAAATCCTCCTCGTCAACCTCCTCGACACCGCGCTCGACCTTCCTAATCTGAATTAAGGTTTCCCACGTCTCGAACAACGATTCAAGATAGCCATGGCCTAAAAAAGTTAAGTCACGGTGCATGAGCAAGCAGGCGTTGAATCCGGCAATGAGTGGGTCGAACGCGGTCTTGATCTCCTCTCTACCTTCCTCCCTGGCTGCCTCAAGACGGGAATTGATGTCCGTCAACGCCGTCTTCTTGCCCTATTCATGGGCCTCACTCTTTAACATCTCAACCCTGGAAAGCTCGCCCTCGAGTTGTTCTTTTAAAAGTCGGGTGGCGACAATCTCGTCACAGTATCGATGTGACTCTTCTTGGGCATCCGTTTTCTCCTCTCTCTCTCTCTACGGAGAAGCTCTTCAAGTTCCTTGACCCGGGTGCTGAACGCATCCCTCTCCTTTTGAACGGAGTCCTTCTCTAAGGCCAAAGCCCCACATCGTTGAACCGCTTTGTCAAGCTCTTTCTTATGAGTTGATTCCAAGCGAGCGACGGCCTCAGCAGTATCCCTGGCACTCCGATGGACGACTTCGAGTTCAGACTTATAAGTGGCGATCTCTTTATCCTAGGACTTAATGATGTTTTTATCGTGGGTGGCCTCAAGCTTCAAACGATCTATTTCATGCTAGCGCTCCACATAGACTTCAAAAAGTTTCACAGCTAGGTGAACGAACGCGTCATGTTGAACATAGACGTCGTTGGTATAGGCAATGACGTTCTGCTTAACATCTCCAGGTATAGGATGAATCGCCGGAAGAAATTTCAACCCATCGAAGCAAATCATGGGAAATATAGCCTTGAGCTCGCTCAATCTCTCTGATACCGTTGGATCTGATGCAAGAGCAAGAGGAGACGGCTTTGAAAGTTTGCCCCTCCTATGAGAATCTCGGGACTATCGAGTGGGCGAAGAATCAGAGCGTTGATCTCGGGGGATATCAGATTGCGACCCCTTGTAACCAGGCTTATCCTTACTTTGCCCCGAATGAGAAGAGGGGTGTCGATGATGCTTGGGCTGGTAATACGGTTTCTTCCGAGATGATGAGCCCCGAGAATGATGGTCCCTATCACCATCTCTATCTCGACGTCTCTGGGGACACGAGTCCCGTCCAGACGGATGAAAAATAGAAGAACCGTGGAGACGATCGAATCCGTGTGAGCGCCCCATGTCACATGCACAAAATTCAAATAACAGCGAGTTAGCAAGGAGAGATGTGACAATAAAAATTTAAGTGCGAATTGAAGTGCAAATGTTCGTGTGTGTCCTAGTGTTTCCCCCCGACGGACCAGTAGCCTTGCTAACAGGGGTTTTCTCTCCCTGACTTTGGGTTGGAATGCCCACATCCCCTCTAACGGGCGAGTGAAACTTGAATGCCTCCGGATCGCCAAAATCATAGTTGAGCAGATCCTCCGGAATTGAGAGGTTCAAAAGGCCCTTTAGCGAACTTTCAACATGATGTGAAGAAGCCTCCTTCTCTGTTGGGATGAGCGTAACTTCGTTAGTTCCGCCAACCTTCTCCTTTCTAATCTTATATGTCAACGTCTTTTTCCCCTTCGAAAGGGAAGATGGCGTTTCAATATCGTGCACTTCGACCAGCGGATCCTGAGTAGGACCTGCATTCTCACCTTGTGTTTCGGGTGCTTCACCCTCTCTGATTTCACCCTCCTCATGTGCATTGGGGGTGTGGCATGACGACGATTCAGCTAACTTTTTCCCTTTACCGGATGCGGGCTTGGGGATGGAGACGCCCTCAGGAAGGCTCACCCGACGGCCTTCTGCTAACTGACCGAACCTTGACAGTGACTTATTTGAAATGAGGTTTCGGATGTCTCGTTCCTCGGCGGGAAGAGCCCTAATAGCCTCAACAGCCTCTAAATAGCCGTGGCCCTCGGGAGGTGGACCGATATCTGAAAAAATGAAACAAGAGTTAGAAAAAGCATCGCCTCAACCGAAATATGAGCATCGCTCTAAAAAGAAGACTTACTTCATTCAACCCATCTCGTCGTGAAACCGTGAGGGCAGCGCACGTAGAACCATTCCTGTTTGTACAGGGAAAACTTGCTCCACGCTCCGGTTAGAATTTGGCACTTGTGGTGCGGCTCGAGGAACATGAAGGAGGGGCTATCTCTTCGCTTCTTGATCATATAAATATATATGATGTCACTGGGATTTGGAAGCCTGGAGAAGACAGCCATAAAAAGGAGGTAGGTCCTATAAATGAACGCATGACCGTTTGGGTGCAGCTGCGACGGGGCAATGTCTATGTATTGCAACACATCCTGAAGAAATAAATTGAACGGGGGCACGCTGCCAACCCAGCACATAAACTTATTGCAGGCGGTGTATCCGACTGGGGGCAGGTATGGACGATAATGGCCCGACGGAACCAACACGTCGGCGAAAGGGATTCCGTGGATCGAACATATTCGCCGGAGCGCGGCTTCGTTAATCTTCGAAGCCTGTGAATCGATCGGATTGTCCAAGAGAATCGTGGACTCCAGGGTATCAGGAGCAAAATCATAAGCGGGGGAGGTCGACGGATTAGAAGTGTCTACGTCCCTTTGTTTGGAAGACGACCCGGGTCTATCCGAAATTGTGGCGGAACTAGATTTTTTAGACATTTTTGATGGAAATCGAATCCTGCAGAGCACATGTATGTACTATACTTGAAAAATGATCGATGTCAGAATTAACAACACGAATAATCCCCCCACGTGGTGTGTGAACTAGTACAATCAATCGTGTATGAGCATTGAAAATTTGGAAGTCGCAAGATTACTGATATAAAACTAAGCTTAAAATCATCGCCTTCGAAGACCGTCATCGCTGACTGTCTCCAAAAGCCTTCCTTATGGCAATTACAGTTTCAGGTTCAGAAAACGTTAGAGGAAGTTATCCGGTTACATCGAATTAAGTTCATGTTTATATCTGCTGGGAAGGTTATCAGTCCAAATTAGTTCGATATACAAGTATGCTGGAGTTCATGTCCTTGTTCAGTTATGAAATTGGGTAAGGCAATTGTTTGATCGGTTTAAGTTATGTTCGGCCAATAGAATACGGTTGGCATTTCTGTTCGTTCGACTTAAGTCATGTTCGGCCGATAGGGTATGGATCGGTATTCATGATCGCTCGGCCAAGACGTCGACCGGTTAAATACTGGCCGGCCTGGATAGCATTCGGCATGTTTTAGTTCGACACTTATGTGTTGTTCGGCAAAATACCGCTCGACATGCATGGTTCGGCCTTTACATTTGTTCGAATAAGCTGTCGCTCGACGAAGTTATCGATCGGCCTAATACTCACGTTCGGCCTAACTACAGTTCAAACCAGTTAGCACTCGGCAGGGTATCGTTCGGCCAAAATCCCATTCGGCGGAAACAACTCCCAACATCCTCTCCGCTAACTCATGCCCACTCCCAAACCTTCCCTCCTACCGTCCAGCATATGATGAGTCACACCGAACCAGAATTATGCCGAGCTCCAATGTTCGGCAATCCACCCTAAAATCCTTCCCTCTTTTCCACCATCCTCGATCGAGCAACGAGGGCCAACCGTTTGGCAAGTCGCACCAGGACATACCATTCGACATCTCGAATACCTCCTGCTCCTCCTTCACCCTTTCTTCCACCCATCTCGGTCGGCACGAGGGAATTATGTCGAACCCTAACACATCTCCCAACGGCTTCCTAGAAGGTTCGTCTCTATTCACACCTCCTTCCACCCTCATCATTTAACACCGAAAACCCTTAGGATATCTAAACCTAGGCTCGATTCACCCTATCGATTATGGAACTCGAGCATAAAACCCCTTTTAAGTTATGGGAAGGAGTTAGAATCGATACCTAGTCAGTGAGATGAAGACCTGGAAAGGATTGATGGATCACCGGAGTTTGTTAACTGGAAAAATCTGCAAGTACAAGGCGGCGGTGATAAAATGTGAAAAGAGGAGATGGAGGAGGGAGCTTGACTTTATAGAGAAGAGGAAGAAGACGAAGAGGATATTCCCGGTGAAACCGGTCAAAGCTGCACCGTTCGGTCCGGCCCCTGCATCTCGTTCGGCACACGAGGAGTGTCTGGTATCAACTGGACCGCTCGGCATTTTGCACTGCGTTCGGCACATGAGAATTATACAACCCCCAAGAGTGATGATCCAAGGTTTGAAGCAAAGCATGAAGGATATGTAATACAAAACGTACCATGTTCGGTCACGCGATACACTTTGGGGGACAAGTGTTTCCCAGGGAACTGGCTTGGCAACATAGTACTCGGCCTCCCCTATCGTTCGGTCCAAGATGGAGCGTTCGACATAAGATATCGTTCAGCCAAAGCGACCGTCCAGCCAGAAAACTTGCTCGACCTTTAAGTGGTTCGGCATCTTAACGCTCGGCATATCCGCTGCTCGACCCAACTGGTCCGTCCGGCATCTCTTTGCAAAAGTCATTCAGAAGCGTTCGGCCAAAGGCCTCGCTCGGCCAAGGGCCTTGTTCGGCCAAAAGCATCGTTCGGTCAAAGGCTCGTTCGGTCAAGATTGCGTTCGAACATCAAGCGCCTCGTTCGGCACCCAGGCCGTTCGGCATTATACCGTTCGGTTTCGAGGAGAGACCGGTATCCATGAAGACTCGGCATTCTCATTTGGCCTCCCGAGACGTTCGGCAATCAAGGATGGTTCGACAATCAAGGATGGTTCGACATTCTCCCCAGCACGCCCGGTCCGATCACTGCACGGCCTACTCTTCCCCACAATAAACGTGTCGTTCGGCATAAAGAGAATGGGTCGGTATTCGACCGTTCGGCCTGCTCGGTTCGGCGTACAGGGCTTGTCCTATTTGGACCGAGTTATTCAGCTACCAGGCCCACCAGGGAAGTCCAACCAACCTTTGTCTATAAATAGAGGGGCAGGGGCACAGAAAAAGGGGAGAGATTTGAGAGAACACTGGGGAGACTCTGCCATTTTCAAGACTCATTCCAGACTTATTTCTTTTACTTTGCAATTGTATTCTAGTAACTAAAAACGGATTGTATCTGTAATCACCCATCAAGGAAATCAATGGAAATCAACTTTAAAGTGGATGTAGGCAGTTGCGCCGAACCACTATAAATTTGGTGTTCTTGTTCTCTGCATTTAAATTTACACTCTATTCTATGTTTTAATTTACTTTCTTCATTAATCCCTCTATACAATCTTTTTAAGGGTGTTAGTGACCAATTTTGGTGCAAACAACTTTTATACTCTGATATATTCTTGATCTCTAGCAACCATATACTTGTATTTCAGTTTTTCATATATTCAGAACTTCTCAATCAATATTCTCCAGATATATATATTGGAAGCATTTGTACTTAATAGTCTATATCCGTGTTATAGAACACATACTTGACAGGAACAAGCTATTGTAACTAAGCCTATCCCTCCGGGCGAAGTGAGGGTGTTTGATAGTAGAATTCCGAAGAGGAGCTTCGGGACTGGACGTAGGACGGGAGGTCCGAACCAGTATAAAATCCTGGTGTGCTTAGTCTATATTTAACTAGATTAATTTTATATTAGTTACATCATATAGTTAGTCGATATACTTGCATATACATTACACTACCCATACTATATAGACTCATGGAATATATCTAATTCTTACTTCAAGATGTTAAATTTTTGTTGAAATTAGGGGAAAAAATATATTTTTCTTTTTTTTAAATGAGCAAGGGTTCATTGGGTAGAGCTTCACTGCTCCAGGCAAGTGACCACTGGTCGATCACCCATCCTAGAGGTCCTAAACAATCATGACTGCTTGGGTTGTGTAGCCCCAGGCCATGACCCATTTTTAGCTCTTTCGAGCTTTCATCTTCTCTGATCGACTTCCTACACTATTCCCTTCATATTGGCATGAATTCAAGCACCAAACTACAACAAACAAGCATGCAAAACTAAGGTATCAATTCAAGAATGATTTACAGTTATGGGTTTAATGCACAAAAAAGGAGCAAAAAGAAAAACCAACATAAATAACCAAGGCAAATCACGTTCAGAACATAAATTTTGTGAGTGAAAGATCACTCAAAACACTAGTAACCAAAGAGCCACTTCAAGCAATTCACATCTCGTCTAAAAATCCTCCAATTCATTTTACTGTAAATAGCTTTTGTCTATAAACTTGAGCAAAATTTCACTTTGATTACTTCTTAGGGTATAGTTTATTATTAAGAAGCTTATATTTTAATTTCAACATTTATGGGATTTTGTTGGAATCATTACGAATTTTTGAGGAGAGAATTAGGGCTTGAGTTTTTGTTTCAGGATGATGAAAAATGGGAAAATATGTTACAGAAATGATTGTTGAAAGCAAGTGATGAAGTTTCCAGACATCTCAAGAAAATACGATGAAGGATATATTTTGGCTCCTCGTTCCTTGGGTTTGGGCTTGTTGGGCTTCAAAGCAATTCATTTACTTTTTTTCTTCATTATCTACACAAAACCATTTTTCTGTCTAACCTAAATGACTCCAAATATCAATTAAAAATCATATTATTTAATATTTATATTTTTCCAACATTATGTTTTTTATAAAATTATATTTTATAGTTTCTATTACTTAAAAAAGTATTCCAAAATTACAATATTTTGCATATTTAGTGAAAATCAATTTTTAGCCTTATAGATTAAATAAAAATAATTTTTTTCATCATAATAAAATCCAACTCTTTTATCTAACATTATTTAATTTTATAAGGTCATTAATCTAATTTTTTAATGCACTATTAAATTCCTCATTGCTTTATAAATACCAATGTTACTTCAAAAAGCCCAATATTACTATTATTAATGAGTTACTGCTTAAAACATTTAATAACAAAGTAATTCGTTAAATAATCATTTTTCAAATTATTTCTTCCAATGGAAATATAACCAATTAAATTAACCTTTTCTCGAATTTCAAATATTATCAAAACTTTCAACTACGAAAAATATTTTATCAGTTAAATCCTAGAATAGATTATATATTTCCAAATCTTCATGAACTTCCAATAGTATAATTTAACCTCTACTTATTCACATTTTATCATATAATACCCGTTTGATTACTTAAATCTCTTTTATTAATTTTAATTAATTGCTTCACATCTGGTTGTTACAAACCCTCCCTAAGAAAATTGCATCATCATAATTTCCCTTAGGGAAAACCCTATAATTAGACAATAAACAGTTAGCTTTACTATATCCATTTACAGTTAAACACGAAACACAACATGAAATCGCAAAATAAATCACAATCTTACAAAATTCTTATTTACTTTCTCGGGTTAGCATATGGAGCGATCTGCATCAACCTATCAAGTAATAATTAGAGCGACACAACCAACTCTCAAACCAATATTAGACCCTCTCGATGGCTTCTCTAAGACAAAAGACTACCGCCCTTGCCAAATTATCTATAGTCTCAAGCTATAAGTTTGAACAAAACAATATAGAAGACATCCTTCTAATACCACCATCATAATCCACTTAAGATGTCGGAATTCTTTGAAAAACTTCAAAGCATTCTCAATGGTACGAAGTGTATTCTAAAAATTCACAGCACCAAAAAACCATATACAAGTCCTTAACACCCTTTTAAACCAAACATATTTAAATTTATAATTACAAAATTTCTCATTTAACTCCAAGGTGTTAAAACATCTAGTTATTTATTGCTTTTTAAAGATGAAGATGTAAAATAATTCGTTAACATTTTGTCTTTTATTTTTCAAATTTTTTATAAAATAATTCCCAAACCCTTTGTTGCCTTGATATATGTTTGCATCTCAACACCTTCCTTTTCTCTCAAGTATAATGGTAAAGTTTCTGGCTACTTTAAAAACAAACAAGGAATTAGGCAGGGTGACCCGTTGTCATCTTACTTGTTCATTTTAGTTATCAAAGTTCTTACTTCTATGCTCAATGCTAGATATCATAACAAAGAGATCAGATTCCATCCCAAGTGTAAACAAACAAACTTATCACCCTTATTTTTTGCTGATGACATCATGATTTTTCAAGGCTTGACAGTGATTCCATTTGCAAAGTGACATGAACTATCTAGGCCTTCCCTTATGCTCTTCTAGGAACTCTAAAGCTAACTGTCTTTCTCTCTACAACAGGATTACAAGTGTGATGGTTAACTGGGCCAACGGTTTCCTCTCTCAAGCTGGCAGGTTGGTGCTGGTTAAGCCAATTAGCTTCTCTTTAATGGTTTGCTGGGCTAGAACCTTTATCCTCCTAAAAAAGCTTCTAATGATGGTCAGATGTGCTATGTTAAGATTCTTCTGGACTGGTACCATACATAATAGAAAAGCCATTCCTTGCTCCTTTGCTACAGTTGAAAAACCGAGATCTAATGGTGGTTTAGGCATACTAAATATTGACAGATGGAATAAAGCTGCAATTAATTACTATTTCAATTCCTTGCTAACAAACAAGAAGAGCCTATGGGTTGAATGGACTGTAATTCACAACATTAGTAGGAAAAGTTTTTAGACTATGTATGCTCCCCCTGCTTGCAGTTGGATTTGGAGGAAAGTTTTGGCTTTGATAAATTTATTTCTGCCTTTTCTCAGGTTTTCTCTCTCTCTGACCATAACAATAAAGCCTTGGAATGATCTCTGACTAAGGGATGGCTTAATCCGAGCATCAGTTATATCTAATCAACAAAAGCACCAGTCTGGAATTAATCTGAATGCTAAAGCTATTAATTACATTATTGATAGCAAGTTTTCTGCTCCCTATACTAGTAATCAGAATTTGAGAGATTTCTGGGGTGGAATGAGAAATTACCATAACTCTTTCCCTAACACTGATGAACTTTTCTGGGATAGGGAGCGCCACACCATCAAGCGTGTGTATCTCCTTATTTCTAAAACACATAGTATGCCTAAGTGTCCCTGGTACAAGACCATATGGATTAATCTATCTTCTAGCTCTGAAAATCTTCTGCTTTGGAAAGTTTTAAATAATGCATTGATGACAAAGGAAAGGTTGCTTAATTATACAATGATTCCTGATCATCTGTGTATGTTCTATAATATAGTGACAGAGAGTGTGCAACATATCTTTTTGAGTGCTCTTTTCAAATATGGGAGAGGTTGATGGCCAAAATTGGTAGCAAAAATGTGTCCATGAACTCCTCTGTTGAATGGGCCTTAATTCTGAAGTCAACAAAATGAAGAGAAAAAGATAAGGGTTTGTTGTTTTCTTTGTCTCAAAAAATATTTACAACTAATTTGGAGAGAAAGGAACAACAGATGATTCGCCAATAAAGCTAGTAATCATGTCCAGTTGTGGAATATGTTGAAAAAGGAAATAGTGAATGGTTTAAAGATGCGCAATTCTAGCCTGTGCAACATACTTGGCGATTGGTTGTAGGTGGTTGTCCACTATGTTACTTCGGGCTTTTCTTGGTGTTTCCCCTTACTGCTCTTCAGGTTCCTGTAGTAGTCAGTCTTTGACTATTATTCCACTTCGAGGCTGCATGGGTCCTGCTTTGAGTCTTGCCTGTGGTTTGGTGGGTTGTTGTATTCTTCCTTTGTTTACCCCTATTTTGCTTTGGTTTTTTATTCCCCCTTCTTTGTGGCCCTTTGTTTTTCTTGAGCTTAAAGTGTGTTTCGAGTTCTTTTTTTTCGTTTGCAATAAAATCTGGTAGGAGACCAACTAACCCCACTAGCCTTGCTAAATAAAAGAAAATGTAGAGAATACCAAATATACATTGTAAAAATGTCAAAAATTTCAATTTCGCAAAATTTCCATCTTATATAGAGTAAACCTCAAACTTTATAAAAGACTTGAAGTAAGAGTCTTTGCTTCAACCTAATTTTTTTTTCAAAGATACACTTCTGCACAAAAAAAAAATTTAACACTAGAAAACTTCGTGGTCTTCAGAAGAATTAATA
This sequence comes from Allium cepa, assembly GCA_030765085.1. NCBI lineage: Eukaryota > Viridiplantae > Streptophyta > Magnoliopsida > Asparagales > Amaryllidaceae > Allium > Allium cepa. The sequence goes on along the minus strand of CM060928.1, from coordinate 84,383,240 downwards.
TAAAAGTTTTCCTTTTACAATGACACCCTTCAAACCAAAGAAATATTACTAAAATTACTTTACAAAACTTTTGGTTCCATTCAAATCAACTTCTTACTTTGAAATTATTTAAACCGAGTAAAGCTGCCTTATACCAAAGTTGTTTAATTTAAATCCACTTCCTAAAAATCAAAATTTATTAAAAAAAACCCAACTTTTTAGTAAAACATTGTGTTGAGAAAATGGATTTCCTTATCTTCATTCTTAATCTCAAAACTTCTCGTTAAATCTTTCTTTCCAAAACAGTTTTCAAAATGCTATCTTCACTTCAAAACACATCATCGTAGATAAATCTCTTACCAATTTTTTTTTCCTAAATGATTCGTGTAATGCTCACCTCTATACCCATATATCCAAGAGTATCACTGAGTGATACCGTTAGATAATACAAAGAATGAGGCTATATATGGTGCACGCATGAATATTCTCTTAGGCTGACACGGGTACATATTTCAAAATAACGCCACAAACTCTTACATATAGGTACATGGTATAGGGATAAAATTATAAACATGTGTGCCTCCAGGATAGAACTATAAAGAATATTAAATGAATCACGAAGCATAGAAATAACGCAGAGATACCATATATAATACAAATATAAGCAAATATGAGTAGGATATAAAATAGGCCAATCATCCACCATCTCAAAACTATACAATGTATATCCAATGCAATATAATGCCATATAATCATGAGGTAATATAATACACAGTGATATACAATAATATGCTATCCTTGGTACCTAACATGGATGGTTCATATGCTGAGATTAATTTTGTTATTCTAGCTGATACTGCCTGGGATCGATCTTTTATTTACTCCTCTGACGTTGACATTTATGACCCATCTCTTGCTATTCATTTCCGCCCCTTTTTTGGTCTTCAAGGGTGTGGTTCTCTGGATACTACCCGTGTAGTTGAGGGTGTTGGTGATTCTTCCTCCGCGGAGGAGAAGTAGTCTAGTTATTTATTTCTTGTAGCTGTGACAAGTCTGTCACATTCCGGTGCTGAATTTTTTTCTTTCTATCTTAGTAGCTAAGGTGTCACTACCTTTCTCATGTACTTCAACTTTATTACGTTCGTAATAAAAGTGGTCGGTCCACTATAAAACCATCGGCCATGCCAAAATAATATGCTATCCTCCATCCATGCTCAACATCCACATGGTGTTCATCTGTCCCTGAACCTGTAATATCTTGGGCTAACCGAGGATTATATAATAAACGAGTCAAACTGTAACGCCCCGGATTTTCGTTCTTCGAAAATTCGACATCGATACTCACTTTATCGACTGCCGAGAAATCGAAGGCCGAAAACACGGAATGTTATGGGTTTTAAAAAGAATTTAAGAAAAGAAAGAAGAGAGAAAAAGGTAGAAGATAGAGGGAAAAGAAGATAGAAAATTTAGAAATAGAAAGAAAAAGAGAATAGAGAAAAAGGAGAAAAACAGAAGAAAATAGGACGGGACAGAAAACAACAGAACAACATCAGAATCTCACAATTCGCAGCGGAACAACATATAATAATGAATGAATAATCTTTAAACAAAGAACTATATCAGTTATTACATTACATCACATTTCATTACATCATATCATCAGAGTGTACAACAACATACAACAACAACAGTGCAGCGGAAAAGAAATACTATATAAATAATACGCCATGCCATCCAGCTTGCCTCCAGCAACTCCAGAATATCCAGAATATCCTGATAAACCTAACTCTTAACTGCCCGTGTGGAAATTGGTGGGCACCCAGAGTTTAGGAAGGAAAACAATAAACTCCGAGTCAGTCATGTGACTGGTGTGAGAACTCAAAACAGTTTATTTACTTTAAATTCAAAATAGAGGAATATTTTAAATCAATTCGCAATGCTTTTAAAAATGAGACTACCATAAGGCCTCCCGCACACACACACATGCAAACGTAGAATCGGAGGAGATTTCTCCTTATGATAGTCAAAGATGCTTGATACGCATTTAAAATAATATTTGATATTATTATTAGTGCATAGTGTAGAGGAAAATCATTTCGAAAATAAAGATATAAATCTTAGCCAACATACGACCATTATCGTATGCCTACTATAGCTACTATCCAAACAGTGGTGACCACCATAAGTGAATAGCAGGTTCTACAACTAATACCGTAAAAGTTTCGTATTGGGAATTGGATTTCCAACAAATGGTCAGGCCAAGGAACTTCCCATTGCCACATGAGAATGCCTCTGGATGGACATCCCCGAGAACCAAACCGGATCTCTACCAACACAAGGCCGGGTTACTCCTAACTGAGTAACAACTGACCGAATATGCCATCCCCCGGTCCTTTGGGACCTTTATCACCGAGCGCTCGTAATCAATTCACACAATCATAAAGTGTTTTCAACATGAGTAAGTATCTGTGCTCCATACCATGATACCACCCTTTTCCAGAAGGAAATGCACATATCCTAAAGGGCGCTACCCCTCATAACCTTGCTGCATCTTTCCTGTTTTGACCATTTCCGGGATGTGAGGCTCGACGAATTCACGTCCACAAAAACATACTTTATACAAAAGCCATGCTTTGGGTCAACAAATGATCAACACAATGATCACTAAGATAGACGATCCAATAAATGATCCTATCACAAATAATCAACACAATGATCATTTCAGCATCACTCAGCATGTCACATTACCAAACTGGGAATATATCGCTGATAACTTCAACTATATAACCTTTGAGCACGTACGTCTCAGAGAAGGGTGTTAAGCAAAGAATAAATTCTCCACCACCAACAGAAATATATTTGAAAGAAATCGGCTTTATATCTCAAATTGTAATGTCAGACATACCATCCATACAAGTCTGTTCCGGGCTCGAACAGAACCGAAGGCACTTACAAAGAAGTCCTTGCAATCCGGATATTCACAATCCTGATCGGATTCACCATCACATATGGAGAACTCAATACCGGAGCAACTCGGTGCAGAGTCAATCGACAGGTCATCCTATCGCTCTCGCAAATACCGGGTCTTCAACACCGATCTTCAATGCAATTTATAACGACGTATCACATATTCGGAATGGGTTATACGACCCCATGGTCCTTTCCCGGTTAACCCGAATAGTGAGCGCTTATTCAAAAATAAGTGTGCATTCAAATTCAATCAATTCACATCAAATACCCATTCAAAGGGAAATACTGATAGTCGGTTATTGAACTATCACTGGATATGCACACATCACCAGATTCCAAATAATTTTCCAAATTATTTATTTTCCAAAATATCTTTACTAGATATATAATTTCAACACTTCAAAAATAAATCAATATTTATTTTTAACAAGTTTCACTTTCACATATAAATTCCATAATGAATTTATATTTCAAGATATCCATGCATATGCGATTTCAATAATTCATTTTCAATTTATCTTCAGAAAAAGATAAATTCTAATTATTCACTTCATATTGGAAAACATTTCCATACTTATTTATTCATAAGTAATTCACAAATTCCTTTTATTTTCAACACTTAGAAAATATTCAATATACTTAAATCGAATTAAGTATATAATTCATTCTTTAAGGAAATCATTCTCTTAAACATATTTATTTGAGCCAAAACGAATGTTACGTAAAACATCGTTACGACAACCCAAAATCACTAGTATAGGGATTCGAAATTAAAATAGATATATAAATCCCAGTACTATACAAAACATTTCCTTTCGGAAATCATTTACTATAACAACAGTGTTATAGTCCACATTTCCTTTTATTTCTCGAAAACGTCTATTTCAACAATAAATGTTGAAATCTATGGTTTCGAATCTCAACACATTTTAAACCATCGTTAGATCGTTTTAATTCTATTTAAAACATCATATCTAAAACAATTTCTTTAACGTATTATTCACTATTCAAAAACGTGAATATACTACCTTAACAAATTTCATCATTTCTATTCACTTTAACTTAAAGGATTATTCACTGTTCAAAATGTGAATATAACTCTATCTCTAAGTTATAACAATTAACTTATCAAAATAAGTCATTTGCGGATTTATAAAACAACGTTTATAAATTCCGTTTCTATTTATTTATAAAAACTTCCTTTTTATAAATTCCTTTATTAACCTATTCCAGTTTATAACTCAATTATAAACTACAAGTTCATATTATAAGTTAATTACTTATAAAACGATTATTTTACAAAATCGTTCATTTAACTTCCCAAATTATTAATCTTAACTTATAAGATTGTTTATTTATCCAAAATTCATTCTTTCGATAACTTTATAAATTTTATAAACCTATTGCTTATAAAATTTCATTTATAACTTCACAGTTTATAATTTCATAAATTTCATTCATTTAGGAAATTCATTTTCACTACATTCAAACACTTATAAAAACTCGTTTTATAATGTCCATAATTCAATTTATAAATATCCATTTATAAATCTCTTAATATAAATTAATTTATATTATTCTTTTAAACGTCTTTAAATTCCTTTAAAATTTCACCGTTCTCTTGATTTATAAAATAATCAAATTTTATAAATCTTATATTCAAACTTTTAATAATAAACTCAAAAATCCAGTTTAAACTATTTTATAAAGTCATAAATTCCTATTTCTCAAAAATCAGCTTTTAACTATATTTCACAAAATCATAATTTTTATAACTTCAAAAATTATAACGTTCATTTATTTATAATGGATCAATTCCAAAGATAAAGTATATTTTCAAAAATCACTTTAAAAATCATTTTAAAATCCCAAAATCTGGGTCCAATGATGCTACACACCAAATAGTCAATCACGACTACAACGATATCATATATCAATATGAAAATCCATCAAATATCAAAATATCTGAAATTAAATAAAAACTGTTGAGGAATCCAGTTGGATCCCTCCAACCTGTTTTCCTGCATCCAAAAACATTAGCACAATACCAATTTCGCTCCAGTACGAAATTATCGCGGTATATGTTCTTAATAAATATTATCCGCTTAATAACGGCGTAATAGGGTCTCATCCGCTAAACAAAAATGCGGGAAATCAACAACTGCAATATATACATATGCCAATATATATATATATTGATATTATATATAATACCAATTTCACTGTTTATGAAATATTCGCGGTATATGTTTTTAATAAATAACATCCGCTTACTAACGGCGTATAATGTCTATTTTTACAAACAATAGATAACAATCATCATTCAAACATGCATTCAAATATTTTAAATCTAACTATTTAAAATAAAATCGAAACTGATTCGATTGAGTGAGAAATTCTCACCTTGATTTTAAATTCCGTTTTAGCTTTTATTTCGAATAAAATTAAACGCGCGTTTAATTTTACCCAAAATTCTCACTAACTCCAAACGACTCCAAACCAACTCCATCGCGTAGTGCTCGTCCATACGATTCCAACGCAACTGAGTTTGCATTTTTTTGACCTCGTATGAAAAAGTTATGAATTTATGAAGTTTACACGATTTAATTATATAAATTACAACTAAATTATAAAAATTTTAAACCTAAGCAAATCCTTAGCCGTAGGATCCCTTTTTCTTGAATCCAGGCCGCACGACGCACTGCCCCCCTCCTTCTCTCTCGCGCACACGGCTACAGCTATAGCCGAAACCCATATAAGAAATTAGGGTTTATTTACGCGTGCAAAACATCGACCTCCACCACGATCAAGAACCCCCACGAGATGCGCCTCCCTCCACTCCACGCTCGGCCCAAATGGCACTGAGCTCGGTCCCCCCCCTCGCACGCAGTTCGAGGCCGAACTCGTGACGTTTAATTGAGAATTGCCGTCCATTTACTCAACGAAAACCCATCACAGCCGTTCACATCGAAGTTCTCATCATGCTTAACGATATTGTAGTTGATACTTTCACGAATCGACGCATGGATTTTGAGAAATTGGAGGGGGAAGTTGGGATGATTTCGGCCTTTGATTATGGGGTGGCGGCTGGCTAGGGTTTTATTATATATTTTTTTTTTTTATAAATGAAGGGGGTAGGGTGCATATTTATAGAGAAAACGAAACACTATTCATCCGTAAATTCCAAACTCCGATTTAGACGCCGTAACCAGCGTACCTAGGGTTTATCCCGCGTTCCGGACACAATGGAACAGGTTTCGGAAGCTAATTCGGAAGTATGTGCGAGTTATGGCTGAAAACGCTCAATTTAAATTAAACCGATTTAAGTCGATTTCTAGGCGTTTTAATTTGTACCGGACAAACGGTAAATTCAATTGACTTGAAATTTGAAACCTTACAATAATATCACATTACGGATCCGATGAAACTGGTTTCGTCGAAATCCGAGACTTTTTGAAAAATGGCTATTTTGACTCGCCAAATTTAAATTAAAAATAAATCGATGCGTTTCGAGCTGCCACGATCAAACGATAACTCCGATTGACACGAAATTTGAAATCCGGTAATAACTAACTATTACGGATCCAATGGAACTGGTTTCGTTCAATTCTGAGACTGTTCAAAAATTGACAATTTTACAGTCGATTATTAAATATTAAAATATTCAATTTTCACAAATTAACTTTTAATTCGATTTTAAAAGTTCTAAAATATCATTCTAACTTCAACATGATAAAATAAAATTTTACAAGTCATTTTCAATCATATTTAACCCTATTTTCAATTATTTCCATAATTTCACATATTAAATTATCGATTTAATTATTCAATTAAATCCAAAAATTCAAATAAAAATTTATTTGACTTATAAATTCACTTATTAATATTTAAAATTAATTAAATATTCAAATTTTAATTATTAAAAATTCTGGGTCGTTACAATCTTTCCCCCTTAAAAGAATTTCGTCCTCGAAATTACAAGTAAGAAAAGTTACAGAATCTATTAACTTTCCAAAATTTATAATTAAACTTCTTACCATACTTTACTAATTTTTCAAATCATACTTAGTTATCTTTTCAAAAACAACTACCTATTGTTTAACTTTCAACTCCAAAATCAAAGTTAAAGTTTTCCAAAATTTTCCCATTTTCTCAAATTTTTCTAACGCCTTAAATTTTCGGAAAAATTCGCCATAGTCTCCTTTGCGCGGCTCGATCCGAAAAAAAAATGACAGTATATATATTACAAATATACATCTCATCAAGTAATGAGGCATCCCGAAGGGAAAAAAGTGTAAAAGTACGATATTTAATCCGAGATATGTACCTTATATTTTATTAGCAAGCATATACGGCTAATATAGCGCGAAAGCGAGCTCCAAATGCGAAGCAAACGCGATCCGCACCTACTAAACTCAACAAACAACATGAGAACATGCACATATGCAAATAATCTCAATATACAACATATAGCAACATAACAACTATATATATCACATAGCAAATGCAACAATAGCAATATATATTCAACCATCAACCAACTAACATCCATAACCAACATATATTCATTCATATTCTCATTAATATACAATGAAATGGTTTTTCAATTTAAATCACATTTGATTCCCTAACATTGGATTTTTTATCAACATTCATTCTCAATTCAATTAGTTATCATTTACTAATTAAATTCAATTCACATTCAATTCTATTCAACTTATTTACTTTCAAATTTGAATTCAATTTCATAGCTTCCAATTTCGTTAATTCAATTTCATTAACTCTTAATGAATTATATACAATCAACTAACAATCATATAACAACAAATGTATATTAGTTACAACCAAATTTCTTAATGTAACGCCCCGGATTTTCGTTCTTCGAAAATTCGACATCGATACTCACTTTATCGACTGCCGAGAAATCGAAGGCCGAAAACACGGAATGTTATGGGTTTTAAAAAGAATTTAAGAAAAGAAAGAAGAGAGAAAAAGGTAGAAGATAGAGGGAAAAGAAGATAGAAAATTTAGAAATAGAAAGAAAAAGAGAATAGAGAAAAAGGAGAAAAACAGAAGAAAATAGGACGGGACAGAAAACAACAGAACAACATCAGAATCTCACAATTCGCAGCGGAACAACATATAATAATGAATGAATAATCTTTAAACAAAGAACTATATCGGTTATTACATTACATCACATTTCATTACATCATATCATCAGAGTGTACAACAACATACAACAACAACAGTGCAGCGGAAAAGAAATACTATATAAATAATACGCCATGCCATCCAGCTTGCCTCCAGCAACTCCAGAATATCCAGAATATCCTGATAAACCTAACTCTTAACTGCCCGTGTGGAAATTGGTGGGCACCCAGAGTTTAGGAAGGAAAACAATAAACTCCGAGTCAGTCATGTGACTGGTGTGAGAACTCAAAACAGTTTATTTACTTTAAAATCAAAATAGAGGAATATTTTAAATCAATTCGCAATGCTTTTAAAAATGAGACTACCATAAGGCCTCCCGCACACACACACATGCAAACGCAGAATCGGAGGAGATTTCTCCTTATGATAGTCAAAGATGCTTGATACGCATTTAAAATAATATTTGATATTATTATTAGTGCATAGTGTAGAGGAAAATCATTTCGAAAATAAAGATATAAATCTTAGCCAACATACGACCATTATCGTATGCCTACTATAGCTACTATCCAAACAGTGGTGACCACCATAAGTGAATAGCAGGTTCTACAACTAATACCGTAAAAGTTTCGTATTGGGAATTGGATTTCCAACAAATGGTCAGGCCAAGGAACTTCCCATTGCCACATGAGAATGCCTCTGGATGGACATCCCCGAGAACCAAACCGGATCTCTACCAACACAAGGCCGGGTTACTCCTAACTGAGTAACAACTGACCGAATATGCCATCCCCCGGTCCTTTGGGACCTTTATCACCGAGCGCTCGTAATCAATTCACACAATCATAAAGTGTTTTCAACATGAGTAAGTATCTGGGCTCCATACCATGATACCACCCTTTTCCAGAAGGAAATGCACATATCCTAAAGGGCGCTACCCCTCATAACCTTGCTGCATCTTTCCTGTTTTGACCATTTCCGGGATGTGAGGCTCGACGAATTCACGTCCACAAAAACATACTTTATACAAAAGCCATGCTTTGGTCAACAAATGATCAACACAATGATCACTAAGATAGATGATCAAATAAATGATCCTATCACAAATAATCAACACAATGATCATTTCAGCATCACTCAGCATGTCACATTACCAAACTGGGAATATATCGCTGATAACTTCAACTATATAACCTTTGAGCACGTACGTCTCAGAGAAGGGTGTTAAGCAAAGAATAAATTCTCCGCCACCAACAGAAATATATTTGAAAGAAATCGGCTTTATATCTCAAATTGTAATGTCAGACATACCATCCATACAAGTCTGTTCCGGGCTCGAACAGAACCGAAGGCACTTACAAAGAAGTCCTTGCAATCCGGATATTCACAATCCTGATCGGATTCACCATCACATATGGAGAACTCAATACCGGAGCAACTCAGTGCAGAGTCAATCGACAGGTCATCCTATCGCTCTCGCAAATACCGGGTCTTCAACACCGATCTTCAATGCAATTTATAACGACGTATCACATATTCGGAATGGGTTATACGACCCCATGGTCCTTTCCCGGTTAACCCGAATAGTGAGCGCTTATTCAAAAATAAGTGTGCATTCAAATTCAATCAATTCACATCAAATACCCATTCAAAGGGAAATACTGATAGTCGGTTATTGAACTATCACTGGATATGCACACATCACCAGATTCCAAATAATTTTCCAAATTATTTATTTTCCAAAATATCTTTACTAGATATATAATTTCAACACTTCAAAAATAAATCAATATTTATTTTTAACAAGTTTCACTTTCACATATAAATTCCATAATGAATTTATATTTCAAGATATCCATGCATATGCGATTTCAATAATTCATTTTCAATTTATCTTCAGAAAAAGATAAATTCTAATTATTCACTTCATATTGGAAAACATTTCCATACTTATTTATTCATAAGTAATTCACAAATTCCTTTTATTTTCAACACTTAGAAAATATTCAATATACTTAAATCGAATTAAGTATATAATTCATTCTTTAAGGAAATCATTCTCTTAAACATATTTATTTGGGCCAAAACGAATGTTACGTAAAACATCGTTACGACAACCCAAAATCACTAGTATAGGGATTCAAAATTAAAATAGATATATAAATCCCAATACTATACAAAACATTTCCTTTCGGAAATCATTTACTATAACAACAGTGTTATAGTCCACATTTCCTTTTATTTCTCGAAAACGTCTATTTCAACAATAAATGTTGAAATCTATGGTTTCGAATCTCAACACATTTTAAACCATCGTTAGATCGTTTTAATTCTATTTAAAACATCATATCTAAAACAATTTCTTTAACGTATTATTCACTATTCAAAAACGTGAATATACTACCTTAACAAATTTCATCATTTCTATTCACTTTAACTTAAAGGATTATTCACTGTTCAAAATGTGAATATAACTCTATCTCTAAGTTATAACAATTAACTTATCAAAATAAGTCATTTGCGGATTTATAAAACAACGTTTATAAATTCCGTTTCTATTTATTTATAAAAACTTCCTTTTTATAAATTCCTTTATTAACCTATTCCAGTTTATAACTCAATTATAAACTACAAGTTCATATTATAAGTTAATTACTTATAAAACGATTATTTTACAAAATCGTTCATTTAACTTCCCAAATTATTAATCTTAACTTATAAGATTGTTTATTTATCCAAAATTCATTCTTTCGATAACTTTATAAATTTTATAAACCTATTGCTTATAAAATTTCATTTATAACTTCACAGTTTATAATTTCATAAATTTCATTCATTTAGGAAATTCATTTTCACTACATTCAAACACTTATAAAAACTCGTTTTATAATGTCCATAATTCAATTTATAAATATCCATTTATAAATCTCTTAATATAAATTAATTTATATTATTCTTTTAAACGTCTTTAAATTCCTTTAAAATTTCACCGTTCTCTTGATTTATAAAATAATCAAATTTTATAAATCTTATATTCAAACTTTTAATAATAAACTCAAAAATCCAGTTTAAACTATTTTATAAAGTCATAAATTCCTATTTCTCAAAAATCAGCTTTTAACTATATTTCACAAAATCATAATTTTTATAACTTCAAAAATTATAACGTTCATTTATTTATAATGGATCAATTCCAAAGATAAAGTATATTTTCAAAAATCACTTTAAAAATCATTTTAAAATCCCAAAATCTGGGTCCAATGATGCTACACACCAAATAGTCAATCACGACTACAACGATATCATATATCAATATGAAAATCCATCAAATATCAAAATATCTGAAATTAAATAAAAACTGTTGAGGAATCCAGTTGGATCCCTCCAACCTGTTTTCCTGCATCCAAAAACATTAGCACAATACCAATTTCGCTCCAGTACGAAATTATCGCGGTATATGTTCTTAATAAATATTATCCGCTTAATAACGGCGTAATAGGGTCTCATCCGCTAAACAAAAATGCGGGAAATCAACAACTGCAATATATACATATGCCAATATATATATATTGATATTATATATAATACCAATTTCACTGTTTATGAAATATTCGCGGTATATGTTTTTAATAAATAACATCCGCTTACTAACGGCGTATAATGTCTATTTTTACAAACAATAGATAACAATCATCATTCAAACATGCATTCAAATATTTTAAATCTAACTATTTAAAATAAAATCGAAACTGATTCGATTGAGTGAGAAATTCTCACCTTGATTTTAAATTCCGTTTTAGCTTTTATTTCGAATAAAATTAAACGCGCGTTTAATTTTACCCAAAATTCTCACTAACTCCAAACGACTCCAAACCAACTCCATCGCGTAGTGCTCGTCCATACGATTCCAACGCAACTGAGTTTGCATTTTTCTCGACCTCGTATGAAAAAGTTATGAATTTATGAAGTTTACACGATTTAATTATATAAATTACAACTAAATTATAAAAATTTTAAACCTAAGCAAATCCTTAGCCGTAGGATCCCTTTTTCTTGAATCCAGGCCGCACGACGCACTGCCCCCCTCCTTCTCTCTCGCGCACACGGCTACAGCTATAGCCGAAACCCATATAAGAAATTAGGGTTTATTTACGCGTGCAAAACATCGACCTCCACCACGATCAAGAACCCCCACGAGATGCGCCTCCCTCCACTCCACGCTCGGCCCAAATGGCACTGAGCTCGGTCCCCCCCTTGCACGCAGTTCGAGGCCGAACTCGTGACGTTTAATTGAGAATTGCCGTCCATTTACTCAACGAAAACCCATCACAGCCGTTCACATCGAAGTTCTCATCATGCTTAACGATATTGTAGTTGATACTTTCACGAATCGACGCATGGATTTTGAGAAATTGGAGGGGGAAGTTGGGATGATTTCGGCCTTTGATTATGGGGTGGCGGCTGGCTAGGGTTTTATTATATTTTTTTTTTATAAATGAAGGGGGTAGGGTGCATATTTATAGAGAAAAACGAAACACTATTCATCCGTAAATTCCAAACTCCGATTTAGACGCCGTAACCAGCGTACCTAGGGTTTATCCCGCGTTCCGGACACAATGGAATAGGTTTCGGAAGCTAATTCGGAAGTATGTGCGAGTTATGGCTGAAAACGCTCAATTTAAATTAAACCGATTTAAGTCGATTTCTAGGCGTTTTAATTTGTACCGGACAAGCGGTAAATCCAATTGACTTGAAATTTGAAACCTTACAATAATATCACATTACGGATCCGATGAAACTGGTTTTGTCGAAATCCGAGACTTTTTGAAAAATGGCTATTTTGACTCGCCAAATTTAAATTAAAAATAAATCGATGCGTTTCGAGCTGCCACGATCAAACGATAACTCCGATTGACACGAAATTTGAAATCCGGTAATAACTAACTATTACGGATCCAATGGAACTGGTTTCGTTCAATTCTGAGACTGTTCAAAAATTGACTATTTTACAGTCGATTATTAAATATTAAAATATTCAATTTTCACAAATTAACTTTTAATTCGATTTTAAAAGTTCTAAAATATCATTCTAACTTCAACATGATAAAATAAAATTTTACAAGTCATTTTCAATCATATTTAACCCTATTTTCAATTATTTCCATAATTTCACATATTAAATTATCGATTTAATTATTCAATTAAATCCAAAAATTCAAACAAAAATTTATTTGACTTATAAATTCACTTATTAATATTTAAAATTAATTAAATATTCAAATTTTAATTATTAAAAATTCTGGGTCGTTACACAAACTCTATCTAAATCCAATGTAGGTACATAACAATAAGCATCGTATTAAAAATCGAATTACGAATATAACTCAGTAGAACATCCATCATAACATCATAATAATAGTATGCCATGCACACATTCCAAATATCACCCAAGGAATACAAACAAAAAAGTAAGAATCACGACATATATAAATCGGATGATAACAATCAAATCCATCGAAAACTCTAAATACTATGGATAAGCACATGACGTATCCATTATTCCACAATACAATAATAAATCCCAAATTAAACAAAATCTAAGGGTTAACAACCTAAAAATATCAGTCTTGACTTGCAGTCCTAGTGAAAGTGAAGACTTCCAACCGACAAGCCCTCAAAAATACAAATCAAGAAGGCATAATCCTAAATAAATGATCAACACATCAAATCTCGACTTACCGTCCTAATGGAAGTAATAAATTTCGACTACTAAGTCATAAAAGATAAATCGAGAAATACGAAACCCAAATAGAATGAAATCTCAATTAAATACAAAAACAATATTCGGGAATACTATCTTGACTTTCATTCCTAATAGAAGTATGGACTTCCGACTGTTGAGATAGCTAGAAAACAAATCCAAAATAAAACCCAATTCAACCAAATAACCAAAACAGTATCCAAATAAATATCTCGACCTATATTCCTAATGGAAGTGATAAATTATGATTGTTAGGCCCTTGGAGAATTCAAGAAAACTCAAACTCAATAAACATCAAAATCAATCAAATTTCAGTATACAAAATTATCTATCTCGACCCACAGTTCTTAGAGAGGTAGAACTCTCGACTGAATAGTCCTTGGAGATAAATCAGCAAATTATATAGATTGAAGAAGTCTCAGCCCTAGGCTCTTACGTGAGATTGACAGACAATCTCACAACAAGTCTCTAATGTCAATAGATAGACAACACATAACAGTCCTGGGTTAGGGTATCATAAATGACAGACTAGCATGCATCCAGTCTCTAATGTCGATGATCATAATCTCTAACGAGGTGATAATATCAACTAACTCATATATAATGGATCTACGTAAGTCATCTAGATGGGAGACCGACGCATCGCAGCATAGCTACAAGAAACGCTAATAACCGCAGCCTGTTTACTATAGTCCCTCAGTTACTCCTAGAATGGTGACACTCATATCCATCGCATTTCATAAATATGTTGTTAAGCTACGTTGAGTATTGGCCACGACTCCTACTTGCCCTTGGTTACAGACTATTGGTCCTTAAATGATGTTGGGGGGCAATGGCTTTATTGAGAGAAATAACCCCCAGCCTACAAACTCACAAATTGACACCATGGATCCGGGGCATGACCCTACAATCAGGACCGCTAGGATGGATAACTAGCCTATCTGGTGGGGTCTAATTCACGCGCTCTCTATAGTGGCGTGAACCCTATGACTAGATTTCCAACAAATACTCTCGATTATATAAGTCTTATTAAGAGTGATAACTAGTACTCTCGACTCTAGGAGTCCTGATGAGAGTGACAACTACTGCTCTCGACTATATGAGTCCTTATGAGAGCATATCAACTGACAAATCCTTGGCTACTAGCCCTAAGAGTAGATAATTCTTCTCAACTAGTTTGTCCTTAGAGGATGCAATACAATATACTCTTGACGAGATGAGTTCTACTGAGAGAAATAAAACGTATTCTCGACTCCACATGTCCTAATGAGAGCGTCACAACGTATTAATTCTTTGACTATTAGTCCTAAAAGTAAATAATAATACACTCGACTAGTTAGTCCTAAGAAGATAAACCTATAAATCTTACATATCTCCTGCTTATAGCCTTTGGAGAGCAATGGAACTCTTGACTATTAATCTCTAAGGAGTCACCTCTAGACGGTAACACAATTTCCTAACCCATCTCCAGAATATAAATGACATACACTCACTAATAGTAATCAAACAAGTATTACTTAAGCTTCCCATGCCACTCAGTCTTGCTCGATGGTTTACTAGAAGCTAGTAAACCACACTCATCAAATAAAAAATATTCTATAATATGAGTCAATAGAATAGCCGGAAAAATATTACCATGCCTCCCATACCATCCGGTATTACTAATCCGTTTATTCAATATCCTCAATACATAGAATTAAACCACAAAATCATCAAACGTAAATCATTTCAAATCAAACCATGTACGAAAGGGGATTCTAATTCAAAACTTCCAAATCCATTTAAATATTTCACATTTTAATTTGATTTTCAAAACAGTTTGTATATTTTTAAAAATCCTCTATCGAAAATATTTCTTGAATCCACTTTATCAAATTAAATCAAATATACCAATTCTAAACCAATAAACGTATAAAAGGGAAATATATTTTAAAAATTATTAAAATAGGCTTTTATAATCAAAAATCCCCTTTTTAAAATTTGTTTTTAATCCTTTTATTAAATATTCAATTTACCAAATAATTTCCCTTTTGGGAAATATTATTAAAGATTACTCATTTATACTTATAAAAATTCCTTACCTTCAATCATTCTTGAAAATCCACATTTTCAATTTAAAAACTTTTATTTCCAAACAATTTCCAATAAATCATTTTATTTTAAATATATTTCAATTTAATTTTTAGAACATAAAAGATACATTTTCGAAGTTTCAAAAATATTTTAAAACCAGAAAATAAATTGAACATCCGAAAATATAAATCATGGGGCAAAATTCTCCAATTTTAACAAATAATGATCAACATAAATTTTTATCATTCGACCCAAATCGAATTACATCGAATTCCGATCATTGATAAATGTACACATAATAAATGAAACTTCATGATCCATCTCAGCCAACAGTTCTGATGAAAGAAATACTCTCAACTGAATAGCATAAGAGATGTAAAGTATACAAATCAAAATGCAAACGAACAACATCCCATTGCATTTTGACGATCCAACAGCCATAAAATCTCAACCCTGAATTATAATCATATCCAATAACACATAATTTCAACAAAAAACCCAAATTCACATCCAATACCAAAACAACCAATTCAATCAATATCTCTAACAAATATTTCATCCAAACGATTCATTCAATAATCAAAAATTCATTTAACTACGCAATTCAAGTAATAATCAGGATAATTAAATATATACATATGTGTGTGTGTGTGTGTGTGTGTGTGTGTGTGTGTAAAAGGCATTGAAATAGATATAGTGGTGAGTAAGAAAACTCACCCAAACGATGAATGCACTCCATAAGATTCGCTCCACACAACAATCTTCTATGCCAGCAGTCGCACAACACTCCATGTTCTCGCCAGCACCAACACACATCAGGTCAGAACGCGGCCTCCATCCTAGTACTACCAACAGTCGCGGCTCCTCCAGCCACCGTTATTGCACGATTTCCTTTATGTCTTCCTTGCATCCTCTTCAGCTATTGCTTCAATGCCGAAGTCGACGGTCAAACTCGCGTCTTTGTCAATATCGTGATTCCTTAAGTCGTGATGCTCAACTCGCTTCGCCTGGCAACTAACTCATGTTCGCTCGTGTACCAAGCCATTGCGACCTCCCCCCGATCGCCAGTCGCCTACTTACTCTCAATCGAAAATCGCCTCGCTTGTATTTTTTCAATATACAAGTCACGATTTCTCGGTAAGGAGAATTAGGGTTATTCGGTAACAGGCTCGGGTTGGGGAATTCAAACACCGATTTGAAAATGGTGAGCCAATTTTTTGATTTTAGGTAAGTTAGGAAGGAGAAAAGGAAGGTTATAGACTAGTTTGGGTTTGGAGTTTGAATTGATTTCGGGCCGCTATAAATTTCGTGCCACTATAATATTTACAAAACTAGGAGATAAATATAAGGATATATATGCAGTGTTACTTTTAATGAAAAACTCTCAAAACCGGTGTATGTTAAACTCTCAAGCATGTATTAATCGATTATAATTACATTTTAGGTAAATCAATCAAAACCACTACGTTCATTGGTGGTCAAAATCGGTACTCTCAAATCCTCTCATAACTGATAACATAAAACTCCCAAGCGGAGCCTAAAACACATCCTGGGTGTTGCATGCAAATCATCACTACCTTCCTTTTCCAATTTAAATTCAAATGCTAAATTTCTTTGAAACTCTTAACACATGTAAATCCAATCACGCTTCCTTTTCATTTTCTAAAATCAAAATCTTCCCAAAATATTGCATTCATTTTCAAAACATTGTGTTGAAATGCCTCATTCTAGTATTTAGAAATCCCTATAAATAATGTTGGCATAATCACTTAACCGACAAATTAACATCAAAAATTAACTATTTAAACTTTTTTCTCAGTTTGCAAAGTCAAATTTTATTAAAATATATGTTGGTTTAAATAAAAAATATTTGTTTTCAAAATTCATATATACATTCAATTCTACTATCATCAGTTAAAAGTAAAAATCACCCTACATCTATAAAATCAGACGCACATCCATGAAACTATATCTACATTTTCAAACAAACGAATGAACAAACGTATTCGGCGGAAAACTATTTATCAATTTTTGCAGCGCAATTCTGATCACTACTGGATCAGATTACTCTATTCAATGCCATATAGAGGTTTATTCATTATCACTGAAGCTAACTCTACTGATCAAGCCAATAACGATTTCCTCACTACCTTCTTTAATAACTTTTATTCCACACAGAGACAAATAAACCGAAGAAATAGAGATGAGGATAATATATAATAGAAAAATAACAAGTATGTCCCTAGATGATTAACCCAATAATCATCGTATACTTCTACTATCACTTAATTATAAACTATAATCTACCAAACACCCACGGGATAGGAACTTTAAGTCTCATCTAAGACCAGAATTCGTGTCTCTTATACCATGTATTGTTCTGAACCTGTTCTAATATTAACTGTAACCCCAACCTCTATACCCATACTGTCGAAGAGTATTGCTGAGTAATACTGTCAGATAATATGAAGAATGAGGCAGTATAGGGTGCACACGTGAATATTATTTTAGGCTAACACCGGTACATATTTCAAAATAAAATCACAAACTTTTACATATATATACACGGTATCGGTACAAAATTATAAACATGTGTGCCTCCAAGATAGAACAATACATAAGGTAAAAATGAATCACCGAGAACACAGAGTCAATAATGCAGTGATAACATATATAATACAAATATGTACAAATATGAGTGAGATATAAAATAGGTCAATCGTCACTATTTCAAAACTATACAATGTATATCTGATTTCAAAACTATACAATGTATATCCAATATAATACAATGTCATACAATCATGAGGTAATATAATACAGAGTGATATATGGTAATATCCTATCCTACATCTATGCTCAACATCCACATAATGGTCATCTGTCCCTGAACCTGTAATGTCTCAGACTAACTAGAGTATTATATAAATAATAAACGGGTTAAAATCCAATGTAGGTACATAACAATAAGCATGGTATTAAAAATCAAAGTACAAGTACGACTCAAAAGAACATCCATCATAACATCATATTAATAGTATACCATGCACACATTCCAAATATCACCAAAAGAATACATACAAACAAGTAAGAATCACGACATATACAAATCGGGTGATAACAATCAAATCCATCAAAAACTCAAAATACTATGGGTAAGCACACGTCATATCCATAATTCCACAATACAATAATAAGTCTCGAATTAAACCAAATCTAAGGGTCAACAACCCAGAAATACTAGTCCTTGCCATAAATTAAATGAATTTAATTAATATAAATTATCCGAATTCGATATTTGATGATTGATAATTTTGAAAATAAATTTTTAGTTAATTAAATTCTATTTTATATAAGATTTTTGTTTAAATTAATGATTTATTTTTAAATAATATATTAAAATTGAATGGATTGTTTTAATTGAATATAATCAATCGACCAAAGTAATCACAAAAAAATACAAACATCAATCAATTAGTCAAAACAACCAAGTGACCAACACGCTCGGTGAAAAGAAACCGATCTGCTTTCGTTGTGCACTCTGATTACTACAAGACCGGGTTTATTCCATTCAATGCCACATGGAAGTCCAATATTTAATATCCATGTCAACACTACTAGTAGGACTAACTATTTTTACCGGACAAACTACTCTATATCTCATATAGAGACTTAGGTAGAAATAAAGAACTATGTACATAAAAATAACAAATACATTCCTAGATAATTACCCTAGTAATCATCGTATATTTCTACTATCCCTTACTACAGGCTAACTAACTTACACACCTTAAGGGGCAGGGACTTTAAGTCTCATCTAAGGCCAAGACACATGTCTCTTATACTATGCATTATTCTAAACCCGACTTTGATACCAACTATAACACCCCACCTTTATACCCATACTAACAAAGAGTATTATTAGGTAATATTATCTGATCATATGGAGAATGATATGATATTGGACTATTACTCGTGAATATTCCATTGGGCTAACACCGGTATAAATTTCAAAATCATATACTACTCATATATATGTACATGGTATCGGCTGAATATGTGTTTCTAAGATAGAATAATACACAATATAAAACATAAAAAGAGGGAACACAGAGTTAACACCATAGTAATAATATACAACATACGAATATGTAAGTTCACTTGGGTTTATAAAAGAGTCAAATGCCCACATTTATTCAAATATACAAACTATATCCAATACATACATCCCATCAACATAAGTACATAAGAGGCTATATCATTAATTAGATCACTACTCTACAATTATACTGACCTCCAACTATGCCCAACTACCACAAGCTGGTCACATCGTCCCTGAACCTGAAATGTCTCCAACCTACCCGAGTATTATATAAATAACATATGATTTAGACTATGTCTTGAATGTGGATGTTAACATATCATAATAAGTGGCATGATATAATAAAGTGCATATGCATATAAATTATCAATAGTATCAACATATATCATAAACCATGCACACATATCATCACCCATATATATAAATAATTCTATCATCTAATCATAACACCCATAATCAAAATGGGTGATAAACAACATCCATCCTAGCTGGGTTCCGTTGTACTCAACACATATGAAAGTACGCAAACAAACATCCAGACCAAACATACATAAATGCAGATATTGCATACACTTAGTAACCAAGGTTGTCTCTTAGACAACCATATGAAAGATACATACATGGTCTAACTCCTTGAACTCAACAACCACGGCTATTCTCGATGGCAGTGTAATAGATATGGACGAGGTCAGACTACTTCATGGACACACGGTCTCATGAATAATCCAAGTAATCCAAATCATATAGCTAATAATTTAGACTATCATCCTCACAGTTAACCATCTTGGCTCTAACCATAATAATAATTATATAAGCACTTAGCCCTTTAATAATCCAATCGACTCTCAGTCACCTAGAAAATCCTTTGGACTCTCAATCGTATGGTAATAATGTAGGTTTTAAGCCTCGTAAATAAATATTTAGAATTAATCATACATGATAATTTGGTCGGCTTTTAGCCACATTCTTAAAGATCACACAAAGATGAATAAGTCTGTGTTTATAACATCTCATCAATTACCAGATGAGAGACTGACAACTCTCATCCTGTTCAAGGAACCTTCCTCACACGCTCTCTGTGGCACTTCTACGGTCCTTAGTTACCTTGACGTCCACCATGACCCAAAATTCATTAGGTGTAAGTTTACGCTATGCAATGGTCATGTACATGCATGTGCCACAAACGGTAACAGAGTGATGGTCTATGTGACAATCGTAGCAATGGCTCTTTGCCTTAGCTCTCATCCATAAACATAAAAAAAAGTATGTCATAGATTCAGGGGAGACCCCACAATCAGGCTGCTAAGATGGATACTAGCCTAATCTAGTTTACTCCATACCAAAATAATAGGAGTACACACTCATAAATAAACATATTCATGGCTCTCGGCCTGCTCACTCTCAGTTCGCAGCACCATATATGCATACATCGTATAACTTAACCCGTTAAGAGTGATATCTACTTACAAAAGTAATCAAGCATATATCAGCTCTGGCGTCCCATACCACATGTTTTTACTTGCTCATTGACTCAATGCTCGTAAACTACACTCTCTTTATATGATAATATTTATTGAAAAAAGTCTAAATAATAACCAAAGAGATATTATCAAAAGTCTCATACCATACGGTATTATAACTCCACTCATTCAATATTCTCATTACATATAAAAATAATCAAACAAATCTCATTATTCATTTATAAATGAGATTTCATTTATAAATATATTAAAACTTCTAAAAGCCTTTATATTCATTAAAAGTTAAGATACCATTTTCTTGATTCATTTAAAAACCAAAAGGACTCTAATCCTTTTAATACATTTTTCAAATCTCTATACTATATTTAAAATCATAGAGAACTCCATTATAGTCAACTATCATTTGTTAAAATTATCTCATAATTTTCTGTAATTGAATATAATTTTTTTAGTTGAATTTATAATCCTCAAAATCAATTCCTATTTATTTTAAACCTTAGAATATATTTTTTATACTCAAAATCATTGAATACTCTTTTAAAATTAATCAAAAGCATTTGTAAATCATTCTACCATTTTCTAGAATTAAAAAGTATTTTTAAATAGTTATTTAAAGCCTAAAAAATATTTCTGGCTATTTTTAAAACATAAATAATTAAATAATGGATACTTAATTAAAATAAAGTTTTTTAACAAAAATAATTTCATAACTAGAATGCGTATAATTCTTAATTCAAGATATCAAATTTTCACTAAAATCGAAGAATATACACATATACATTTTTATACGAATAAGGGCTCACTTCTTGGAGCTTCACTACTTTAGGCAAGTGACCACTGGTCAACCACCCCTCAAAGTCATTAACCAGTCGTGATGGCCTAGGCAGTGAAGCCCAAGGTTGTGGCTCATTTTGAGCTCTTTCACCTCTCACCTTCTTTAAACGATTCTTTACACAATACCTTTTTATACTGGCATGAATTCAAGCACCAAACTTCAACAAACAAGCATGCAAAACAAACGTATCAATTCAGGAATGATTTACGGTAATGGGTTCAATGCACAAAAAAGGAACATAAAGTAAATCCAACACAAACAATCAAGGAAATCACATTCAAAACATAGATTCCATAAGTGAAAGATCACTCAACTTAACACTAGCAGCCAACTTCAAGCACTTCACAGCCCGTCTAAAAATCCTACAATCCCTTAACTATAAATAGCTTTTGCCTCCAAATATGAGAAAAATTCCACTTTTCTTACTCCTAAGGATGTAGCTGAGAAGCTTATATTTTAATTTCAACATTTATCGAATTTTATTGCAATTATGAAGAATTTATAGGAGAGAGTCAGGGGTCGAATTTTTTTTTCAAGATGATGAAAAATGGGAAACTAAGTTACAGGAAGTGGTTTTTGACAGCGATCAACGAAGCATCCATAGTTCTCAAGAAAATATGATGAAGGATATATTTTGGCTCCTTATTTCTTTGGTTTGGGCTTGATGGGCATCAAAGCAATTCATTTGCCTTTATATTTCCTTCATTATCTACACAAAACATTTTTCTATCTAACCCAAAATAACCCCAAATATCAGTTAAAAATCATATTATTTAATAATATTATTTTCCTAATATTGTGTATTTTATTTTATTTCGATAAAATTATATTTCACATTTTCCATTACTTCAAAATAATTATTCAATAATTACAATATTTGACACATTTAGTAAAAAAATCAATTATTCACCTTAATGATTAAATAAAAATCAATTTTCCATCATAATGAAATCCAAAGCTCTTTTATCCTACATTATTTAATTTTATAAAGTTAATAATATAATTTTAATGCACTATTAAATACATCACCACTTTATAAATACAAATATTACTTCAAAAAGCCTAAATTACCATATAATGATTTATTACTTCAAAAATTTAATACTAAAACAATTCATCAAATAATACCTTTACAAATTATTTCTCTCAACATAAATATCACATTTTAAATTAATTTTTTCTCAAACTCAAATATTATCAAAACTCTCAACTCAACAAATTATATTACATAATTTAAATCCAAGATAAATTTCACGTTTCCAAATCTTCATGAATTTCCCATATTATAATTTAACCTCTAATTATTCACATTTTATCTTTAAAAACCCATTTAATTATCAAATCTCTATTATCAAATTTAATCGATTGTTTCTCAACATCGGGTTGCTACAAACTCCTTTTATGAAGACTACATTCTCGCAATTTTCCTTAGGAAAATCTCTACAACTAGCTAATAAACTATTATCTTTACTACACATTTAAAATTAAACACAAAACACAATCAACAAAACAAATCACAATCATACAAAGCTCTTAACTACTTTCTCGCGTTAGCATGTGGAGCAATATGCATCAACCCGTTAAGTAATAACTAGGGCGGTATGACCAACACTCCAACCATTATTAGACCATTTCGTTGGCTTTCCCCAAACAAAAAGATAAACATCCTTGCCAAATTCTCTATGGTCTTGGGCTATGAGTTTGAAAAAACCTATATAGGAAGATACCCTTCTAATAACACAATAAAATTCACTTAAGATATCAAAATTCTTTAACAAATTTCAGAGTAATCCCTATTGTATGAAGTGTATTCCGAAAATCCGTAGAACCAAAACACCATATACAATTCCATAATACCTCTTTAAAAACAAACATCTTTACGTTTATAGATACAAAATCCCTTAATTAACCCCTAGAAGTTAAAACATCTAGTTATTCATTACTTCACAAACATGAAGATGTAAAATAATTTATAAACTTTTTCTCTTTTTTTTCTAAACATTTGTAACACATATACAAAATATAGAGGACCCTAAATATATACAAAAATCTCATAATTTTCAATTTCTCAAAACTTCAATATTATATAAAATAGTCCTTTCATTAAATCATATCTCATAGGACAAATCTCAAACATTATAAAACACTTGAAGTAAAATCTTTGCTTCAACCTAATTTTTTCAAAGATAGACTTTTGCATAAAAAAACATTTAACACATGAAAAATTCATAATTTTCAAACGTATTAATACAAACGTTGTCCTTTTAAAGAGATATCCTTTAAACTAATAAATTATGACAAAAAATCATGTCTAAAACTATTGATTCCATTCAAATCAACGTTTTACTTTGAAAACAATTAAACTGAGGCAAATCACCTTATGCTAAAGTTGTTTAACTTCAAACCCACTTATTAAAAATCAAAATTTATTAAAACCCAACATTTTAGCAAAAAAGGTAAAAGGCCGTGTATAAAAACAAAATATGTTTCCTTACCCTCATTCATAATCACAAAACTATTGAGACTTAGTTTTGATTCATCACACAAAGCTATCACTACGACAGACAGATTTGACGACTGCTACGATAAAAAGAGAATATATACTACACGGAGACAAGACTTTAAAACCGATGTATCAATTATATTATTTTAGTTTTGAGTCTTAGGTCAATTTTGTTAAAATCTCTCATCGTTTACGTATATATTAGCATATATATTTAACCATCTTATTCTTAAATATTTTATACATATATAAGCATATAAAATATATAAAAGTATTTAAAGTTGTATATATTACTACCTGTAAAACTTGTGCAAATTGCACAGATTTTACAAGGTCAGTCGGCTGACCCAGAGGTTCAATCGACTGGCCTTAGAAAATCTGTGCAACATGCATAGGTGCACAGATATACAAATGTATGTTTCAAAATTCGTCTGAATATTCAGTCGACTGACCCAGAAGCTCAGTTGACTAAATTTCTACAACGGCTACTTTTTGAAAAGACACGACTATTTGTGAAGAGTTAGGAATCCCTATGAAAAGATTTGGACGCAACACTTGAATCGAACCTCTTCATGAACAGTCACTGCTCTTTAAACTCTATAAATACATACTCTAACTTGATTTCAAATCAACGAATTATCATCGAATTTTCTTATCTTTTTAATCTAACTCTCTTGAATCTATTTGCTATAATACTTGATGTGCACGTAAATGTGCATATTTTTATCATCATATTTATTCTTTTTAAATTAAACAAATGATCATGTTGGGTATTTTAACTTGTTTAAACCAAAATTCATATTATTTGAAATTGTCACATATTCATCTTCATCCAAGGGCAAAATGGTCATTTTTGTGCGTATATTAATTGGAGAAAAATTAATTGAAAATTTGTATATATTTTTGTAGGAATTTGATCTCAAATAGAAGTGGTTTCATGAAGATATGCATGCACAAAATTAATACAAAGGAATGAAGATGGAAATAATTCAAAGTGAAGAACATGGAGGACCCCACCTACCCACCTACCTTAATGTACGAATTAAAGGCTAATGCACATGCTTTTAGAGTTAATGGCTTCATGTACACTTAATGGGAGATTAAGACATGTTAATGGTTACTTGGCCTCCACACTTCCTAAGGGGCATTTTGGTTATTCCCCAAAAATATGAATTAGGGTTTCATACATATATAAATACCCATATGTTTCATGTAACCTCTCCCTCTCTTCTCTTAGTCTCTCTTAGGCCTCCTTCTCTTTAGTTTAGTTTAGATCAAAAATAAAAGAAGGCTCTCTTTCTCTTTTCATGGCTACTTAGCCATTTTTATTTTATGTAATTTTCTTTTCTTTTTATGCAATGTTAATTAGTGTTTCCTCTTACTTACATGTTCATTTCCTTTCATGCTAGTAGTGTAGATTTACTTTTATGCAAGTAGAATAGTTTTCTTTTCATTTGCTTTCATTTTCTTTCTTTTTTGCTTTCATGTTGCTGCTACATTTGTTAATAAATTGACAAATATGAGAAGCTAAACTCCTGCAATTTAGGGGTAATGAAGCTCTCTAATTAATGTAGCTTCAACATTTTGTTAATTCATGCTCTCTTTTTGTGCTTAATGATGATGATAGAAGTGGTTTTATTTGTTTTTTTTGCCTTGAATTTGATAGTCTATATTGTTGACACCAAATAGGCTATGCTTAAACAATCACTAACACAAATGCCTCTTCATGAATATATGATTATGGCATAAGAAAGTGATTTGAAATTAAAATTTGATGGTCTATGTTTTTAATCAATAGGTAATAGGCCATACTTAAAATAGATTTCATTTTCATTTTCTTTGTCAAGTTTCATAAAAGTTAGTAAGTGTTTTAAGAGGTGTGTTATAGTTTGATGACTTATGTTGGCTAACTAATTGCTCAAATATGTCATACTTATGATAAACACATCAATTAAAACACTAATGACCATAAAAAAGAGATCATGATTTCATGTGTTGAACTACATGATCGAGAGAGTGGATTTATTCTCTAAATTGACATTTAACTCTCATATTTGCATTTCTTTTCTTTTTGATAGTTAGTTCATATTCTCATTTTCTATCTTAAACACACTCTCGACTTTGGTATAATTTGATTGAATAGAATTTTAAAATCATCAATTCCCTGTGAATTGACCCGTATTCGCCACGTGCTACATTCATACACCGTGCGCTTGCGGTTATTTTTATTTCTAAATTCGTTCGACGGTTTTCTAAACCGATAGAATTTCCGTCGATGAACAAGTTTTTGGCGCCGTTGCCGGGGAATTGTCTTGATTTTAATTCTCTATTCTTCTAATTAGTTTTCTTTGATTTTTGTGTGTTTTGTTTATTTTGTGTGCTTGCATTTATATATAAAAAAAATTGTGTGTTGTGTGTGATTTTTTTTTTGTGATTGTGTGCATTTCTAATTTTCTAGTTTCATTTTGCATAACATTTCTACTAAAAAAAACTTCTTTTTATTGAATTGCCTTTTCACATTTTGTATTTTACATTGTCATTCAGATTTCCATTTGTACATACATCTTCATTTTCTTTCCACTGTTACATTTTTTTTCCTCTCTGTTCATAGTTTCTATTTGCATTCTCTGTCACACTTCCACAGCACAACTTGCTTGCTTACATTCAAGACCACAATCAACTCACTTCATCTACTCCAACATTCATTCCATCTATCTGCCACTACACACTGATCAGTATACTACCTCCTCTACGACATTGCAAATTCTTTCATCAATATACTGACTGCTGTTCAACCACCGTTCACTGCTACATCCCCGAACTGCTGCACCAACACTTCAGATCCCCTTCACCACCCAAAAAAAAAAATTGCAAAAAATCCACTGCCTTTCACCATATAATTACAGCAGCACTTCGCCAACCCCAATCTCCTTCTCCAATACCCAGACATCCACTGACCCAAAACATCTGTGCACATACATCTGTGCATCACCACTACCCTCTCCACCACAACAACAGCCTCCATATATCACCTTCTTCCCATCCAAACCATCCACAACTTCATCATCAAACAACCCTACAATCCCACCAGAGAATCCATTGCATTGCTACTTAAACCTTCGGTTGCATTGCTACGGTGATTCGTGGTGCACCGATAACCCCTGCCCGTTACCTGGCTGAGAAATATTTTTGTTGATTTAAGACAGTGTGACTATACAATTTTGTGTTAACTTAGGATAAATCATTTGTAATTAACCCTTGCAGTCATTTAGTTGCATTTGTTCATGCATATTTAAAAAAAAACAAAAAAAAAATTTCAAAATCCAAAACTAAAAAAATTGTAAATATTCCTTTTATTTTTATTTAAATTTTTAAATCCTTTTCCTTTGAAATTTCAAAAATCCATAAAAATCTAGAAAAACCAAAATCCAAAAAAAATATAAAACCTTTCCAAAAAAATTTTTGAAAAAAAAACAAAAATCAATTTCCATTTTGAAAAATAAAATTCTACTTGTAAATATTTTTCTTTATAAAAAAAAAATCTTGAAAATGTCTGAGTTCCTTTTTTCTTACTCACTTGATTTTAGTTGTGAAAATCAATATAATCCATATGAGTTCACTCCAAATTCGTATGGATATTTTAACAACAACTATTGTGTAAATAATTCAAATTTCGAACAACAAAATTTTCAAAACGATGACCAACCTTCGACTCTTGAAAATAGCATTGAAATGATTTCATCTTTACTCGAACTTTCTACACAACAAAATCAAGAGATAAATGATTTATGTATTTCTTATTTGTGTAATAACTCGAGTCAAGGATTTCAAAATTTGAATTCAATTCAAAATTCAAACGATTACGATTATAACCCATGCCAATTTAATTTCGAACTCCAAAATGAATTCCAAACTCAACATGAAAATGGGAACAACTTTTCAAACGAATTTGGCAATGGGAATAATCTTAACCATGTTACGAGTGAAAATTTTTGTTCTCAACAAATCCAAATCGAAAATTCTCAATTTAATAACTATAAATTGGATTTTGTTGAATAAATGAATGAAATTTACGATGATCACACGGATTTGTTGTTTGAAACTTATATGAAAAAACGTGAACAATAAAATCAAATCTCAACGTGCGATGAGTCAAGTGATAATCCACCTTTTACCCAAATCGACGATTTTCAAATAACAACTTTTGAATTTGATAATGACAATCTTAATCAAGTTGTTGAAAATGCGGTAATTGAGTTGGATTTCAATTCTTTTGACGGTGCGAAACTCGATTTAAACTTCGATCTTCCTTTTTCTGAAAATTTGAATACGACAACTTTGAAACTCGATTTACATGATGAAGTTGTTAATAATCCAACAAAGGAAGTCGAATTTAACGAACATGAGTCTTATGGATTTTTTGAAAACGGGTTGTTAAATTTTGAATGGGAAAATTTCGATCACCATTTTGATTTTGGAATCGATACTTTGAAAGAAATTGAACTTCAACCAATTTTTCTATCTACCCTAAAAATCATCGAAAATAAAACAACTCGTATGATTTTCAATCAAATGACTTTCGTTTTTCCAAATCCACATTCAACTGCGAAATCTTTTACGATTTGGTTTTTCATGCTTAAGCTGTGTCTCACACATTTGACGAGACAAATGAATCGATCTTTAGAAGACCGTTTCATTTGCTTTTTGACTGTATACTTTCTCATCTCTTGTAAATAATAATCTTTCATGTAAATATAAGATTTTTATTTTATTTTTTTCCCTCCACTTGGGTTGACTGTGGGGACACGGTCAAAATCAAGTGTTGGGGGAAACTCATTTTTTTTTCTTTTTTTTTGGTTTGTTTTTGCTTTAAAATCACAAAAATAAAATAAAAAATAATCCCAAAACCAAATTTTCTTTTGATTTATTTTTAAAAGAAACACTATAAGATAAATATATGGCTTTGGTTTATTAAATTGAAATTTTTGAAAATTTATTGGTCTTAACAAAAATAAAAATAAAGTTTGATTACAAATAATAATGGTTTAACTAGTATATAGGAAGATTCATACGTGTTAATTACGAAGTACATCCTAATTGAAAATCTTTGTTTTAAAAAGTGGTTGATTTGAAGTAAAGGATATAACATTTTTTTTGTCTTCCAAGTTAAATGGTGCTAAGATGATTTTGTAAAACTCCCTCTCAATACACACACACACACACACACACACACATAAATAAAAAATAATAACATCCAAGTATTCACTCTCATTTAAAAGTCCTCATGGTTACGCAGGGGTGATTACTTGGAATTTTTGATTATATGCTTTCATACTCATTTAAAAGTGCTCACAGTTATGATGTATGGAACACATGTAAAAAAAACGACTTAATAAAAACCACCTACGGTCGATAGTGTATGCATGAAAGTGTGTGCACTCGCCATGCTCTGTACTCCCCTCACATAATCCCGAAAGGCAGTGCATGGGTGGTATATCTGGCCTCAGTTTACCTGAGCTAGGTGTGTAATTTTTCTTGCAAATAATGAGAGAGCAAGCAATTGAAATCCTAGCACTATTTTTATTTATTTGATTTGATTTGTTATTGAAAAGAAATGAAAATACCACTTTGATAAACTTTGATAATCAACTAAGGATCCATTTTATAATTACACTTTGTTATCAACCGAAACAACAAGTTAAACTATTGTCTATTTGTTATGATAACATGATTTTTGTTGGAAATTTTGACGAGTAAATGACATAAATTTTCAAGATAATAACCAAAATCTATATTTAACTTATTCATGTCAATTTAAAAATAAATCCATCATTTGTAAATATTTTCAAAATTTTGCATTCATCTCTTTGTAAATAAATCTTGCATTTTGTAAATATTTTCATCATCCATTTGGATTTTGTGGGTAGTATCCGCTGAAGACCCTCACGAGATAACACTCGTCCTACTGGGGACACCCAAAGGTTTAAAGGCTTGTTGCATACGCTCAATGCAATCATGTTTCCTACGAAAACGGATTTATCTTAGTTTCCCTTTATTCGAGGACGAATAAAAAGATAAGTGTGGGGGTATTTGATGTGCACGTAAATGTGCATATTTTTATCATCATATTTGTTCTTTTTAAATTAAACAAATGATCATATCGGGTATTTTAACTTGTTTAAACCAAAATTCATATTATTTGAAATTGTCACATATTCATCTTCATCCAAGGGCAAAATGGTCATTTTTGTGCGTATATTATTTTGAGAAAAATTAATTGAAAATTTGTATATATTTTTGTAGGAATTTGATCTCAAATAGAAGTGGTTTCATGAAGACATGCATGCACAAAATTAATACAAAGGAATGAAGATGGAAATAATTCAAAGTGAAGAAAATGGAGGACCCCACCTACCCACCTACCTTAATGTACAAATTAAAGGCTAATGCACATGCTTTTAGAGTTAATGGCTTCATGTACACTTAATATGGGATTAAGACATGTTAATGGTTACTTGGCCTCCACACTTCCTAAGGGGCATTTTGGGCATTCCCCAAAAATATGAATTAGGGTTTCATACATGTATAAATACCCATATGTTTCATGTAAGCTCTCCCTCTCTTCTCTTAGTCTCTCTTAGGCCTCCTTCTCTTTAGTTTAGTTTAGATCAAAAATAAAAGAAGGCTCTCTTTCTCTTTTCATGGCTACTTAGCCTTTTTTATTTTATGTAATTTTCTTTTCTTTTTATGCAATGTTAATTAGTGTTTCCTCTTACTTACATGTTCATTTCCTTTCATGCTAGTAGTGTAGATTTACTTTTATGCAAGTAGAATAGTTTTCTTTTCATTTGCTTTCATTTTCTTTCTTTTTTGCTTTCATGTTGTTGCTACATTTGTTAATAAAATGACAAATATGAGAAGCTAAACCCCTTAAATTTAGGGGTAATGAAGCTCTCTAATTAATGTAGCTTCAACATTTTGTTAATTCATGCTCTCTTTTTGTGCTTAATGATGATGATAGAAGTGGTTTTATTTGTTGTTTTTGCCTTGAATTTGATAGTCTATATTGTTGACACCAAATAGGCTATGCTTAAACAATCACTAACACAAATGCCTCTTCATGAATATATGATTATGGCATAAGAAAGTGATTTGAAATTAAAATTTGATGGTCTATGTTTCTAATCAATAGTTAATAGGCCATACTTAAAATAGATTTCATTTTCATTTTCTTTGTCAAGTTTCATGAAAGTTAGTAAGTGTTTTAAGAGGTGTGTTATAGTTTGATGACTTATGTTGGCTAACTAATAGCTCAAATATGTCATACTTATGATGAACACATCAATTAAAACACTAATGACCATAAAAGAGAGATCATGATTTCATGTGTTGAACTACATTATCTAGAGAGTGGATTTATTCTCTAAATTGACATTTAACTCTCATATTTGCATTTCTTTTCTTTTTGTTAGTTAGTTCATATTCTCATTTTCTATCTTAAACACACTCTCGACTTTGGTATAATTTGATTGAATAGAATTTTAAAATCATCAATTCCCTGTGAATCGACCCGTATTCGCCACGTGCTACATTCATACACCGTGCGCTTGCGGTTATTTTTATTTCTAAATTCGTTCGACGGTTTTCTAAACCGATAGAATTTCCGTCGACGAACAAGTTTTTGGCGCCTTTGCCGCGGAATTGTCTTGATTTTAATTCTCTATTCTTCGAATTAGTTTTCTTTGATTTTTGTGTATTTTGTGTGTTTGCATTTATATATATATAAAAAATTGTGTGTTGTGTGTGATTTTTTTTTGTGATTGTGTGCATTTCTAATTTTCTAGTTTCATTTTGCATAACATTTCTACTAAAA
The DNA here is from genome assembly GCA_030765085.1 of Allium cepa. NCBI lineage: Eukaryota > Viridiplantae > Streptophyta > Magnoliopsida > Asparagales > Amaryllidaceae > Allium > Allium cepa. The sequence continues at coordinate 84,350,509 of CM060928.1, read as the reverse complement.
AAAACTTCTTTTTATTCAATTGCCTTTTCACATTTTATATTTTACACTGTCATTCAGATTTCCATTTGTACATACATCTTCATTATTTTTTCACTGTTACATTTTTTTTTCCTCTCTACTCATAGTTTCTATTTGCATTCTCTGTCACACTCCACATCACAACTTGCTTGCTTACATTCAAGACCACAATCAACTCACTTCATCTACTCCAACATTCATTCCATCTATCTGCCACTACACACTGATCAGTATACTACCTCCTCTACGACATTGCAAATTCTTTCATCAATATACTGACTGCTGTTCAACCACCATTCATTGCTACATCCCCGAACTGCTGCACCAACACATCAGATCCCCTTCACCACCCAAAAAAAAAATTGCAAAAACTTCACTGCCTTTCACCACATAATTACAGCAGCACTTCGCCAACCCCAATCTCCTTCTCCAATACCCAGACGTCCACTGACCCAAAACATCTGTGCACATACATCTGTGCATCACCACTACCCTCTCCACCACAACAACAGCCTCCATATATCACCTTCTTCCCATCCAAACCATCCACAACTTCATCATCAAACAACCCTACAATCCCACCAGAAAATCCATTGCATTTCTGCTGTTTCAAGCCATACATTCATCAAACTACAACAGTTCAAATACTTACCTGAACCATTGCTTGCTGTCTGCAACATATTTTCATTACCCCACAACTCCATCAATACAAAACTTCCATCAACATAGTTTCAACCCGCTTCATCCTCCTACATTTCCACCAAGCTCCTGACTCTGCATCAAAACTGTGCATAACCATCACCACCACACAAACATTCCCCTCCCATACAACTGCATTTCTCAAATACAAACTGTCATCCCACCCTTGAGCAACCACTCTACTTCCACTTCAGAACCCATATCATTATCACCTCCACTTTTACTGCCCTAAAATCTAGCATACAGTTTCACCATCCACCTCAGTCATAACTGACCACCAAGCAGCTCATCTGCACTTACAAACTTCCACTACTGCCCATTATCCTCACCACCAGTCAGCCTTCTCCGACCATAACTACCTTGCTGGAAAAAAAACTTCTGATCAACTTCCTATCACCACTTCACATCCCTACCGCCGCAAGCTCCATTGTCTCAATCTCCACTGTTGCAATTAGCCTCAACTGCATCGACCACCTCAGCTTCACTGTTAACTACCACAACCACTGCCGAGAAGACAACCAGAGCAACCCATCCTCGAATTCCATCTAACGTCCCACCGAAAGACCTTCGACCAATTACGTCGAACCACCAATCGCCAACAACTCCGCCGAGAAATTAAACTCGCATTTCACAAGTTGATAGCCCAAATTCGCTCAAAATCGACTCGACTCCGCCTCCAAACTCCACAGCAATTCGATCTATCACCTGACATCGCGACCTCTCCAACACCGAACACCCAAAATCCAAACTTGCCATTGGTATCAAGCAATCGCCTCGAGTCGCTTTCTTTCATTCAATTTGGAGGTTGCCCCTTTTCTCAATTTCATACGATCGATTTTATTTCTCAATTTCAGTTGTTAAAAAGATGGATTTCGGTTGATAAAAAGGAAAAAGGGGAGAAAACGTGTTGGGTTTGGGCCGGGTGGGTTATATAATTTGTAAATAGCTTTCCGCTGTCATTTTGGCATTTACTTATAATTTTGTTTAACTTAGCCATTTGTTCTTTCATTTTTTTTTAAAAAAAGGGAAGAAGTTGTTTTCGTCTTATTCCTTGATTAAGAGAAAAAGTTCATTTGTCTTTTGTTTTACTTTCAAAATTTGTTTTTCATTTTTTTTAAAAAACTGTTTAGTTTAGTTTGTGTTGTTTTGATTTGGTTTAATTTTTATTTTCATTGATAATTTTTTGATTTTTAAGTAAAACCCTACTTTTAAGTTTCCTTTCAAAAAAAAACCAAAAAAAAAAACAAAACAAAAAACAATTGTATATGTTTTGTTTTTAATTTCAGGTTGCCCAAGTAGAAGGGATTAGCTTGCTGAAAATTGAAGAATTGCCGCCAAAAATAAACTGCTTGCTTGCTTAAAAAAAAATTGCTGCTTTCATCTCTAATGTTATTTGAATTGCATTGTTGAATGCTTGCATTAAAAAAAATCCAAAAACAAAAACAAAAATCCATTCATAGTTGCATTGTTAATACACGTTTAATTTCTGTTTTGCATTTCATCTTAGATTTTGATTAATAATAACAAGTAGACATCGATAAATTTTAATTGTATTTTCACAATTGTTTTCTTTGAACAATTTTATTTCTTGGTGTCTAGGCTACGGCAGAGTAATAACCATTTATAAATATTACGGTGATTCATAAGTATTATAGTGGTTGTTCCTCTGAAGGTACTTAAACCTTCGGTTGCATTGCTACGGTGATTCGTGGTGCACCGATAACCCCTGCCCGTTACCTGGCCGAGAAATATTTTTGTTGATTTAAGACAGTGTGTGACTATACAATTTTGTGTTAACTTAGGATAAATCATTTGTAATTAACCCTTGCAGTATTTAGTTGCATTTGTTCATGCATACTTAAAACAAAAAACAAAAAAAAATTTCAAAATCCAAAACTAAAAAAATTGTAAATATTCCTTTTATTTTTATTTAAATTTTTAAATCCTTTTCCTTTGAAATTTCAAAAATCCATAAAAATCTAGAAAAACCAAAATCCAAAAAAAATATAAAACCTTTCCAAAAAAAATTTTGAAAAAAAAAACAAAAATCAATTTCTATTTTGAAAAATAAAATTCTACTTGTAAATATTTTTCTTTATAAAAAAAAAATCTTGAAAATGTCTGAGTTTCCTTTTTCTTACTCACTTGATTTTAGTTGTGAAAATCAATATAATCCATATGAGTTCACTCCAAATTCGTATGGATATTTTAACAACAACTATTGTGTAAATAATTCAAATTTCGAACAACAAAATTTTCAAAACGATGACCAACCTTCGACTCTTGAAAATAGCATTGAAATGATTTCATCTTTACTCGAACTTTCTACACAACAAAATCAAGAGATAAATGATTTATGTATTTCTTATTTGTGTAATAACTCGAGTCAAGGATTTCAAAATTTGAATTCAATTCAAAATTCAAACGATTACGATTATAACCCATGCAAATTTAATTTCGAACTCCAAAATGAATTCCAAACTCAACATGAAAATGGGAACAACTTTTCAAACGAATTTGGCAATGGGAATAGTCTTAACCGTGTTACGAGTGAAAATTTTTGTTCTCAACAAATCCAAATCGAAAATTCTCAATTTAATAACTATAAATTGGATTTTGTTGAACAAATGAATGAAATTTACGATGATCACACGGATTTGTTGTTTGAAACTTATATGAAAAAACGTGAACAACAAAATCAAATTTCTATGTGCGATGAGTCAAGTGATAATCCACCTTTTACCCAAATCGACGATTTTCAAATAACAACTTTTGAATTTGATAATGACAATCTTAATCAAGTTGTTGAAAATGCGGTAATTGAGTTGGATTTCAATTCTTTTGAGGGTGCAAAACTCGATTTAAACTTCGATCTTCCTTTTTCTGAAAATTTGAATACGAAAACTTTGAAACTCGATTTACATGATGAAGTTGTTAATAATCCAACAAAGGAAGTCGAATTTAACGAACATGAGTTTTATGGATTTTTTGAAAACGGGTTGTTAAATTTTGAAGGGGAAAATTTCGATCACCATTTTGATTTTGGAATCGATACTTTGAAAGAAACTGAACTTCAACCAATTTTTCTATCTACCCTAAAAATCATTTAAAATAAAACAACTCGTATGATTTTCAATCAAATGACTTTCGTTTTTCCAAATCCACATTCAACTGCGAAATCTTTTACGATTTGGTTTTTCATGCTCAAGCTGTGTCTCACACATTTGACGAGACAAATGAATCGATCTTTAGAAGACCGTTTCATTTACTTTTTGACTGTATACTTTCTCATCTCTTGTAAATAATAATCTTTCATGTAAATATAAGATTTTTATTTTATTTTTTTCTTTCCACTTGGGTTGACTGTGGGGACACGGTCAAAATCAAGTGTGGGGGGAGACTCAATTTTATTCTTTTTTTTTCATGGTTTATTTTTGCTTTAAAATCACAAAAAAAAAAAATTAAAAAAAAAATCCCAAAACCCAATTTTCTTTTGATTTATTTTTAAACGAAACACTATAAGATAAATATATGGCTTTGGTTTACTAAATTGAAATTTTTGAAAATTTATTGGTATTAACAAAAATAAAAAAAAAATTTGATTACAAATAATAATGGTTTAACTAGTATATAGGAAGATTCATACGTGTTAATTACGAAGTACATCCTAATTGAAAATCTTTGTTTTAAAAAGTGGTTGATTTGAAGTAAAGGATATAACATTTTTTTTGTCTTCGAAGTTAAATGGTGCTAAGATGATTTTGTAAAACTCCCTCTCAATATATATATATATATATATATATATATATACATATAAATAAAAAATAATAACATCCAAGTATTCACTCTCGTTTAAAAGTCCTCACGGTTATGCAGGGGTGATTACTTGGAATTTTTGATTATGTGCTTTCATACTCATTTAAAAGTGCTCATGATTATGATGTATGGAACACATGTAAAAAAAAAGACTTAATAAAATCCACCTACGGTCGATAGTGTATGCATGAAAGTGTGTGCATTCGCCATGCTCTGTACTCCCCTCACATAAGCCCGAAAGGCAGTGCATGGGTGGTATATCTGGCCTCAGTTTACCTGAGCTAGGTGTGTAATTTTTCTTGCAAATAATGAGAGAGCAAGCAATTGAAATCCTAGCACTATTTTTACTTATTTGATTTGATTTATTATTGAAAATAAACGAAAATACCACTTTGATAAACTTTGATAATCAACTAAGGATCCATTTTATAATTACACTTTGTTATCAACCGAAACAACAAGTTAAACTATTGTCTATTTGTTATGATAACTTGATTTTTGTTGGAAATTTTGACGAGTAAATGACATAAATTTTTAAGATAATAACCAAAACCTATATTTAACTTATTCATGTCAATTTAAAAATAAATCCTTCATTTGTAAATATTTTCAAAATTTTGCATTCATCTCTTTGTAAATAAATCTTGCATTTTGTAAATATTTTCATCATGCATTTGGATTTTGTGGGTAGTATCCGCTGAAAACCCGCACGAGACAACACTCGTCCTACTGGGGACACCTAGAGGATTAAAGGCTTGTTGCATACGCTCAATACAATCGTGTTTCCTACGAAAACGGATTTATCTTAGTTTCCCTTTATTCGAGGATGAATAAAAAGATAAGTGTGGGGGTATTTGATGTGCACGTAAATGTGCATATTTTTATCATCATATTTATTCTTCATAAATTAAACAAATGATCATATTGGTTATTTTAACTTGTTTAAACCAAAATTCATATTATTTGAAATTGTCACATATTCATCTTCATCCAAAGGCAAAATGGTCATTTTTGTGCGTATATTAATTTGAGAAAAATTAATTGAAAATTTGTATATATTTTTGTAGGAATTTGATCTCAAATAGAAGTGGTTTCATGAAGATATGCATGCACAAAATTAATACAAAGGAATGAAGATGGAAATAATTCAAAGTGAAAAACATGGAGGACCCCACCTACCCACCTACCTTAATGTACAAATTAAAGGCTAATGCACATGCTTTTAGAGTTAATGGCTTTATGTACACTTAATAGGGGATTAAGACATGTTAATGGTTACTTGGCCTCCACACTTCCTAAGGGGCATTTTGGGCATTCTCCAAAAATATGAATTAGGGTTTCATACATGTATAAATACCCATATGTTTCATGTAACCTCTCCCTCTCTTCTCTTAGTCTCTCTTAGGCCTTCTTCTCTTTAGTTTAGTTTAGATCAAAAATAAAAGAAGGCTCTCTTTCTCTTTTCATGGCTACTTAGCCTTTTTTATTTTATGTAATTTTCTTTTCTTTTTATGCAATGTTAATTAGTGTTTCCTCTTACTTACATGTTCATTTCCTTTCATGCTAGTAGTGTAGATTTACTTTTATGCAAGTAGAATAGTTTTCTTTTCATTTGCTTTCATTTTCTTTCTTTTTTGCTTTCATGTTGTTGCTACATTTGTTAATAAAATGACAAATATGAGAAGCTAAACCCCTTAAATTTAGGGGTAATGAAGCTCTCTAATTAATGTAGCTTCAACATTTTGTTAATTCATGCTCTCTTTTTGTGCTTAATGATGATGATAGAAGTGGTTTTATTTGTTGTTTTTGCCTTGAATTTGATAGTCTATATTGTTGACACCAAATAGGCTATGCTTAAACAATCACTAACACAAATGCCTCTTCATGAATATATGATTATGGCATAAGAAAGTGATTTGAAATTAAAATTTGATGGTCTATGTTTCTAATCAATAGTTAATAGGCCATACTTAAAATAGATTTCATTTTCATTTTCTTTGTCAAGTTTCATGAAAGTTAGTAAGTGTTTTAAGATGTGTGTTATAGTTCGATGACTTATGTTGGCTAACTAATAGCTCAAATATGTCATACTTATGATAAACACATCAATTAAAACACTAACGACCATAAAAGAGAGATCATGATTTCATGTGTTGAACTACATGATCTAGAGAGTGGATTTATTCTCTAAATTGACATTTAACTCTTATATTTGCATTTCTTTTCTTTTTGTTAGTTAGTTCATATTCTCATTTTCTAGCTTAAACACACTCTCGACATTGGTATAATTTGACTGAATAGAATTTTAAAATCATCAATTCCCTGTGAATCGACCTGTATTCGCCACGTGCTACATTCGTACACCGTGCGCTTGCGGTTATTTTTATTTCTAAATTCGTTCGACGGTTTTCTAAACCGATAGAATTTCCATAGACGAACAATACTTTCATTTATTCTGCATTAAAGCAATATTATACCTTTCTATTTTTCATAAACTTCAAATATATATATATATATATATATATATATATCGAGGAGAAGACTGTAGGAAGGGTGTAGCACAAGTGACAAATTTGTGTTATTAGAACACAAAAAGTCAAAATAATCTTTTGTATTTGTTGAAGTCCTGTTCTGCTGCTCGGGCATGTGAAGTCCTCTTTGGCTGCTGAGGCAAAATCCTGTTTTGCTGCTCAGGTCCCTGTTCGGCTGCTCAGGGGTTGTATAGACCTGTTCCTCTGGGTTAAGTGAGGGTTGTTGTTTTAGTGAAATTCCAAAAGGAGTCTGGGACTGGACGTAGGACGATGCTCCGAACCAATATAAAATTCATGGTGTCATTTTACTTTACTACCTTTATATTCCGCATTATTTACCGTATAACTATCATCACTATACTTTGTGTTATCATATATCCATATTACACGATCCATAGCACACTTTCGTTTGGTAACAGAGCAAGGTCATCATATAACCATAACACAGTTATCTGATAATCTAATAATATAGATACTAACACTAGCACTAGCACTATCACTAGCTTCATTGAATGACAATCCACTGCACGTCCACCACTATTCAATGGCATGAATTGTAACTATTTGGCCACATGAATGAGAATATATATGCAAGCAAATGGTTTTGATTCATGGAATATAACTCAAATAGAATATACTATTCCTACTAAAGAGTATTCTACTTAGTCAAATACAAGAAACTAGATGCCACAGCTAATGCAAAAGCCATGAATATGTTGTTTTGTGCCTTAGATAAAAATGAGTTTAACCATGTTAGCATGTGCAATACTGCATATGAAATATGGCGTACACTCGAAATTACACACGAAGGAACCAACAAGGTCAAACAAAGCAAAATATCCATGCTCAAAAGTTAGTTTCAAAACTTTAGAATGAAAGAAAATGAACCTATAAAGATATGTACTCAATATTTCAGGATATCTATCATTCATTATTAGTATTAGGAGAAAAATATTCAAACTTTGATATTGTATCCAAAATCCTTAACTCTTTAACGGAAGAAAGGGAAAGAAAAATTCTCGCTATTGAGGAAGCAAACGATATTTCCAAAATAATTTCGAAAGAGTTAATAGAAAATCTAATATCCTAGGAAGTGAATTCGCAGGCTAAACGAGTTCAACCCCAAGATAAAAGACTGTAGCATTCCATGCAGAACAAGAAGATTCAGATTCAGGCAAAGACGACCTAGCCTTTGTTGCCAAAAACTTCAAGAAATTCTTGAAATATAGAAATGGAAATAGAAATAATGGCAAGAGAAGCTCAAACAACAATAAACCACCGTCGTCATCAGTTATGGAGTGCTTTAACTGTCACAAAAGGAGGCATATATAGAAAGACTGTCCAGATCAAAAGAAAGAATATCAAAATAAAAGGAAGAACAAATTCAGAAGAAAAGCCTTTTCAGTTACGTGGGATGATTCAGATTCCTCCTCTTCTTCTGAAAGTGAGGGTGACAACGATAACGAGGTTAGTGATTTAACTTTTACTGATATGATAGAGATAAATTTGGAATTATTGGATACTTTAAAAAGTCTCAAAAGAAAATATAAAGAGGCAATAGCAAATCACAACAAGGCACAATTCGAAAGAGATATGCTTAAAGACGAGAAGAAAATATTGAAAGAAGAACTTGAGAAAACTCAAGAATCACTTTCAAATGTTACCTCTCAACTTATATTATCGAGTCAAGAAATTGAAACTCAAAAAGAAAAGAATGATGCTCTTATTTCTGAAAATCAAGCTTTAAAAACTAATGTTAAAATGGTAGAACAAGAAAATTCAAGTCTAAAGACCAAATTACAGGAATCGCTAAAAAGGTTTCAAATTTTAATAAAGGAAGAGAAAATTTATCAAGAATTATTGAGAATTCACAACATGTTAACAATAAAAATGGTTTAGGTTTTAAGAAGAAAGCCCAGAATTCACAATCTAGTAATTCAAAAATTAGGTCTAATAAAACATCCACATTTTCAAGACTAGTTTCTAAAACTATAAATATATGGGTACCTAAAACTATTAACAAGTTAATAAGGAAAAAGTATATTAGTTCATTTATAGAAAATGTTCATAATAATAAAAATTATATTTATAAAAGGGATACTAAACCAACTTGGGCTTGGTTTCCTAAGTCCTAACTCTTAGGACCCTATTAAAAAAAGGTGGGTACCAACGTTATCTCATATTTTTTGCAGATCTCACTCAAGGAAAGAGAAAAATGGATACTCAACAATGGTAGCTCAAAACACATGACAGGAGACAAAAATATGCCGATAAATATTATATACTCAAATGGAGGTTCTGTCACTTTTGAAGATAATTCCAAGGGCTATATCATCGGCAAAGGCGATGTGAGCAATTACAGGAGAGAATTATTATTAATAACGTTGCGAATGAAGGATATAGAGTCTTAAAGATTCAAGGGGAGAAGTATTTATATTATATATACAGTTGAAATCTATATTTATTTGGAGGTTGTCATCAATCAAAATGGGGAAGAATGTTGAGGCTTGATTTTGATTCATGACACAAAGCTGTCACTACGACAGACAGATTTGACGACTGCTATGACAAAAAGAGAATATATACTACAAGGAGACATGACTTCAAAACTGGTGCATCATTTATATTGTTTTAGTTTTGAGTCTTAGGTCAATTTTGTTAAAATCTCTCCTCGTTTACATATATATTAGCTTATATATTTAATCATCCTATTATCAAATATTTTATACAATATAAGCATATAAAATATAAAAAAGTATTAAAGTTGTATATATTACTATACTTGAAAACCCGTGCAAATTGCACAGATTTTACAAGGTCTGTCGACTGACCCAGAGGTTCAGTCGACTGACCCTGGAAAATCTGTGCAACGTGCATAGGTGCACACAGATACAAATGTATATTTTAAAATTCGTTTGAATATTCATTCAACTGACCCAGAAGCTCAGTTGATTGAATTTCTACAACGACTACTTTTTAAAAATACATGACTATTTGTGAAGAGTTATGAATCTCTACGAAAAGATTTAAACGCAACACTTCAATCGAAACTCTTCATCAACGGTCGCTGCTCTTTAACCTCTATAAATACATACTCTAACTTGATTCCAAATCAGCGAATTATCACCGAATTTTCTTATCATTCTAATCTAACTCTCTTGAATCTATTTGCTACAATACTTTCAATTATTCTGCATCAAACTAATATTATACCTTTCTATTCTTCATAAACTTTAAATATATATATTTATACTCGAGGAGAAGATTATAGGAGGGGTGTACAACAAGTGACAAATCTGTGTTATTAGAATACACAAAGTCAAAACAATCTTTTGTATTTGTTGAAGTCCTATTCTGCTGCTCAGGCATGTGAAGTCCTCTTCGGCTGCTGAGGCGAAATCCTGTTCTGCTGCTCAGGTCCTTGTTCGACTACTCAGGGGTTGTATAGACCTGTTACTCCGGGTTAAGTGAGGGTTGCTGTTTTAGTGAAATTCCAGAAAGAGTCTGGGACTGGACATAGGACGGCGGTCCGTCCTGGTGTCATTTTACATTACTGCTTTTATATTCCGCATTATTTACCGTATAACTATCATCACTATGCTCTGTGTTATCATATATCCATATTACACGATCCATAGCACACTTTCAATAACTTCTCACTAAACTTAACTTTCTTTCAATTTTTTTTTCAAAATACTATCTTCACTTCGGAACACTTCATCTTAGATACATCTCATTCTAAATTTTTTTTCCAAAGTATTCACATCATTGCAAATTCATTCAATAAAACACCCAATATAATCCTTAAATTCAAAAACCCAATTTCTTAAAAATACCCAAAACATTTTGTTAATTCAAAAATTTATTTTTGCACAAATCAAATTTATAAACCTCTTTAATAAGAAATTATTCTCAATGCATGCCAATATATAATATAAATACTTCTAAAATTCATTTTAAATAAACCACATCCATTCATCACTTTAACGAAAAATCTTTGTTAATGTTACATATGTTATAATACATATTTTCTCCGAATAATTCCATCCAACCTCACAATTATGAATTCACGAATACACTCTCATCATTTTCAAAATATTTATTACTTTATTTATTATAAAATTACACTTTACCAGAATAATTCGCAAAATCAATACTTTACTCCAAATATACTTGAAATGTATTCTCATTTCAAACTTAGTTTAAATTACAAAATTAATTATATATTATTTGTATATCATAATGCACCATTTTACATGCATACCTATAACCTCCACACAAATTGCAATAAACTCATATATCATGACATACACATAGCACTACATCATAAACTATAATAACCCAAATTCTCAAATATTATGAAACATAACTACATTGTCTTGTCACAAAACTTTAGCGATTAACTTCACTAAGTAGCTATAGTATTGATCATGTGATCAACAATGCCTCGTCGTTGATCTTAACTATCCGCTAAGGCTCGATGGCTGCAATCATTGTATAAAATATCTAAACTTATAAAATTTCTTTATTAATTCCAAAACAATTCATTACTTTACCAAATAATATATACTTACTTATCCAAAATGCTTTATATCATTTTCCAAAACATCATATGATACTCTTCTCAAAAAAATTCTTAAAGTACGTGTTTTCAAATATTGTTTTCTTACAAAACACTTTTGTAAAAAATTATTATTTATTTTTTCTCAGATTATCTACTTCCTCAAAATAATATCCAACTTCACTCAAAACATTTTTACCCCTTCATTATTTATAACACTTTCTAAAATAGCAATTCTACTTTTTCTAAAGCATTAAGCTCATTTAAAATATCCTTTAAAACATTATCCCTTTAAAATATCATGAATAAAATTCCTCAAAATATATTTTCAAAACATTGGCTTTAATATTACTCAAAATATTGCACCCCTTATAAAAATTGCATTACTTCTCGAACATTATGCCTAAATTTCTTGTCCTAATATTTAGGATCCTATGGATAATGTTGATTAGAGTCATCAGCTGGAATTCTTAAAGCACTCAATGAAAAGTTTACACGATATTAACTTTTGAAACTTATTCCAGCATTTACTTAAATGTACTTTATATAACTAGATTTCTATAATACAATAGCTTGCGTAAACATCTTTCTAATATCATACACAGAAACACTCACGCACATGCACACTCTCTTTAACCAAAGTATTTTAACTAAAATATATGCTTGTTTATATTAAAACATTTTCAATTGATCTTTATGAATAAAATCAAATAACACTTACTAAAAATAATCCAATCATCGGTCATCCATGCATAAAAACAAGAAATCTTCCAATACAATTATATTTCAACACGATTTATCTAATTGTATACACACACACACATATAAATATTATTTTTATTTTACATGAAAAGAAGTTCCCATTATTCCTTGCAGTAACTTCACTACTAAAGACATCGCAAGTTTCTAGTATCCAAACTTGAGTAGATTTCTAGCTTTCAATTGATAACTCCTACTCAACGCTAATCCCAAACAGTTCATTCCAACAAAACATTGACCAATCAAAGTGATCACAAAAATAAATCCAAAAGTAAAATGATTAAACAAAACAACCAAGCTTCCAAGATGCTTAGCAAAAAGCAATCCATTTGTTGCGCACTCTGATCACCACAAGATCAGAATACCTCATTTAAAGCTATACAGAGGTCTAATATTCAGTATCCATGCCAACACTACTTGTCAGAATAACTATTTTTACCTTCACAATCCTCTCTAATTTCTTTGTATCTCATACAGAGACTTACATTGAGAATAAGGAAGAGATAAAGAACTATATATACATAAAAATAACAAGTACATTCCTAGATGATTACCCTAGTAAACAATGTATAGTCGTATTATCCCTTGCTATAGGGTAACTACCAAAATCACCCAAAAGAACAAGGATTCTAAGTCTCATTTAAGGCGAAGACTCGTGTCTCTTATACTCTGCATTGTTCTAAATTCGGCTCTGATATAAACTGTAACATCCACCTTTGTACTTATACTACCAAAGAGTATTACTAGGTAATGTCGTCCAATAGTATAGATAATGAGGTAATATTAGGCTGTCATATATGAATATTCCCTTGAGCTAACACTGATATGTATTTCAAAATTATATACTACTCAGCTATACATACATGGTATCGACACAAAGTAATAAACACATGCATTTTCGAGATAGAATAATACACAATATAAAGCATAAGTGGAGAACATAGAGTTAACAACGCAGCGATAATATACAATTGATTAAATACGTAAGTTCATGTGGGTCTATAAAGGACTCAAATTCCCATATTTATTCAAATATACAAACTATGTCCAATACATACGCTCCATCAACATAAATACATAAGAGGCTACGCCAATATTTAGAACACTCCTCCACAATTATACCAACCTCCAACTATGCCCACCAACTGCAAGCTGGTCTCATCACCCATGAACCTAAAATGCCTCGGACTAACCAAAGTATTATATAAATAACATACAAGTCAGACTATGTCTAGAATATGGATGTCAGTATATCATAATAACTAGCATGGCATAATAATGTGTATCATGCATGGCCTATAAATATCTCAAAATTACCAACATATGTTAACTATGCACATATATCATCACCCATATAAATAACCAATTCTATCATCTTATCATAAAGATAATAATAAAAATGGGTGGTAAACTACACATCCATACATAGCAACACCCATCCAATCATATCAACACATAGGTATTATAGTGTACATCATGGCATGCACTCAACAATGCCTGAATACCTCGGATAATCATAAAGTAGTCATACTACGGGTTCATCATACTTAACACATATGAAATTACACAAATAACATCCAAACCAAACACACATAAAACATAGAGATGACATACACTCGGCAGCAAGGGTTTTCTTTCAGACAACCATATGAAAATGCGTACAAGGTCTATCTTCTTACTCTCAACAACCATAGCTACCCCCGACAGTTGTATAACAGATGTGTGTGGGGTCACACTTGTTTATGGACACACGATCTTATGAATAATCTAAGCATTCCATAAACCATAACTAATCATTTAGACAATCAGCCTTATATATAATCATCTTGGCTCTCAATTGCAAAGGTAATCATATAAGCACTCAGCCCTTTAATAACCCAATCAACTCTCGATCACTTAGATAATCCTCTGGACTCTCGGTCCTATACTAATAGCATGAGTTCTCAGCCTCGTAAATAACTATTTTGGCATTAGTCATACAAAATGATTAGGTCGGCTCTTAGCGACCTACTCAAATATCTCATAAAGTTTAATTAGTATGTGTCTATGGCATCGCATTAACTACCAAGCGGGAGACTGACAGCTCTTAACCTACTCTGAGAGCCTTCCTCACACGTTATTAGCATTACTCTTAGTGCTAGTTTTATCGACGATTACTGTGACCCAATATCCATAAGGTGTAAATCTATGTTATGTGATGATCACGGCCCTACAAGTGCTCCTAAGTGATAACAGACCGCTGGCCTATGTGACAACAAACGCAATGGCTCTTTGTGTTGGCTCTCATTCATACATAAAAAAGTATATCAAGGATTTAGGGTGCGAACCCACAATCAGACCGCTGGGATGGATACTAGCCTAATAGGATTACTCCTCATCAAAATAATAGGAGTACACACTCAATAAATACACTCATAGCTCTCAGCTTGCTCACTCTTAGTTCGCAACAACATATATATAAATACCCTGCATATAACTTAACCCCGTAAGAGTGATATATAATTACAAAAGTAATTGATCAAATATTAGCTTAGGAGTCTCACACCACTTGAGTCTCTTCATATAATTTTCTGTAATTGAATATAATTTTTCAATTGAATTTACATGCCTTAAAATTAATTCCTACTTTAAACCATTAAATGTATTTAAAATCTCTTTTTTATGCACAAAATCATCGAAAACTTTGTTAAAATCAATTAAGAACATTTACAAATCATTATATAATTTTGTAAAAGTAAATAGGATTTTTAAACAATTATTTGAAGCCTAAAAACAAATTTAAATTATTATTTTTTAAATATAATTGATTAAAAAATTAACATTTAATTAAAATAAAAAATTCATAATTTTTTTCATATTTGGAATACGTCTAATTCTTACTTTAAAATTTCAATATTTTGTTAAAATCAACGAATATTATATATATATATATATATATATATATATATATATAATGAACAAGGGTTCTCTGCTTGGAGCTTCACTGCTCCAAGCAAGTGATCACTAGTCGACTGCCCACTCTAAGAGGTGTCGACCGAGCGTGATGGCTTGGGCAGTGGAGCCATAGGGCATGACCCATTTTGGGCTCTTTTGTGCTCTCATCTTCTTTGATCGAATCCCTACACTATTCCTTTTCATACCGACATGAATTCAAGCACCAAAATTCAACAAATAAGCGTGCAAAACTAATGTATCAATTCAATAATGACTTACGGTAATCGATTTAATGCACAAAGAAGGAATATAAAGCAAATCCAACACATACAACAAAGGCTATCAAAGTCAAAATATAGATTTCGTGAATAATTGATCGCTCATCTTAACTCTAGCAACCTAAGATCCGCTCAAAGCACTTCATAGCTCACACAAAACTCCTTCAATTCCATTTATTGTAAATAACTTTTATGCAACGAACCATATTTTACATGTTAGATAATCATAATATATTATGATTTAATTCATTTGAGGTCGTATGACTCTGTAATTTTGGGATATGACTACTATAAATATTTTCCATCTTTAGAATTTTTATAGGACAATTTTGATCTTGAAAATCTTGTAAATTATATAATTTTTCATAATTTTCGAATTGCGGTTTAAAATTACTTCCACTAGATTAGGATGATGGTTTCACTTTCCGTAAGGTGGTCACAATAGGCAAATGGACTTACCGTATTGGAGATATGACCGTTTTAAGTTTGGACCACCATTGGTCATATTAATAGGTAATTATTTAACCCCATAAACTCATTTTGGAATTTGTGCCTAATAGGAATAGTGGGACAAATCTAATCACTTTTTCCATTTCCTAAATCAAGTCTGAACCTAAATTAATCTGAATTCTATTAAAACTACCTCTTTTTGTACTTAATCTAGCCTAAAATCATAATTAGAGAGTAATTTTCAAGGAGATAATCTTGGATCTATCATTTGGCTAACTTAGGACTTGTACATGGACTGTCCATTTCAGATTTGGGGCAAAGATTTTGTAATTTTGGCACTGGATGAGTGATTAGATTTTTGTCACTATCATATGAATTTTTATATAGTTAAAAATGGTGTTTTAAAATAATTTTCATGTTAAAATGTTTTCAAACTTTAATCTAACTTTAATGGCATGCTATGGCTGAATTTAAAATATAATAATGGATTTTAAATGGTTATACATCCTTTTTGAATCATGTTGTCATTTTAGCATGAAACTAAATTTAGGCAAAAAAAATATGTTAATCATGTCTTGATGAATAGAGTATGTTGCTTTGATGATAATGAATGATGCTTGCTTCTGATGAATTATTTTGACATGTTTATTAATGATCTTAGTGTAGTAGGAATGTGGTTGTCAATTTTGGAAAAATGGTGTCAAAAATACTCAAAAGGTGATTCAACATGGAGGTAGAGTTCTTGAGGAGTAGACAAGCCTGCAGTTTAGATTGCATGAAGGTTGGAGCTGAATTGGGTGGTCTAACTCTTGTTGGTGGAAGCTTGGAAATTAGGTAACTGATGATGCATTTCTAGTAGATCAAGAAGCTACTTGGGGACTTAAGCCTTGAAATTTTAGGGAAGGCATGAGGTAAGGAAAGGAGGGAGTTAGTTTCAAAATTGGTAAAGAAAATCAACTCAGTATCAAGCGCTTCCCATTGGTACCGATATGCAAGGGATTTGGAGCATGGACTTTAGGATAGTTGAAGAAAGGAGCAAGCAAAGGAAGGAAGAAGTCGGGGCATGAGGTACTTAGCCAATTTTGACTAAGAAATTCATGTCGACACCATCGTCAATACTGACATGAACGAGGGATGGCCGATTTAGACCAAACTCCCAGGGTGTACTGTGGAGGTCCTAGAGGTCATGCTGGAAGTGTTCGTTCATTCGTCCGACGTTCGGTTGTGATATGGTAGCACGATAATGGATGATGATTAATGGATGAAGTAATGTTGGAATTCTTCAATGTGATGGCTTTAAGGTTTTGAGGTGCTGATTCTATGACTGACGTGGATGTGTAAAAGTGATCCGGAGGAGATGACTCGATCGATGGAGTCGTGACAATGATTATCCACCCAAGCTGGTATGAGGAAGGAAACTCATGATAAAACATTGAAGGGTTCTTTCATGGAACGAAAGGATCATCGAAGGGTTCCGTGATGATGAATGAAAACTAGATGGAGCAAGGAAGGGTTCAAATACACATGCAAAGAGGCAGTTGATACTTAGAGCATTTTCTGATGTACCCATCAGTAGGAGTATTATGAGGATGCTCATTGGGTACTTTGAACAGCTACCCTGGATCGCTAAAGGGATCCATATAGCCTAGACTGAGGAAGGGATTCAGTGTCAACTATGGGCTGCCGTTGAGATACATAGAAAACTAGGATTTTTCCATCAACCCCTGACAGTTGAATGGTCATACGAGTTATCATATATCCATGTCATATTGAGTGGCAATAAGGATTGTTTGATGGATGTTTATGTTTGCCATGATTGTTATAGTTGTTGTTTGTTACTCGTGGGATGTCACATGACGTTGGTATTTAGGAGATCAATATCTAAACACCCTATGGTATAAAATAATGTTTGTATACTTTATGATTATAGGAGAGTAGCATATTATCATTGTTATGAGCAAACTCTTTGGATACAGGTGTGAGAAATGCGGATTACAGATCTTAAGGTTGGAATAACACTAGAGGGGGGGGGGGGGTGAATAGTGTTTGATGAATTTTCCTAAATCTTTTTGAAACTTATGTAATTTAATCACCAACAAATGCAATTCACAGACACAGAATCAGACACAGATGCAAATACTAAGTAAAAGCAATAAAGGAAAGAACACATCAGAATTTTGTGCTGGTTTGGAATTACCCTACATCCAGTCCCGTACAATCATACAGATTTCTTATCAAAATAATCTCCCAGATTACACCTTCGTTTTCAAGGCTACGTGGTACACCCTCCTGTATTCGAGTCAAGGGCAAACTCTCTTGATTTAACCAGGCTACAAGATCACCTAGTTGATTTCTGGGGCTACAATCACACTCAATTGATTTTAAAGCTCAACCGCACCTTTTACTCAACAGTTTGATTTACAAAAGATTCTATAACTCTGAATAGCACTGAGATATTATGGAGAGAGTGGCAAGAATCAAATAAGAGATAATCAAGTTCGATTCACTTGGTATTTTGGCAGAGTATAGTTTAGGATTCTTAGAATAAATGTAGAAGATGAAGTGGAGAGAAAATAAATGAAATCTGGTAAAAAAATTCATTTAGAACTTACTGGTATTTATAGTAGAGCAACGACCATATCTATTCATGAAAGGATACGACGAATAGACCTTCTATTAAAAATTGAAATTTGAAAATAACGGACACCATGTCGACATGGGGGGTTGAGAGATGTCGACATGCCCAAGACAAAATTGATGTCTTGATTTTCTTATTACAATTGGTTTCTATAATTTGTCGAAACAATTACTAAACTTTGTAAATATATTTGAATATTGTTTAAACATATAAAAGAGTTTAGAAAGTAATTTTTAATATATATAATCTTAATCTATAAAGAGATTTAAAATCTGAGTATATAAATATTTTAAAGCTAAATATTTAAAACAAGAGATGGCTTAAAAAAAAGGACAATTTTGAAATCAAAATATTAAAAATGATAAAAAATAGTTTTGAAGCTAAATATTTAAAACCAAGAGAGATGTCTTTTTGAATGAAAGTTTTAAAAACATTTTTCAAAAGCAAGAGATATATTTTCGAAAATATTTTTTATAAAATTAGTGGATATCAAAATAGGACCACTATATGTTCCACTGGATATTGTCATGGGTTCCATACCACTAAAGTTCCATCCCTTTAATAGGCTCAAAGTGGCTTCCATTCCATGAATAAATTTAGATTAAAGATGTAAGTGCTTTTTAAGAAGTTTTAACATAATTCTAGACTCCATACTTATCTTGTACTTTTGAAATCTTGAACTCTTGATATCTTGATACTCATGAGTCTTCAATCTTGATATCTTCAGTCTTGAATCTCTATACCGTACATTTTTCATTCTTGGTACCTGCATGTTTATATCCTGCATATACATATATATTTAAACTATAATGTTAGTATTTATATTTTATAACAAGTCCTAAGGTTGTTATCATCAAAACCATCATCTCAAGGACTAACAATCTCTCCCTTTTTGATGATGACAAGCTATGTTTATAAAATATACTTCACCTTCACTACAACTCCCCCTAAAATTAAGAACCCCCCCATTAATCTAAGCCTAACTATTCTAACTACTCTATTTTATACTTCTCCCCCTTTATCAACATAAACTAATTCTAAACTTATATATAGCTCCCCCTTAATCTAATACTATCCAAACTAAATACTAATAAGGAAAATAAGCGAAACAAATTTTTTATTATATACGATGTTATATTTACTTATATATATATATAGAAAATAAACATACAAATATATTCAAGTATATAAATTATAGAATAACACTATTGACGAGAGTTTTTGACAATTGGAGATTTGTGAATCGAATAATTTGGATAATGAAAACAAAAGTTTCCACATTGTTCGACCATATTCCCATATTTGTCAAAACAGACTTCGCCTACGCAGACCACGTTGTCATCTTCTTCCATAGGTGCTTCTTCCTCTTCTTCTTCTTCCTCTTCATTGTGCTCTAAGGGGTTATGCATTTGAATGTTGGGAGAATCTTCTTCAATCACAATAGGATTTGCATGATTGTCCGTCAGGAATTTTTGCAAATTTCGAAGAATTTTGCCTTGCTTTTCTTGTTCTTTTGCCAACCTTATTTTCACAATTTGAAGTTCAGTTAACATTTGCATGGCATCCTTCATAGATTGTTCAATCTTTATCACATGTTCTAGTGAGTGCAGTGGAATGGACCAGAATAAGGAGAAGGGAAACAAACGGTGTCATTTTGGTTTGATTTAGTGGAGGAGGCCATTGATTTTAATTTTCAGAAGTTATTATAGAGAAAGAGAAGTGAGAAGATAGAAAAATTCAAAATACATAGGTTTATATAATTATCGAACTGATTTTAGAGGGAAAATCAAAATTTTAAATTTTACATTGTATGTCGACATGGGTAGTAAGACTATGTCGACATCCCTATGGAAAATTTGGTTTTCTTGTATTTCTCTGTTTACTAAAAATATATGTTACTATGTCTATATTCTATATCTCGGTTATTGAACAAATGCCTAGTTCTCTTCTTAATTTATTAAATATAGATTGATTTAAGGGTTTGGTTAAAATATCAGCAATTTGATTCTCGGAGTTGATAAATTTAAGAGAAATAATCTCTTTACTTATGTTATCTCTGAGAAAATAATGTCTGATATCAATATATTCAGTCCTAGCATGATGAGTAGCATTTTTAGATCAATATATTGCACTAGTATTATCACAATAAATTGGTGATTTCGAAATTGTCAATCCAAAATCTTTTAGGGTTTGTTGCATATAAATGACTTGAGAGCAAGCCAAAGCAGTAGAGATATATTCTACTTCAGCTATTGATAAAGAAACAATATTTTGCTTTTTACTAAACCATGAAACCAGAGAATGCCCCAAAAAGTGACATGTTCCACTTGTACTTTTTCGGCCAGATTTGCAACCAGCATAGTTAGCATCAAATAAGAGATTAAATCAAATGAATCATTTTTAGGGTAAAATAAACCATAGTCAAAAGTATGTTTAACATATCATATGATACATTTCACAGCTTTTAAATGAGTCTCTTTAGTTGAGATTGGTATCTTGCATAGAGAAAAACACTATGCATGATATCAGGTTACTTGCAGTGATATAGAGTAGTGATCCAATCATTCCCTTATATAGTTTTTGATTTACATCTTTTGAAAGATCTTCTTTATTTAAAGCTTCATTGGTTGCCATGTGAGTGGGTTTTCCACTGGCAATAGTAATACCAAATTTACTAAATAGATCCCTAGCACATTTTTCTTGACTAATAAAAATACCATTATTTAATTGTTTTATTTGTAAACCTAAGAAGAAAGTAAGTTCACCCGTATGCCTCATCTCAAACTCTTTTGTCATTATTTTAGAAAATTCTTTATTCATTTCATGATTAATTGAACCAAAAATAATATCATCTACATAAACTTGTACTAGTTGGATATCATTTTTATTTCTTTTAATGAAAAGTATTATCTACTTTACCAATTTTAAAATTTGATTGTAATAAAAAAGATCTTAGTCTGTCATACCATGCTCTAGGAGCTTGTTTCATATCATATAGAGCTTTCTTAAATTTGAAAACATGGTTTGGAAATTTTTCACCTTCAAAGAGTGGAGGTTGTTCAACATAAACTTCCTCTTTAACAAATCCATTTAGAAAAGCACTTTTAACATCCATTTGAAATAATTTGAAATTATTATAGTTTGAGAAAGCAAGTATAATTCTAATGGCTTCTAATCTTGCTACGGGTGCAAAGGTTTCATCAAAATCTATTCCTTCTTCTTGACAATAACCTTGTGCGACTAATCGAGCTTTATTTCTAACGATCTCACCTAATTCATTCATTTTATTTTTATAAACCCATTTTAGTTCCTATTATAGTTTTATCCTCGGGTCTAGGAACAAGTTCCCAAACATAATTTCGGTGAATCGATTCAGTTCTTCTTGCATAGCCAGAATCCATGAATCATCAGACGATGCTTCCTTTGAATTTTTAGGTTCAATAGATGATATAAAAGCTACATTACTCATGTTATTTGGTTGATTTCTAGTTCTAGCAACAGATTTAATATCTCCAAGTATATTTTCTATAGGATGATCTTTTAAAAGCTTAACCTTTTTATTTGGATGAATAAGTTCATTATTTGTTTCAATTGATTCATTATTTAGGGTAGCAAAATATTCTTCATCATTAACTTGTTCAACATCTTTGAAATTTTCATCAAACGAAACATGCATTATTTCTTTAATGGTATTAGTTCTTAAGTTGAAAAATCTGTATGCGTTACTTCTATTAGAATATCCGATAAAGATTCCTTTGTCGGATTTTGGATCAAATTTATCCAAATTGTCTTTTGTATTTAGAATAAAACATTTGCTTCCAAAATTCTAAAATAAGATACCTTTGGTTTCTTCATGTAAAGAAGTTCATAGGGTGTTTATCAGTTAACGGTCTAATTAATATTCTATTCGAAATGTAGCAAGCTGTAGCGACTGCTTCAGCCCAAAAATGTTTTGGTAAATTACTATCTGAAAGCATTGTTCTAGCACACTTTTGAATAGTCCTATTTTTACATTCTACCACTCCGTTTTGATGTGGAGTTCTTGGAAAAGAGAATTATGAGTTATTCCCTTTTATTACAGAATCTCTCAAAATTTTCATTTTCAAATTCCCTACCGTGATCACTACGAAAAATTATAATTTTTAAAGAAAGTTGGTTTTGAAATCTTTTAGTAAAAATTTTAAATGAATCAAAAGTATGACTTTTATGTTTCATAAAAATTGTCCATGTAAACCTAGAATAATCATCTACAATTACAAAGACATATTTATTGTGATTTATTGATTGAATTTGAGATGGACCAAACAAATCTAGATGAAGTAACTCAAGAGGTTTTGAAGTTGAAATCATATCATTTAATTTGATAGAATTCTTCCTAAGTTTTCCTAATTGATAAGCATCACATATACTATCTATTTTAAAATTCATTCTAGGGAGACCTCTTACTAGATCAAGTTTAGAAAGTCTAGATAAGAGTTTAAAATTCAAATGCCCAAATCTTTTATGCCAAATCCAACGGTCACTTATATTAGCCAAAAGACATAAATTATCATTTGAGATTTTCATACTTAGAATATAAATATTTTTCTTTCTAATTCCTTCAAATATAATGTTTGAATTATTATCTTCGATGTGACACTTATCTTTTTCAAATTAAATTTTGTGTCCTTTATTGCAAAGTTGACTAATGCTAAGCGATTGTGTTTCAGATTCTTAACTAATAAAAAGTTAGAAATAGTAGGAGTTTTAGAGTTATCGAATTTGTCGATGCCAATCACATATCCTTTTGAGTTGTCTCCAATATTAACCAATCCTCCCTCTTTATAGATAATATCATTCAGCATATCTGGATTGCCAGTCATGTGTCTTGAACATCCACTATCAAGTATCTACTTCTTCTTCTTGATTTGCAAAATTTGTCCATTGGGTGTTGATTCTTCAAAGGCCATATAACATTTTTCTTTCCGCATAGAATACAAACTCGGTAGATATCTTGATTTTCTATAATAACTATATGCAGACTTTTGAGACAATGATGATTTGAACAGTTTTAAACTAGTGTTAACAAAATCCCCAAAAATAGCCATTTTGAAAACTTTTTCAAAATTCATATTATGAAAACTTTGAAAACCAATGCTCTGATACCAAATGTGAGAAATGGAGATTGCAGATTTTAAGGCTAGAATAACACTAGAGGGGGATGAATAGTGTTTTATGGATATACTAAATCTTTTTGAAACTTATGTAATTTAATCACCAACAAATGCAATTCACAGACACAGATATAATCATAGAATTAGACACAGATGCAAATACTAAATAAAAGTAGAAAAGGAAAGAACACACCAGGATTTTATACTGGTTCAGAGTTACTCTACATCCAGTCTGGTACAATCGTACAGATTTCTTGTCAAAATAATCTCTCAGATTACACCCATGGTTTCAAGGCTATGAGGTACACCATCCTGTATTCGAGTCCAGGGGAAACTCTCTTGATTTAACCAGGATACAAGATCAGCTAATTGATTTCCGGGGCTACAATCACACCCAATTGATTTCAAGGCTCAACCGCACCTTTTACTCAATAGTTTGATTTACATAAGATTCTATAAGTCTAAATAGTATTGAGATCTTGTGGAGAGAGTGGTAGAGAATCAAACAAGAGATAATCAAGTTTGATTCACTTGGTATTTCGACAAAGTATAGTTTAGGATTCTTTAGAACAAATGTGGAAGATGAAGAGGAGACAAAAAAAATGGAATTTGGTAAAAAATTCGTTTAGGACTTATTAGTATTTATAGTAGAGCAACAACCATATCTATTCATGAAAGGATACGACGAATAGAGACATTTTTGAAAATAAGAATTTGAAAATAACGGACACCATGTCGACATGGGGATTGAGGGATGTCGACATGCTCAAGGGGAAATTGATGTTTAGATTTTCTTATTAAAATTGGTTTCTATAGCTTGTCAAAACAATTTCTAAACTTTGTAAATATATTTGAATATAGTTTAAACATATAAAAGAGTTTAGAAAGTAATTTTTAATATATATAATCTTAATCTATAAAGTGATTTGAAGTCTGAATATATAAATATTTTAAAGTTTAATACTTAAAACAAGAGATGATTTAAAAACAAGGACAATTTTGAAATCAAAATATTTAAAATGATAAAAATAGTTTTGAGGCTAAAATATTTAAAACCAAGAGAGATTTCTTTTTGAAAAGAAAGTTTTGAATACATTTTTTAAAAACAAGAGATATGTTTTTGGAAAACATTTTTATAAAATTATTGGATATCAAAATAGGACCACTATAGTTTCCACTAGATATTGTCGCGGGTTCCATCCCTTTAACAGGCTTAAAGTAGATTCCATTCCACGAATAAATTTCGAATAAAGATGTAAGTGCTTTCAAGAAGTTTTAACATAATTCTAGACTCAATACTTATCTTGTACTATTGAAATCTTGAACTCTTGTTATCTTGATACTCATGAGTCTTCAATCTTGATATGTTCAGTCTAGAATCTTTATTCTAGAATCTCTATTCTGTACAGTCTTCATTCTTGGTACTTGCATGTTTATATGCAGCATATACATATATATCTAAACTATAATGTTAGCATTTATATTTTATAACAAGGCCTATGGCTGTTGTCATCAAAACCATCATCTCAAGGACTAACAATGGGGACATGTCAGGTATGATTCTTATACTTTTATTCCTTACTATATCGATTTGTATGATACTTTGAGATTTTCTTATCGCTTACATCAGACTGCTGTGACACGAGGTTTTATTCTTTGCTTCTTATTATCTTGGGTACTCTTAAATGAGTAGACCAGATAGCAAGTTTTGGTGATACGTGGTGTTGCATAGAGGACAAGTAAGAGGTGGAGCTTTCTCGTATTATATTTGGGTTTACTATTGCGTATTCCACTGTTCGACACCGTAGGGCCTAGACATTGTTAGCTATTTTATTAGAGACGGTTTTCTTGAGTTTATTTTTATTGTGTAAACTCTACCATTATTTGTATAACTCTGTGAACTTATGCACTCTGATATTTATGGTTTATTTAGTTATTGCCATTTCTCCTATTTTATATCGATGTTGATCATTATATTTTATTCGATACATTGTAATGTATATGATAGGTTCTGTGATTGTTTTCTCCACTTTTTACCCTTAGCAATCGTCCTACATCGGCCAGGCACCGTAGCAGCTTACTCTTCTTATATATTAGGTTCCACAATTATAGTGCGGTCGTCGCTTTTGTATCAAAGCCTAGTTTTTGCAGTAACCCGAGTCGATACCATGATCCGATGGAGAAAAAGAAGGAATTATCATCCTAGACTAGATCGAGTATGTGTGTGTGCATATGAGAGAACATGTTATATATTTTGGTTTTCAAAACTAAATAGTAGTATAAATAGTCTATTAGTCGCATTGCACACACAAGTACCACTGATGTAGTTTTCTTTGTAAGAGATTGATCATTCTTATTATATATCAAGAATGAGCCGACATACAAGAAATGATATGAGAAACTCCATCTATGGAGTTGAGGAAGGAGCGGCCTCAGAGGCCACTGACCCTGACTTGCAAGCAATTTTTGAAGCACCGATGGTGAATGTACTGCAAATTGCCCAAGCCACTGCTTCGAATGTTGGTGTTGGTGGTGATGCTCAAGTGTATGCTCAAATGTAGGTGCCTAGGACCAGTCTAATAAAGCTGAATAAGGACTTCACCCAATTTGGTGGAAAACCATGCCAAGGGATGGAATCGGCTATGGAAGTGTAGGACTGGTTGGATACCTACGAGTGGATTTTCGATAACTTGGAATTAGATGATGCTATAAGGAGAAGGTTAGCTTCTCAACAGCTCCAAGGTAGATCTATGAACTATTGGAATGCTATTAAAGTTGTCACTCCCAAGGATCGGTTTACTAGGGACCAATTCAAAACTAGATTGGAGGAGTAGTTTATATTAACTGCTCAGGAGTCGGTGCTTTTTAGAAAATTTGCTAAGCTAAAGTAGGAGACATGTCTATCTTCGAGTATATGGCAGAGTTTGATGCTTCAATGAAGTACGATACTAAGTTATTGACACTCCATTGGAGAAGAATGAAAAGCTTATTATGCGGTTGGATGATTACTTGGGAGAAAAGCTTGTAGAACACATTTATGATCCATTTAAGAAGGTAGTTGAGAAAGCCTTGCTACTTAAGATTTTGTACTCTTAACCAAGTCTAACATCGTTGTTAAGAGAAAGCCAAAGCCTAGTAAAGTGGTGGAGGCAAGAAGAAATAGAATGGTAAGAGGAAGTAGTCGCAAGGGAAGGATGCTCAAAGGAAGGCAAAAAGGAACCCTATTTCCTATAATTGTGGTGATCTAGTCATCTGAGTAGAGATAATAAATCTTACGTAAAGAAGTGTTGTAACTGCGGCAAGACTGGACACATGCAGAAGATTTTCTCGAACAGGTGAAGCAGAGGCAAATGATGAATGCATATGCTTTCGATGCTATCTCGACTTTTTCGAGTGCTCCATCGTCAAAAGAGAAGGGAAAAGGTATCACTATTCAAGATAAGCATTCTATTTATGGTTTTTCAGTATATTGTTCAATACTCACATTCCATTATATCTAGTGACCTGGTGGATAGATTGGGATGGAGACGCTAAATAGTTGACTGAGCATTAGTAGTGAACCCTCTTGGAGGCCCCACTAGTCTTTGTATGGTTTTTCGTGGTTTATTCTTATGGAATCATGGATGCTCTTTTGTTTATGATTGCTTTTTTGTGAGTCTCGTTGTGTTCGATATTATCTTAGTAATGGACTGGCCAAGGAAGCATGTGGTAGTGGTGGATTGTAAGAAGTTGGTAGTGAAAATTGAGGCTGAGGAGGGGTGGAAGGTATTGGCTGACTACTAGAGGGTGAGGTTATGATTAGCGTTTTATATTCGCTAGAGGTCCCTTAGGATGAGTAGCCATTTATGCATATAGTTAGAGAGTATCTGGACGTATTCGAGAAGATGACCGGACTACCACCACACCAAGAGATTGAATTCCACATAGACTTAGTGAACGATGTTATACCGATAGTTACACCTTTAAGGATTGTGAAACCTAGAGTGGTGGTGTAAGTGAATGACTTGTTGAGAAGAGGGTTCATTAATAGGTGTATATCTGAGTGGGGGCACACCTAAAATATTCATCACTAAGGAAAATGGTTTTCTGCGTTTGCGTGTTGATTATCATGAGCTGAATAGGGCGACAAGGAAAAAAGTATCGACTCTCACATATTGATGACTTGTTCGACCAGCTCCATGGTGTAAACATGTTATCTCAATTTGATCTTGCGATAGGGTTTCACTAGCTAAGAGTAGCTAAGGAAGTGTGTCGAACACTGCGTTTTGTACGCTGTTTGGATTTTATGAGTAGTTGTTATGCCATTTAGGCTGACCAACCCACCTGCATACATTTTTGATCTTATGAACTGTCTCTTTAGGGATCAACTGAATAAGTTTATGCTTATGTTCGTGGATGATATTATAGTCTATTCTAAGATGAAAGAGGAATACATGACGCACTTGAGGATTGTGCTTGAAGTATTAAGGAAGCACAGGCTGAAATCGAAGTTTTAAAAGTGTCACCTCTAGAGGAGAGAAGTGAGATTCTTCGGTCATATCATCTTTAAACAGGGAATTATGGTTGATCTAGTGAACGTAGCAGCGATTCAAGACTGGAACCAACCCAAGAACATCACCGATATGAAAAGTTTTCTTTGACTAGCGGGATATTATAGACGTTTTACCAAGGACTTCTCGAAGGTAGCGACACCATTACCAATTTGATGAAGAAGAATCAGACCTTTGTTTGGAATGTGAAGTGTGATCATACATTCATAAGTCTGAAGGAGAGTTGATAAGTGCGCCAGTGTTGACCATTCCAAGCATAAAAGAGGGGATGATGGTATACACTGATGCTTATGGTACCCGATTAGGTGCAGTACTGGTGCAAGGAGGTAAATTGTCGTCTATGCTAGTCGAAAGATGAAGCCGCTTGAGAGGAAGTATCCAACTGGTGATTTGGGGTTGGTAGCAATAGTATTTTCTTTGAAGATTTGGAGGCATTATCTATTAGGAGAAATATTTGAGTTGTTCATGGACCATAAATCCTTGAAATATCTTCTCTTCCTAAATGACCTCAACCTTCGTCAACAACGATGGTTAGAGTTCTTAGCCTCTTACGACTTTAGCATTTCTTATAGCCTAGTAAGTGAAATGCAATCGCCAATGCTTTGAGTAGAAGATACTAGTTTGAGAGTGATGTTTCTAAAATGGAACATTTAGAGTATATTGTTGGCTATGACTTCAGACCTCATTGCAAGTTGGAGCCAGAGATATGGCCAGTTTGACCATCAGACCAACTTTGATGGAGAGGATTGGCACTAGGCAGAAGCGAGATGCTAAATTAGTAGTGATCATAGAAAAAGTAGAAGAAGGAGCATGGTATGATGAAATGAGGCAGTATGGAGTCAATTGAGATGGTTGGCTCCGTAAGGATGGAAGATTGTTTGTTCCCTATGTTGATGGATTACGAGATGAGGTACTGCAAGAGTGCCCTCATTTTAGATTGACTATACATCCTAGTGGTAATAAGATATCCCATTATATGAAGCAGACATATTATTAGGAGAGGATGAAGAAGGATGTCATGACATTCATCTCAAAGTATTTGAACTATCAGTTGGTAAAGGCATAACATAAGAAGCTGAATGGGTTGATACAACCACTTAAAGTTCCCAAGTGGAAGTGGAAAAAGTATCGATCGACGTCATCGACGGATTGCCAAGGACTAGAGGAAAGTACAATAAAAACCAGGTAATAGTTGATAGATTGACTAAGAGTGCTCGATACATATCTGTTAACTCTAATAGAACAACATCTAAATTGGTCGAGTTGTATTTGTGTAATTCCATGGTGTGCCGAATAGCATTATGAGTGACCGAGACCCTTTATTCATTAGTTGGTTTTAGAAGAGCTTACAAATGGTGTTGGGGATGGAGCTGCATCTCAATATAGCTTATCATCCGCAAAATGATGGGCAGACCGAGAGGATGAATCGCATATTAGAGGATCTCTTACAAGCTTGCATACTCGATTTTAGAGGCTCATGGGAAGATCACCTGCATTTGTTGGAGTTTGCGTACAAAAATAGTTATCGGTCTAGTATCAGTATGGCACCGTTTGAAGCATTGTACGACCGTTCGTGTAATGCTCCTTTGTCTTAGTGGGACGCGGGCGAGAAACTGATACTCATGCTGGATATGATCAGAGATACCTCAGAGAAGATTGAAATTATTTAGCAGTGAAGGAAGCCTGGTCAGGATAGGATGAAGAGCTACGCAGATAAGAGATGTAGAGATTTGGAGTTCTCTGTCAGTGATTTGGTGTTTGTGAAGATTTATCTGTTGAAGAATGTTGTTTGATTCGGTAATAAGGAGAAGTTGGCACCGATATTCGTATGTCCTTTACTGATTGTAGAGAGGATTGAGAACCTAATATATATGGTTGACTTACTTCAAAAGATGATAGGCATGCAGAACATATTCCACGTCTTTTACTTGCGGAAGTTTGTGCATGACTCGGGCATGATGATTGCACTAGATTAACTTGATGGTATTGAGATTGAACTAGAAGTTTCGAGACCTCGTAGGCCATTTCGTATTGTCAGACGTGATATGAAATAGCTTAGAAGGAAGATAATAGACTTAGTAAAGGTTTAATGGGGGTGAAAGTGAAGGCGATTGCACGTGGGAAACCAAGGAGAGAATGAGAGCGGCATTTCTAGAGCTCTTTGCATGGTAAGGTCTACTATTTATCTAATTTACATTCACTTTTGATATTATATAGGATAGTTTAGTATCTTACATGCTAGGATAAGTTTACCTATATTATTGATTACATAACTAAATGTTTGAGATGTTTAATGATTGCTGATTGTTGTTAGACATGCAGGGTATCTATGGTTGATTATTCTTTGATTTGTTTGGGGATTTCAACGGCAACCTTCCTAATAAGGGAGTGTAACATACTTTACATATTGGAGGATCGCAAAATATGATTAGTTAATTTTAAGGTCATTTTGACTCTATAATTTCGGGAAATGGCTACTAGAGACATTTTCCATCTCTAGAATTTTCATCGGATAGTTTTGACACAGAAAATCATATAAAGCCTATAAATTTTAATAAGAGTCGAATTTGGATCTAAAACAACTTTAACATCCCCCACTTGGAGATCCAAAACTAATGGCTACGGATGCTGCAGTCATCCATAGTTTCTAATCTTCGGTGACCAAATACAGTAACGTTAGATACATTGGTATAACAGAAAAACATGGATTTGAAGAAAATATAAAAATATTCAAATTCTCATTCCATTCCAAAATCATGTTAGATTCATTACATAATCCCAAATTCGAGAACCACGTTCAGAAAAATATAATTATTACAACATACGCTAAGAGAGACATATGAAAATGCCCCATTGAATGATTAAAGTGATATATATAGGCAATCATACAACTTTGCCTTTACAACAAAACACAGCGGAATCAAAGCAGAAGAGAACTCCTACTAGCTAGCTTGCATTCTGCACATCTTCGGAAGCTTATTCGTCTAAAGAGGGACCTAAAAACCTCAACTCTCAAACTACTCAAAATCAATTGAGCATCCGAGAGTTTAGGGGAAAAACATAAACTTCTAATCGGACATAAAGCCTGGAGAATAATAACTTACCATCCAAAACCATTTAGATATCTATGAGACCACTCCGCTTAGCAGAATAGGTTTTCCCCTCACTGGTATTATATCCAAAACTTTATAGAAACCATATACTGTGCTCCCGCATCCACAATGGTTTAAAACATAATAATTCAATATTTTATGATGATATGCAAAGAACTAAATCAATTCTGAATTACCCAGCCCCATTCCTTTTGACTATTTGTCTCAGTTATAGTTTCTAGGATCACTATTAACCTATTAGTTTTCATTAGCTTACTAATAACCTATTTAAAACTTGTGGGCTCCCTTTCCAGTTTCATAGTTTTCATGGGATCACTTAGAACTTATTGGCCCCTGAAAATAACTTTATTATTTCATAGGTTCTCCCTGAAACTATTGATATCTCCGATAACTTCCCTCATATCCTAGTTTTCATGGGTTGGATGAGAACAGATTGGCTTCTTTTAATAACTTTATCCGGATATAGTTTTCATAGGTTCATTACAAACCTATTGGCTCCTGCCAATAACTCTATTTAGACATAGTTTTCATGGGTTCACATGAACCTATCTAAATTGACAACTTCTTAATTAGTCTTTAGGCATCCTATATTCTGGTCTCCTGACCTCCTAGATACAACTCTATTCATTCAGGAGTTACTTAGTTTATATTCACTACTAGGTCTAACTACCTGTTATTCTGCCTCTACTCCCCAAAATTCAGTTAAGGGTACATTACATAGTGAATACATTTATAAAAGAAGCATATAAAAAATAATACCAACATCTTTTGGTTTAATATCTTTGAAATCATTTCCCCTTGGACATTTGGTTAATCCTCTAACCCTTTATTTATATCAAAGCAAGCTTCTTCAAAAACTCCAATTTAAAAGCATTTAAAATCTCTTTTATAATGCCATGGGTTTTACCTTTAAAAATTGAGATTGGGTTCTTTATTTTGAAAACAAAGGCTTTCAAAACCTTAAACCTTTACTTCCGAAACCATTAGAAAACCTCCTTCGAAAGCATTCAAATCTTCTTTTCAAAACACTAGGCATCTTCCTTTCTAAACACACTAAAACCTTTCTTTCAAAACCTTTCGAATGTATTAAAGCATTAATCTACAATTATAAAAGCATAGCTTCAAAACCATTTGAAAGTACCCCTTTCGAAACCATTGGGATGAACTCTAAACGTATCTTTTTGGGTCTAAGTGAATACAAGCAGAAGTACCCCTTCCAAAACCATTAAAAAGAGTTTGGAAAAAACATATGGCTTCGACACCATCCTTTCGAAAGCATTAGTCTTAAAATTAAAACAGTAAGAAGGATAGTGTCGAAACCCCTTTCGACACCATTGCCTTTGAAACCTTTAGTATAGTTGGCCACTAGGGACCTTTCGAAAGCATTAGGAAGTGGCTTAGTATTCTAGAAAACAAAGGTTACCTTTCGAAAGCATTGATGACTTCAATTCCTTCGAAAAGGATAAAGATGGCAGAATGGTTTCGATTGGGTTTAAGCTACCCTTTCGAAAGCTTTAATTTAAAAACAAGGCAACTCATTTGAAAGCAATCTAATCGAAACAGAAAGGTGAAAACATATTAAAAAGCTATTTAAATGGGTTTTGACCCCTCCAAAGCATCCTTTTGAAATCAAGGCAAGCACATATCTTTGGAGAGTAAAACAATGGCTTCGACGCCTTGGAACACTTGGTTTCAACACCATACTTCCGCCTTTCTCCAATCCACTACATACCAACTTATCGATACCTTGTGTATTGATTTTGACTTGGTTGGTTGAGGCGGAAGTACAGGGTCAAAAGGTGGCGTCTGAAAGAGACGAAACATAATTTCTGGATAAAGATCGTTTTAATGCCTTTTTTAAGTAATTGCTTTTTAACTAACTTTCCTATTTGTAAACAATTGATTGGTTGCCTTAAATTTTTCAAATTCTTTCCAAAATAAAACTGCCGTATTTATTTCAGATCTAATTAAAGTAATTTAGCAAATAAGCCCTTCCTTAAGCTAAACAAATAAAACATTTAAGTCCTTCTTCTAAAATAATATAATCTCTATAGTAAATTACGTAGGAAATATCTTCAAAAATCATAGAAATTCATTTTTAATATGTTATCTAACATATATAAATTTCAGACCTAAATTCCTTCAAATAATAGCCGAAATAATTTCAAACCCAATTTATTCATGTTCTTATTTGAAAATTCATAATAAATTTTCCATAGCTTGAAAAATTATGAAAATTAAAACACATCTTCAAAATAATGTTTTACAGAACATATAAATTCTCATGGTATTCGAAACAAAATATACATGATTTTAGCCATAAAATAATATATAACATTTATCAAACTTGTTTGAATATAACATATCGTGAAATTCAAGCACATCATAATAAAAAATCATCATGATGGATTTAAACTTAAACCCAAAATCAAATGATCATTATAAACAAAAATAAAGATGGTTTTGATTATTATTCACTTTGATTAGGATAAGGAATTTTAGGTTTGATCCTTGATTAATTCCCCTAGCTTGATTCCCTAGCTTTAAATAAATTTTTCTCCTGTTTTCCTCCTAAGTAATGGCCGGCTTGAACTTTAGGGTTTATGTTTTTGTATTTTGAAAAATGAACATGAAAATGAAATGAAACGAGAATTTTAAGGGTAATAGGATCATGATGGCAGCAATTCCTATAATACCGTTGTGTTAATTGTTCTCTTATTAATTAACATGTGAAACCTATCATAGCCCGTTCTTTTAAAATAAAATTTAATTAAGCACGACCTTTAATTTAAATTTTAAAATCTCAATCCCCTTATCATTATATTATTTATACTATTCTATTTAATTTATCTAACTAAATATCATAAATAATGTTATTGAAAATTAGGGGTGTCACAACCACTTTCATTAGATCGGCACGATAATTTCCCTTTTATTACAGTGCTTATATTAGAAAAATGGACTTTCCATTTAGGAGACATGACTGTTTTAAATTTTGACCGTTACTGGCTAGATTATTGCCTAAAGACATCATTAGAGGGTAATTAGCAAGGGGTAATCTTGTGTTTATCATTTGGCTACCTGAAGATTCATGCATTTGTTGTCCATTTCAGATTTGGGGTAAATACTACATAATTTTGGTACTAATGAGTGATTTGACACCTCTCAATGTCCTATGCATGTTTATATAGTTAAAAATGGTGTTTTTAAAATGATTTTGATCTTCAACTATTTTCAAATTTTAATCTAACCTTAATGACATGTTTATGGCCAAATTTAAAGGGATAGGAATGGATTTTAAATGGTTTTGCACCTTTTATGAATCATGTTATTACTTTAGCATGAATCTAGATTTAGGCAAAACCATATATGTTAATAATGTTTGGATGAATTAAGTATGTTTCTTGGATGTTAATGAATGATTTTTTTCTCATGTATGAATTGTTTGTTGGTGATCTTAGTGTAGTAGGATCGTGGTTGCCAATTTGGGG
Source organism: Allium cepa (assembly GCA_030765085.1). NCBI lineage: Eukaryota > Viridiplantae > Streptophyta > Magnoliopsida > Asparagales > Amaryllidaceae > Allium > Allium cepa. The sequence continues at coordinate 84,315,518 of CM060928.1, read as the reverse complement.
AAAATGTTGTAAATTTTTTGAAAATGTGATGCAATTTGGAGATAGGGTTCTTTAGGAGTAGAGAAGCATGCAGTTCAGGTTGCATAAAGGTTGGAGGTGATTTGGGTTGTCTAATTCTTGTCGATGAAAGCCTAGAAATTAGATTGGTGTAGAAGGTACTTCGGGACTTAGGCCTTGAAACTTCGGGGCAGGCATGAGGCAAGGCAAAGGAGGGAGCTTGGATGCTTAGCTTCAAATTGGAAAAGAAAATCTACTTGGTACCGAACACTTCCTTTCAGTACAGACATCTTTTTATGCAAGGCACTTTATAATAGTGGAAGAAGAGGCTCCAAGCAAGAAAAAGAAGGAACAAGTCGGGGCATGAGGTACTTAGCCAATTTTGGCTAATTAATTCTTGTCTGCACAAAAAAGAATGGATTTATGTCAGTATCAAGATGAATGGGTATTGGCAAATTTTGTCCAAACTCCTAGGGTGTATTGTGTAGGTCATAGAGGTCTTGATGGAGTTATTTGTTCATTCGATCTTCGGTTGTGATGTGGCAGGGCGATAAATGATGATGGCTAATGGATGAAGTAATGTGATGGCTTCAGGACTTTGAGGTGCTAATTCTATGACTGATGTGTATGTCTAGAAGTGTTCTGAAGGAGATGACTCAACGAATGGAGCCATGGTGATGATTATCCACCATGGTGGGTTCGAGGAAGGGAACTCATGGATAGAGCGTTGAAGGGTTCTATCATGGAAAGAAATGATTGCTAGGGTGTAACATCCCCCCACTTAGATGATCAGTAGCTTTCGAAAGGGGTTTTGAAGCTATCCTTCAAATGCTTTATTTACATAATAAATGTTTTTGAAAGGATGGTTTCGAAGCCATTAGCTTTTCCCCAATCATTTTTATTTAAAGGTTAATGGTTTCGAAATAAGTACTTTCATTTGTATTCACTTGGACCCAAAAGATATTTTAAGGAAAAACCCAATGGTTTCGAAAGGGTACTTTCAATGATTTCGATAAGGGTACTTTCAAATGGTTTCAAAGCTATGCTTCTATAATTGAATCATAATACTTTAATACGTTAGAAAGGATTCGAAAGAAAGGTTTTAAAGTGTTTCAAAAGGCAGGTGCCTAGTGTTTTGAAAAGGAAATTCGAATGCTTTCGAAGGAGGTTATCCAATGGTTTCAAAAGTAAAAGTTTAAGGTTTCGAAAGCCTTAGTTTTCAAAACAAAGGACCCAATCCCAAATTTTAAAAGGTAAAACCCATGGCATTATGAAAGAGCTTTTAAATGATTTTAAATTGGAGTTTTTGAAGAAGCTTTCCTTGATAAAATAATAGGTTAAAGCGATTAACCATATTTCATATGAAAATAATTTCAGGGATATTAAATCATAGGTGTTGGTGTTATTATGTTATTATATTTGCTTCTTCTAATATATATATTCACTTAAAATGGACCTATAACTATAATTTGGGGAGAAATGGCAGAATAACCAGCTAGGTTGACCCAGTAGTTAATACAAATTGAGTTAACTCCTGTATGAGTAGACTTGCATCCAGGAGGCTAGATAGACCAGAATATAGGATGTCTAAATATTGGTTAAAGAAGTTGTCAGATATACAGGTTGATAGTAAACCCCTGAAAACTATGTTAAAAAGATTTATTGGCAGGAGCCAATGGGTTTGTAGTGAACCCGTGAAAACTATATCTAGATTAAGTTATTGACAAAATTAAATAGGTTCCTAATCAACCCATGAAAACTAGGATACAAGGGAAATTATTGGATATACCAATAGATTCAGGGAGAATCCATGAAAAAATAAAGTTATTGGCAGGGACCAATTCTTTCTTAGTGATCCAATAAAAACTATGAAACCGGGCAGGGAGTCAATAAGTTTTAAATTGGTTATTAGTAAGCCCATGAAAATTAATAGGTTAATAGTGATCCAAGAAACTATAACTGTGGCAGATAGTCAAATTGAATTGGGATAGGTAATCCAGACTTGATTTACTTGTTTGCATATCGTCATAATACTTGGAATTGTTATGTTTTAACCGTTGTGGATGCAGGAGCACAGTATGAGATATCTAAATGGTTTGACATGGTAGATTATTATTTATACCAGGCTTTATGTCTGAGTCGAAGTTTATGTTTTCTCCTTAAACCCTCTAGTGAGTAGTTTGAGGGTTGAGATTTTAGGTCTCCTTAGACGAATAAGCTTTCGAAGACATGCAGGAGACAAGCTAGATAATTAGAGTTCTTTCTATTTTGTTTCGCTATGTTTTATTGTAAAGTCAAAATTGTTTAATTGCCTAGTTATATATACGCATTGACGACTTCAATGCATTCAAAAGGTATAAGTTCAACAGTAGGGTTTCAATTAGGTTGAAACTACCTTTTCGAAAGCTTTGATTTAAAAACAAGGAAACTCTGTCGAAAGCTTCACTTTAAACAAAAGGGGCAATATATTCGAAAGCGACTTCCTTAAAAGCTACAATAAAGGGGTTTCGACCTCTTCGAAAGCATTCATTAAGACAAGGTAGGCGCATATCTTTTGAGAGTAAAACAAAGGTTTCGACCCCATCGAAAGCTAGTTCTCAAAACCATGCCTTTCACCTTTCTCTAATCTACTACGTACCAACATATTGATACCTTGTGTATTGGTTTTGACTTGGTTAGTTTCGACTTGGTTGAGGTGGAAGCATAGGGTCGAAAGGTTGCTTTTGAAAGAGGCAGAAAATAATTTCTGGGTAAAGACTGTTTTACTGCCTCTTTAAGTAATTGCTTTTTAACTTACCTACCTATTTCTAAACATTTAATTGGTCGCCATAAGCTTTTCAAATTCTTTCTTAAAAACCATTGCAATTATTTCAGATCTAAACAAAAATTAATTTAAAAAAAAGCGCTTCCATTAAGAAAAACAATTAATCATTTAAGCCATCTAAATGATTTAACTTCCGTAGTAAATTACTTAAGAAGAATCCCCAAAAAGCATAGAAATTCGCTTTTAATATGTTATCCAACAAATAAAAATTTCAGACCCAAATTCTTCCAAATAACAACCGAATTAATTTTAAACCCAAATTAATCATTTCTTCCTTTAAAAATTCATAATGAATTTTCCATAGCTTGGAAAATTATAAAAACTAAAACCCATCTCTAAAATAATGTTTTATATAACATATAAATACTTCATGGCATACGAATATAAATGATTTTAGCCTTAAAACCATGTAAAATACTTATCAAACAATCTTGTTTGAATTATACACATCATAAATCCAAGCATTTCATCATTAAAAAAATATCATAATGGGTTTAAACTTAAAACCAAAGTCAAATGATCATTAGAAACAAAAATAGAGGTGGTTTTGATCATTATTCACCTTGATTTGGATAAAACTTGAGATTTGAACTTGATTAATTCACCTTGCTTGATTGCTTAGCTTAAATGTGATTTTCCACTTCCCTAAGTAATGGCTGTCTTTGAGCTTTTGATTTACGTTTTTGAGTTTTACAAAAATGAATGTGAAAAGAGAAAGAAGCGAAAATTTCAAGGGTAATAGGATCATGATGGTGGCAATTCCTATATTACCCTTGCGTTAATTGTTTTCTTATTAATTAACATATGAAACCTATCATAGCTCATTCTTTTTAAAATAAAATAAAATTAAGCACGACCTTTAATTTAAAATTTCAAATCTCAATCCCATTATCACTCCAATATTTGCAGTATTCTATTTAATTTATTTAATTAAATCTCCTAAATAATGTTATTAAAAATTAAGGGTATTACAGGCTTCCCTTAAAGAATTTCGTCCTCGAAATTCAGTAAGGACTAAATACTAAACATAGCAATCATCTGTAACATCTCCTAACAACCATACTAGCCTACCTGACTAGCAACTATCTATATAAAGGTAATATAGTACATACCCTCATAGCAGATCAGGATAAGTATCTCTAATCATATCTTCTTCTCCTAAGTACAGTCCTTCTCGTTATTGCTCCACCGAACTTTTCACCAACTCGACCGTCTTATTTCTTAACCTTTTCTCATCTCTCGCTACAACCCGAACTTGTTGTCAAATAAAAGTCAAATTTGGTTCTACTACCAACTCTGTTGGAGGAATAGTAGTCTCTAGATCATGCACATACTTGCGAAGATGAGACACATGAAATACATTATGGACACCTGCCATACTGCTCGCCAACTCAAATCTGTATGCAAGCTTCCCGATCCTTTCTATAGCATGGAACATACCAATATATCTCGGTGTTAGTTTCTCCGTCTTTCCGTATCGTACCACACCCTTCGTCGGTGATATCTTAATGAAAAACTTATCTCCAACTGAGAATTCTAGGTCTGTACGCCTCGTATCTACGTAACTCTTCTGTCTAGACTAAGCTTCCTTCATCCTTTCTCAAATTAACTTAATATTCTCTGGCGCCTCTCTAACTAGATTTGGACCTAGGATTAATATGTCTCCAGTCTCCAACCAACATGCTAGTGATTTGCATTTCCTTCCATACAGAGCTTCAAAAGGTGACATTCCTATACTAGTCTGATAACTATTATTATAGGAAACTCCGCTAAGCGTAGATGATCTTTCCAAGATCCACCAAAGTCCAATACACAAGCTCTCAATAAATCCTCGAGTACCATATTGACTCTCTTTGTCTATCCATCCGTATGAGGGTGACATGCAGTACTCATCTTGAGCTTGGTACCAAATACATCCTATAGACTCTCTCGAAATTCACTAGTAAACAATGCATCTCATCCACTGACTATACTACTATGAATTCCATGAATTTTAACTATGTTCTTTATGAATAACTTAGCTAAAATAGGTGTCATCCTGGTTGACTTTACTGAAATGAAATGGGTACTTTTGGTCTATCTATCCACTATTGACCCGTATACTTCTTTCTTTTTATTTTTTTGACCTTGGCAACCCGTCAATAAAATCCATGGATATCGAACCTATTTGCAAATCGGGTTCCCTAAAGGTTGAAGCAATCCACTCGACTTTGATGTTTGACCTTCACTTATTGACAGTTTGCATACCGCCTAACCCACATTCCAACATCCCTCTTCATACCATCCTTATAGAAGCTCCTCTTCATATCTTGATACATTTTGGCCTCTCTAGGATGAATCATAAACTTAGATCGATGACATTCTCCAAAAACTTCTTTCCTTAAGTCCTCTACATTCAAAACACATAACCGTCCCTTCTTTCTCAACCATCCTCTCTGGTCAAGACTAAAATCTCTTGGATGATAAATCTAAGTTCCAACCTCAAGCCTTCTAATCTTCTTAACTAATACTGGATCCTCTTTCTGCTTAGAAGAAATCCTTTCGACCAACACTGATCGAACTTCCAAATAGGACAACATGGGAATGCGCTAATTAGAAATAGCAGTCAATCTTAGCGGCACCCTACAAGTGGTCAAAGCTTCTAAATCCTTCCATTCTGCCAACATAGTTAACCCACATTCTGATGTCTTCTCCTAAGAGCATTCGGTACTTTATTTCCTTTCCCAAGAGTACACTCTATACCAAAATCATAAGTAGCTAAAAACTCAAACCATCTCTACTATCTCATATTCAACTCCTTTTAAGAGAATAAATATCGTAAAGACTTATGATCTGTGTATAGCTCAAACCTCTTCCCTAAGAGATAATGTCTCCCAATCTTTAATGCAAAGACCACTGCAGCCAACTCTACATCATGAATAGGATATCTCACCCCAAGTGATCTAAACTGTCATGAAGCGTAGGCATTGACTTTACCCTTCTACATCAACATAACTCCTAGTGCAGTTCCGCATGCATTGGTATACACCACCAACCCTTGGTTTCTGTCTGGAACCACTAACACAGGTCCATTGGTCAACAAATGCTTAAACTTAAGGAATGCTTCCTCACATTTGTCGGACCAAATAAAATTCACATCCTTCCTGGTCAACTTAGTCAAAGGCACTGCTATCCGTGAGAAATTCTTAATGAATCTCTGGTAATAGCCAGCAAGTCTAAGAAAACTCGTTATCTCAGTCACCATCTCTGGTCTCTTCCAATTATTAACAACTTCGATCTTATCTGGATCAAATGAAAAGCCCTTCTCTGAAATTACATGACCAAGAAACTTAACCTCTTTCTTTCAAAAATTATACTTGGAAAACTTCGCGTTCAGCTGATGCTGTCTAAGCGTCTCCAGCACTACTCCAAGACAAGCTTCATGCTCTCTTTCATCCATAGAGTATACTTAAATGTCATCTATAAATACCAACACAAACCTATCCAAGTACTCTCGGCAAACCCGATTCATCAAATCCACAAAGAAAGCAGGTACATTAGTTAACCCGTTTGGCATTACTAACCACTCATACGAACCTTACCCAGTCCGAAATATTGTCAATGGAATCCTTTCCTTCGCCACACTTAACTAATGGAAACCTGTCGCCAAATCCAATTGGGAAAACACTCTGGCTCCACACAATTGATCAAATAGATCATCAATTCTTGGAAAATAGTACTTATTCTTGATCGTCCATTCGTTTAACTTATGATAGTCGATACACAGCCTGAACGACCAGTCCGGTTTCTTCATTACACCATGGCCACTCCCCAAGATGAACTTCTTGGTCTAATAAAATTCAATTCTTCTAGATCCACTAGCTACCCCTTTAATTCTTTCATCTCGATCGGTGTCATCCTGATAAGCAGTCTACTTGCAAGTTCAGCTCCTGGCACAAGATCTATTTGAAACTCAACAGCTCTGTCAGTGGTAGTCCTATAATGGGCTCAAAAACATCTGCAAAAACTCACTTGCTACTCGAACCTGACTTAACTCTTCTTCCACTTCCATAGCTCCGAACAAAGCACAAGCACTTTGATCAGAATTCTCCACTGAGAATATGATTCAGTTATGACTATCATGGTGTCTCAACGATATTTCCCTATCCTGATAAAATATCCTAGCCTCATATCTACTCAACCAATCTATACCAAAATGATTCCAAAATCTACGAAATAAAAAACATACAGACTACATGAAAACTTATGATCTTACAAATCAAGTTCTAGCTGGTCACATCTCATCCCTAGAGTTGCATACCCTCCTATAGGATTTGCAACCCTTAAGGTAGTAAGAAGGTATGTGGGTTTTAAGCATGACCTATCAATCAAACACTAAGATAAAAATGAATGTGATGCACTGGTATCAAATAGTACCTAAACTGGTATACTCTACATCAAAAGCGTACCTTCGATCACGGTCTTCCCATTTTAAGCTATAGTTAGCCTAGCAGATGATGGTCCAACAGCAAAGACCTTTCCTTTGTTCGCCCTGATTGGTTCCGGACATTGATTTTTATCATGCCCAATCTGAAGCACTTCATGTTCTTCTTTTATGTAGCCTTCTTCCCCTTGCCTGACCAGCACTCACAAGCATAATGACCTTTCTTGTCACAGTTAAAGCAAACTATATTAGCCTTTGTCGTCTTAGCAGTCTCTCCCTTCTAGGCTTCCTTCTTCTTAAAGAACTTTCTCTTCTTTCCTAAGAACCTAAGGTTTCAACCGGCTTTTCCTTCCCATAAATAGCAAGCATTTCCTCATGTCAGATTACCATCTTCATAACTACATTACAAGGATCACGGAGATATGGAAGGGTTTCCCTAGCAATCTCGGATCTCAATCCCTGAATGATCTTCTCATTCCTCATAATAATAGTGTCTATAGTAGCATACCCATATCGGGACAACTCATCAAACTTAGTAGCATACTCAATTACCAACATCTCTCCCTTCTCCAAATCAATAAACTTTCTCAACTATGCTAACTTGGTAGCTTCAGACAAAACTCTCTGTTCAAATCTCCTTCGAAACTCTGCCCAAGTTAACTCTTCCTCGAAAACTCCAGTAGTAACACAATTCCACAAATGAAGTACTGCCCCTTGCAACTACCTAAAGGCAGCCTCCTTTTCTTCTTATCATCCAAACCCAAATCAGCGAAGATTCTCTCACAATGCAGCAGCCAATTCTCTACTTCTATTGCATCCTATGTTCCCATAAATGGCTTTCCACCAAGACTGGTGTAGTCTCTGCTTAATTTAGCATAGTTGTTTCCTATTGGAGCCACAGGATTAACTCCTCCAACATTCCCAACAACTCCAGCAGCAGCTTCTGTTTGCATCAGGTTGACGAAAAATTGATACATCATCCCCGCAACCACTAGCGGATTTCCAGTACCTATATTGGCATCTGCATTTTGACTAGCATTTTCCTATCGACCCTGGTTCCTCCTGGTATTAGGTCAAATATTTCCGTTGGTTGTGGTGCTTCCTCCATCGAGATTTCCTCTTCCATTTCCTGACTCCATATCTCATAAATCTACATACGAGCCTTAGTAAGATATGGAAGAACGGTCTAAGAGAGAGGGGAACACGTACTTATATATATCAAATACAAGTACGTTACTATAACATTAAACCAAACCCCAATCTTATTTCTAATTCGTTGGATTATTTTTTGTAAAAACACTTTTAGGTTTAACTTTTCTCAGGTTTTGACAAATCTATGCTCCGATGCCAACTTATAACATCCTCCACTTGGATGATCAAGGTATATATAACTAGGCAATTAAACATGTTTGCCTTTATAACAAAAAGTAGCGGAACCAAAAAAGAAAGAACTCCTATTATCTAGCTTTCCTCCTACATATCTATAGAAGCTTATTCGTCGAAGGAGAACCTAAAAACCTCCTCTCAAACTACTCCAAATCAATTGAGTACCAGAGATTTTAAAGGGAATACATAAACTTTGAGTTAGATATAAAGCCAGGTATGAATAATAATCTACCATCTTAAACCATTTAGATATCTAGTGAAACCATGCTGCTTAGCAGAACGTGTTTTTCCCTCACTAGTATCTTATCCAAAACCTTATAAAAACCATATACTGTGCTCCTGCATCCATAATGGTTAAAACATAACAAATCCAAATATTATGATGATATGCAAATAAGTAAATCAATTCTGGATTACCCATTTCCATTCAATTCGACTATCTGTCTCAATTATATTTTCTAGGGTCAGTATTAACCTATTAGTTTTCATAGGCATACTAATAACATGTTTAATACTTATGGACTCCCTGATCGATTTAATAGTTTTCATGGGATTATTAAGAACCTATTGGACCCCGCCAATAACTTTACTATTTCATGGGTTCTCCCAGAACCTATTTGTCTCTCCAATAACTTCCCTTATATCCTAGTTTTCATAGGTTGACTAGGAACCTATTGACTTCTGTCAATAACTTAATCCAGATATAGTTTCAATAGGTTCACTACAAACCTATTGGCCCCATCTAATAACTCTTTTTAAACATAGTTTTCATGGGTTTACTATGAACCTATCTATCTGACAACTTCTTTAATCAATATTTAGGCATCCTATTCTGGTCTACCTGACCTCTTGGATGCAATTCTACTCATACGTAGTTAACACAATTATATTCACTACTGGGTCAATCTAGCTGGTTATTTTGCCCTTTCTTCCCAACTTACAATTATGGGTCCATTTAAAGCGAATATATATATTAGAAGAAGCAAACATAATAACATAATAAGACCAGCATATGTGGTTTAATATCCTTGAAATCATTTTCATATGAAACATGGTTAATCCCTTAACCTATTATTTTATCAAGGAAAGCTTCTTCAAAACTATAATTGAAAGCATTTAAAAGCTCTTTTATAATGCCATGGGTTTTTCTTTTTAAAATTTGAGATTGGGTTCTTTGTTTTGAAAACTAAGGCTTTCGAAACCTTAAAATTTTACTTTCAAAACCATTAGATAACTTTCTTTGAAAGCATTCAAAATTTCTTTTCGAAAACATTAGGCATCTGCCTTTCGAAACACTTTAAAAATTTTCTTTCGAAACCTTTCGAATGTATTAAAGTATCACTATCCCATTATTGAAGCATAGCTTCGAAACCATTTGAAAGTACCCCTTTCGAAACCATTGGGTTTTTCCTTAAAATATCTTTTGGGTCAAGGTGAATATAAACAAAAGTACCCCTTTCGATACCATTAACCTTTAAATAAAAATGATCGGGGAAAAATGATGGCTTCGGAGCCATCCAATTGAAAACATTTATCATTTGAGTAAAACATTTGAAGGATAGCTTTGAAACCCCTTTCAAAAGCTATAGGAAGCAGCTTAACATAATAAAAGCTAACTTTCGAAAGCATTGATGACTTCAATTCACTCAAAAGGTATAAGTTTGATAGCAGGGCTTCAACTGGGTGAAAACTACTGTTTCGAAATCTTTGATTTAGAAATAAGGAAACTCTTTCGAAAGAATCACTTTAAACAAAAGGTGGAAATATATTTGAAAGCAGCTTCTTCGAAAGCTACATTAAAGGGGTTTCAATCTCTTCGAAAGCATTCATTAAAATAAGGTAGGCGCATGTCTTTTGAGAGTAAAACAAAGGTTTCGACCCCATCGAAATCAGGGTTTCGGCACTATGCCTTCTGCCTTTCTCCAATCTACTAGGTACTAACATATTGATACATTGTGTATTGGCTTCGGCTTGGTTGGTTTCAACTTGGTTGAGGCGGAAGCATAGGGTCGAAAGGTTGCTTTTGAAAGACACAGAACATAATTTCTGGGTAAAGATTGTTTTAATGCCTTTTTAAGTAATTGCTTTTTAACTAACCTGCCTATTTGTAAACATTTAACTGGTTGCCATAAGATTTTTAGATGCTTTCTTAAAAACTTCCACAGATATTTCAGATCTAAAAAAAAATTAATTTAACAAATAAGCCTTTCCATTAAGCATAACAATTAAATCATTTAAGTCATTTATCTAAATAATTTAATTTTCATAGTAAATTACTTAGGACATCCCCAAAAATCATATAAATTCACTTTTAATATGTTATCTAATGTATGAGAATTTGAGACCCAAATAACAGCCGAATTAATTGTAAACCCAAATTAATTATTCTTCCTTCAAAAATTCATAATAAATTTTCCATAGGTAGGAAAATTATAAAAATTAAACCCATCTTTAAAATAATGTTTTACATAACATATAAATTCCTTATAAAATACGAATATAAATGATTTTAGCCTTAAAACCATGTGAAACACTTATCAAACAATCTTGTTTGAATTATACACATCATAAAATCCAAGCATCTCATTGTCGAAAATTATTATAATGGATTTAAACTTAAACCTGAATTCAAATGGTTATTAGAAACAAAAATAAGATGGTTTTGATTATTATTCACCTTGATTTGGATAAGGACTCGAGATTTGAACTTGATTGAATTCCCCTTGCTTGATTGCTGAGCTTAAATTTGATTTCCCCTTTTTCTTCCTAAGTAATGGCTGGCTTTGAGCTTTTGATTTATGTTTTTGAGTTTTACAAAAATGAACGTGAAAAGAGAACGAAATGAAAATTTTAAGGGTAATAGGATCATGATGGCGGTAATTCCTATAATACCCTTGTGTTAATTGTTTTCTTATTAATTATCATATAAAACCTATTATAGCCCATGCTTTTTAAAATAAAATTTAGTTAAGCGCGACCTCTAATTTAAATTTCAAATCTCAGTTCCTTTATCACTCTAGTATTTACATTATTCTATTTAATTTATCTAATTAAATCTCCTGAATAATGTTATTTAAAATTAGAGGTGCTACATAGGGTTCCATAATGGTGAATGGAAGACGATGGAGCGAGGAAGGGCTCGGATACACGTGCTCAGAGATCGTTGATACTCAGTGTGTTGTGATGTACTCGTAAGCAGGGGTCTTGTGAGAACGCTCGTCGGGCATTTGGAACGGCTAACTCGGATCATCGTAGGGATTCGTATACCTTGGATCAAGGAATGGGTTTGTTGTCTACTACGGGCGAATATTTGGATACATATAAATCTAGGATTTTCCATTAATCCTTGGCAGAGGAATGATCATATAGGATATCATATATCCATGGCACATCGAGTGGTGGTGAGGATTGTCTGGTGGATGCTATGTTTACTATAATTGTTGTTTTAACTCTAGGGATGTCGCATGGCGTAGGTATCCAGAAGATCGATATCTAGATAACCTATAGTATACTAGGATGTTTGTATAATTTATGATGAAAGTAGAGTAGCACATTATTATGTGCTAACTCTTTGGATGTACAGACATGTTAGGTATGATTCTTACACCTTTGTTACTTACTATATCGAATTGTATGGTATTTTGAGATTTGCTTATCGCTCACACCAAGTTGTTGTCTGACTTGAGGTTTTATGATTCGCTTCTTATTATCTTGGGCACTTTTAAATGAGTAGACTAGACATTAGTTCTAAGAGATACATGGTGTCATGCAGAGAACGAGTAAGAGTTGGCTCTTTGTTGTATTATATTTGGATTTACCATTACTTATTCCAGTATTCAACGCAATGGAGCCTAGACAGCGTTAACTATTTATTAGAGACAGTTTTCTTGATTTTGTTGTAAGTTGTATAAACTCTACTATTATTTGTATGACTTTATGAAGCCGCGCAATCTGATATATGTAGTTCATCTAGTTATTACTGTCTCTCCTGCTTTATATTTGCATTGATTATTATATTTTGTTCGAGGTGCTGTGAGATATACTACAGGTTTTTTGATTATTATACAGATATTTTTAACCCATGGCAATCATCCTACATCGACTGGGAATGTAACAGTGCATTCTTCAGATATATTTGATGTCGAAGTTATTGGGCGGTCGTTACACTTTATCTCCAAATTTGAGCAAAATTCTACTTTGATTTCTCCTAAGGGTGAGTTTGTTATCGATAAGATTTTATTTTAATTTCAGCATTTATGTGATTTTATTGGAATTATCAAGAATATTTTAAGAGAGAGTTAGGGCTTGAGTCTTTGTTTCAAGATGATGAATGGGAAAATAATTTATAGGAAGTGATTTTTGAAAGCAAACCACGAAGTCTGAGAATTCTTAAGAAAATATAATGAATGCTATATATTTTGGCTCCTTATTTCTTTGGTCTAGGATTGATGGGCTTCAAAGCAATTCATTATTCATTTTATTTTCTTTATTCTCTACACAAACCAATGTTCAATCTAACCCAGAATAACTCCAAATATCAACTAAAAATTATATTATTTAATAATAGTATTTTTCTCAACATTGTGTATTTTATTCATAAAATTACATTTCATACTTCCCATTACTTTAAAATAATTAGTCCAAAATTATAATATTTGACACATTTGGTAAAAACAAATTATTAGCCTTAACGATAAGATAAAATAAATTTTCCTTCATAATAAAACCCAAAACTCTTTTATCTAAAACTATATAATTTTACAAAGTCAAGTCTAATTTTCAACGAATTGTTAAATTCATCACTACATTATAAATATCAATATTACTTCAAAAATCCTAAAATTAGCATTATTAATGATTTATTGCTTAAAACATTTAATATCGAAATAATTCAATAAATAATCATTTGAAAATTATTTCTTTCAACATAAATATCATCGATTAATTAAACAAACTTCTTCTCAAATCTCAAATAATATCAAAACTCTCAACTACGCAAAATATTTCATTATTTAATTCCAAGATAAATTCTATATTTCCAAATCTTCATGGATCTCCAATACTATAATGTAACCTCCAATTATTAACATTTTATCTTTTAAAACCTATTTAATAAATTAAATCTCTAATATTAATTTCAATTAATTGTTTCTCAGCATCTGGTTATTACATAGATCATAACATAAACATCACATAAAATGGGATAAAGACGAATAGATCCATATTCGATAGGGTCAGAAAGTTATGCATTCCCCACATATACTCATCCCATTAAGTGTTAATACATCAATATAGTTTTTACAGGGTCACTATTAACCTAATGTTTTCACAGGCCAAATGTAAACTTATACGACTAATTTAGGCAAAACACCAATGAATCCAATGACTTTCATTCCCGTAAGGGTACCAAGATATCTCTAGTAGAAAAATAATAATTAGCATCCCCACTTGATTCTCGGATGCATACATAAAAAAATTTGGCCTCGATGTTGGTAAAGTCCCAACGCATTAGAATCGTTGACCTTTATAATCAAGAGGCTTAATTAATTAAAGTGAGGTACTACCTTGACAATAGTCTACATAATTTAATCTGGTTTTCTAAACATCAAATAATTCATTTCTTCTGATTAGTTTTGGACATCCTAGCACAATTTAATTTTCCCGACCTCTTGGATGCAATTCTACTCGCATGGGAGTTTAACATAGATGTACCCACTAATAGAATAACCTAACATGCTTATGAATTCCTAATTCCCCCAGTGCCATTATTACTAGTTGGTTACATACAAGTGAGCATATCTAAAATTTACATAGGCAATAATGTGACTTATAGAAAATGAACATGTACAGTAATCACAACAATATCAATGTGTTCTTAGGATAGGCATTTGTACATATTTCACATATGATTAAGCATACAATCTTACTTTTGGACTTGAGTAATTATTGTTACTTTCCTAATCCTTTCCTATTTTAACTTCTTGCTTGTAAAATTAAATTTACCAAAACTCAACTTTAGTGTTGAGGAAAGGCTGACCTATTTATTTATAACTTATTATCGAGTTTATGGATATCGCATTTATAAAATTCTATCTGGCATGTAGCTATTGCATGTTTAAAATTACCATCGAATATGTAGTTATTGCATATTTAAAAATGCTATCGAACACGTAAATCATAATATGTCTAAAGTGTTACTGAACATATAGGCTATCGTATTGTTAGGAACATAGTTCTAGTGTTTAGATGATAACAATCATACAAAAATGCTACTAGCGATTTTTATTGAGTTATTTCAGGCATAATATTATTGCTCAATTTTCTCGCAAGTAAAAGATTAAGCGACTAACACATCTTATCTCTGGCCAGCTTAAGCGAACCCACAATGCAACATCAAGCGAATGTCAACACAAACCCATGACTCAATCCTTTTCGCTCTTCTATGGCGACTGGCATAACTCAAACTAGCATCAATAACCAACTTAATCAGATAGTCATGGCTCAAAAGTGATCTTCCTATGGCCTGGATTCTTCGCAGCCTATCTACGACAAGCCCCACTCAACAACAGTTCTCATTCGTTTAAACCTGGCTCAAAAGTGACCAGCCCTTTGCTCGACTTCTTCTTAGCCCGCTTACTGCCGGACCCATTTAGCATGTCTCATCATAACATACATGACTCAACTCATTTCATTTAACCTTGTCTTTAATCGATGGGATTTAACTGTAAATGGTCAATCGTTATTGTAAAGAAGCTTCACTTCCGTCTTATTTTATGGAAAAGTGTACTATACGACACCATTCATCTGAAAAAAGTGTCATTGTGCATACCAACTACACATCCACTATACTAAAAGCTTCTACTACTATGCCATGTCGCCTTACTTTATGTAAAGCATGACCTTGGCATAGAATGATAGTTGGTATGCATCTTAGCTATATGATCATACCACCTTTCCATTTGTTCTCCATTAACATAGACAACTGAATCAACGGCCTAGGGAAACTCCCACCCTTCGACTATGCAATCTTATCTATTTAAGGATTTACTTTAGGTATTAGAAATACCTTTTTTCATGCAACTTCATAAGGGTGCTCTCCATTAACATAGACAACTAAATCAACGGCCTAGGGAAACTCCCACCCTTCAACTATGCAATCTTATTTATTTAAGGATTTACTTTAGGTATTAAAAATACCTTTTGTCGTGCAACTTCATAAGGTTTAGAATCATAATTTCTACACATAAAAAAATGTAAGAGCTCTTAAAGCATTGCATCATTGCAACCTTGAGTGTTCTTTATTTCTTGTTATTCTCTTGTACTTTCTTATAATTGTAAAATATCAACACAGCAAGAGATATTCACATTGGATGTGGGCAAGCTTAGGTGTACCGCTATACATCTTCTGTTATTTTACTTTAGTTATTCACTCTTAATTTTTAATTATTATTTTTTAAGCATAATATTGGTAAATAACCTTTGTTAATACAAGCTCATTAACATAGTTTTGAGGTTGGCTAAATTTTTAATCAACATTTTGACGCTAGAAGGAGGGCCTCCTCTAAAAAGCTCTTATCTTTCTTCATTTTTTATCTCTACTAAAAGTTAGGTTCTAGCTATTGTGTGATTCCTAATGGTGATAATGAAGGTCATAACTCTACGGACCATGACATGAACGGTAACACCGTCACCGATGTTGTTTTCCCCATCCCTGGGCTTAGCAAAACAACTGGCAAAGTGTGCTTCAAAGCTTAACAAACATGGGAACTCTAGCCTACAATGTGAATGAGCCGAGACAAGCATGGATACATATGACTGTAAACTTTGGTCCCCAAGCCCTTCGATTGATAATTTAACTCCTGACAACCCACTATCCCTGACACTTATGATCTTATCCGTATCGTTGTAATGACCATCCTACACCACCGACACCTAATACGCATAAGATAGTGAGCTGTTCCATGCCCGATCAATGTAGGACGACAGCATGGGTTAAAAGAAGAGATTACCATTCGTAGAACTTCTTGTATATCTCACATCGCATTGAATAAAATATAATTGTCACCATAGATATAAAACAGTAGAGACCGTAATAACTAAGTGATCCAAAATTAGAGCACCGATCCATAGTGTTATACAACATATTAGTAGAGTTTATAAAAACCGTGAATAAACCCAAATAATCTGTCTTCAAATATAAGCAAATAACGTATGAGGCTCCATAATGTTGTATAGTGGGATAAGCAAAAGTAATTATATATAATACGAGATAGCTCTATCTGCTCATACTATACACATCCATCGCAATCACCAAGACTTGCTGTCTAGTATACTCATTTAAAAGTATCCGAGATAATAAGAAGCAAAACATAAAACATTGAGTCAGACAATAATCTGGTGTGAGTGATAAATGAATCTCAAAATACTATACAATTCGATATAGTAAGGAACAAGATATTAGAATCACACATGACTTGTCTTTGTAGCCAAAGAATTAGCACATACATCATAATATGCTATTCTATAAATACCATAACACATACCAATAACCTAGTATACTACTGAAGGTCTGGGCATCGATCTTCGGGACTACTACATCATGTGATATTCCTAGAGTAGCAGGTGGCTAGTGAAGCAACCATTACAAACATAACATCTATTAAACAATACTAATCGTCACTTAGTATGCTTTGGATACATGATAACTCATATGAAATTTCCACTACCAAGGATTAATGGATAAATCCCGGTCTCAAGTATACTTGATACACTGCCTGATCCGTTGGTCTAGGGTAAATAGATCCATTCCACTGATACGAGGTACTAATCAAAGTACCCATGAGTACATTCACAATACCTCCACTTTGACTATAACAAGAAACACTTTGAGTACCAATGATCCCTTCGCATGATCTTTCGAGCCCTTCTTACTCCATCTCATGTCCATTCATCTTTGCTGAACCATTCAACGTCCCATCTTTCCACGATAGAACCATTCAACATTCTATCTAGGGGTCACCCTCGAAGAATTCGCCCATGTGGATCATCACAACTCCTTTCAACATAGATCCACCGTTATTAGAATGCTTTATATGTTCTGATCGGTTATAGAACCAACGCTTCAAAGTTCCAAAGCTAACACATTGTAATGTCCCGGAAATTCGAAAACTTCATATTTAAATATCTAAATTATTTATATTTTTGTTGGATTAAATGTTATTAAAGTGATTTAATAACCTTATTAACCCCTTTTAAATCATAACTTATAATGGTAATCTTGTTTTGGAAAAATGGTTACATAAATAATTACTTTGAAGAAATATCAATAATGTGATGGAAAATCATTTTATCAATAAATAGCTTTTTACTTGTTATAAGTTGTTCAGATATTTTTTATATACACTTATTTGCTTAAGAAACATTAAAATGAAGTAAAAATATTTTTCCCTTTATTGAAAATAAAGTTTTTGATGATGTCATGGGTGATGTTATAGAAGATACTTTGAAAATGAGCTTTTAAGGAAATAATTAAGTATTAAGTAAAGAAAATGAGATGTAAATGTGGCATATGAGTGGGAGGCTCCTTTATGACCTTTCATGGAAGGTAGAAGGTGGTAAGGACCTCTTATTCAAAACTATAAATACACCCTTAAGGTTTAGGCTAATCAATTTATTATAAATTAAGAAAATGGTAGAAACAAATTAGCACCAATCCACTTTGTTCTTTAGTAATCTCTCTCTAATTAACTCAAATCCTGTGCAGTTAATGCGTTCGGTAGATTCAAAGCGATGGAGGTGCAAAAAGTCATAGCGGGGATACAGCGAGGATATAGCGGGATATAGCGTATGGATCTAAAATAGCATATAAAACTCGTACTTAATGTTTTTACAAATATGTAAATGGTAATTAAATGAAAATTTTCATTCAATTAAATTATAAATAATACATAAATAATTTTAAATAAAAACATGTGCGAATATACTTTAAATAAACGAAAAACTGTTATATAACATAATTGAATTTGGTAGAATATTAGAGTATTTTCGTTTCTGAAAATATATTAAAAACTGAATCAAATAAATTATTTTCATAACTTTATAATATATAAATGCAATTTTTCAATTCATTTTATTCAGAAAGATATAGCGGGAATAGTAGAATATAGTGGAAATAACGGGATATAGCGGAAATAGCAGGAATTAAAGCGGAAAGGCTATATTCTGGGGCTATATGGAAAAATCATAGCGGTAGAAATCCGCTATGAGATATAGCGGGGTTGAGGCCGGGTAATAGCGGGGCATTAACTACACAGCTCAAATCTCTTTCAAACTCCACCAAACCTTCACTAATGCCTTAAAATATATTAGGAAACATGGACCAGATGTTGAAAGTGGAGAAAGTGAAGTGGAAATTTGGTTTCCACCTTGGGCCGTGAGCATGAGGAAGGAGAGGGAGGTGATGGCTTGGCTTGGAAGTGCTAAAGGTTGGATCTTTGTGTATTCGGTAATGGTAGAAAGTGTCCTTGACCTTGTGAGTGTTTGAGCATGTGTTTGGATTGGTCTAAGTGAGTTATCTCACTATCTTGTATGTATATGTGTGTGTGCAAATATAAAGTTAAAGCGACATTAACTAATTAAAGTTATAAAATTCGGACCATCTTGCTTTTGAAAGAAAATGATAACTTTATATTGCATAACATCACTTCTATTACCCTCTTAAACATGTGGCGTAGCCTTGAATTAATGGTTAAATGGTTGTTTGGATTATGTGATGAATTGAAGTATTCTTGAAAGTGTTTCAAGCGAGAATAGTCGCTATAAGTGCACTTCTATTTCCCTTAACTTTAACATGTATAAATGAAAGATTTATGAACATAACTTGGGATAAGTTGATTTGGTTATTCTCTACACATATTTTGGTGTATAGGACAATAAAAAATGGTTAAAAAGTTATACAAATTGTAAACCATAGTTGTGAAAATTAGAAGCAAAATGTCGCTATGGATGCACTTTGAAAATGCCTTGTGTTCAGTGATCTCCAAAGTTAACTTTGAGAGACATTGTTAACCGAATTTTTAAACCAGCAAAATTCATGAGGAGTTAGAACGTCGATACAAAGACAAAATGACTTGAAACTTGGCAAAAACTCTTAAAAGGCCTAAAGGAAGAACTAATGGAAATATGGACCTAAGAAAGGCTAAGTCCTATATTCGGCCCGAATTAGGCTCCTTAATTCGGTACCGAACATAGGAGCTTAATTCTGGCATCTTCATACATGGCACAAGTTATTCACTAGACTTCATATGCATATTCGTGAAGTTTCATAGATTTCCACAGAGCCAATCAACAAGAATGAAGATGTGGCAATCCAAATGGATAATCTAATTCGTGGAAGAATGATAATCAAACTTCATCAACAATCTACCAAATTTTATAGAGAACATCCAGATAAAGTATGAAACTCAACACAAAAGGATTCAGCCATCCAATACCTAAGGGTTAGTTTTGACCTCGAATTAAGGCTCTAATTCGGTATTGAATCTATTCCTTAGCTCCTGTGGTCACAGCATTTCCTGTGTGGTCATAGGCTACTCTCTGGACTTCTCTAGTATCGAGCTTCTGATCCAATATAATCGCTACCACTATAAATACAAACCAAAGAGCAACTAGGATATGGGCTGGTTTCTGCCATTACTACGTAGAAGCCGTGTCATTTCTTCAACTCTCTCCACTTAATAGTCATCAAGGCAGTTCCTATAGGCAATTTTAGCATTTAAAATTAGTTCAACACTTGTGAAAGACGCTATGCTCCGATACCAAATGAAAGTGTGCTATAGATCGTGTAATATGGATATAAGATAATACAGAGTATATTGATGATAGCTATATAGTAAATAGTGTGGAATATAAAAGCAGTATAATAATAAAAATAACACCAGAAATTTTTATACTGGTTCGAACTCCTGTTCCACGTCCAATCCCAGACTCCTTTTGGAATTTCACTAAAACAAAAACCGTCACTTAACCAGGAGGAACAGGTCTATACAACCCCTGAGCAGCCAAACAGGAACCTGAACAGCTGAACAGGATTTCGCCTCGGCAACCGAAGATGACTTCACATGCTTGAGCAGCATAACAGGACTTCAAAAAATACAAAAGATTGTTTGACTTTTTGTGTTCTGATAACACAGATAAGTATGTTTATAGTACACCCTTCCTATGATCTTCCGCTCGAGTATAAATATGTACATTTGAGGTTTATGAAGATTAGAAAGGATAAGTGTTGCTTAGAATATATAAATCTGATTTAAGCAATAAGTATGTTAAAAATGCAAGAATATTCAAGAGAGAGAGATAAGCAGATGCAGTGATTTGGAATCAAGTTAGGATATGTATTATAGCTGTCAAATAGCAGCGACCATTGGCGAAGAGTTTTGGTTGAAGCGTTGCATCCAAATCTCTTCATAGAGATTCGTAACTCTTCACAAATGGTCGTGTCTTTTCAAAAAATATAGCTGTTGCAGAAATTCATTAAACCGAGCCTCTAGGTCAGTCGACTAAATATTCAAATGAATTTTTAGATATATGTTTGTATACTTGTGCACCTGTGCATGTTGCACAGAAACTAGCAGATCAGTCGACTGACCTAGTAATTTCTGTGCAGTTTGCACAGTTCTCATAGGTTTATATATGTATTATATACGATTCTAACAAAACTTTAACAATATATATATATATATATTATGCTTATATATGTATAAATCATTTGAAAATAAGAAGATTATATATATATAAGCTAATATATACATAAATGAGGAGAGATCTTAACAATATTGCCCTAAGACTCAAAACAAAAATAATAAAAGTTGATGCGTCGATTTTAATGTCTTGTCTCCATGTAGTATATATTCTCTTTTGTCGTAACAATCATCGAATCTGTATGTTGCAGTGATAGCTTCGTGTCTTGAATCAAAACCAAGTATTCTCTTCTTTTTTGATTGATGACAACCTGCAAATAGATATAGATTTCGACTGTATATAATATAATATGAATACTTACTCCCCCTGAATCTTTGGCGATATATATCCTGCATTCTTAATGTTAGTGATAATTTTCTCACACTTTATCATCGACAAAAAGGTATAAAGAACATGAACAATATAGAACAAAATAACTACTACTTATAATGTAAGGTATCAGAAAAAAATTAACATTTAAAGCATGTGATACCCAAGGTTCTTATAATTTCCTAATTTTTAAGAAGTCATACCCATTTAGATGCAGTTGAACCTTTAAAAATATAATTTTCATTATTAACTACTATATCAAAATAATCATCAACGTATTTTTCTCTATTTTTCCAATTAGCAGGAACCCAAATACTTAGATAATTTTCCCATCAATGATTTTGTACTTCTAAAGAAATTATAAACATTATTAGTCATAACAGTATTTGAATTTTCTAGAAAAATTAGATTTAGACTTCACTCATAATCTAGTACTAGCACTAAAATATTTACTATACATCAAAGCGTGTCTAGTGCTATTTCTACGATCACTTTTATTATATCCTAAACCACTTTTATCATGTAAAGGTCTAGAATTAGATAAAATCGCGTTTAAATCGTTTCAACCTTTATTAAATTTTGTGACTTTAGTGTTAAGTTTATCAAATTTATCTTTAAAGTCACAATTATTATTTTTAAAATAAATATTACTATTATTCAAATATCAATTTTCTCATTTAATTCAGAATTCTCGTTTTTTTACGTACGGTTCTTATTTTTGAAAAGGAAATTTTGAAATCCTGAATTATCTAAAGAGGATTGTAATAAATCATTTTGCCTTTTCAAATCAAAAATTTCTTTTGAAAATTTTTCTCTCTCTTTTTCAAATATGTTGTTTTGTTCATCTAGAAAATCTTTAACAGTTATAAATTATTCTTTAAAACACCAAGCTGATTTTCTAAATTTAACTTCTCGTTTTCTAATTTCTCGTTTTCAAGTTCAATAGATTTCATCTTTTCTAAAATAATAAAATTAAGCTTTGAAATCTTATTGCTTACGCTAACTAATTCATTATTGTCTTTTACTGAAATTTGTAAATCAGAAAGTACCATTTTGTAGTCCGTACTAGTGGCTTTGACAAAGATTTTTCCTGTTGTATTTCGAATGGATCATTTTCTAGTCATTATTCTATGACGTTGTGATGATCGATAGAATTCCAGGCTTTGATACCAAATGAAAGTGTGCTATGATCGTGCAATATGGATATACGATAATACAGAGTATAGTGAAGATAGCTATATAGTAAATAGTGCGGAATATAAAAGCAGTATAATAATAAAAATAACACCAGAGATTTTTATACTGGTTCGAACTCCCATTCTACGTCCAGTCCCAGACTCCTTCTGGAATTTCACTAAACAACAACCCTAATTTAACCCGGAGAAATAGGTCTATACAACCCCTGAGCAACCAAACAAGGACCTAAGTAGTGGAACAGGATTTCGCTTTAGCAGCCAAAGAGGACTTCACATGCCTGAGTAGTAGAACGGGAGTTCGACAAATGCAAAAGATTGTTTGATTTTTTGTGTTTTGATAACATCGATAAGTCTGTTTATAGTACACCCTTCCTATAATCTTCTCCTTAAGTATAAATATGTATATTTGAAGTTTATGAAGATTAGAAAGGAATAGTAATGCGTAGAATATATAAATTTGATTTAAGCAATAAGTATGTTAAAAATGCAGGAATATTCAAGAGATAGAGGTAAGCAGATGCAGTGATTTGGAATCAAGTTAGGATATGTATTTATAGTTGTCAAATAGCAGCGACCATTGGCGAAGAGTTTTGGTTGAAGCGTTGCGTCCAAATCTCTTCATAGAGATTCGTAACTCTTTACAAATTATCGTGTCTTTTCAGAAAATATAGCTGTTGTAGAAATTCAGTCAATTGAGCCTCTGGGTCAGTCGACTAAATATTCAAACGAATTTTTAAATATATATTTGTATATTTGTGCACTTGTGCATGTTGCATAGAAACTAGCAGGTCAGTCTACTGACCTACCAGGTCAGTCGACTGACCTGGTAATTTATGTGCAATTTGCACAGTTCTCAGAGGTTTATATATATATATATATATATATATATATATATATATATATATATATGATTCTAACAAAACTTTGACAATATATATACACACATTTTATATGCTTATATATGTATAAATCATTGATAATAAGAAGATTATATATATATGCTAATATATACGTAAACGAGGAGAGATCTTAATAATATTTACCTAAGACTCAAAACAAAATAATAAAAGTTGGTGCACCGATTTTGATGTCTTGCCTCCATGTAGTATATATTCTCTTTTTGTCGTAATACCCATCGATCTGTATGTTGCAGTGATAGCTTCATGTCATGAATCAAAACCAAGTCTCAACAACTTATACTTATGACTACTTCTTCAATCACTTTGTAATCAAATTCTATCAAAATTAGACGAATAAGAAAAGTTTTGAAGTGGACATAAGCTTAGTTAACAACTGAGCCACTATAAAAATCCATGTCCCTCATTTAATTTTCTTTGATTTCATATTATATTTGCTTTGTTCTAATGGGGATGGTGCTTTCGTATCACACTCCAGTGTGTTGATCCATTTTTTGGGCTAACATTTTGGTGTTTTCACTAAGAATTGAACTCAAACTTAGATCTTACTCTTCACTTTGGATCGATAGGTCCAAAAGTTAGATCCATAAATTCTACCTTCAAAAGAATTTGAAGACTTAGCATTGAAAAACATTAGCGGGGAGAAAGCGAACAACTTATGAGAGATCTACTGGTGTAATAATTGGTGGTGATGGACTAAACCGCTAGTAGGTTGAATCCAACAACACCACTAACTTACCGACTGGAGTTAATATTGAAAATCAAGCACCGAAATCTTCTGCTCATCATGAAGCTGCGACGAAAGGAGAGTTTAACCAGATGGTTGATTAGCTTAACCAAAAGATGGATGATTTCCAAAAAGCTCTTATGGACAAGATAGACGCTCTGATAGTGCTACAACCACCTTCCTCGAGGTCTAGGCCAGAAACTTCAAATGCTATGGAATAGGAAAATTCCTCTATCTTGGGCTTGAATAGGAGGGATGGAATGTAAAAGCAAAAGAATATATCTAGAGGAGTGACTGGAATTGTTATTGAAGGTAATGGATGTTCCCTTCCTACCGGAGGACAACTTGCCGCAAACCCCAACCTTGGTGCGAAATCTCCACATGAGAATATTGCAATGCTTATCTCCAATTCTGAAGAAGACATGTAACTCAATGCTGAAGGACTGGAATTAAGTGCTGACATAGGCAGGCAAAACATTAGAAAAGAAGTTCAAACTACCGCTATAAAGCCACCCACACACCAACGGAATCCTACAGGAGCGGTTCTCCCAAAGAACGGAGAACCTACACTTCAATTGACAAACCAAGGCCATTTGTGGAGTCAAACATTTGGCGTAGTCATTGACAGTCGACGTGTGGACTACCGGACTAGTGAGGCATACATAGCGGACATGGTCAATCACTTGATGGAAGAAAGTAAGAGCAGAAAAGAAGACAACTGGGGTTCTGCACCAAGCTCCACTCCATTCACTGAAAATATCTTAACGGAGGATTATCCCAAGAAGTTCACTATGTCCACTATACCAGCCTATAATGGGATGACAGGCCCTAAACCACACATGTACAAGTACAGTTGGCACATGTTCGAGGCTAGGACAACGGATGTAGTCCACTGCAGATGTTTCCATATCTTTCTGGAAGGCGTTGCTTCATTGTGATTTACTAGACTCCCAAAAAGACCCATTTCTGTATTTGACGAGTTAGCAAGGAAATTCTTGGAATAGCTCAGGCTTCACATGGCACGGCCAAAAGATTTGATGTCTCCATCTGGCCTTTTCTAGTGACCAAACAAGTCATTAAAAACCTTTATGAACTGGTTTAATACTACAGTTACTAAAGTGATAAATCCTTATGAAGATATGGTATTCATGGCTATAGTCCGAGCTATCCATCCGAACACAAAATTTTGGAAGATGGATTAGGATGAAACAACAAACCACCATGAAGGAGTTCAACCGGAAGGTGAGTTAGCATTTGCGATTGGAAGAGGCAGACGCATTGGAGGGCGAGACTGCCAGTGTGCAACCAAAAGAGATACTTCAGAACAACGTAGCGGTCAACCAAGATGGAAACAATTCTGAAGCTATGTTAGCAAATGCTGGGAAAGATGGAAATCAAAAAAGGAAAGACTAGAACACTAGTAAGAGTGATTGGAATGGAAAGCGAATCAGGATCCTGAGACCCGAGGAGTATACACCGTTGAACGATGGCCTAGAGAACATCTACCTTGCAACTCAAGGAAATGAGCGATACAACAAGCCTCTCAAGTAGGAAGAATCTTTATAATAGAAGTAATCACGGAAGTTCTGCCGCTTCCATGTGACTTACAGGAATAACATGAACGAGTTCCGACATCTGAAAGATCTAATTGAGGAATTAATTAGGAACAACAGGCTATAGCAGTACATGAAGAAATCGCAGAACTCTGACCTTCCTGTTGGTCCTTAATTTCCAAGTACTCAAGAGAACTAACCTAGACAGAATGGAGAAGGATCAAACTGATGAAACATAGACTAGTTATCGGCATTATTTCTAGAGGGCCTCACCTAGCACAGAAAAGTAGTGGGGAGATGAAGCGATATGCGAGCTCACTAAAGCACGCTCCGAAAGAAACTTGTTTTGTGATCGAGGATGGTTCCTCAACCAAGCAACAAAAGACACTCAATGATGATGTAGTGTTTTGAAACCAAGACACTGAAGGAGTAGAAGCGCCGACTCTCGACCCGATGGTGGTAACCGTCGGAATCTACCTGAAAGTTGTACACCGAGTCCTAGTGGATAGTGGATAGTAGATAGTGGATAGTGGTTAAAATTTCAACTTACAACAACTTCTTGCATCGACCGACCCTTGTTGATTTTAGAACCACTTTGGCTCCGTGACACCTTACCAGGAAATTCTCGATAGAGAATGGAATAGGAGTTATAACGGGAGATCAAAGCATCGCTAGAGAATGTTATGTCATTGAGTTATATGAATCGAAACGAAAGGAAAAGGGAAAGAATGTAGGGAAGTCTCTCCACATTCGCGAACTGTCAGCATAGCAATTACAGAATCGCCCCTGGCTCGGGGACAATAGTCATTTTGACAAGGCTTTGGACCCTCGAAGAAGAATTTAAAGGAGGAACGGGTGGCTCCAGCAGAGATTACAGTGTCAGTCCTTGTCGATATGGATGACCAAACTCGAGTCTTAAAAATAGGGTCATAACTTGGGATCAAAATACAATAAGAATTGATCAAATTTCTTCATGAGAACCTTGACACGTTCACGTGGATGCATTTCGATATGTGTAGGATATGAGATAGTGTGTCATGTTGTCAATATTGATCCCAAGTATACTCCAGTAAGGTAGAAGAGACGCAGCTTGGGTTCGGAGCGATCCACTACACTAAAGGAAGAAGCAGATAAGTTGTTGGCTAATGGCCTTATCTTCAATGCAACCTATCCTGAGTGGGTATCGAATCTAATTCTAGTCAAGAAGTACAATAGGAAGTGGCGGACTTACATTGGTTACTCAGACCTAAACAAAGCTTGTCCAAAAAACAGCTTCTCGTTACCCATAATTGACCATCATGTAGACTGAACTGCAGGCCATGAACTACTCTCATTCATGGATTCCTACTCAGGATACAAACAAATTATTATGCACATACCCGA
Source organism: Allium cepa (assembly GCA_030765085.1). Taxonomy (NCBI): domain Eukaryota; kingdom Viridiplantae; phylum Streptophyta; class Magnoliopsida; order Asparagales; family Amaryllidaceae; genus Allium; species Allium cepa. Next base: position 84,288,044 of record CM060928.1, on the reverse strand, counting down.
GTAGGAGAACACAGGCTTCATCATTAACCTCAAATTGTATTATTACCAAGTGATGTCATTCAGTTTGAAGAATGCCGATCCAACCTACCAATAGCTGGTGCATACCATATTCAATGATCAGATTAGGCGCACAATGGAAGTCAATGTGGACGAAATGCTAGTCAAGTCACATGTATCAGGAAACTACGCGAAAAACCTCTCAGAAATTTTTGAGATTCTTCGAAAGTATGTAATGAAGTTTAACCCGCTGAAATGTTCTTCCGGTGTGGCTTTAGGGAAATTTCTAGGTTTTATCGTGAATGCTAGGGGTATTGAAGCTAACCTTGAGCAAATTACTGGTTCGAGGATTGTCACAGCCCCTACGACCAAAAAGGAATTGCAAAGTTTGAGTGGAAAGGTCACAGCATTGAGCCGATTTATTTCCAAAGTGACAGAAAAGTGTATACCATCATTCGATGCATTGAAGAAGGTACGAAAATTTTCAAATGAAATCAGGCCTGCCAAACCGCTTTTGAAGAATTATTGCAACATATGGAGGCTTCACCGGTTTTATCTAAATCGGTGAACGGGGAAGACCTATTCATCTACCTAGCAATGTCAACTCATGCTCCAAGCGCAACATTAGTACGCGAGGAAGCTGGAATCCAGCAGCCCATTTACTACATCAGTAAGCGATTCACTAGAGCTGAGAAGAGCTATCCAAAGTTAGAAAAACTAGCCAATTTCTTGTTGATCGCATTAAGGAAGTTATGCCCATACTTCCAAACTCACCCAATCAAAGTGTTGATGGATCAACCAATGAAGTAGGTGATGTGCTATCCATAAATGTCAGGACGACTTCCTAAATGGAACATTAAATTGAGTCGGTACAACATCACTTATCACCTCCAAAGGGAAATCAATGGACATGCAATTGCATATTTCATCACTGAGTTCATAATATGAGATGGAAAAGAAGAAAACATTCCAGAAGTAGTGTCATAGGGGAAAGTGTTTTCCGATGGCGCATCAAATGGTTTTTGCTTAGGAGCTGAAGTTGTTGTTGAAAATACCGAAGGACGGTCTATTTCCTATGCTCTAAGGATGAAGTTCCCGGCTATAATAATGAGGCGAAGTATGAGGCATTGATAGCAGGAATGAAAATGTGAAGGATGGGAACAAGAGCCATGCACATCTACATCGACTCTGGCTAGTTGTCTATCGGGTGAAAGGGGAATATATGGCAAAAGGGGACAAACATTGCCCCTTATCTGTTAAAGGCATGGGAATTGCCGAACGACATTGAACACTATACCATAAGTCATATTTCGAGAGAGTGGTATATGAAAGTAGATTACCTAGCTGATCTAGCCAGTTCCAGAGAAGCATAGTGAATGGGGCTGGTTCCAGTTGATATGCTGACGGGTCCTAGCATAGAACAGATGGACATCGATTGGATTCTAGAAACTAAAGAGGAAGATGAATTGTGGATGAAACCGATCAAAGACTATCTGCTCAAAGGGACACTCCCCATGGATCGAAATGAGCGAAAGAAGGCTCTTTAAAAGGTGCCATGATTCATACTAAACTATGGAATGTTCTATAGGAGGGGATTCTCTACCCTTTACTCAGATGTGTAACCAGCAGCGAAGCCAAGAGGATCATCGGAGGGCAGACACTAGCAAAGATGGTCCTCCATTTTGGATATATTTGGCTACCAGTCAACCGATTTGCAGCAGACTATGCTAGGCACTATGATTAGTACCAGAGATTTGCAAAGATTACGAGAACCCCATCAATGGATGTTACGCAAATGGTCAGCCCGTGGCCTTTGCAATATGGGGAATCGATCTAATTGGTGTATTACTAATAGCTAAAGGAGGAGCCAAGTATGATATCATCGCAGTTGATCACTTCACCAAATGGGCTGAAGCAGAACTGCTGGCCACCATTACTATGAAGAAAGTAATTAACTTCATTACTAGAATATTATTTGCAGGTTTGGAGTACCGTAGAAAATCATCACGGACAACGAAACTCGGTTCAGAGTGGTGAATTCAAGAGCTTCTACGAACGTTTCTAGATCGAGAAGAGCTTTTGCATGGTGTTACACCCGTAAGAAAATGGGAAAGTGGACGTAGTGAACAAAATCATCAAATCCACGATCAAGAAGTAGTTGACAAAAGATAAAGGAAATTAGGTTGATAAACTTCCACTTGCATAATGGGCTTATAGAACGACTCATAAATCGGCAACCGGGTACTCACCCATTGCCTTGGCATATAGTTCAGAAGGATTGTTCTGGTGGAACGAGAATTCCCCTCTCATCGGAGACAACACTTCAATCAAAGTAAGAATGAGTAGCTCCTTCTCGTATCACTTGATCAAATCGATGGGAAGTGGGTGGAAGCTGAGCTAAGGACTGCTGCTTACCAGAAAGGGAAGCGCAACATTTTAACTCCAAGATTCGCAACTGTACATTCGAAGTGGAGGATCTTGTCCTGAAATAGATTAATCCCGCCACGGGAACACTTGGATCAAATTAGGAAGGACCCTATATGATCGCCCAAAAACTTAGAGACAGAACTTTCAAGCTAACGATGGTCGACGGAATTCAGATTCTAAGTGCTTGGAACAACGACTCGCCGCGGCACTATTTTATTTAGTATTTATCTATGTATTTCTTGTTTTCACAACTAAGCCACCTAAGGACACTGGGGAATTGTAAATGGGCAGGATTTGCCTTTCACTTTATGTTATCAATAAAATCATTTTGGCTTCTTGAACCAATAAAATCGTGTTCATTTTTAAGTAACATGCCGAGTCAATGGGGGTCAGACTGGCTCAAGAATCATTCATTCGTTGCTTGGACCAATGGAACTGCATCCAACTATAATCCACCCACATGCTTCTTGAACCAATGGAACTGCATTCATGTAAGCTACCCATCGAGTCGATGGAAGCAAATTGACTCAAATCGCTGAATCGATGGGAAAAATCAATCCCTACCTTCTGAGAATCGCTATTGCTCTGTCGGCACCAGGAAGGCCTAACCTCCATGCATATCTATAAGCCGCGCCTCGCTTCTTAAGTAGATGAACCGATGTCTAAGTAAGAAGGCACTCTTTTTTCGCTTGAATCAGTGGAATCATTTCAAGTGCGCTCTATTCCTTCGCTTCTTGGACCAATGGAATTGCATCCTAACAGGCATCCACTTCTTTTACCGCTTGAACCAATGGAACCGCACTCAAGCACTCCATGAATCATTGATATTACCCCAGTAGTATCATTGTCTATTAAAAATTCCTATGTACCGATATTGCTCTGCCAACATCAGGAAATTTATCAATTGCAAGATCGGTATAAACCAATCCCCAACTTCGAAAACTCAACATCTCCTAGATATTGGCAGTGTTGAAGGAAAATCCAAAGGTCTGAGCTAACAGATATCACAAGAAATAGACGCTGATATACAGATAGAACTTGGAAGAAATCAACCATATCAAAAGTATAAGATGCTTGGAATCAAGCATTTCGAAAATAAGTTCCCAGATATAGGAGTTGTAATACATCTCTGATTAGGGGCAACCAAAGAGTAGCCCAAACTACATGGTCTCATAACAAGTGTTTGAAGTAAGCAACTCCAGGGAATAAAGGGGCGCATACACCCCAAAACTTGGACAAATAAAAAGTACTTCATAGTTCTATCATGCCAAACAAAGAATTTGGCAACTACAACAGAGATAAGTAAAGTAGTAAACTAAATAACTATAAGTCACATTGCTGACACCATTGACATGCATGGAATTGCGGTAACTAAACACATCATATATCACACAATGTAGTAGCGTATAATATGGAAATTGCAAGATAAGAAATCATATTATACTCACAGACAATGATACATGAATAGGCATAGCACATAGAATGTGAAAAGTACACAAAAAGATAACAGTAGAAATACTAGTCTTTTCATTGCTTATTCGCTTTATGTACAGAATCAAATAGCGGGGGCTACTCCCACTCAGCCTATTTGGACAAAAAAAAGAAAGGGTGCAGACTCCGTACTTGTATAGAAGACTCAAAAAACAAAAAGAAACATGAAAAAAAAACACCAAAACCCAACTTCACTGATGCTCGAGCTCATCACTCCTTCCCACTTTTATCCCTCCTTTACTACCCATGCTTGGGTGGATCGAGATCTTCTTCCTGCAGTGTTTATTAGTCTCTCCCCTTATAGAGGGATCAAACCCCTCTAATCCTCTAAGGATCGCAATTTTCTCCTTAGGCACCTTTAGCGTGATGGTAGTGGGAGTCTTGTGCTTATGCTTCCCCTTTTTCACCTCTAGCCCTTTCCTTTCCTCCTCCATTCTCTCCGCCAAGGTCATTTTGTCAGTTGGTCCTGACTCGCTAGTAATTATCACCTCCTCGTTGGTGGATGCGAAGATGTCCTCTTGACTCTGTAGTGGTCCTATCTTTTGGGAATTGGGACTAGGTACAGATCTAGTAAACAAGATCATTCGAGAAGCTACTACATAAACAATGGTGGAAGCAGTGCAAATAGTAGTAGCTCCTTAGCACTGCGTAGCCAAAGGAGGAGATGAAAGAGATAAGTGACCTACAAGTTTGAAAAGAAAATTGCATAAATTAGAGAAGGGCTCTAGAGTAAATTGAATTTCCTAGAGCATCAGAGTGACGACAGAAATACCTAATTCGAGAGTTTGGTCATGAAATTGAACTTCAAAAGCTTCGCCTTCACTCCCCATCTCAGAGGGATGGCCGCACTGTACCAGGAACTGGGTGTGGCTTGCCCAAGGCTTCAGATGTCCCATGGGTATGGGTGGCTTTAGAAACAATCACCATGGATGTTGGGATGGATGTTGCTTGCTCTTGAGAAGTAGGAACAAGTGTTTGGTGATGACTCGAAGAGCTTGGGCTAGTAAGAGCTTTTGCTACAGCATCAGTGGCTTCCTTCTCCCTCTCATCCCGAAGCATAACTTTGCTAGCAGCTAGAAAATTTATGTCTTCAAAAGTCAAATAGTCCGCCATCATCTCTTCTTCTAGATGCATATCATTATCTTGCTCTGACCTAACCAATACCTCCTCCCAAACCACGATAAGGGTCTGGGAGAAGTTGACGTCGAGCCATTTCAATCTCTCCTTATTCATCACATAGCTGGTGTAGAGGTGTAGCACAATGCCATTCATATCGCTTATCGCATCACCATACTCTTTTCGAAGATCAGAAAGCTCTGCCCTTGTGGTTAAATGATCGATCTCTTTTGCTAGTTTAGCGGAGACGACTTGTTCTTTCTCTTTTACTACTCATTCATTCTCCTCTAAAAATCGGGTAAACATAGCGGCCTATTTGACGATAACAGTGGCGTGGCTAGTAATGATTTGGTCTTGTAACTTAATAGTCCTTTCGGCTTCGATGACCTGCTCTTTTAGTTTCCCAGATTCAATATGAGCATCCTTAAGATGAACTTTGATTACTAATATTGCTTGGTTATGGGCCAGTTTTCGTTAGCTATCAAGTTATGGACTTGCACTTCATGGCTGCGCCCCTCTCAGCCTTCAACTTGGCTATTTGATCATCATGATATTTGATCATCTTGGCATGATCTTCTCCCTTGGCTTCGAACGAGAGAATCTCTTGATAGTTTATGTGATTTACATCCGATAAGAACTTTATGAGATGCTAAGAATCGCATCCCACCTCCAAGTCTTCACGGACAGCATCTAAGTTACCAAGGGAAGCAACTCTATTTATTGGCTTTATTGCTTTGTTGAATTTGACCCCCTTCAACAAAATATTTGGAAATAAAGCCTGAAACAAGGGTTGACCAAGAAAAAGTATAAAATTATCTCTTTAGCTAAAAGAGGTGGGAGCCATTACTGTAGTCACCTCCCGAGAGGGTGGAATTACCTAGGTCACAGTAGTTAGGACATTAGAACGAGGAGAAGTAATAGATTGTGAAGGCCCGCGGCAGCCGTAAAAGTCTTTCTGGTGCTTATGCGCGTCTCTCGGGGTACTATATTCCTCATCTCTCTTCCTTTTTATCTCCTCTCTCGTGCTCTCGCTCCAAATGGAGAGCCTCACCATCCTTCCTCTTCCTTCTCTCTTCCTTTGTCTCGCGAGGAGGACAATAAGCCAAATTAGAAGTTTTACTCTTCAGGGAGCTGGAATCCTAGCATAACCGGCGATATAGTCCATGTCTCATTGTACTTTAAATGAAAACGAGAATGAAGTTAATATTCGAACTTAGGAACTTAACGCAATGCAGTGATGTGTGCTAGTGATCTTAAAGTGAAGTGTGTAGTGCTGATGACCCCCTATACACTCTACCAACCATATCGGCATGGTTTAAGAGTCGGAGTCTTTTCATCACTACTTGCGAATGTGCTTGAGGAAACGTCAATTTTCGAGCCAATCTCAGCCATCATTTTGCTAATGGAGATATCCTTATGTTCATCTATGTAGATGGAGATATCTCTAAAGAAATTGGAAGTAGATGTATCTTCTGCAGGGATCTCGGTAGCTTGACCTTTGGAAAACTGTGGAGTCTCGATAGCAAGTTGTTCTTTAGGAGGAGAAATTGGTGATTCAAGGCTTAATGCCTCGATAGTTAACAAGTTTGGAGAAGGCAGTTGAGGAAGATTAGTACTCATTTTCGGTAACTCGTAGAAAGATTCATCTCTTTTTACGGAGATGCAAAAGTCGCTGTCGTCACCATCCGAACCGTCTTCCTTTCTCTCCTCAACCACATGCTGCTTCAAATATATCCTTTGGTACATTTCATCTTCTTCTTCGAGGATTGGATACATCCTGTAGGCTTCATCCATGTTCCCTGTAATGTCCTCTCTGGACGGTAAGTCTATATCAGCTCTAGAAATCTCTTCGGGCTGTGCTTCCTTTGGTGGAACAAACACTTCTTCTTGAACTTCCTTGATGGAGTTATGAGCATGGGACGAAGAACGAGTGCATCTTTTGGGCCACTTGATGTTGACGACTCATCATCCATAGCAAATCTATCAGGATGAAGTAAATGAATTGCCAAAGGTGTCTATTCGTTAAGATAAAATCTATTAAATGCTCAGAAGCTCTCACAGCCTTGAGAGTTTCAAGCATCTTATCAAGCTTATTGTTGTCTTCCTTCTTAGGGATGACTGCAATAAAACATGATAGGATAAGAAATATAAGAAATTGAAAAATTAATTGAAATAGCAAACGCTAGGAGAATCAAGACTTACTTCCAAATAGCCAAAAGCGGTCAAAGACCTCTGGATGCCTAAAGAAGGAATACTTATCCTTGAAAGATGAATATTTATTATAAAGGTCAAATATTAGCTTACATCCCCTCTAGGCTTCGATAATTAAAAAGACGAGCAATCATGTCTCCTTTTGAAGTGCAAAAGGAATTCGAGCTCGTTTAGCCTTGGAGGATGCCCGAGTATTCTCATTAATAGAATATATATATATATATATATATATATATGGAACTTAGGAGAGTATAACTGTTAGGGTGGATTTGAACTGGTGCCAATCCAAATTCTTGAAGCACCAAGGACAAGAATTGGTTGAATGGTGGTACAACACCACTCAAGCACATGAACCAGTTACTAACAATAAAACCTTCTTGTGGGTTATGAGAGAATTCGACTTGAGCGGGCAAACGAATGTCACCTTTAGGGATGTTGTGCTGTATGCATATATTTCCAAGTATTTTAGCTGTTAGAATTGATTGCACTTGCTTCAGAGGATCGGTTAGAATTCTTAATTAGGAGGCAACTGGTCATGCACAAGTCCAACCGGAACTATTGGGCCATGGAAATCAGATGGTATGGGATGGCTTGACCCTATAGGAATAAATGGAAGAACTAAGGCAGCAGTCGTCGACTCTACTACTGAAGACGTGGACACTCCAACAACCGACTTGTGGCATGTTGGCTGACGCATCATTCTAGATAATAAAACTTATTGATCATGGTCAGGTATGATTTATTTATAATTAGAATCCCCATGTGATTAATGCTTGAAATCCAAAGGAAGTCGGTAAGTGTCGACCAATCGGATTCCAGATGTTGACCGTGGCGAAGTACAGTAAGTTATCTTTGTGGAATGAGTCTACTATCCTGAATCCATGAAACGATCATCCTATATTGATAGCTTGCTTGTACTCTAGAATGATCTGTATTGTCCTTCGATCAATAATGGATCCGTTGTCCGAACCGATAAAGAAAATTCTTTCTTATTTAGAGACACTAGATGTGCAGAAATGAAATGCAAGTGAGCTACCTGATATGTCCAAATCCACGATGGATCGTTATATCAAAGTTAATTCGGTAATCAAGCTTTAATCAATTTCATGGAAGGAGATAGTTGAAACTAGAAGACACTACTTGTTTCAAGTCATGCATGTCCAATGTGAAAACTATACCCTAGCCATGTTACTAGAAAGATAGAACTGAAATCAACCATTTCCTCCCCTACAAATCACAATCAACTAAAGCCAATCACCATCTTCATCATCGTCGAAGTACGAGTGCACAATTGATAACCTCCAATTCAAGATGAAAAGATGATTCAGCATAGGTTTTGATCAATTCGGGTCTGAATCTATGCACATCGTTGGTAGCGGCAGCGAATATTCCAAGTGATGGTGAGTGTATCGTAGAGATGGCGGAGCTTGGTGAGGGTGGTGCAAGTTGAAAGGAAGCGACGATGGAGCTTTAATGATCAGAGTTAGGTTTTGGAGATTGAGTCGGCTAGAGCTAATGAAGCAAGGTCGGCTAAATAGTGAGGACTTAAGTGATGTAAGGTGAATAAGTAATGAAAGAAAACTCGTCTAAAAATTCACTAGTTCCCTAAATCGAAACTGAAGTAAGGCCCTATATCTGGTACTAAATTCATAGCTTCCGCCCTGGTCAACTCCAAATCATCCCAATGAAACTACATGCTGACCTAAAGCCCTGAGTAAATTTCAGAGTGAAAATTACATCGTCAATAATAAAATTGAAATTCAAACTAAAGTTAGAAGTGAACTGATGAAAAACAATATCTCATGATGAAATTCGACGATCAACTAGAATTCACAAGATAGCAATCTGAATCTTGTCTTGTTCCAGAGAACACTTTATTTCCAACGAAAGCATATTTAGGGGGATCTTAACCAGGTTTTTAACCTAGCAAAAACCATTAGGAGTTAGAACGTTTATTTGAGGACATAATGATTTGACACTTGGAAAAAACACTCAGAAGGATTAGGAAGAACTAATGAAACTATAGACCCAAGAAAGGCTAAGTCCGATATTCGACTCGAATTAAGCTCCTTAATTCAACACCAAATATAGGCGCTTAACTCTGGCACCTTCATACTTGGTACAAGTGGTCCACTAGACTTCATATGCATATTCATGAAATTTCGTCGATTTCCAAAGAGCCAATCTTCAAGAATGAAGATGCGACGATACAAATGGCGGGATAATGTAAGTCATGGAAGAACGATGATCAAAGCTCATTAACAATCTGCCAAATTACATGGAAAACATCTAGATGAAGCATAAAACTCAACACAATAGGACTTAGTCATCAATATCTTAGAGTTAGATTAGGCCCCAAATTAAGGCTCTAATTTAGAACCGAATCTATTCCTTAGCTCCTGTGGTCATGATATTTCTTGTGTGGTCTTAGGCTAGTCTCTAGACTTCTCTGGTAGCATGCTTATGATCCAATATGGCTGCTACCACTATAAATACAAACCAAAGAGCAACTAGGAGAGGGGCTGGTTTTCTCCATTACTACGTGGAAGCCATGTCATTACTTCAACTCTCTTACTACCGAATAGTCACCAAGGCGGTTCCTATAGGCAATTCTAGGACTTAGAATTAGTCTAATACTTGTACATGTGACTACTACTTCTTTAATCACTTCGTAATCATATTCTATAAAGATCAAACTAATATGCAAAGTTATAAAGTGGACATAGGCTTAGTTAACAGTCGAATGACTATAAAAATACATGTCTTTCATTTACTTTTATTCGATTTTCTATTATATTTGCTTTGTTCTAATAGGGTTGGTGCTTTCGCATCACCATCCACGATGTTAATCAATTTTTTGGGTTAACTGGCATCCTAAGGCATCTTTGTATTTTTAATAAGTATTATAAGTGTATTTATTACTAGAAAAATATAGGAGTTTAAATCATTCATTAACTTGTTGCAAAAAATTATATAATGAGAAGAAGGTCGCTATATGAGCATTTTGAAAAGTCCTGTATTTGGAAATTTTATTAAGCTGAAATATATTCTTAGGGGTTTCTTTACATCGTTTTTTTAACATCCCCCATTTTTAGGCCTAAAACCAAGCATTACGGATGCTGTAGTCATCCATAATATTAATTTCTAATGACAAAATGCGATCGGTTAATTGTAGCTATAACATCGAGAATATATGAATATTAAAAATTTCAAAACACATGTCATTAATAACTTGCATATTCAATACATCCCATTACATAATCACATCGATTCCACGTTCAGAAAAAATATAATAATTACAATTTTAATCCAAGAGTGACATATGAGGATGCCCTCTTAGGTGATCGGAGTCTAACTACTTGACAGTTATAAATCCTATCATTACATCCATTCAATAAACAAAGACTTTAAACAACACAGTGAAAATAAACTCCTAATATTAGCTAGCTTGCCTCCTGCACGTCTTCGAAAACTAGTCCGTCTAACCTGAAACTTCCTACTCCTGACCTACTCAATTGAGTACCTAAGAATTTAAAGGGAAAAACGAAAACTTCAAATCAAAAAAAAAGTCACGTTTTGAATAATAACATACCATCTCGAACCAAAATAGATTAGTGAGACCATGCCGCAGAGTGGAATGGGTTTTCCCTTCGTGTAACAACCAGCCTTCTCAATCCACAAATTCGACACTAATACATCTATGGAATTCATGTAACAAACATCCAAGTACCCAAAAAGACAAATCATTTGGGTGAAAAAAAGAGAAAAGGCAGAATAGAATCTCACTACGTGACGAGTAATATATATATATATATATATATATATATATATATATTCCAATTATCTTTACAAAAAATGAAAAATGAATTTTAACATACATACATAAAATCAGAGTACAATTATCCTATATATGACCCTAGACAGTTATAACAACCCGTCCTTACAATAGCTTATAAATACAGATAAGAAATAAATAGCAAAAGATAAAGAAAATATGGGAGTTCTTCTTGGAGACATCCAACTCGTCTCCTACCGCTCCAAATATCCAGCTAAATCTGGAAAATATGCTAAGGCTAAGCCAAGCATTATAAGAAAAATAACACCGGATCAGTCTGGTAAAACCAGCATGAGAAATATAATCAAATGGACTTTTGCAGTTATAAAGTCTTTTAAAATAAAGGTGTCTTGCAAGACCAAGGCTCAAAACAATGTGCACCAGCCATGACCCCTCCTCCACGCACATACCAAATCCATAAATATCGATTCTACATCGAGGATTGATTGCTCCTAATGGCAGCGAACCTAATAGCTCTGCCATATATCCCATATTTTAATCATTACCGGGTTGTGTTGCTTGTGAGGTCACGGTTACCTTTTTCCTCACTTAGAAATTTCCTCTTGGAATGCTAACACTGCCTTCTAAGCACAATGAATTGCCAGCATTCATCCATATAAGTTGTTCATGATAAGAACAAACCGAGGACACTACTTCTACTACATCCATTTTGGAATCACCCTCAAGATTAGTAGCAAGTAGCCCTTGCGCTTCAAAGAGCTTCGTCTTTGATTCCATCATCTTCAAGATGTCTATAATACGAAGCTTGAGTTGGTTCGAAGTGGTTTTCATATAATTCATACTTATCTGATCCCGGTCTCTTCGAACAATCATTCGATATTTTCCAGTAAACTTAATTCCAGTTCTTTCGAAAATAATCAGACAATAAATAAGAGCGGAGATCACCTCTTCACCATTTAAGTAGATGAATTTCCTTATCATTTGTCCTAGAAGAACAAATTTAGATTTATACACACATTACTACATCATCGTAGATGACTGTTCCATATAACCCCCGTGTTTCTCCTAGATATTTTCAGAGTTATATTATGGTCCGGATTTAATAGTCGGTTATTTAACCATCAAATAACAAGCAATCAACCATAGATTTAATTCCATAGAGGATCCATCACGCCTCTATAAATAAATCTTTCATTTATTAAAATCTCTTTAAATTATTTGATTCAAAATACCTTCTCAAAAGTTATTTACAGACCTCTTATACTCTTTCAATACTTGCAAAAACATTCATATACTTATCTAAAAGGTATAATTATATTTCACATTATATTTCAATAAATATAAAATATCCATATACTTATCTCAACAGTTAAGTATATTAACAAAACATGAGGAAGATTTCCTCTTTTCCAAAATCATATTTTAAATGGGCCTAAACAATATTATTTAAAATATTTCTTATTCTAAACCAACCACTCTTCTTCAGTGCGAAGTATGAAAATAATGTTTCCATACCACTAAAAATAAAAAGGATAAATTATCAAAAAATCTCATTCTTTCGTAAAATTCCTTTTCTATAAGCCATTCAAAATTTAAAAATACTTTTATATATCTCCAAATTAATTTATAAAACCTCTTTTATAAACCTCTTAAAACATGAACTCCTAATTAAACTCCTTTAACAAATATTGCTTAAAATCTCCCATTTAAAATATCATTTGTAAATCTCCTTAAATATATCCTTTTATTACTTTTTTTAAAGCAATTTAGCATTTATAAACATCTTTATCCAACTAATTAATTACTTTTAAACATCATAAATAATTAATTAATTAACTTTAAAACAACACTAATAAGGTAAGCAATTACTTTAAACACATCATTAATTAAATAATTAATTAATTTTAAAACAAACTAAACCAATTAACTAACAACATTAATAATATAATTAAATAACTTAAAATATCATTAATAATACGACTAAGTAGTTTTCATTAAAACATCACTTAAAAACACTTAATTTCAAGTTGTTATACAATTGAAGTTATTTTAAATTCATAACTTTACACATTTGGAAATAGGCTTTGCGATCACAATGATATTAGATTATTTTACCATTTTTAATTCAATTTGAATTTTCCTACAGTAGTGATATTTTGTATAAGAAACATGCATGTAAGTCAAATTCATAATTAACCATCCGTTGTTAATGACTCATTTCCATATAAATCAACTGGCATAAAATTTAATGTCCAATTACTATAATAGCAGAACAAGAATTTATTCTACTAAACAGATGTCACCGATAATAAATTCCTTTTTTATTTGGCCACTTAAAGGCACAGACAAAGAGAATCCCTAGTATTTAAACTCATTTATAAAAGAAAGATGCTTTTTAAACAAAATGATCCTTGGAAATAAAATAATTAAAATAAACCTTTTGCTTAATACTAATTAAACCTTAATTAAAACGTAACTTCAATAATAATTAAATCTTAATTAAAACTGAATTAAATCTTAACTTAATCAATAACTAAAAATAATTAACCCGTTGGAGTGCTAGTTTAATTGGAGATCTTGAGTGTTTTGACTCGAGCACAGTGGCTAGAGGTAGGATCGTTTATGCTAAAGCTCTGATCGAAATTACCCCGTTCAAAACACTTTTTACCAAGCTTAGAGTATGCCCTGCTGATGGCCATGTTGCGGAAATTGGTGTCCACTACGGATGAAAACCTGATATCTGTGAGATATGACGCTCCGTTCGTCATGTGGTGCTTCCATGCAAGCATCTCCCTCCTTTTGATCCATTAGGTGACCCTCCTCTTCCTATCCCCAAAATGAACCCCCTTCCTCAGTCTCCAGCTAGTATGTGGGTCCAAAGTCTTACCCTTCTATTTTGGTTAACCCGATTCCTCCTCCTACTGTCCCTATCGAGATCATAAAGCCCCTGATTGTAACATTGATGTTGTTGTTGCTCCTTCTCCTGTCATTGTTGTGACTTCATTTCCTACATCTATATTCCCTGTTTCTGATGTTCCTTCTGATGATGTTGTCATTCTGACTACTTTAATTGAGTGGAACTTTAGGGAGAAGACTTAGGTTCATGCGAAATCTGAGATGCGATATAGTCCAAGGTTTGATTGTTATTATATGTTTGAGGTGGAGATGGAGAGGTGAGGCGGTTGTTTTATCATGTTGTTGGTGATGGTCTTGTACTTTCATGTGATGGAGATGACACTGATGATAATAGACTTATTTTGGAGGACGGCACTTGAAGTAGAAATTTTAATTATTCATGTGAATCTGTGGTTTTTGATCCAGATATTGCGGCTCATTTCTCAGGTTTTATGCATGTTATGGGGCCTTGTCCCATTGTTGACGACAGTGGTCCCTCATCTTTGGAGGCCATCTAGTGTTTAGTTTATTCAGTGTTATCGCCACTATAAAACCATGTTAGTTGTTTTGGGCATGTGCAAAATACCTATTTTTTATTTATATATAGTGGCACGGCCCACTTTATAGCCGGCTAGCTTTGCTAAATAAGTTAATAATTAACCCTACTTGATTAATAATTAATTAATAATTAAATCTTGATTAATTATAAGTTAATCAATAATTAAACCTTAGTTAAAGAATAATTAATTAAATAATTAACCTTTAGTTAATTATAATTAATCAACCTTTCATAGTTAATTGATTATAATTATCTTACTTAATTAATAATTTAGTAGTAATTACCTTTACTTAAATAGTTAATTAAATAATCATTAACTCCTTAATTAAATAAATTAAATAAAAAATATAATTAAAACTTTTTAATACTTGTAAAATGTTGAAATATTTTTCAAAATAATTTAAATTGAAAATATTTTTTTACTTAACAAAAAGTGTTCTTTTTTATGAACTGCATTCATAGCGACTATCACCATGTACACCACAACTTCAAAACTAGTTTTATATATCAAAGGCCTACATAAACCCTTACTTTTTAACTTAACTTACTTTATAAACATAGTATAACATTTGGAAACTAAAAAAAAATTGTAAATTTTATAAAACATTTTCTAGAAAATACATAAGTAAACAAGTTTAAAATCAAGGGATCTACATGTCGACAACAAACAGATCAAGTGCTAACTCCCTTTAGCTTAATACATTCAAACATTAGCTCATACATCCAACAAATGCCATAACCAACAAACACAAGCCAAATATCATAACTTTAAACCCTAGCTTCACTTTTGACTTCATTTCCATGTATATAACCAACACTACGTATAAGCACATACAAGTAAAACATACCAACACTAATTTCTACCAAACATTAAACAAAATTTACTATCAACATATAAAGCTAAAAACTTTGACTAAAAATGTGAGCTTTACTAATCAAAACTTAACCAAATCGACTAAAACTACCTATACAACTTAGATTAGCCTTAGATCTTGGATTTTCCTTTGCAAAAGACTTTATAACCCTGCTAAGTGAGATTATGGTTTGGCTATGAGGTGTTTGGGCTCGACCTAGGGTGGAAAAGGATGTTGTGGCCTAGCTTTTGAAGGAGGAGTGAAGTAGAATGAAGAAGAGTGGTTTTTTAACAAGTTTTTAAAGTGTTTTAAAAGTGAAAAAGATAACCTTTTGTTTTGAAAATCATAAAGAAGCCATTAAGAGTTCTTTTTAGAACTTAAAAAGGGAAGGAGTTTTGAAAATATGGAATGAATGAAAAATATGAGAGATAAATTTGGAAATTGTTTTCGTGTAAAGTGAAATAAACAAATTACTAAATCACCCTCTTTGTACATAACCTCCATTTAAAATTTGCCACGTCACCACATCTCCTCCTATTCGTTATACAACACGCATGGCATCTCCACCCCTTCTTTTATCCAACATGTTCTCCCCTTCCTTGTTCCATGATTGTTGAAATGTTACATTTCATTCTGTTATTACTTTTATTTAAATTTTGGATAAAAGTCGCATCTCCTTTCTTTTACTTAAGTAAATACACATTTACCATATTATTACCTTATCCATACATATGTCATAAATGTATGTGTGTATATGTATATTAAAGTTTTTACAACATTTTTGACACCTTTTACATACGAAAAATCAAAAATTCGAAAAATGATTTCCGCTCACATTTAATATTTTTCTTTGAACAGATTGGTTTTGTAAACTATTTTTGAAAACAGTTTCACCATCACTAGTCTTTATTAAAATGGGTGTAATTGAGTTATAAAATCCACTAATTATATAATTAAAATAAATTAAATATACACAAATCAAAGTGAAAAAACTCTGTGTCGTTAAACCTTACTAGTATCTTATCCAAATATGTCAATCATAAATCATGCTCCTACATCCACTATGGTTAGAACAAAATATAACATGATCGTATGCTTGCATGCAACATAGGTAAGCCCGACTAGTCTGCCATACAAGGGTTATGCACACCCCTTATTTATCCTTTCCAAAAATAGACTGTCTGTCATAGATTTCCTATGGTCACTATGAACCTAATGGTGTTGCAGTCCAACGAACAACCTAATGGGCTGACTCGGGCCAAAACTTTTAGATAGATATTCCAAAATCTCCAAATGCGGTTAGAAGTAAAACTGGACTGTCTGCCCGAATCAAATGACTATCAGTCTTTGTATCATAGTTTTCTACGGTTATTATGAACCTACTAGTTTACACAGGTAAATACTCAACCTTATCAGAAATCATAGTTTTCCTAGGGTTACTATTAGTATACTAGTTTTCACAAGTAACTAATCAACCTTATCTGGAATTATATGGACTATCTATCTCATATGTCATAGTTTTCCTGGCGTTATTATGAACCTACTAGTGTTCACAAGTAATCAATCAACCTATCTGGCTGATAAGTCCATGGTTCATATATTTTTTATCAGTTCAGGGCTTCCTAACTCAAATGATCTGCCTGATCTCCTAGATTCAATCCTTCTCACTCCAGAGCTTAGTTTAACCATACTCACTACTAGAACGACCTAACTGGTAATTCTGTTCCAAGATCCCAAGATTCAATGTTGGGTAATACAAAATGTGAGTATGATAAATGATAAATTAACGGATCATATGATAGCAGGAACATAATGCATCATTTAAAAAATTATGTTCAATCAATTGTCACATCATTACGTAGCTTTTAAAACATTTATTCTTAAAACAAGGCTATTAAGCCTCAAAAATACATAAGAAATATGAGGTAAGTAGCCTCTAAAATACATAAGCAATATGAGGAGTCGAGCCCCTAAAATATGAGATAAACAGTCTTCAGATATAACGTATCATGCCTCTAAAATATGAGGTAAAGTGTCTCTAGATATGACATATCTTACCTCTAAAATATCACATTCTACCTTCTCTATAACTTTGCAAAGCCTCATAACTAATATATTTAATTTATATTAATTTAACACTTTTCTACAATAATAAATTCATCAAAAATCATAACCATTATGGAAAATTCCCCAAAAATCCTAATTTCCTTCCTCCTTTCTATACAAATATTAAATTAATTATATTAACAATTAAAATCTGAAATAAACAGCTTTTTCCATTTAGAAATTCATTAAATATTCATATGGATTTGGAAAATTATGAAATTAAAAACCCATCTCTAAAATAATATTTTACACATCATAATCAAATTTAAGGTCAATAGGAGACAAAAAAGTTGGTTTTCGCCTTTATAACCCATTAGAATAATTCCACAAAATTCCGATCAATCATCATTTAATCAAATAATGATATTATCAACCATAACACGACATATTATGACAACAATTTCAGAAATCAATCATAGATTTAAAATCAGGCTTAAACATTGGATAAGAGAGATTGAGATTTGACGTAGACTAGTTACCCTAAGCTTTTCCTTTTGAATTATTTAGATTTTTTTTCTTCTTCTCTTCTTGATAATGGCCGGCCTCCTTTAGGTTTAGTTTTGATTTATGAAAATGAAATGAGAATGAATGAGAGAGGGAGGGTTTAGGGAATGAATGAAGGAGTTATTCCCATTATGTCACTTTCATTAATCATTTCCTATTCTATGTTTAAAATAATCTTATTGATTCCTTATGGCCTGACCCAAATTAGTTAAACAATCTCATTTATCTTATCGCCTCAAATTATTCCATTTAATTTATCTAATTAAATTCCTTAAATATTAAAGAATTTCATCCTCGAAATTTCGATGAGGAAAACAATAAGCATAACAATCATGCAAACATGTGTGACAAAACATAACAATATTAGCATATCCTGCTAGCCTAAAAGTATACATGACATATATTGAAACATACCATCAAAAAAACTCAGGTTAAGTATCTCTAATCCTTTCTTCTATCTTTCAAGTAGAGTCTTCCTCATTATCACTCCACTGGACTTTCACTAACTTGACTGTCTTGTTTCTTAATTTTTTTTCATCTCTTGCTATAACAAGAACTGGTTGTCTAACAAAATTTATATCTGGCTCCATTACTAAATCTTCCAATACAGTCAGTGCTATAATAGTCTCTCGAATATGCACACTTCCTAAGTTGAGAAACATGAAAAACAACATGGACTCCTGCCAAACTATTCGGTAACTCCATCCGGTAAGCAAGTTTCCTTTTTAGGTAGGAAACAGACCAACATGTCTTGGGGCCAAATTTCTTGACTTTCCAAAGAGTACCACAACCTTCATTGGTCATACTTTAAAAAACATGATCTTCAACCGAGAAATTTAAATCCTAAGCCTCTTATCTGTGCAACTTTCTACCTAGACCGAGCTTCCTTCATCCTTGATTGGATCAACTCAATCTTTTCTGTAGCTTCTCTCACCCAGTGTTCTGTAAAGAGCTTCGAAATGCACCATTCCAAAACTAGTTTGATAACTATTATTATAGGAAAACACCACTAAGTGCAAACAGTCTTCCCATGACCCTCCAAAGTCTAGTACATAAGCCCTTAACAAATCTTCAGGAATACGATTAGCTCTTTCTATTTGCCTATTCGTTTGTGGATGGTAAGCGGTACTCATCTTTAGCTTGGTACCAAACATTTCTTGTAGACCTTTTCAGAGTTCACTAGTGAATAAAATATCTCTGTTACTGAATATACTATTAGGAATCCTATGTCGTTTTACAATATTCTTCACAAACAACTTTGCCAAAGTAGGTGTCGTCCTTGTCGAATTAACAGGAATAAAGTGCGCACTCTTGATTAGTCTATCTACCATAACCCAAATACTTTCATTTCCCATATTCTACCCTGGTAACCTATCGGTAAAATCCATGGATATATAATCCCATTTCTAGAGCAGCACTTCTAAAGGTTGAAGCAATCTACTTGATTTTTGATGCTCAGATTTTACTTGTTGACAGTTTAAACGTTTCTTCACCCATAAGACTATATTTCTCTTTATTCCTTCCCAGAAGAAACTCCTCTTCATATCCTAATACATTTTGGTTCCTCCAAGATGAATAGTAAACTTTGATCGACGCCACTCCCTAAGAACTCACTTCCTTAGGTTACCAACATCTGGAACGCACAACCATCCCTTCTTCCTGATCCAACCATTCTGGTAAAGACTAAAATATTTTAAATCATCATCCTTAGTTTCCTTTTCAAGATTTTAATCCGTTCAGCTAGTGATGGATCATCTCTTTGGTCGAACTTTCAACTAAGATAACATTACAGTATTTCGACTAGAACTAGTCGTCGACCTTAACCGCACACCATAAGTAGTCAACGCCTCTAAATCTTTCCATTCTTCTAATATAGCTAACATCACACACTGACGTTTCCTGCAAAGTGCATCTGCATCTTTATTTCCATTTCCTGGTGTATACTCATATCAAAACATAAGCCGCCAAAAACTCTAGCCATCTTTGCTATCTCATATTGAAATCCTTCTAAGAGAATAAATACTTCAAAGATTTATGATCTGTAAATAACTCAATTGTTCTCCGAAAAGATAACGCCTCTATACTTTCAAATCAAAGATCACTGCTTCTAACTCCAAATCATGATTCAGGTACCCAACTTCATGTGGTCGAAGCTATCGAGAAGCGAAGGCAATTACTTCACCTTTTTGTATTAGCACAACCCCTAAACCTATCCTACATGCATTAGTATACACCACTAGATCTTGATTTCCATCTGGAACAAACAACACAGCTGCATTGGTCAATAAATTTTTTAGATTTAAGAATGCTTCTTCACATTTATCGATCAAACAAACTTTAAGTCCTTACTCGTTAATTTAGTCATAGGTGCTGCTATATGAGAGAAATCCTGGATGAATCTCCGATAATAGCAAGCTAATCCTAGAAAACTTCTTATCTAGGTCACAATATCAGGTCTTAATCAAATAATAACAGCTTCAATCTTAGTTAGATCTACTGATTATCCATTTTCAGAAACTACATGACCAAGCAACTTCACTTCTATCTTCTAAAAAGCACATTTCGAAAACTTCGCCTTTAGTTGGTGTTGCTCAACATTGCTAGCACTATTATAAGGTGAATTTCATGATCTCATTCATTCTTAGAATATATCAGAATTTCAGCTATAAACACCAACACGAATCTATCCAAATGCACTCGAAGATCCGTCTCATCAAATTCACAAAGTATACAAGCGCATGGTTAGTCCAAAGGTCATGACTAACCATTCATACGAACCATATCTTATTTGAAATGTTGTTAATGGAATGCTATCCTCCGCCAATCTCAATTGATGGAACCATGTTATTAAACCAGTTGAGAAAATACCCAGGCTCCATTCAATTGATCGAACAAATCATTTATTCTCGGCAAAGGATAACGATTCCCTATCGTTTTATCATTCAACTTACGATAACAAATACACATTCTTAATGACCCATTTGATTTCTTCATGAACACTGCGGTTGCTCCTTAAGGCAAACTACATGGTTTAATAAAACTCTTTCCTTCTAAGTCTACCAGCTGCACCTTTCACTCTTTCATCTCAAAGGTGTCATTCTGCTAAACAGTCTACTTACTGGTTCAATTACAGGTATAAGATCTATTCAAAATACAATAGCTCATTTTGATGGTAGTCATGTAACCGACTCAAAGACTTCCTCATACTCTTACAAAGAAATCTCGATTCACCTTATCCTCCACTTCCATTGCACCTAATAAAGCACATATGTCAAAACTTGAATTTTCTACCGAGTATATAATTCAATCATGGTCATCAGGGTGTCTTGATAATATCTTTCTATCCTAGAATAATATCCTAGCATTATATCTACTTAACTAATCCATACACAGAATAATACCAAAACCCACAAAATCGAACATATGCAAATTGCAAGTAAATGCATGACCCAACATTTCAAATTCTAAATGGTCATATATCATCTCAAGAGTTGCATAACCTCCTATTGAATTCGCAACTCTTAAGGAAGGAATAAGGTATGATGGTTTTAGATTTAAGTTATCTACCAAACATTATGAGATAAACGAATGTGAAGCGCCAGTATTAAATAAAACTTTAACAGGTATACCATGAATCAAAAGCGTACCTCCCATCATAGACTTTCCTGTCTCTTCTACAGTTGGTCCAGAAGCTGATGCTTCGACAGCAAAAACTTTCCTTTTTCCAACCTTGGCCGATTCTGGACATTCATTCTTGAAATGTCCCACCTGGTTGCGATTACATTTTTCTTTCCCACAACCTTCATTTCACTACCGGATGACACTCATTAGCAAAGTGCCCTTTCTTTTCACACTTGTATCAAACAACATTAGCCTTTCCTTTCTTGGCAGCTCCACCTTTTTGAGCTCCTTTTTTCTTGAAGAACTTCCTTTTCTTTCCTGGAGAACATCGAATCTCCACGGGTTTTCACTTAAATGTCGGAGCATTTCCTCTAACCAAACCAGCTGCAACTCTATCTTGCGCCAGATTCACGAAGAACTGATACATAGCCCCTATATCTACTGATGGGGTTCTGGCACTCACACTAGCACTGGTCGACCCTAATTTCTCAGTGTTGGGCCGAATATTTCCATTAGTTGTGGTACTTCCTCCACATCATTCACTCTTCCATTTCTTGCTTCCATTTCTTGCTTCCATGTAATCTACATACAGGTCTTCGTAAGATCCAAAAGAATGGTCTAAGGGAGAGGGGAGAATAGAGATAAGATACATACTCATATATAGCAAATAACAAGTACGTACTATAGTGTTATCCCATACCCCAATCTTAATTTCTGATTTATTTGGGTTATGTTTTCAAAAACCTTTAAAGTCTTATTTCATTAAAATCTTTTAAGTTTTAAATAGACCTATGCTCTGATACTAAGTTATAACATCCCCCACTTTGAGCTCCGAAACTAAGTGCTACAGATGCTGCAGTCATCCGTAGTATTAATTTACGATGACAAAATGAGATCAATTAATTATAGCCATAACATCATGAACATATGAATATGAAAATTTTCAAAACATGTTTCATTAATAACTTTCATATTTTTTATATCCTATTACATAATCCCATTGTTTCCACATTCAGAGAAAATATGATAATTATAATTATAATCCAAGAGCGACATATGAAGATGCCCCTTTGGGTGATCAGAGTCTAAATACTTGATAGTTATAAATCATGTCATTACATCCATTCAACAAAGCAAAGACTTTAAATAACACAGCGGAAATAAACTCCTAATATTAGCTAGCTTGCCTCCTACATGTCTCCGGAAGCTTATTTGTTTAACCTGAAACACCCTAATCCCGACCTACTCAATTAAGTACTCGATAGTTTAGGGGGTAAAACAAAAACTTCGGATCAGAAAAAATGTCTGATGTGTATAATAATATACCATCTCGAACAAAAATAGATATCTAGTGAGACCATGCCGCTAAGCCGAATGAGTTTTCCTTCACTAGTATCTTGTACAAATATGTTAATCATAAATCATGCACCTGCATGATCACATGAATGCATGCAGCCTAGGTAAGACTGACTAATCTTTCATCCTAGGGTTATGCACACCTATGGTTTACCCTTCGCAAAATAGACCGTTTGACTCAAATCATAGTTTTCCTAAGGTCACCATGAACCTAACGGTTTTTCAGACCAACCAATAACCTATTAGGCTAATTTAGGCAAAAACTTTTAAGCGGATATTCCAGAATTTTCAAATAGAGTTAGAAGTAATATAAGACCGTCAGTCCAAATCAGAGGACTATCTGTCCCTGTATCATAGTTTTCCTAGGGTTACTATATACTACTAGTTTTCGTAGGTAACTAGTCAACCTCATCTAGAATCATAGTTTTCCTGGGGTTAATATGAACGTACTAGTTTTCTGAGGTAACTAATCACCTTATCCAGAATCATATAGACTGTCTGTTTCATATGTCATAGTTTTTCTAGGGTTACAGTGTACCTACTGGTTTTCATAGATAATTAATCAACCTATCTGGCTGTTAGGTCCATGAGTCATAACTTTTTGATCATTTTAAGGAATCCTAATTAAATTAATCTGCCTGATCTCCTGGATGTAACTCTACTCACTCGAGAGCTTAGTCTGACCATACTCACTACTGGAACAACCTAACTGGTAATTCTGTTCCTAAATCCCAAGATGCAATATTAGGTAATACGGATGTGAGTATGATAAATGATAAAACATGTAAATTTAACTGATCATATGATAATAAGAACATAATATATTATTCATAAAAATATGTTCAATCGATTGTCACATCCTTGCATAGCTTTCAAAACATCTACTTTCAAAACAGGGCTATTGAACCTCTCAAATACATAAGCAATATAAGGTAAATAGCCTCTAAAATATGAGCTGTCAAGCCCCTAAAATATGAGATAAAGGGTCTTTAAAATATGAGATGTCATGCCTATAAAATATGAGATAAAGAGTCTCTAAATATAATGTATCATGTCTCTAAAATATGAGATAAAGTGTCTCTAGATATAAGACGGCGTACCTCTAAAATATGAGATAAAGAGTATTTAGATATGAGGTCTTGTACCTCTAAAATATGAGATAAAGGATCTCCAGCTATGAGGTATCACATCTCTAAAATGTGAGATAAAGAGTCTATGGTTATGAGGTGACGTACCTATAAAATATGTAAAGGCAATTCTGTAAATAGTTTGAAAACTGAATTATTTCCTTTTAAAAATAATGCTTTCCACCAACTCTTGCCTCTTCTCAAATTTTTGTTTCATAACAAAATTTCTTTTCATATTCATTTTCGTATTTGCTGGTGCATTACATTCTACTCTCTTAATAACTTTGCAAACCCTTATAATTAATATACTTAATTTATACTAATTAACACTTTTCTAGAATAATAAATTCATAGAAAGTCATAACCATTAGGGAAAATTCCAATAAAATCACCAAAAACTGCATTTCCTTCCTCTTTTCTATAAAAGACGTCGAGACTAAAATATTAGTTTAATTATTTTTAATAATTAAAACCTGAAAACACCTTTATCCTCTTAGGAAATTCATAAAATATTCATATGAACTTTAAAAATTATGAAATTAAAAACCCATCTTTAAAATAATGTTTTGCACAACATATTAAAATTTCAAGTCAATAAAAGATGAAGAAGTAGGTCTTTACTTTAAAACAAAATATAACAATTCCAGAGAATTTCAATAAATCATCATTCAATCAAATAATGATATTATCAACCATAACATGACATATTATCACAACAATTTTGAAATCAATCATAGATTCAAAATCAAGCGTAAAAAAATGAGAAAGTTGACTATTATTCAACTTAGAATGGATAAGAGAGATTGAGATTTGATGTAGATTAGCTCTCTTAAGCTTTACCTTTTGAATTCTTTTGATCTTCCTCTTCTTTTCTTCTTGGTAATGGACGACCTCCTTTAAGTTTAGTTTTGAATTATGAGAATGAAAGGTGAACGAGTCAGCGAGGAAGGGTTTAGAGGGTGAATGAAGGAGTTATTCCCATTATGCCCCTCTCATTAATTCTTTCATATTCTATATTTAAAACAATCTTATGAAATGATTGCTTAAGGCCCGAATCAAATTAGTTAACAAATCTTATTCTCCTTATCACCTCACATTATTCCATTTAATTTGTCTAATTTAATTCCCTGAATAATGCTAAACAAAAGTTAGGGGTGTTAAAGTATTTAGGCACCTTAAGGGAAATACTTACCGTAAAATTTCAATTTTTAAATCATTTGTCGAAGTGGTTAAAAACAGTCATAGAAATTGTACTTTTCAATCTTGTTATTTAACAAGGACTTATAAATGCTGTAGTAAGTTGCTTATGTTTTTAAGTGTTTAAAAATGATATTTTAATCTGGTATTTTTCCCTCATCATTTTAGGGATGTTTTCTAACATATTTCGCAGCATTTTAAAGGTGGTTTCAAGTTTAAATATTTTATTATTATTTATTTATGAATTTTGGAAGTAAAGGGGTTTCAAATTATAAAACATGTTATTATTTATTTCCGTCAAACTGTAAATTAGTTATTTTCAAGTAATACTCTGCACAGGTATTTAAAACCTATTTATAAGTATTTTTGAAGTATATATGTATGTGTATATATAAGTTTTGAAACAGGAACAACTATGCTTAACACTAAAAGCCGATGATGTAGACTTATCTTTTTATGAGAGTTAAGATTGATGTTCAAGTAGGGACAGAAGCAATAGTGCTCTAACCTATAGGGTTCCCTCTTGATCAAGGAATAGTTAAGTCGGAAATGTCGAAAATGTGTTAATCGTGTTGATTTCTTACTTGTTTATGAAAGCCATTAATACTATACTTAACACTAAAGGGCGACAAGGTAGACTTATCTATTTGTGAAATTCAAGAATGAAGTGTCTAGGTAGCTTTGATATGCAATCGGTGCTCTAACTTACCTAGCTTCACTATTGAATAAGGGATAGTATAAATTGGAATGTCGAAAATGAATTAAGTATACGAATCGTGATTTGTATAGGCAATCATTTTTAATCGGATAGTCGATTAGTTAACTATCGAACTTAACCAAATAATGACTTATATCTTTCAAAGAATGTTTTAAAGATAATATAAGTATGGAATGGTTTTAGGTTTGTTGTGACAATGTGTCGATAACATTTGTCTTTAACCCTTTTTTATAATACTTATGAATGCAAATAGATCTTTAAAAGAATATTTAAAAGATAAGCATAAGTGAAACTGTTTTGGGTTCATAGTGATAATGTTTAACTAACATTAGTCTTAAACCTTTTGAATGGATTATGAAAGTACTTAGATCCTTAAAATGGATATTTTGAAGAAAATTCTAAGTATGGAATCTTTTGGAAAAAGATAGAAAAAGTAAAGATTTAAAGTAAGAAGTTTTGTTAATGATTTGTGAATATACTTATATAATTTGAGATAATTATATAAATACTTTTTGAACTATTGAAAAAGTACAAATGAATAGTAGTGATTGATAAATGAAGTTTTATTAGATAAAAGAAGTTTTGCTAATAAAAGAGGTTTTAATTAATAAAAGTATTAGTTAAATAAAAAAGGGATCAGAAGTCTCTTATGTGACTTAATCGTGCTTTCTATGACTTGGTCTAGCTTTGCATGTTTATTCATCTATGGAAAGTATTAGTCATATACTTAGCATTAAAAGACGATGAAGTAGGCTTATTTATCAATTCATTCTTGAAGAGACCGGGATCAGTAAGCGTTTTAATTATCGAAAACCAACTCAAGCTGAGAAATGTGTTTTATCTCTTAGAATTGGATATGTTCGAGATGATATAACCTATGTGTGGTTTTGAGATGTAGGTATCCATTTAGGGATTCGAGTTCTATTCAAGTGATAAAGACTCATGTGAGTGATGTCGAACATAACCTCAACATCAGATATGGCTAAAGACAGAGTAGGTTGCACAGCCCAGGGTTTAGCTGACCCACGATAGGGTATATCAACTCTATATATAGAGTAAGCTTATGATGTTGCATGTGGGAGTTGATGGTACTTGGTTCTACATTTCGGGCATGGGCCAGTTGTGTTTTCCTTATGGCATATTTTATCTAGAGATATAAGTCTCTCGGAAGATAACTTCTGATCCTTATGCATGGAGTTTGAATCCGACTTCGCTGAAGAGATCTCCGTGGAAAACCTTTATGCGAAAGTACCTTATTAGTGTTGATTATACCATATAATATGTTGTTGAATGTAATATGTGTAACCATTTCGGCTATGTTATATATTTATATTCTTTGCCCTAGAAATTATATATTATATCACCTTATGTACTCATTAGATGGTTGTTCTTTTGAGGACATAACCATTTCCAAATGATCTCAAAAGTACTATTATATGCTAGCTACGTATTTCTTGAGTTTCTTATTCAAAACTTAGGTCTAACGCATGGTTTTTGTTTTTCCTAAATTCCTCGTGCGCTCTTTCAAGTATTTTGGAAAAGGAAGATTTTCGTTGATGTTCATTGGAGCTTAAGGAGACAAGCTGAATGTTTCACTACCGTAGTATTCTTATTTCCACTACATTACCATATTGTACATATCAACATTTGTGAGGACACATTATTATAACTATCTAGGCTGATGATAATACTTAGGATTGCAACTCTGAAATGCTACGTATCTTAGAGTGAACGTTTGTAAAGTCTTTTGATATTATAAGTTATCATTCCGCTGTGAGATTCTGATATTGTTCTCTTCTTTCTTGTTCTACTTTTGTTTCCTTTTTATTTTACCCTAACAATCTATCTTCTAGCACTTGGATGCTCCGGACATGAATACCGTTAATGTATTAGTGTCAACATTTGAGGGTGGAAAAAGCGGGTCATACACACATTGGAGCCCTCAACCTAGCCTCGACCTTCATTATGCTATCGCATCGCCATCAATCCCCAACTGAACTAACAAATACCTCCTGCATAACCCAGAGACAATACACTTCCCCTCCATGAAGGTCCACCGAGAGCTCTCCATCGAGCGGTTTCCCCTAAGAGGTCTCCCTCGATAGGTTTCCCATAGAGAGGTTTCCTACCGAGAGGTTTCCCGTCGAGAGGTTTCCTACCGAGAGGTTTCCCGTCGAGAGGTTTCCTACCGAGAGATTTCCGAACGAGAGGTTTTCCATGGAGAGGTTTTCAGTAAAGAGGTTTTCTACTAAGAGGTTTACCGTCGAGAGGTTTCCCGTCGAGAGGTTTCCCACTGACAAGTTTTCCACCGACCAAAACCTCTCGGTCCCAACACCTTTTTCTTGCTCCAACTTGGTGCAACTTGAACTATAGTTCTGCCCGTGCTCCAGAGTCCCTCATCCAAGTTTCATCTGATATGGAGTTGTTTTTCCTTTTTTTGCCCAAAATCGACCGCCTTTTTTCCTAACTACACTAAAATACTAACAAACCATATCAAACCAATTCATCCAAGCATGCATTTCAACAAATATAATGCAAGAAAATAAAATTTGACTAACACGTATAAGATAGTGAGATGTAATCAGTCACCAAATACCCCAAATCACCACTTTCACATCCAAACCTAAATTAGACAGCAAGCAATCGAACCCTAAGGTACCAAAATGATGAGTTGATGATACTCTATGTTAGTTACTCCTGTAATGATGAATCTAAGCTAGTTTAATTAGAAATGCAAACTTTTTAGGTGAAAAGATGAATAATGGAGGTTAGAGAAATGTTTTTGTGAAGTGAAAAAGTGATTCACTTCAGCACCTACACTTCCTTAGCTCCAAAATCCAAAATGGGCTAATGTGCTTGGATTTAGGCTCATTTAATTATCGGTATCTGTCGTAGGCTCTTAATACTTAAATCAGCAATATCTGTCAAATAGTAAGATCGTTTTCCTATTATGGCCACTCTAAGAAAAGAGAAACCATTATCCTAAAGCAAAGGAAGTGGTTCCAGACCCGAACTCAACTCCCATAGGAAGTTATAGGGCTGACAAAATTTTTAGGTCAAAATGATAATATAGAAATTTGATAAAAATCATAGATGTGGAAAATATCCCCAAGAGTCAGTTTTCAAAGTTATAAATTAATATGAACTGATATGAATTAAATAATGATATTTTACGATCATCTGACACATAAAATATAGGTCATTACACTCTCCCCTTTAGGAATTTTGCCCACGAAATGCCTAAAAACGAGGATAATCAATGATAGTTACCCTTCGTGCCTAACAATAATATGTAACTAAGAAACATATCAAGCAAGCAACCATGGAATCAACAATATAGGTAAAACCTATCATATCGTGCGAGATACTCTATATGACATCAAAAGAGATAGTAAATATGATAAATAGTAGGTCTTACCATGCAAAGAGCTGCAGATATGTAGCCCTCATGCTCTTCTCGGTTTCCCACGTGCAATCGCCTTCACCTTTTCCCCACCGAACCTTCAGTAACTCCACTATCTTCCTCTAAGCTGTTTCCTACCACGTTTGACAATACGAACCAATCTACAAGGGCTCGCGGCTTCTGGTTCAATCTCGATATCATTAAGTTAATCCGGTGCAATAGCTATGCTTGGGTCATGCACAAACTTCCTAAGGTGAGAGACATAGAAAACATTATGCACACCTGTCATCTTCTGAGGTAAGTCCACTCAATATGTTAGGTTCCCAATATTGTCTACTATCGGAAAAGGACCTATGAATCTCACATCAACTCACTTTACTGACGAATCGGACAACATCTCTCAAAGGAGAAATCTTCAAAAACACCTATTGTCGATAGAGAACTCTGAATCTCTACGTCTCCTATCAGTGTAACTCTTCTGCCTATCCCAGGCAATCTTCATCCTTTGGTGAATAATCTCACTCTTCTCAACGTCTCTCTAATCATCTCTGGTCCAAGTATTAGTTTCCCGCCCACTTCCCACCAACATGAAGGAGTATTACATAGTCGACCATACAATGCGTCATACGGTGCCAATACCAATACTAGACTAATATATGTTGTTGTATGCAAACTCTGCTAAATGCAGATGATCATCCTATGAGCCCCCAAAGTCAAGAATGCAAACTGGTAAGAGATACTCCAATATACGATTCACCCTCTTGGTCTGCCCATCAATTTATAGGTGATAAGCTATACTGAGATGCAGGTTTGTCCGAAATGCTTCTTGTAAGTTCTTCCAAAACCCACTAGTGAACAGAGGGTCTCGGTCACTCACAGTGCTCATTGGCACACCATGGAATCGCATTATCCACTTCACATACAACTCGACCAATTTGAATGTCATTCTGCTAGACTTAATGGGTATGAATCGAGCACTATTCGACAATCTATCGACTATGGCCCAGATGCTATCATAGTCTCCTTTGGTCCTTGGTAATCCATCAATGAAATCCATCGACACTTGTTCCCACTTCTACTCGGGAACCTCAAGAGGTTGCATCAACCCACTTGGTTTCTTCTGCTTTGCCTTAACCAACTGGAAGTTCTTACACTTCGAGATGAATGTTATGACATTCTTCTTTATCCTTTCCCAATAATATGTTTACTTCATATCGCGGTACATTTTATTACCACCAGGATGTATAGTCAATCTAGAGTGATGGTACTCTCTTAGTACCTCATCCCTCAATCCATCTACATTGGGTACAAACAATCTTTCATCCTTACAAAGCTAACCATCATGGTCTTTTCCGTACCGCTTCTTCCCATTAGACTCCACTCCTTCCTATATCTTCTCTATGATCTCTGCTAATGTTGCGTCTTGCTTTTGACTGTTACCACCTCTCAATCAAATTAGTTTTGATGGTCAAACTAGCCTGCATCTTCTTCTACAATTCACAATGAGGTCTGAAGTCATAACCAGAAATATACTAAAACTGCTCCCACTTAAGGAACATCGCACCTAGACTGGCATGTATTCTACTTAAAGCATCAAAGATCACATTTTCTTTACCGATGTATAGGAAATGCCAAAGTCATAGGAGGCTAAGAACTCTAATTATCGCTATTGACGAAGGTTAAAGTCCTTTTGTGAGAAAAGGTACCTTAAAGATTTATGATTCGTGAATAGCTCGAACTTTTCTCCTAATAGACAATTCCTCCAACTCTTTAAAGCAAATACAGTCATCGTTAATTCTAAATCATGTGTCAAGTACTTCCTCTCATGCGGCATTAGCTACTGACCAGCATAAGCGACAACTTTACCTCCTTAAATCAGAACTACATCCAATCCGATACCACAAGCATCTATGTATACCGTCATCTCCTTATTCCCACTTGGAATGGCCAACACTAATGCACTCGTTAGCCCCTCATTCAGACTCACAAATACCTACTAAGACCTTGCGTCCAAAATAAAAGTCTGGTTCTTCTTCATCAAGTTGGTAAATGGTGCTGCTACCTTGGAGAATCCTTGATAAAATATCTACAATATCTCGAAAGCTCAAGGAAGCTTCTCATATTAGTAGCATTCTTAGGTTAGTTCCAATCTTGAACCGTTGCCACCTTTGTAGGATCAGATGTTATACCCTGCTTAGGGGCTATATAGCCCAAGAACCTCACTTCTCCCCTCTGGAAGTAACACTTTGAGAATGCTTCTCTCAATTTATGTTTCCTTAATAATTCAAGCGCAATCCTTAAGTGTGTCTTGTGTTCCTCCTCCATCCTAGAATAGATCAGAATATCATGCATGAACACAAGCACAATCTTATTTAGCTGATCCTTGAAGACATGGTTCGTGAGATCAACAAAGTGTGTTGGAGCATTGGTTAGCCCAAATGGTATAACCAACCACTCATAAAAACTAGACAACATTTGTAACTTAGTTATCGACACACTCTCCTTCGCTACGCTCAACTGGTGAAACCTCGTTGTAAGATCCAATTGAGAGAGCATCTTTGCACCATGGAGTTGATGGAATGAGTCATCAATACATGGGAGTAGGTACTTGTACTTCCTTGTTACCTTATTTAACTCGTGGTAATCTACACATAACCAATAGAGAGCCATCCATCTTGGTGAAGAATACTATATGTGTACCCTACTTAGATATACTCTTACGAATGAACCCTCGTCCTAACATGTCACTCACCTGCACCTCCAACTCTTTCTGCTCTTTAGGTACCATACGTCTTAAAGGCATAACCATTAGTTTGGCTTCCTTTACCAAGTCTATGAAAAACTCCATCTCTTGGTGTGGTGGTAATCCGGTTACCTTCACAAATATATCTGGATGCTCTCTAACGATATTCACTGATGACAACTCATCATGCGAGACCTATGACAACCGATACCTCTCAACACGCTCAAGAAAAATAATCATGACAAGAAATGAAGATCGTCGGGGTATTTAAAACTTCAATGTCTCAAAGACAAAGATAAATAGATAAAATTTCAAAGCGTATTACATTGGAAGATAAACTAACTATCCAAATCATATCACAGTGGGAAGAAAATAAGACATAAATTTCACAGAAAATACCAGTCTTAGAAAAATATCAGTACAAAATCCAAATCAGAGTACATAGCCAAGTACATCCCTCATAGTCTGATACAAGAAAATAACTACACAGATATAATAAAAGGATACATGAAGAGAAGATGCGATAAAAGCGCACTCTAAGAAAAGCATGACTCACTCCAAGCATCTATAATAGGAAGATCACCTATGGCCTTGTCAGCCTATGATGGGGAAAAAGATGGAAAAGGAATGGTTAGACAAAAGTTTAGTGAATGAGAACAAGTTTAGTAAGATGATTAAGTGCAACTAACTTTAAATCTACTCTAAGTGGTATAGGATGTGTAGCATGTCCATGCACTACTAAGGTCAACACCTAGGGATTTTTATCTAACACAATTGATCAAACCAATTGATCAAACCTCACACAACTAATCGGTCAAAACTGAAATGACTATACTAATATGCCACTTATTGTACTGCATCGGGTCTCCATAAGTACTCTTTTTAGCACCGAGCTCCAATTCAATCGATATTTATATCCACCCATTGTACTACACCAACGTCCATCTGTACCACGTTGCTTTAGAAATGTGCATACCTGAATCCATCGTTAGTAATGAGCTCTCTCAAAAAGTGTCTTTAACAGTGCTGTGCTCACCCATACAGAACAACCTGAGCCTATTACGAAATAAATCACCCTAATCAACTCCGTTTATGCGATATACATCACCGATAATTATATATAACAATGCAAAACACTTAACTCAAATTAGTTCAATAACCAGTTCACTAATTGCATAATTTCATACTTAATTATATAATTTTCATTTGTTTAATTTCATCCTTAGGCTAAATTTTTTTTTTGTCCACTATTAACTTAGACGGTTAACCCAAGGATTCCCTAAGTAGACCGCTATTGGTCGGCCTAGAAAATCTCAAGTCGATTTTTCGCGTTCAAATTTCATTGTTTCAAACCATTTTTAATTATCGATTAATTTAGGGTTAAGTGCCGATAATTTTAGTTAATTAATGCCTTAATTTATAGTTAATTAATTTCAATTTTGAATCAGTTTGAGGTTTTATTCTAGATTTCTCAATCTAGCGTTAGCAAATATCAAATTGACCAATTTCACAATTCAGTTTCTAATTAAATTCTAGAGTTTAAGGTTTAATGAATTAAATTAAAATTTAACAAGTTAATTGTAGTGTTTCTATAATTCTAATCATTCAAAATAGTTTAAAATAAACTACATTAACCAAATTATTAATCTGTGTCCACTTACCATTATCCTAAGCTCTAAATCTAAGAAAACTGGCCTATTAGTTCTTCTCCTTGATTGCTTGCCTTGCTTCCTAATTTTTCTTTGGATTTGATTTTAATTTTGGTTTTGACTTGTATTTAATTTTTGGTTTTGGGATTTAAGGAAGAAACTAGGGTTTCAGTAGAAATTTGGATAGAGTTTTATTACTGATCGACTAAAAAAAGCTTTAGGGTTTAGATTAGAGATTCATTTATAGTGTTAGGTTAGAAACTAGAGCCATCAGATCAACTCTAGTGCAGATCTAATCTATACGTCCATCTCTTCGCATGGAGGAAACCATCACAACCATTCAATTGTTTGACATAGGCACCAAAGATCATCAATTTTACCAGGTCAGGTTGACCGTCACCAATCGACCTAGACTATGTATAGGTTGACCCGGCCTTTATTTTTATGTATATTTTACTTCTATTTTTAACTTCCATCCATCATTTCGTTGCTCGTAATTCTCTCATACAATCTCGGATTATGACAAGTTATATATGAAAATTGTTCGAGAAATCGCTACTGACAAGATGGAGCAAGTTCTATAGCCAAATTCGAATGTCTTTGAAAATTTACTTTTAAGTCCTTATTTTCGTTTAATTTAATTTTCTTAATAAATTTCGATTAAATTCCTGCTGAATTCCTGAGGTCTTTCATTCTCCTCCTTAAAAGATTTCGTCCCCAAAATCTTTAAGGACGGAACAATGTAACTAACACACAAGAACCAATACTATCATCCATCTACTCATCCATCATCCACGTGCAACCATAGTCCTTAAAATACTTTCTAATGTAACATATACATGTATGTGCGATTTTAGATACAAATCTATTGTAATGTAAAAGTAGTCGGTCTACCGATTCAATCTACCTCCTTTTTATGCAAAATGCTCATGCTATGCATCCAAATCTATACAACACCCTAAGTGATATATTGATTAGCATCTATCATCCATAACATGTCCTATCCTCCATGTTTACAACCATCCCTATCATTCAAAGGTCTCCAACTAAAGGGTATACTGCCTAAGTGCTAACAGAAAAGCTCTAAACTAAGGGAAGGTTCAAATTGAAGATGAACCAAAAAAGAGTTGTGGGTGGGAAGCTTGAATCTTCTCCTGGGGCTCCCACGTACTCTCCATCAGACGACCCCCTACTAAAGTTTAACAAGTCTAATCTCCTTCTTGAAGTATCTTTGTACTACGCTCTAAAATACAAGTGGGTGCACGACGAACAAGTGACTCATGCTCAATCTCCACTTCCTCCAATCGACTCCTCCCGACAACGGTAGCCGTATCGTGTAAGCACTTTCGCAAGTATAGCTCATCGAAAACATTAGGTGCCCCAGCTAAATTCTCCAGAACCTCGACTCTATATGCTAAATTCCCTACTCTAGCCACTATCAAGAAAGGTCCCACAAATCTAATGCTAGCTTCCTCGATGTACCAAATCTCATCACATGCCCAAGGAGCGAAACTTTCATGAATACCATGTCTCCTACTGTGAACTCTAGTTCTGTACGCCTCCAATTAACATACGACTTCTGCCTATCATGTGAATTCTTCATCCTCCTACGGATCTAATCCACTTTCTCCAATGTCCCTCTAATAATGTATGGTCAAAGAATAATCATACCCGCCATATCCCACCAACATGACGGTGATCTACATGGTCTGCCTTACAATGCTTCAAAAGGCTCCATCCCAATACTAGCCTGATAACTGTTATAGGTAAACTCCACAAATGGTAAATGATCCTCCCATAAACCTCCAAAATCAATGATGAACATCCGTAGCAAGTCCTCCAAAACCTGATTTACTTTCTCCATTTATCCATTGGACTGCAGATGATAAGCAGTACTCAAACTAAAATTAGTCCCTAAAACTCATGTAGGCTCCTTTAGAACCTAATAGTGAAAAGCAAGCCTCGGTCGCTAACTATACTAGTGGGAACTACATATAGCCTAATGACCACTCTCACATAAATAAATGCCAATGATGCCATCGTCCTAGAACTCCTCACTGGTATGAAATGAGCGCACTTGATCAACCGATCTACTATGAACCAAATGCTCTCATTCCCTCTTCTCCTCTTACGTGGGCCATCAATAAAATCCATGGAAAAACTCTCTCACTTTCACTGAGTAATATCCAGAGGTTGCAATAATCTTCTCGGCTTCTTCTACTCCGCCATCACCCTTCGGAAAGTCATACATCTTGCCACATACTCCACCACTTGCTTCTTCATACCTGGCCAATAGAAAACTCTCTTCATGTCCCTATACATCTTGTCGGCACTGGGATGAATGGTCATTCTAGAAAGGTGAGACTCTTCCAATGCTGCATCTATCAAATCTGTAATACGAGGAGCACAAAGCCTATCATCTCTCCGTAACCATCCACTCGAGTTCATACCATAACACCTCAAGTGACTTGATGACTTTCCTCTACCATTCCTCTCTATAATATCAACTAGCTCCTCATACTCCCTCTACCTAGATCCAATATGCTCCATCAAAGTAGGCTGCACATCTAAAGCTACTATAAATCTTGAGGTAATATCCGATGATGTTCGAAATCAAAGGTATATATACTCCAAATGTCTCCACTCTACGAATAAGGCACTCAACATTTCTTGTTGTTTGTTCAAAGCATCTACTACTACATTACCCTTGCCTCCGACATAAGAGATATCAAAGTCATAGGATACCGAGAAATGCAACCACCTCTGCTACCTCAAGTATAAGTCCTTTTGGAAGAACAAATACTTTAGGGACTTGTGATCCGTTTATAGCTCAAATCGGTCTCCTAAAAGATAATGCCTCCATGGCTTGAGGGCAAAGACAATGGCTGCTGACTCAAGGTTATGTGTAGGATAATTGTGACGTCCGCCGTATGCCACCAGCACCATTAATAACAAAATAGTGCATTACAGTCGTATGCGGTCGATATAGGATGATCAACAGGGTTGAAAATGAAACAAATACAACATATAACATGTCAAATATCTCACAGCGCATGAATAAAATATAATATCACGGATATAACAGAAGTGACAGTAATATTTACATGAACAAATCATTAGAACACAGATCTATAGAGTTGTATACAAATGTATTAAAGTTTATACAATGGAAATAAACCCAACAACTACGTTATAACAAGAAAGTAAGTAGTCACTGCTAGGCAACCTAGTGCTACACAGCGAAATAAGCGTAGAAATCCATATAAGTACATAATACGAGATAGCTCTATCCAGCTCGTCCTCCGCACAGTGACTGCATCACCTAGACTTATTATCTAATCTACTCATTTAAGAGAACCCAAGAGAATAAGAAACGAAGCATAAAACCTTGGCTCAGACAACAGTCTAGTGTGAGTGGTAAATGAATCTCAAAATACTTTGCAATTAAATATGATAAGAAACAGAGGTAAACAAATCATACCTGACCTGTCCTTGGAACCAACGAGTTACCACATAACATCATAATATGCTACTCTACAAATAATATAAAGGCACTCTACTCAAAATAAGGATATTAGATCTCTAGGTATTTCTATCTCCAATACCAACCTCCAATGATATCTCCAAATGATAGCTTAAAAAGCAACTAAAGCATCCATATCAATCATAGCATCCATCAAGCAATCCACAATATCACTTCATCTGCTCTGAATATATGATAATTTGTATGGCCTCCTTACTGCTAAGGACTAATGGAATTTTCCATTTGCAATGTACTCGTATCATGCAGCCTAAAGCTTGATGCGTGGATGCCCAACTTATAATACCCCTACTTTGAGTACAATAGAAAATGCTCCGAGTATCAATGATTCCTTAGCACATACATCCGAGCCCTTCTTTTCTCCATTCGGATGTGAGACCTCCTTTGGTCAATCTAGTTTTCAGAACCCTTCATGTTCCCATTGCATGGCTCCCTCCTTTATCGAGCCACCATCTTTGGTACCTACTCCCTTCACGTGCCAAAAACCGAAGATCCTAAGTTTTTATCACACTATTACATCGCCATCCAATACTTAAATGAATGGGCCAACACCTCCATCATGGTCTATAGAGTCCCCTACTTCCTCCTTTTACAAGCTTGACCCCATAACTCTCAACTAAAACAATTTGGTGCCAATTTTAGCTAAGTAAATTACTCTGCCTCAAGTACTTCCTTCTCAAGTTCTTTGGACCCCAACCCGTTCATCAAAACAACTCGGCCCCTAATCTAAAGCATTCAACTCCAAGTTCTAGAAACAACTTAGCATAAAACCCAAAACTTAGCCAATCTCCTGAAACTTTCCTTGGTCCATCTCCACTGGCCAACACCTAGAGATCCCTAAAGTTGCCAAACCAACCGAGCTATAAAATGACTCGATACCTAGTTAAATGACTGGGTACTGAGTTGTGCACTTAGCCATTTTGAACTTGCAATTTGAGCTATCGGTTCCCTCCATGCTCCAGAGCCTCTCCTCCAAATTACTTCCAATTTTGACCAACTTTGCCTCCGATTTGCCAAATTTGCCCACCTATCTTCCTAGAAATCCAAAACATTAGCAAAAGAACATCAAAGCACAACATACAAGCATAGAATAACATGCACGCATATCCATTCATTCAAACAATACATAAGAATGAGATAAACAAATCGATTTTAACCTAAACCTATATATTACATGCACAAATGAATATGAATAAGGAGAATTATTAAATCATTATTGAAAACCATTTCAAAGATTCACAAATTTAGGTCATAAGCATATGATAGCAAGTAATTAAAGTTCAAAAAGGTTTTAAGGCCAAAAATCATGTTAAAACATGCAATTCTATAATATAAACATGCATAAGATAGCGAGAAGGCATAAACCACTCACCAGTAGCCAAAATCAACCAATTCTCGCCTAGATCCAATGTAGGAAGCAATAGAAATCAATGCAAATCAACCAAAATGATGATCACTAACTTCTATTTGATGATCTCTTGTCTAATTAGTGATTTGGCAAAGATGAGAGAGTAATCATATGATTTTGGATGAAATTAGGGTTAATGAGGGTTTAGATTTGATTTGGGAAAGAGGGAAAAACTTTAATTTGACTCCATTGGCTTGATGTTTATATTAATCTCGAATTAGACTAATGGGCTTACTTATGGTCTGAATTAATTACACATTAATCCTGGCTAACAGTTGTTCAAACTTAAAAGAGGTATAAATTCTGAATAGTAAGTCTATTTTCTTATCATAACCACTCTATGGAATGAGAATCCATCATCCTGAAGCAATGGAACTGATTTGAGGCCCTAATTTAACTTATATCAAAAGTTACAGCCCAAATAACATTTCCAGGGTCAAAATGGTCATGTCGAAATTTAGAATAAATTGTGTGTAAAATATCCCCAAGAGTCATATCTCAAAATTATAGAATAATATGACCTCGTGTAAATAAAATAATAATATTTTACAATCCTCTGATACATAAAATATTGGTCTCCCCCGCCCTCGAATCCCTAAAAAGGTCAATAAATAAGCGACCATAGTTACTCCATATGCTTATCAACCATATGTAATCATCAACCATATGAAACAAACAATCAATAGTAAACCTACTATAGCATGCGAAATACTAACCTATCAATTGCGACATATAATGGAGAAATTAGATACGATAAACAAGGGATCTTACCATTCAAAAATCCTTGGACACGTAGTCCTCATGCTCTCCTCAATTTCCCAAATACAATCATCATAACTTCCAATCCATTGTACCTTTACTAGCTTCACCGACTTTCTCCTAAGTTGTTTCGAATCATTTCCAATAATATGAACCAACCTACAAGATCTCAAAACTTCTAGTTCTACCTCAACATCTTCAAGTTGATTCAGTGTAATCATCATGCGTGAGTCATGCACAAATTTTCATAGATAGGAGACATTAAAGATGTTGTGCATGCCCTCCATCTTTTGAGGTTAGTCAACCCTATATGCTAGCTTTTCAATCTTCTCTATTATCGAAAAATAACCTACGAATCTCGATGCTAATTTCCCATTTTTACCGAATTGAACTATATTCTTCAAAGGAGATACCTTCAAAAAAACCATATCCCTAATAGAAAATTCCAAATCTCTACATCTATTGTTAACATAGCTTTTTTGTCGATCCTGAGCGGCTTTCATTTATTGTCGAATAATCCTTATTTTTTCTAAAGTTTCGCTAATCATATCTGACCCAAGTATCAGTTTCTCGTCCACTTCCCACCAACATGAAGGAGCATTACACGGTTGGCCATACAATGCTTTATAAAGAGCCATACCAATACTCGACTGATAACTATTGTTGTATGTAAACTCCACCAGATGTAGATGGTCATCCCATGATCCTCCAAAATTTGTAATGCATGCTCGTAAGAGATCTTCCAATATTTGGTTTGCTCTTTTAGTTTGCCCATCCGTTTGCAGCTGATAAGATGTACTAAGGTGCAGCTATGTCCCTAACGCCTCCTATAAGCTCTTTCAAAACCCACTGATAAAAAAGGGGTCTTTGTCGCTCACATGCTCTTTGGCACACCATGAAATCATATTATCCACTTTACATACAACTTCGCTAGCTTGGATGTCATTCTAAGTCCTAAGCTATCCATTAATAAAATCCATCAATACTTGCTCCTATTACCTCTTAGGAACTTCTAGCGTTTGCAACAATCCACTGGGTTATTTTTGCTCTGCCTTTACCATTTGGCAGTTCATACAGTTATAAATAAATGTCCTAGTATCCTTCTTCATACCTTCCCAATAATAGGTCCATTTAATATCCTGGTACATCTTATTACCTCTAGGATGTATTGTCAAACTAGAATGGTGGCTTTCTCATTGTACTTCATCTCGCAATCCATCAATATCAGGAACAAATAGTCTTCCATCTTTTGAATCCAACCTTCTTGGTTGAGTCCATATTACTTTATGTCTTCAGATTCTATTCCTTGTACTATCTTTGTTATGATCTCTACCAGTCTAGCATCTCGCTTTTGACTAGCACCGATCCTTTCTATTGGAGTAGGTCTGATCGACAAACTTGCCAACATCTTTGGTTCTAGCTCGCAATGAGGCCTGAAATCATACCCTTCAATATACTCAATCCGCTTGCATTCCAAGAAAATGCTCCCAAACTAGCGTGTCCTCTACTAAATGCATTGGCGATCGCATTTCTTTTTCATGGTGTATAGGAAATGCTGAAATCATATGAGGTTAAGAACTCCAATCACTGTTGCTGATGAAGGTTGAGATCCATCTGAGAGAAAAGGTACTTCAAGGATTTGTAATCTGTAAACAGCTCAAACCTTCTCCTAGCAGATAATGCCTTCGTATCTTCAAAGCAAAAACAATAGCTTCCAATTACAAATCATGAGGTTGATAAATTCCTCTCCCGTGGCTTTAGCAGTCGACTTGCATAGGTAACAACTTTTCCTTTCTGCATCAATACCGCACCTAATCCAGTACCATAGGCATCTGTATGCACCATCGACTCCTCATTTCCACTTGGAATTGTCATTACTAGTGCACTCATCAACCTCTCGGTCAGACTCACAAACGCATGCTCACACTTCGTGTCACAAACAAAAGTCTGATTCTTCTTCGTCAAATTGGTCAATGGTGTTGCCATCTTTAAGAAGTCCTTGATAAAACACCTATAGTATGCTGCCAATCCTAGAAAACTCCTCACATCCGTTGCATTCTTGGCTACCGCTACCACCTTCGTAGAATCCACCATTATACCTTATCCGGAAATGACATGACCCGAGAACCTCACTTCTTTTATCCAGAAGTGGCACTTAGAGAACTTTGCTCTAAAATTGTGCTTTCTCAACACCTCTAGCACAACTATTAAGTGTGTTCATGCTCCTTTTCGGTTCTGGAATAGATCAAAATATCATCCATGAACATAAGCACTAACCTGTTTAGCCGGTCTCTTAAAACCCTATTCATGAGATCCATAAAGGGTATGCCAGAGCATTGGTCAACCCAAATGGCATCACCAGCTACTCATAAAAACCCGATGGCATACAAAACGCAATAATAGGCACACTCTCCTTTGCTACTCTCAATTGGTTTTGAGAGAACACGTTCACATTATGAAGATGATCAAATAAGTCATCAATGTGTGAGAGTGGATACTTATTCTTCTTCTTACTATGCTCATCTTAAAGTAATCCATACACAAACTCAAAGAGCCATCCGCTTTAATCGCGAATACTACAGGTGCACCCACTTAAATATACTTACTGAAAATGAATCCTCTCCTTAATAGATCATTTACTTGCACCTCTAATTCCTTCTGCTCTCTGGGTGCCATACACCTTAAAGGCATAACTACAGGTCTGGCTTCCTTCACTAAGTCTATCCAAAACTCAATCTCTCTATACGGTGGCGATCCAGTTACTTGCATCTGGATATGCTCTAGCGATAGGCACATATGACAATCCCTTATGTGGAACTTCAAGCGAATATAGAAAGCTAACCATCATCCCATCCTCTATTAGGTAGCTAATCACTACCATTTGCCCTACCACATCTTCGATTTTCACTAATAGCTTCTCGAAATCCACTATTGCCGCATACTTCTTAAACCGGTCCATTCCCAAGATAATCCCGAATCCAATGAAATTCAAGATAAAGAAATCGCAAACAAAAGAGCATCTATAACTAACTAGTCCATGACAAACCATACAAAGGTTAGTAGAGCCTCCAACAGTGTTGTTCACAATCAGGGTCGGTATACTACTAAGTCTCTATCTCAATCTTTCTATTATGTCACTAGGTATGAATGAATGTGAAGCCACATTATCACACAAAACACTAATGGAAACATCTTTAATGGAAGCATACCTTGAATAAACAACTCCATTTCCCTTCTCCTTCGTCAAGGGAGCACTCGACGAAGTTGGGACAACGTCCAAAGTGTATGCTTTCACAACCTATGTATCCCTTCACCTATTTTGCACAATCCTTCTTCAAATGCCCAGACTTGCCACGATTGTAGCTCTTCCGCTTCTAGCTTACTTTGCAATCCAATCAAGTGACCCTTCTCCTTGCACCCATACCAAGTAGACTCCCTCTTAGTTTTCTTCTGGCCATTTTCCCAATGAAAACGCTTCCTCTTTCCGTTCCACTTTTTCTTACCTCCACCGCCTTGCTACGGTTTTGCCTCTTTCATCTCAGTAGAAATGATAACAGCTATCCTAGTCTTTGGATACAGATTCTCATGATGGAGAGCTTTCTCAACAAGTTGCTCAAATGACTTATTAGTGTGGTCTACTAGCTTCTCTTTAAGATAGTTATTCAAACCAATGATGAACTTCTCATTCTTTCTCAATGGAGCACCGATGAATGACATCGCATACTTCGATGAAACATCAAACTCTGTAACGTACTAAGAAACTGACATCTCTCTTTGCTTAAGATTATCAAACTTCCAAAACAACACTGACTTTTGAGTAGTCGAAATTAACTTCTCTTCAAACCTGCTTTAAACTACTCCCAAGTAAAATGTTCTTCTAGAGTAGCAATGGTAAAGGCAATCCACCAGTTCATAGCTCACCCTTGAAGTTTTCTACAGCCAAACTTCTTCTTCATAACATCATCCACTTCCATATCACTAAATATGAATTCACCGATATCCATCCAATCCTGCACTTCTATGACTGATTCCATTCCATGGAATGGTTTTCCCCTAGAGTAAAATAGTCCTTGCTTAACTTGGAGAAATCAGCCCTAGACACTTGATAGAAGCACCTCCTCGAACAGCCACACCAGGAGCAGTAGCCTGAAAATTCCTCATCAT
This sequence comes from Allium cepa, assembly GCA_030765085.1. Lineage (NCBI taxonomy): Eukaryota > Viridiplantae > Streptophyta > Magnoliopsida > Asparagales > Amaryllidaceae > Allium > Allium cepa. The sequence goes on along the minus strand of CM060928.1, from coordinate 84,244,402 downwards.
AGCTGCCATCGTAGAATTCCATACCGCCTGAACTTCAGGTGTAGCAGCTCCTAACCTTGCTCCTTCTTCATTACCCAAAGCAAAATTACTTACAGTATATCTTGTATAACTTCTCATTCTTAATCTGTAACAAGAATGATCTATCCCTTATTAAGAAAACTATATCTACGATGCCCATGTGCATGCGACTTATACTATATAATATACTACTACATAGCTTTGAAAACAAAGATATATGACAAATATGAACTCTCTTGTATATGTACATTCTAGATCTAGTCTAAGGTGATAGCTCATTTCTTATCTTTATTGGATCGTGGTATCAACTCGGGTTAATTGCGTAACTAAATCTTTGATACCAAATGTGATAACCACCCTATATCATCAGCACCAATAATATAAAAATAGTACGCTATAGCCGTACCCGATTGATATAGAATGATCATCAGGGTTGCAAATTAAACAATCCTATTGAATATCTCATAGTGCATGGATAAAATATAACATCATAGATATAACAAGAGAGACATTAATAACTATGTGAACAAATCATAAGAACACAGATCCACACAGTTATATACAAATGTAGTAGAGTTTATACAATGGAAATAAACCCAACAATTGTCTCATAACAAGAAAGTAAGCAGTCACTGTTAGGGCTCCCCAGTGCTACACAATGGAATAAGCGTAAAAATCCATATAAGTATATTATATGAGAAAGTTCAATCCATCTAGTCCTCCAAACATCTAGTGCATCACCTAGACCTGTTATCAGTCTACTCATTTAAGAGTACCCAAGATAATAAGAAACAAAGCACAACATCTTGGTTCAGACAACAGTCTGGTGTGAGCAGTAAATGAATCTCAAAATACTATGCAGGTAAATATGATAAGGAACAGAGGTACATGAATCATAACTGACATGTCCCTCCAACTAACGAGTTAGGATATAACATCATAATATTCTACTGTACAAATAACATAAAGGTACTCTACTCAAAATAGGGATATCAGCTCTCCAAGTATTCATGTCTCCAAAAACTACCCCCAATGATAGCCTAGAATGCAACTAAAGCAACCATAACAATCATAGCATCCATCAAGCAATCCCCACCATCACCCCATGTGCTCTGAATATATGATAACTCGTATGGCCTCCTTACTGCCATAGACTAATGGAAATCTTGATTTTTAGTGTACTCTCATATCACGCAGCCCAAAGCTCGATACGTATCTCACTGCCCAAAGCTCGACACTAGACCTAAAGCTACTGGCCCAAGGTATTCAAATCCACTCCATTGATCCAAGGGCATACCCACTTATAATATGCATGCTTCGAGTACAACAGAAAACACTTCGAGTATCAATGATTTCTTAGCACATACACCCGAGCCCTCCTTTGGTCCATTCGGATTTGAGCCCTTCCTTTGCTCAATCTAGTTTCCGTTATTCAGAATAGTTCACATACCTATTCCATGGCTCCCTCCTTTATTGAGCCATCATCTTTGGTACTTGTTCCTTTCATGAGTCACAAAACAAAAGATCCAAATCCTTTATCACATTGTTACATCGCCATCCAATACTCAAGCGAACGAGCCAATACCTCCAGCATGATCTATAGAGTCCCAAGCTTCCACTTTGTACAAGCTTGACCCCCATAACTCTCAGCAAACCAACTCGATATCCTTCGTAGTACAAAATCAGCACAAAAATCAAAATCAAAATCTCAGAAAATACCAGTCTCAGAAAAATATCAGTATAAAATCCAAATAAGATTACATAGCCAAACATATCCTTCGTAGTCTGATAATAGAAAATAAATGTACCAGTATGTTAAAATGATACATGAAGAGAAGATGTGATAAAAGCTGACTCCAAAAAAAGCACGAGTCTCTCCAAGTATTTGAAATGAGAAAATCACCTATTGTCTATCCAAAGGAAAATATGAAAGAGGAACGGGTCAGACAAAAATCTGGTGAAAGAGAACAAGTTTAGTGAGATAATTAAGTGCGATTAACTTTAATTCTACTCTAACTGATATAGGATGTATAGCAAGTGCTCATGAACTCCTAAGGTCAAAATTAGGGATTCTTATCTAACATAATGGATCGAACCTCACACCACTGATCAGCCAAAATAGAAATAACTATACCATATGCTACTTATAGTACTGCATCGCGGCTCCATAAGAACTCCTACTAGCACCGGGCTCTAATTTAAATGATATCTAAAGCCACTTATTACACTGCACCAACATCCTTCCATACCACGTTGCTCTAGAAAAGTGCATACTTGAGTCTCCCTTTAGCACGGGCTCTTTCAAAAAGTGTCTTTGATTGTGCTACGCTTACCCATATGGAACACTACCTAAGCCTATTGCGAAATAAATCGCCCTAATTAACTCCGTTTATGCGATATACATTGCCTATAACAATATAAACAATGCGAAATACATAGCCCAAATTAGCTGAATAACCAGTTCACTAATTGCATAATTTCATATTTAATTATATAATTTTTATCCGTTTTATTGAGACTTAGCCAAAAAAAGTTGTCCATTTTTAATTTAGATGGTCGACCATGAATTCTTCAGGTCGACCGTTACCAATCGGACCTAGAGAATCTCATGTCGATCGTTCGCGTTCAAATTTCAGCGTTCAAACCATTTTTTATTGCCGATTGGTTTAGGGTTAACTGTCGATAATTCCAGTTATTTAATGACCTGATTTCCTTTTATTTAGTTTTTAAATTTCTCCACTTTAGGTTTTCTAATCTAGGGTTCTCGATCTAGCATTAGAACATAACAAATCGACCAATTTCATAATTAAATTAAATTAAATTAAATTCTAGAGCATAGGGTTAAGCAAATTTAATTCAAATTTAACAATTAATTATAGGGTTTCTACCATTCTAATCATTTAAAATAGTTTAAAATCAACTACGTTAATCAAATTATTAATCTATGCTTACTTACTTCCGTCCTAAGCTCTAGATCTGAGAAAACTAGCCTTCAGAGGGTAGCTCTTCTCCTTGATTGCTTGCCTTATTTCTAGCTTTTGCTTTGGATTTTATTTTAATTTGGGTTTTGATTTGGATTTATTTTTGATTTTGGGATTTGGGAAAAAACTAGGGTTTTAGTAGAAATTTGGACCGAGTTTTATTACTAATCGACTAATAAAAACTTCATGGTTTAGATTAGAGATTCATTTATAGTGTTAGGTTAGAAGCTAGGGCCATCGGATCAACTCAAGTGCATATCTAACCCACACTTCCATCTCTTCGCATGCAAGCAACCATCACAGCCGTTCAATCATTCGACACAGGCACCAAAAATCACCATTTTTACAAAGGTCAGGTCTACCGTCCCTAGGTTTGGGTCTACCATCACTGGTCAACCTAGCCTATGTAAGGGTCGACCAGGCCTTTTTATTTTTTATGCATATTTTACTTTTTATTTTTCATTCTATCTCTCATTCTGTCTCTCGTAATTCTCTCATATAATCTCGGATTATGACAAGTTATATATGAAAATTGTTCGGAAGATCACTACGGACATGATGATGCAAGTTTCGTAGTCAAATTCTGACGTTTTTGGAAATTTTACGTTTAAAACCTTATTTTCGTTTAATTTAATTTTCTTATTAAATTATGGTTAAATTCCTGTTAAATTTTGGGGTGTTATAGGACCCCTAGTGAATATAGAAAGCTAGCTGTTACCTGATCATCTGATAGGAAACCAACCACTGCCTTTCATCCTTCCTCAGTCCTAATCGTCACTAACAGCTTCTTGCAATCCATCACTAGTGCGTACTTCCTCAGCCAGTCCATTCCAAAGATAATCCTAAACCCAATGAATCCAAAAAAGGCATTCATAAAAAAAGGAACATCCATAATTCGTTAAGACCAAACAATGACAAACCATACTATGACTAGTGGGGCCTCCAATAGGATTTGTCACTACCAATGGTTGGTCAACTATCTCGGGTTTCAATCCCAATCTATCTACTCGGTCACTAGATGTAAAGGAATGAGAAGCCCTAGCATCGAACAAAACAGGTATAGGAACATCATAAATAGAAAGCATACCTTGAATAATGACAATCTTCCCCTTCTAATTCACCGAAGGAGTGTTAGACAAAATTGGGACAACATTCAAAGCATATGCCTTCGCCATCTGCTTCTGCTTCAGAGGTTTTAGGCATTTCCTTTGCATGTTCCTAGATTTGCTATAGTTATAGCACTTCTTTCCATTAGCTTTACAATCCTTAATCATATGGTCGTTCTCTCCGCAATAATAGTAGGCAGGCTCCCATTTCGCCTTCTTCTGAGCATCCTTCACATGAAATTGCTTCCTCTTTTAATTCATTTCTTCTTTACCTCCACCACCATATTGCGGTTTTAGCTCTTCTTTAGAAACTATAACTGATTTGGACTGGGGTATAAGCTCTCATGGCAGAGAGCCTTCTCAATCAATCTACCAAATGGCTCGTCATTGTGACTCACCAACTTCTCCCCAAAGTAGTCATCCAAACCCATCAGAAATTTATCATTCTTCCTTAATGGAGTATCGTTAAATGACATCCTATTCTTAGACAAGGCGTAAAACTCCACAATATTCGCAAAGACATACATGTCCCCTTGCTTCAAATAAGCAAATCTTTGGAAGAGCACTGACTTTTGACCAGCCGATATATACTTCTCCTTAAATCTAGCCTTGAACTGCTCCTAAGAAACCTGATCCTCAGAATTAACCTTGATAGCGTTCCACCATCCCATAGCCCTCCCTTGAAGCTATTAAGAAACTTCATCTTCACTGCATCCTCCAATTCCATAACCTCGAAGATGCACTCACAGGTACCCAACCAATCCTACTCAATAGTTGATTTTGACCCAAGAAAGGTTTGCCTCCTAAGGTAGAATAATCTTTGTTCTACTTTGCGAAATCAGATATTAGTGCTTATGTAAGAGCACCACCACCCAAAGCTACATTAGCAGTAGTAGCTTGGGCATTCTGCATCGTATTTGCCATCATGGCATTAAACATCACCATAAAGTCAAGAATCCCCCGAACCCCCTTCTCCTTCGACTGAAATATGGAGTTCCTTATAGTACTTCTTGTATGCCAACTCATGCTTGATCTGTAAAAAGAACGATCAGTCTCTTATAAAGAAAATTGTTTCTATGGTGCCCGTGTATGCATGTGACTTATACTATATAATATTCTACCATATAGCTTTAAATCAAAATATATAGTAAGTACGCTCTCTCGTATGTACTCTCGATTCAATCTAGGATTAGCTATTTCCCTGTCTACACTAAATCGCGGTATCAACTTAGGCTGACTACACAACCTAAGCTCTGATACCTAATGTAATGACTGCCCTACACCAATAACATCCAATATACATAAGATACTACATCGTTGTCATGCCCGACAGATGTAGGATGACTACAAGGGTTAAAAGAAAATAAGAACAATCACAGAACCTACCTCACAGTGCATCAAATAAAATATAATAGTCATCATAGATATAAAACAGTAGAGACAGTAATAACTAAGTGATCCAAAATCAAATCACTAATCCACAGAGTTACACAACATAGTAGTAAAGTTTATGCAAAACATTAATTACAAATAAATTGTCTCGAAATATACGAAAACACTCTATGAGGCTCCATAGTATTGCATAGCAGAATAATCATAAGTAAGTCCATATATAATACGAGATAGCTTCAACTGCCTATCTTCTATACATCCATCGTGATCACCAAAACCTACTATCTAGTCTACTCATTTAAGAGTACTTGAGATAATAAGAAGTAAAGCATAAAACCTTGAGTCAGACATCTTCCTAATGTGCGCGATAAATGGATCTCGAAATACTATACAACTCGATACAGTAAGGAACAAGGTATAGGAATCATACCTGACCTATCTCTACAGCCAAAGAGTTAGCACATACATCATAATATGCTATTGTACTAAACACCATAAAGCATACCAACAACCTAGTATGTTACTACACGTCTAGGCATCGAGCTCTCGGACTACCTACATCATGTGACATTCCTAGAGTGGTAAGTGGCTAGTAAAGAAACCATAACAAACATAGCATACATCAAACAATACTGACTATCACTCAATGTGCTTTGGATATATGATAACTAGTATGACCTTTCAGTGCTAGGGATTAATGGATAAATCCAGGTCTTCAGTATACTCGGTACACTGCCCGAAGCTTTTACTAGTTCATTCCACTAGTCCAGGGTAAATAGATCCAATCCACCGATCCAGGGAACCAATCAAAGTACCTATAAGTGCATTCATAATACCTCATATTGAGTATAACAAAAAACACTTTGAGTATCAATGATCCCTTTGCACGATCTTTCAAGCCCTTCTTGCTCCATCTCATGTCCATTCATCTTTGCGGGACCATTTCACATCCCGTCTTTCCATGATAGAACCATTCAACATTCTACCCATGAGTCACCCTCAAAGAACCCGCCCATGTAGACCATCATGACCCCTTTCAACATTGAGCCGCCATCATCAGAACACTTCTAGATGTCCCAATCAGTCACAAAACCAACTCTTTAAAGTTCTAAAGCTATCACATTATAGCCCTTGACCTAGTTTCAACCTTCATCGTGCTATCGCATCGCCGTCGAACCACAAGTGAACAAAAAATACCACCAGCATGACCCAGAGACCATAACTTCTCCTCTTTGAAGTTCCACCAAGAGGTTTCCATCGATGGGTTTCCATCGAGAGGTCTCTACCTAGAGGTTTTCGGTTGAGAGGTTTTCCATCGAGAGGTTCCCCCTCCTCCCCGAGAAGTTTTCCACCAAGATGTTTCCCGCCGAGAGGTTTCCCACCAAGGGATTTTCCACCAATCGAAACCACTCAGTCTCGACACCATTTTCTTGCTCCAAACTTGGTGTGACTTGAACTGTGTACTCTACCCATGCTCTAGAGTCCTTCCTCCAAGGGTTTTTTGCCTTTGTTTTGCCCAAGTCGACCGCCTCTTTTCCTAACTACGCTAAAATACTACAAGCCATGTCAAACCAGTTCATCTAAGCATACATATCAGCAAATATGATCCAAAAGATAATTTAAATTAGAAATCATATTAAAAATTCTAACTTTAATCATATAACATGTATAAGATAGCGAGATCAAGTAATTACTCACCATACACCACAAATTACCACTTATACATCCAAACCCAAATTGGACAATAAACAGCCTGAACCCCAAGGTACCAAAATGACGAGTTAATGATCCTTTATGCTAATTACCCATCTAATGATCAATTTATGCTATTTAAGAAGAAAACCTAAAGTTTTATGTGAAAGGATGAACAATGGACATTAGGAAAAAGCAGTTTACTCTAGCCCCTACACTCATCTTCGTTCCAAAATCCAAAATAGGCTAATGGTCTAGGTTTAGGCCTGTTTAATTATTCCAATATCTGCACGGAGGCTCTTGGAACTTAAAATAGCAATATCTCTCAAATGGTAAGTTCGCTTTCCTGTTATGACCACTCCACGGAAAGAGAAACCATCATCCTAAAGCAATGGATGTAGTTTCAGATCCTAAATCAACTCCTATCAAAATTTATAGGACTTACAAGATTTCCAATGTCAAAATAGTCACATTGAAATTTAATAAAAATAATAGACGTGGAAAATATCCTCAAGAGTCATTTTCTAAAGTTATAGATTTGTATGACCTCATATGAATTAAATAATAATATATGTAAAATATGGGTCGTTACAACTGGCCAGGAAATGGTGCTGCTTGAAACCCCGTCTGGAGTGACCACTGTTCACAATAGGAGATACATGTTGTATGCGAGCCAGGTTATACTATTGGCATTATGGTCAAAGAATTGGCCGTGATAGAGAGAGGAATCACCATTCCCCTTCAACCAAATGATCATTTTCTTTTGAATGCCTTCGGGTGACAGATGCAGCTCGAGACTTTAATATTACATCATCTTAGTGGCAGCATTCATCCTATCAACCAAGAGCATAGGACCCCCTCAACACATTCCCAGTCCTGTCATAGGGAGGTGCTTAGGACCAAATCAAGGGATAGGTGAGTCAGGCAATCACGTTTGCCTTCTACTTATAGAGAGTGTAGGACTCCTACTCTAGTTCATTGTTGTCATTATCACTCTCAATTGTATCATCGTCGCAAATTACCCTGTCTACAATGACGCTGGCTAAACCCCTCATCGATTACTGGCCAAATATGTCTGCAATAGGAATAAGATGACCTCTAAGAGGAGATGGTCCAATTTCAGTAAAAACTCAACAGAATGCAAGCCCAGAATGCGTAGGGGTAAAGCTCTCTCTAAGATGAGAACCGAAAGTCATCCTTTTTGGAAATCTTAAGTACACACATCCACAAGTAGTATGCTTTGCTACTTATTTTCAAATATGAGTGGAGTACCGATCTATCAGACTACATCACTACATTTAACTCCGTCACATGGGTCAACTAGCTTTCAGGCCCTGCAAAATGTCTACTCTTTTGCTCCACTCTTACAAGGTCGACCTACCACTGGCTCCTACTATATAAGAAGGTAGTATTCGTTCTTGGACCTAGCTTTGTGTAGACTATAAAACCAAGTTCTTTGGCTCAAAGACCCATGTTATGATGGCTATTGAGCTAGGTAACATCGGGCAGGGGCAGAATGAGAATCTTTGGTTGTACATAAACCATTTTAACAAGGAATCCATCCAAGATAGATGAATCGACAAGGATATCCTGGTTGTGGTCCACTGTTCGAGGGTAAGTAAAATTCAAGAATGTGTAAAGAGCTTGAAATACAGCCGGCCACATCCGCAGACTTGTATTAGCACGCGAACGACGTCGTGTGGATGGAAGATGCTGATCTCTCAAACAATAAAGATGAGACTCGTGCTCTCACAAAGCTAGCCCTTGCATAAATGCTAACATTCGAAACAATAGCCAATAGAACAATAACAAAAGGCATGCAAATGATGACACCCGATACAAATCTAAGTATACTAACTATGCTGCTTTTAATCAAGATGTAGAAACTATATATCTTACAACCAGGGACCGGGTAACGTTCCAGTGACCACCCTCCATAAGAAGCAGGAGAAGGGTGGAACTTTGCATTAATGACAAGTATTTTGAGTTTTACCAAATCAATAGCAACTCCACCAACGAGTGTTGTGTGCTGAAAGATGAGATTGAAAGGCTAATCTGGAAAGGTTTGTTTACGTAGCATGCTTGTCACCAAGTTGACCAATGATGGTTCGCAACAACTAGCCCACTCAATCTTTGGAACCCAATAACAATGTCATAGCAATAACAAACATTTTTAAAATCTACAGAGGCCCACATATAGCTAGAAGCAGCCATGGAGCATATTCCCGATACCAAAGGGAAGTGGTGTCGGCTAGACAAGTTTGTTCACTTAACCACCAAGCACCCAAACCTGTTTAGAGGTGGATTAGCCCATAACCTACACCATTATGGATAGAAGAGCCATACCACAACCCCATGGTCATTATCATTGCAATGGAATACTCAGATGTGAATAGATATTCCATGGATGGGGGTAGCTCAATCAGTGTAATTCTTAGGCATGTCTTTGAGGCAATCAAGCTTCCATCCTCTAGCCTCACCTCCTTTTCCTTTACCACATATGATTTTGGGGATGTGAGCATTATACAAACATAGACTATTCCCTTTTGACCATCTTTGGTAAAGAACCCCTCACTGAAAAGATACAGGTAAATCTTATAGTAGTTGATTGTCAATCTGCTTATAGCCTTATGATAGATCAATCAGCCATGGTAGAGCTAGATGCGATCGTTACATATAATCGGCTCATTATGAAGTTCTCTTTTAGAAATGGGGTCAGTGAATCTGAGGAGGCCAATAGAAAGCTAAGGAGAGTTATGGGACATCCTGTAACAATCCTGTATTTTGTGATTATTTTAATTTTGCATTTTAATTATTTTAAATGAAATTCCTGATTTAAAAACTTTATTTTATTTATTAAAATGGATAAATTTTGTTATTTTAAATATAAATTTTGATTTTTTGTGTGAATTATAATTCAAAACCTGAATAAATGGTATATTTCCAAAAAGTGGAATTTGGTCAAAATGGTCAAACTTTGACTTTTAAATTTAAAATTTAAATATTTGAATTTTTTAATTTTATCTTTTATTATGAAAATAGATATAATTTCAAGAATACTTCTTTTCGTTTCATTGAAATCAGATTAATATTGTGAAAGTTATGCTTTTTACAATATTGTGTGTAAATTGTTTTATTTAACAAATTTGTTTATTGTAATTTATATAAATAATATTTTTGTTTGTAAAATCATGTTATAATTTGTGTAACATGATATGTTATGCATATATTTTATTTTAAAATATTTTTAAAGTATAGTTATAAATTCAAGTGTTGATTGTATATTGTTTTCAACTTTTAAATTCTAGTATCAATTAAATAGCTATTTCTTTATTTATTTTCTACTTTTCCTTAAAAGAATTATTTATTTTCATTTACACTTTATTTTTTTCAGCATTTATTTTATCTACTTGACTTTTATTTATTTAGAAGTGTTGTTGAAATTTTTCCAAAGTCAGTTGAATTTAATTTACAATTTTTAATTCTAGTTTCCATTAAATAGAGTGTTTTCTTTATTTATTTCCTACTTTTCCTAAAACTATTTATTTATTTTTCATAATATCTATTTCTAACTTAATTTTCTATTTATACATTCATTTAACAATTAAATGGTAAGTGTTTAGATACTTATTTATTACTTGGAAAGAAATTTCAAATATATATATACACGTCATTGCTTTAAAAGGCATATCTTTAAAATGTATTTATTTAACGTTATTGTATTTATTTGTTTGTGAAAGCTTCTATTATACACCTTTCTTTAATTTATAGGAAATGCATCAATTAATATACGTTACCTGTTTTTAATTTTAACAAACGTTACTTTGATTTCTTACCTTTTTATCTTTCCATCCCTCGATTTTCTATCATAACTTCTCCACAATTTGTGTCGTTCATTCCTTAATCCCTAGCCGCCTATATCCCTCTTTTCACATGAGAAAATTTATTCCCATCTTCATTTCTCACCGCACTTCAGATCTGAAAAAAAAGTAAGCAATGGCCTCTCTTTTTCTCTCCTTTCTTCTTTTTTTTTCATTTGTTTTTGGTTGTTCATCTCTAGCTTTGCTCGGCTAAACCCCTCACCACCTTCAACGACCACCACATCACCTCCTTCCCATCACCATACACAGCCTAAACCCCTCCTCTGACCAAGACTGGCCATGACCATCAAATGATGCAAAAACCTCCAAAAATTACAAAAAACCCCTTGAAACCATGCATAGCCAAGCTAGTTTCCACCATCCCCTTCATATGTTGCCTTGGCCACCCCTTAGCCACCACCACCATCAAGTTCACCACCCTTGGCCTTCATCCCAGCCACCACCAAGTCTATACATACCAAGGCTGAGTCCAATTCATGCATGGCCAAGCCTAAAGTTGCACCAAAACTCCTCTTTTTGCCTTAACCTTTGATCTTCCTTCACTGTTAACTCCTATCCCTTCACTTTTACTTGTAGCATGCCTATATAAGTCCAAACCAGATCCATACTCTAGCCAAAACATCACCAAGGCCGAACCTATATAGCTTGTGGCCGAGCAAATGTGATTTGTGGTCAAGCAAAATCAATTGAAAACTTGGTGTTGTCTTTTGTAAACTCTATTTCCATTTTGTTCCAATAATTTTAGTATTGTATTTATATTTATATTTTTCTTTGTTTTGTTGTTGAACACAAGAATAACATCTTGGCCCTCCACTCCACTCAAATAAAAAGTCGTGCTATCGTGCTTCTTGAATTTTATTCGTGTGTTTTGATTTTCTATCTCCAGCGTAAAAAGGTGAGTATTCACTCATGACATTTATACTTATATAATTTATGAATTGACAACAAATGAATGTGTAGAATATTATATCATGTTATATCTGCCTATGATATGAATCATATGATGTTAACCTTGTTTATAAACCTGTCATATCATCTATCACTGTTATATGATGCTATATTGTTTATTTTATTCTGTTCTCACACAGCAAGTTCCCTGTAGAATAGAATCACTACGGTTTGAAATGATACATACCCAAACAGACTTTAGAATAGGGAAAAATCGTTATGGGCTGAAATGATAGGCCTGGGCGATTTATTTATTTATTTATTTTATTTAACTTGGGATTTGCGGGTTTGAAATGTTAAAACCCGATTTTTTTCTTTGTAAATTACGGGTTGAAATGATATATTATCCGTATCACTTGATTTAGGCTATAAAATTTATACCGACCCGTGGTGATTTTATATACATTTTTCGATAATTTTAAGTATTTTAAAATGTAAATTATGATATTTTGATTTAAATTTGAATTTAAAATGATTTATAAAGTGTTATTGATTTTTCTATGAATATAAAATGTTAAATAAATGTATGCTTAAGAGTGTAACTTGAAATATAACCTAACCTGGAATTTGAGATTTGGTGTAAAATGAGGTTTTAAGTTAAAGAAAATAAATTGGAATTTAATAAATGAATTATTGGAAAATTTGGATTTAATTATTTGAAAGTATAATAACTTCACTTTTAAATGGTTTGAATGAATTATTTTTGATTATAATATAGACCATTTTTTAAAAGGTAATTAAATTTGAATATTTGAATTTGAATTTGAATTCAAATAGTGATTTGAAAATGAAATTTTGAAAGAATATGATATTTTGATATATTGAAATGGTTTGGAAATGATTTGATCCTTATTTTGATTAAGATTTGGATTTGAAATGTTATTTTATTTTTGAAGTATAAAATACTTTTTAAAATTTATAACCATGGGTACACTTCTTTGTATGCCATTTGATATCCTTGTGATTGTTTTGATACACACCTTGAATTTGAGAGCGTGGCTAGAGGTGAGCGATTACTGCAGCTCTGCGCTACCCTAGCCACATTTACACTGTTATTTGCATTAAATACCTTTATATGGGTATTTCTGTGATAGTGTTTATTTCTGCTTAATTGATGGTTTACCAGATCCTTAAAGGATGGGCAATCCCAAGCATCCTTTAAGTTATTGAGCATTGCTATTACAGTTCACTGAGTTGGTTTACATCATATAACTATGTATGTCCTGACTTGAGTGTTTTGTGTTTTACTTTACGCTCGGGTCAGCTTGAGAGTCACAGCTTTGGATTCACCTTTTGGAGCTAGAGAATTGTTGGAGCTTATCTGACTATCTATTCATCTATTTTTGATCCAATTATTTCCTATTCGGTATTGCTTCTGTATTAGTGATTTATGTATCCAGTCTTCTATTGTATCCGTTTTTAAACTATGATATTTTGTATATGTTTTGAGAGTATGTATATAGTAGCTTCATGAACTACTATGGTATTTTATTTCCGCTGCGAGTTATTCTAATATTCTATGTCTGTGATTCTGTATTGATTTTATTTGCTCCAAAATTTAGTACAATCTGTTATTTTGAATTATTCAAATCGGACATGTGTGGATTATTGTCGATTTGAATGGTCCAAAACAGTGGGTCGTTACACATCCCCCAAACAAAGAAAGAAGAGTATCCTCATTCTTTAGCAAGTGCTTGCACGTTCTATGGTCAGTCACTTGAGAGAACCCTCGAGCCGGTCGGCGTTCTGGTTCATGCCAAGACCGCCCTAAATTAAAGGCAAAAGCATCAACATCAATAACTCCCCTTGAAGGCACACATGACCCCCTTAGTGATCTTTCCCGAGCCGAGGACCGTGATAACCTACTTAGCAAAGTCACGGCTACCAGTGACGTGTCACCTAGGAGATTGCTCGAGCCAATCCATGCACCCACTCATGTTGGGACTATCCTCAGCTTTGAAGAAACCGTTGTCGATGGTGTGTCACCTAGGAGTAACCCTGAGCCTACAAGCACTTTGATTCATGCTAGGACAAAGCACTGTAGCAATATCAACTGGTCGCGTGTCGCCCAAGAGAAACCTTGAACCAACAAACTCTTCAGTCAATGTCAGGAACGCCAGCCATTATGAAGAATGGAATGGCAAGGATGCTATTTGCTTGGACACTCCCTAAAGAACTAAATAGATCTTTATAGCATGGAATGAGCGGGCCACGCCCCTCTGGTAAGTGGGAACGTCCAACATGACAACTCTTACTCTCTCAATGTTAATAGACTCATACACGAAAGAAAAAGGCAAACTGAGTTCCCCGAATCGAATACAACTGATTATTCTAGCCGAGGAAGTCATCGGGGGCATAATTTACACACTAGACTAAGGAGAATTAGAAAAAAATTATGAACTTGATGATGACCCACTCGACCCTTCAATGGGACGATCAAACGCTGACGATGGGCCGACAACTCCAATCACATTAATATCTATAGACAGGGATGATCTTAGCCAGGTCTTTTAGAACGGGATAGAGCTCGGCCTAAATATTAATGGCAAGGTGGTCAAATTCTTAAAACAAAGCAAAGACGTATTCGCTTAGGGCACCCAATATGACTGGCATCGATCTAATAATCATTTATCATAAAAAGGAGGCAGAGAAGCTATTAGCTAATAGCTTCATCTAAAAGGCAAAATACCCAGTCTGGATAACCAACTCTATGCTGATCAGGAAGTCAAACAAGTCTTGGAGAAATGGCATCGACTTCGTCGACCTCAACAAAGCTAGCCCCAAAGTTTTTTTTTTCAATTTCTTACATCAATCGGCTAATAGATAGCACGAGTAGAGTGGGCATAAGCTCCTTACTTTCATGGACACATACTCGGGAACAATCAGATTGTCATGCACAGCCCGAATCAAAAGCATGCTTCCTTCATCACTAATATTGGGCTATATTGCTATTGTGCCATTCCATTTGGCTTCGAATTACAGGCACAATCTACCAATGGCTCATTAACCATATGTTTTCAAAATAAATTGGCCAGCCTAAGGAAGTGTATAAAGATGACATGTTGGTGAAGTCTAAGAAGGCTAGAAGGAATATACAGAACCTGGCCGAGAATTTCGATATACTATGTCAATACAACATGAAGCTAAACCGAAGCTTATTTTCCATCCAATCTGGAAAATTCTTTGGTAATGTAGTGAGTTCCATAGGATTTGAAGCCAACTTCCATAAGGTTCAAGCCATCCAGGACATGCAAATCCCAAGAAGCATAAAGCAAGTACGAAGCTTAAATGTGACGGTTGCTGCTTTGAGCCGGTTTATGTCCAAGGCTATAACAACCAGTGTCTCCTCTTCTTTGATCACATCATGGTAAGGAAGTCATTTGCTTGGAATGACAAGTTCACAAAGGCATTTGAATAATTGACGCACCACTTGACCCCTTCCTAATATTGTCAAAGCTCATCAATAGTGAAGACTTATGTCTATACTTGGTAGTGACTGACCATACGATCAGAATTGCACTAATTAAATAAGAGAAGAGAGAAGGTTCGACAACCAATCTACTATGTCTGCAAAACACTTTCGGGCCCAAGAACAAGATATACAAGGGTGGAAAAGCTAGCTTTTGCCTACTTATAGTGGCTCGTAAACTATGGACATACTTCTAAGTCTATCCTATTAAAGTTCTGATCAACCTTCCATTGAAGGAGCCGACCAAACACAGCAGGCCGACTGCATGAAGTGGTTATTCAAACTTGGGCAGCATCATATATTGTTCCATCCTCGCACTTCAATTAAGAGACAAAGACACAATCGATTTTGTTGCTAACTGCACAAGCGCAAACATCGATGAAGAAACCATCATCAATCAAAAAATCTAGCACATGTATATAGAACAGGCATAAAAAGATAAATGAGAAAGGAGAAAGGGACGGAATGGTCCTTGTCGCCCCCGAAGGGAGAGAACTTTATTTTGTAGTCTACCATAATTTCAAGATGACCAACAATAAAGTCGAATATGAAGCTGTCCTGGCCGGTTTCGAGATGAAAAAGAACCACGCATGGATTCCATCCATAAGTTCAGTGACTCATCAGTATCATATTGACAAGCACTTCTAAGTTAAAAGCAAAACATTAGCCTTGTATGTTGTAGAAACCAATAATTTTTTTGATGGAAACTAATATTTATCCAAGCAAGGCACTCATTTTGATGTCTTAAGGTTTTGAACCATGACCTCTAGAACCTAAATCTATATCATTATACCAATTACTAGTTGAGTTAGTGGTCCTTGACGTAGAAGCCAAAACAATAATCAACACCGTTATCCAACATTTGAACGAAGTGACTTCTTGATTGATCCAGGATACAAGATAATAAAGAAATAATGAACTTAATGAGTCATTATGAATGAAAGAAAGAAGTAGTATAAGAAGTTCGATAATATTTTGCATATGCTAAATAATGTTAGTATCGAAATGATCAATCATGTTGGTATCGAAATGATCAATCATATCGATACCAGTTTATTTTGCATGGGGTCCACTTTCGGAGCAGTACATGAAGACGCAATATACTTGTCAGGAAAAGACAAGATTCGCATAAGACAAATTATATAGGTGCCGACCAGATTTGTATGAGCAATTTTTTTAAAGAAGCTTTGGAACTTGAAAACTTGAATAAATATCATGGAAAAATGAATGTTAAAGGTAAAAAATCATGTCAGTATCAAAATATTGGGTAGGTACTAACATGATTTAAGTTATGAATTTGACTCGTTCTTCCCACTAGATTGTACATATATGATCTTCTGGTCTCTCATGAGCAAAAGACTCTGGTGGATGAATTTGCATATATTTAACCACCATAGAACAAAAGGAATGATCTAATCTCTTGTCATCTTCTCTAATTACATTTTTCTATGAATTGCTGTTAAATCATTGTTTGTATTGTTTTCTAGATTCAAAACATTGTAATTCAGTTTTATTTATGCAAAAATTTTTGAAATAAAATTAAAATGTAAGTAGGCAGTGATTTGAGGCCAAACCACTAAAAAAATCTATGTATTCAAGCTATATAATTTTGAATTTATCATAATTTGTTTTGATTGATTGGTGATGTTTTGTTATTTTTTGACTCAATAGTTTTTGTGTTTTCAATGAGAGCAATGATTCTCAAACTAGGATCTATCTTTAGCTTTTATTTGAAGTATCTAAAAGGTAGATCCAAGGATTGTTCACTATAGGATTTCGAAGAAGAGAACTACTATAGATCTGATAAAAAATAGCCCCAAGGAAAGATTCTTCTAAATCTATAGTTGCGCTGGAGTTGATGAAGAAGGTTCTTTGTATAATGACATGCCATTCAACCTTTGAATGCTTTCCTAGGACCTTCATCTTAACACAAGATGGTGAGAAAGGCCGAGTAAGATAAAATGATGGCAGAGACGAATAGAAAGATATAGGAGAATTAGAATGTTATTTTAGAAAGAATGGAAAAGAACTTTGCTACAATGTCTCGGTAACCTCAAAGGCATAGGAGAAGTCATAGAAATTCATCATCTTTAGATTCCAAGGAAGAAATCTCATCTTTATCAGGTCATAATCGAAGAGATGGCAATCAAAAAGTAAACAGGAAGAGTGTTGAGCATCAAGGAAGTAAAGTGCAAGAGATGGGGTCAGTCAGGAAAATGCAAATAAAGTTGGTACCAATCATAATCATATTGTTATCGAGTTGATTCAAACTACTGGAAATGAAAGATCAAGGGAGGCTTTGAATTTGTCTTACAGTGAGGAGGAACTTCAACATGCTGGCGATAATGTAGGACAAGATGCTAATTCTCAAATTGCTAGTGTTTAGATGAATGCCACAGAACTAGTGACGCATTAGAGAGGGTCTGGAAGAACTGCACTCCTAGAGATAGGGGAGCCTAGATCTCATTCAAAAAAATAAGAGCATTTGCATACTCAAATACTAGGGGTAGTCCTTAATGATCATGAGCTAGTTTCCCAAACTAGCAAGGAGTATATAGTGGACATGGTGGAGTGATTACTGAATGAAAACTAACATAGAAACAACGATAAGTGGAGCTCACCTCCTAATTGAAGCCCATTCACTGAAAATATTCTACAGAGGCCCATATATAGCTGGAAGAAGCCATGGAGCATAGTCCTATGCAAAGGGAAGTGGGGTCGGTCGGACAAATTTGTCCACTTGAACACCAAGCATCCAAAGCACCCTAATTAGAGGCGGATCAGCTCATAACCTTCATCATCCAGGAAAGAAGAGTTGTCTCTTACCCCTACCACAACTCCATGTTTATCACTAATGCAATGACAAACTCAAATGTGAATAGAACTTTTGTGGATAGGGTTAGCTCAGTCAACATCATGTTCATGCATGCCTGTAAGGCACTCAATCTTCCATCCTCCAGCCTCACCTCTTATGCCTTTCCTATCCATGGTTTGGGTATGTGAACATTGTACAACAAGGACTACTTCCCTCTTGACAATCTTTGGTAAAGAACTCCTTACTGTAAAGATACTGGTAAATCATATATTAGTTGATTGCCCTTTTCTTATAACCTTCTGATATGTTGATCGGCCTTGGCATAGCTGGATGTGATCGTCTCACCTAATCGGCTTGTTGTGAAATTCTCCTTCAGAGATATGGTTAGTGAAATATAGGGAAACCAATAGAAAGCTAAGAAATGTTATGGGACATCCCACAAAAAAGTAAAAAGAAGAATTCTCATGGTTTAATAAGTGCTAGAAATGCTCCATGGCAAGTCACTCGAGAGAATCTTCAAGTTGGTTAGCGCTCTGATGCCAAGACCGCCCCCAACTTAGAAATAGAAGCATCAACATCAATAGCTCCCCATACGGGTATGCACGAGCCCCTTAGCACTATCTCCTTAGCCAGGACTAGGAAAACCTATCTGGTTAAGTCATGGCTATCAACGACATGTCACCAAGGAGAGTGCTCGAGCTATTCAATGCACCCACTCGTGATTGGATTGTGCTCAGCTTTTAAGAAACCATTACTAATGGTGTGTCACCCAGGAGTAACCCCGAGCCTACTAGCTCTCTAATTTATGCTAGGACACCCAAAGCAGTGAAGTAACATCAACTTGTCGCATGTCACTAAAGAGAACCCTCAAGCCAACCAGTGCTCTGGTTAATTCCTGAAATGCCCTCCACTATGAAGTATGGCACGGGTAGGACCTTATTTGCTTAAACACTTTTCGAAGAACCAAAGATATCATTATAGGATGGAGTGAGTGGGTTGTACCCTTCTGGCGAGTGGAAACGTCCAACATGATAACTCTTACTCTCTCAATACCGACCGATTCATCTGTAAGAGCCGAGGGAAATCAAACGACTTGAGTGCAAATGTTTGTCGTGGTCTAGGATGTCATAAGGCCCAATATTTATGCACTGGACTATTTCAAATTAGAAACAAGCTCAATCTCAATGACGACCTACTTAAACGTCGTATGGGATAATCAAACACGGACGGTGAGCCAAAAAATCCACCTGAGTTAATATATATAAATGGGGTTGGTCCTAGCAAGGTCTTTTAGATTGGAACTAAGCTCAGCTTGCAGATTAGAGACTGGCTGGTCAAATTCTTGAAACAAAACAAAAATGTATTCGCTTGGGGCATGCAAATATGACCTCCATTGATCTAAGAATTATTGATTATGAATTGAATGTTAATCCAAAGGCAACCCTCGTCCGTAAAAAACGCAGACCTCTAGCTCAAAAAGGTATCGAGCCCTCAAGGAGGAGGTAGAGAAGCTGTTAGCTAATGGCTTTACCTGGAAGGCAGATTTCTAGTTTGCATAACCAACCCAATGCAGACTAAAAAGCCAAACAGGTCTCGAAGAACTTGCATCGACTTCTCTAAACTTAACAAAGCGTGTCCTAAAGATAGTTTTCCATTATCCTATGTCGATTAACCAGTAGATGCCACTAGTTGAGTGGATGTAAGCTCCTTACTTTCATATACACTTATACCCAGTACAATTAGATTATCATGCATGACCCAAACCAAAAGCACACTTCCTTCATCAGTAACGCCGGCCTATATTGCCATTGTGCATGCCGTTTAGGCTTCGAATTTTAGAGGCAACCTATTAATGGCTCATCAACTGCATGTTTTCAGAATAGATCGGTTGGCCTAAGGAAATGCGCGTAGATGACAAGTTGGGGATGTCTGCGAAGGCCAGAAGGCATATATAGATCTAGTTGAGAATTTCAATGTACTACATCAATACAACATGAAACTAAACCCAAAGAAGTGCTTATTTCTCATCCGATCTGGAAACCATGGAAATGTAGTGAGTTCCATGGGGATTGAAGCCAACCATAATAATATTAAAGCCATCAAGGACTTCCAAATCCCCATAAGCATAAAGCAAGTACAAAGCTTAAATGCGATGGTTGCTGCTTTGAGCTAGTTCGTGTCTAAGGTGAACAACGGATGTCTCCTCTTCTTTGACCTCATTATGATGAGGAAGTCATTTTCATAGAACAATTAGTGCACAAAGGTGTTTGAATAGTTAAGCAACACTTGGTCCTTCCCGATATTGTCAAAGCTTATAGATGGTGAAGACATATGTCTATACCCAGCAGTGACTGACTATGCAATCAACACTGCATTAAATAGAGAAGAGAGAAGGTTCAATATCTGTTATGTTAACAAAATGTTACCAGATCCAGAAACAAGATATACATGTTTATAAAAGCTGGCTTTATGCCTACTTATAGTGGCTCGTAAACTATGACCGACTTCCAAGCCCATCCTATTAAAGTCCTAATAAACCTTCCATTGAACCAAGCTCTTAGCTGATCGAACATAGCAGGTCGGCTACATGACGTGGTCCATCGAACTTGGGTAGCATCACATATCCTTGCATTCTCACATTTCAATCAAGGGCCAAGCCACGATTGACTTCTTTGCTAAGATCTCAATCCTGGACATGGATGAAGAAACCATCATCGACCAACAAACTTGGCGCCTGTATGTGAATAGGGCATCAAACAAGAAAGGGGTAGGGGCTAGCATGTTCCTTGTCACCCCTAAAGGAAGAAAGTTTTGTTTTAGAATCTACCAGACTTTGAAAATAACCAACAATGGAACCGAATATAATGTTTCCTAGCTAGTTTCAAGATGATAAAGGAGTCACACATGGATTCTATCCATGTGTTTAATGACTCATCCGTACCTGATTGGCAAGCGCTTTCAAGTTAAAGGAAAATTACTAGTCTTATGTGTTGTAGAAGCCAAGAATTTTTTTTGATAGCAAGTATGATACTTTATCCAAGCAAAGCATTAATTGTGATGGCTAAGGGGTTCGAACCGATTACTTCTAGAACCTATGTCTATAGCATTATACCGATAACCTATTAAGTTAATGGTCCTTGACGTAGAAGCTAAGAAAATAATCAACATTGTTATCCAACATTTGTACCGAGTGACTTCTTGATGGATCTAGGCTTCAAGATAATGAAGAAACAAAGAACTTAAGGAGTCATCCAGAATAATGGAAAGAAGAAGTACAAGAAGTTGATATGATTTTGTATATGCTAAATAATGTCGATACTAATATGACAAACATGTTGATGCCGAGTTGATTTTGCACGGGGTCGACTTTGGAGTAGTATGTTAAGATGCAATGTACTTGTTAGCAAAAGACAAGATTCACATAAGATAAATCATGTCGGTACCGGCATGATTTGTATGTATAGTTTTTTCAAGGAATCTTTGGAACTTGAAGACTTGATAAATATGAAGGAAAAGTGGATGTTTAAGATATAAAATCATGTCAGCACCAAAATATTTTGGTAGATACCAACATGATTTACGCTATGGAATTTGACTCGTTCTTCCCTCCAGATTGTGTGGATTTGATCCTTTACATAGTGTCCCCTGAGAAAATGACTTTGGTGGATGAATTCGCCTAAAAATAACCACCTTCGAGCAAAAAGAAGGATCTAATCTCTTATTCTCTTCTCCAACCTATTTTTCCATGAATAGCTATCAATAGTATTGTTTTCTAGATCTAAAACATTGTAATTCAGCTGTACTTGTGCACAATCTTCTGAAATAAAATTAAAATGGATGTAGGTAGTGATTTGAGGAGGAACCACTATAAAATTCTGTGTGTTTAAGCTATTTGATTTTGATTTTATCTTATTCTCATTTTTGATTGATTGGGGGTGTTGTGTTATTTTTCACTCAATATTTATGGTGCATTCACTGGGAGCGATGATTCTTAGGCATAGATCTATCTAAAAGCTATATCAAAGAATTGTTCAATGCAGATATAAGGTTATTTTGATTTTGAAGAAGAGTCTACTGCAGATCTAGTAAGAAACAGCCCTAAGGAAATATTCATCTAAATGTAAAGTTGTTACGGGGGTTGATAAAGAAGGTTCTTGGTAAAATGAACGGACCACTCAACCTTTGAATTCTTTACGAGGACCTTCACCTTACCAGGTGAGGTAACAAAGGCCGAGTCTGATAGAATGATGGTTGAGATAAATAAAAGGATGTTGGAGAATTAGAATGCTATTTTGGAAAGAATGGAAAAGAACTTCGCTATGATGTCTCGGCTACCTCAAAGGCATAGGTAAAGCCATAGGAATTTGTCATCTTTAGATTTTGAGGAAGATAGTTCATCCTTACCAGATCATAATCGATGAGACAACAATCAAAAAGTATTGAGGAAGATTGTTGGAGCATGAAGGAAGAAAAGTGCAAGAGATGGAGTCAGTCAAGAAAATGTCGATCAAGTTGGTATCAACCTCACTCAAGTTGGCATCGAGTGGATTCAAACTACCGAAAATGAAAGATCAAGGAAGGCTTTGAATTTTTCTTACAGTGAGGAGGATCTCCAAGATGTTGGCAATGATGTACGATAAGATACTAGTGCTTAAACTACCGATGAGACAAATACCATAGAACCAGTGAGGCATCAAAGCGGGTTTAGAAAATGGTTCTCCTAGAGACAGGGGAGTCTAGACATCATGTGAAAAAATGAGAGCATTTGCATAGTCAAACACTCAGGGTATTCCTTGACGATCGTTGCCCAACTTCCCAAACTAGTATGGAATATATAGCTTACGTGGTGAAGTGATTACTGATTGAAAACCAACAGAGAAACTACAACGATTGGATCTCATCTCCTGTTCAACCATATTTATTGAAAATATACTAGTAGAGAAGTATCCAAAAAAGTTTATGATGCCAACTAAGCCAGGTAGCTTATGACAGAATTACGATACAAGGTAGCATCAGTTGAAGCGTAGATGATAGATGGACAGTGCTCGTGCAATAGATGGTGTGAGATGTATGTTCTTTCCTATATTCTTAGACATAGTTGCTACAATGTGGTTTACTTGGCTCATTATGAGGTCCATATCTTTGTATGATCAGCTTGTAAAGAAGTTGTGGAGAAATTCAGGCTCCATACTTCTCGATTGAACGATGTGTTGTCTTTGTCAAATGTTCATCATAGTTTCAAAAAACTCTAAAAATATTTATGATGAGGTTCCATGCTACGATGATGGAAGCAAGCAATCCCAGAGAGGGGACTATTTTGATGGCGTTGTTTAGTGGAGTTACGAGAATTGATTCGGTAGGTGGTTGAAGCAAAATTAGCCATCCACCATAGAGGAGTTTTATAGAAAGTGGAAGAGGCATACTTGGCTGTTAATAGTCAAGAGGGACTAAGTTTTGTAGCGAAAAGTAACATTTTTATCAAATAGAGTAGTGATAATGTTGGAAACGTTTTCATGAATGTTGGAAATAATAATAATACTAAAGGAAGTACCAAGGCCCTGGTAGAAATAAGAAAGACACCAAGAAGCGCATGAGGTATATTAGACCTGGAGATTTTAATCTATTGAATGATTCTGTTAAGAATATCTATCCTATCATGAAAGGTAGTGAAAATTACTAGAAGCTGCCTCAGTAGGAGGCAACCAAAGAGGAAAGGCATTTGGGAAGGATTGTTGCTTTCATGTAACTCATGTTGGTATCTACTAAAGAAAAGGTTCACTTGTACAAAAAGTTCATATTGCTTCGCCTTGTTTGAATCGGTTGAAGTAAAAACTGATGCAAATAGAACTATTTGCATCAGTTCTATCTTAATAACCGATGCAATTAGTACATGGAAAGCAATAGGTAATAAAAAATCAAATTTGCATCAGTTGTCACCAACAACCGAAGAAAATACATCGATGCAAATAGATTTAGTCGCATCGGTTTTAAAGTCAACCGATGCAACTACATTAATTTGCATCCCTTAGCAACATATTTTTGCGTCGATTCACTGGCGAAGGCGATGCAATTTCAAATTATTTAGGCTGTCTTTGTTACGCACCTTTTATGTTGCTTATTTTCTTTCCCAAAAAATTATTTCACCTGCTTCAAAACAAAAAAAAAAACCCTAGAAATTGATTTTCACTATTAATTTCAAATGTGATCTCGGGGATTAGATTTGGCCACGCCTTCTCATTATCAAGGTACCAAATCTTCCATTACGAAGAGATTCGAATTGCGGGTGATTGGGCTACGAGGCGAGGATTGTTCGAATCGGGTCACTGATGGTTGTAGAGGTTGTTTTGCACAATTGTGATGATTTTAAGGAATTGGGCTGCAGGCGATTTGAATGGTGGCAGTGTTCAGGAGTGGTCGTGATTTTAGGTCAAGTTGTAGTTGTCGAGGCAGATAAAGAAGGCAGCAGTTGTGATATACGTAGGCGATCAGTAGATTGGAAGGTTAGTTTTTTTGTAATAAACATACAACAGGGTGTAAATTTCCACTTCAACTGAACAAGCAAAGCCAAGTGCTTAAGCTCAGTTGGAAATTATATCAACAACAACGCCAAGGCTACGGCCACCAGAGTGCACGAACAGTACAAACTGCATCCCAGCAAGTGGGGTGCAATTAGGAATTCTATACATCACCTTGTACCTAACAGCCTTAGGCAATGGGGGTTTGAAATCCAGTGATTCTGGATTCAGGTCGGACCAATTTGACAAAATCGGCCCGTTAGAGAAGAAACATGTGCACAAGTTGTTCAGTTACTTTTCTTTTTCATCAGTTTGGGGTCGCTCATAGCTGTAACTGTTCTGGTTTATATTCAAGATAATGTAGGCAGAGGAAGGGGTTAAGGAATATGTGAGTTGCCATTGTTTTTTGCTTGATTTCTTTTTTTCAGGCACGATGAAGTACAGATTTAAGAAGTTGGTTGGAAGTCCAATCACTCAGATTGCTTCTGTTGTGACTAGAGCGTGGAGGAATAGGAAGAATGAATTGCCTTCGGATACTTCTTTGTTGTATGATGTTGATAAAGTGGATAATAAAGGAAAGCAGAAGCTTCTGCATACAAAGCAATTCCGGTAATGTAACTATATTTAGTCTGTTATTGCATTAAAATTTATTTAATTTGCTTGCATCATCATGCTATTTCAAGTATATCCAAACCAAACGATGTGGAACAACCTTTTCTCTTTGTAATACAACCAGAACAATCATACGTACTTAAATCTATGTATTACCATGTACAATGGACGTTTGCATTATTAAAAGGAACCCACATAGAATTATTAGAAGGTTGTTTGATGGCATTTTGGTTTGTAGTGAGAATCAGTTAGATGATTGGAAGGAATGCCTAGTTAAATTCTCTACTATATTTGGCACGTCAATATCAACCCGAGAGGTTAGAAAAAAATATTATGGAATATTCTAAATATATTGGGTATGGCACAAGAGAGATAAACCATAAACAACCCTTCTGTAACCTTTTTCTCCTTCCAATATATATACCTAACTTGACCAGTATTAAGGATTAACTTACTGTTACCAAATTATAAATTCATAGATTGATGATCTTTTAGTAGGGGTGTAGTTGTAGACGATTTGAAATCAAAGCTCACATGATTAGGACGATACACAAGCTGGAATATCAAAAAATATGACATGCTAGGTTCTTGACTCTTTGTCAATAATTGAGACATAGTCACAAATATAATATTATGTAGTACAAATACTTCACTGAGTATGCCCTACACAAACAATACCTGAGATCTCTTTGTTTACTTCAGAATTGTTTAATAGCTAAGACCTGTCTAAATTTTGCCTGTGAAAGGGTGAAAATATATTTGAAGAATTCAGTTCATGCACTACTCTAGCAAACTTTGGTTCTATAAATAGTAATAGTTTATCAATCATAATTAATTAAAATTGTCAAATTAAAGACGATTGTAAAGCCATTAATCGCATTGCATATGACATGGATGTTAGTTTAATATGAAGTAAGATGACATGTTAAGTTTGAAATATTGTCTTTTCTCCGTCCACCTATTGAGAAGGTAACCATCCCAAAAGTCAATAAATAATGGTGAAAAACTTCGATCAACTTCTTTCTCAAAACAAAAATAAAGTTCGGCCAAAATGATACCTGTTCATGGCCTGCTTTAGATTGCTTAATTATAAAAAATACAAGTGTTTTCATATGAAAACAATACTCCATCCTTATGTTTTATATAATCCAAAACATATGGAATCAATTCTACTAAACAAGATTAATCCACAGAATCTGATGGAAACCGTGTTTTCTTAGCGAAAAATATCTGGTATTGGATAACATATTTTAGCTTATAATTTCTACAAATGAAAATTTTCTAACCTCTTTAGTTTTCTCCTGAATATCAATGATTTTATTGTTCCACGTACTAATATGTGCTCTCATAAATTGATCAATCTTAGGTAGGAGTTGGCCTCTGATCATAGAAGGACTCACAATACTAAGCATCGAACTTCGCATGGTCTTATGAATCGAACCACTTACTGCTGCGATGTTATTCTTTCCTAAGATATCAAGCATAGATTGTGGATAGCCAGGTACAAAACCTTTTCCTTCATTCAATAGAATGTATCTGTTTAGCTCTGCATCCATGCATACTACTGTTGGACATCCCAACTCTCTAGTCAACTTGGTTGGTTGGCAATCAATGTGTAGCATTAGTCTTTTACATAGCTTTAGAAATTAGAATGGATTAAAAAGCTGCTTTGCTTTAGAAATATTTTTATGCTATTGGATACTAGGAAACTAATAACAGCAATTGTTTGGTTATGCTTTTTCTAACATATGCAAAGTGAAGTTTCTAACTTCCAATGGACAAAAAATTCTTCTAAGAAATATAAGTAATAAAGTCCAGAAAGCTTTTGATTGTCAAATAATATATTGCTCTTGCTTTTAAATTAAGTGCATTGTTTATCGACATTGATGCTCTCCATGGTTAAAAGTAAACTTAGCAGCAAAACACTGGATGTCAACAAGATTTAAAGGTTCTCTACTATGCGTTCTTTTCTACAGTGATTAACTAAGCTATTATTCATAATCAAGAACTTCTTGTCTGTTTAATTTATCTGAAACAAATGCTAGATACAATTGGTGATCATAAACATAACTTTCTGATATTAACTGAATACACTAGCAAATGATTAGCTAAAATACTAATATAATGGAAATAAATAATTTCTTAGTTTTTGATTAACATAGTTTGATCTACATACTTTATTAATGATGCATAAATTATTCTAGGCATACTTTTTGTCATTATATTCGGTCATATGAATATGCAAAAATATACTACAAATACATATGTTTTTTGTTTGCTGTGTATATGTTTGTTCTCCTTGTCCCTAATTGTTCCTAATACAGAAGATACTATTTGTCTTCACAACCTCCGACCTTAGACTACATTCCCCCTCTTTATTCAATGTTCTTATTCGGCTTATAAGCCCATCACTAATTGCTCATACATTCTCCTTGAACTTCGTCAAGTTCCCTTGTCATACATTTCGGTATGACATAAATAAATAAGTAAATAAATAAACTTTCTGTCTTGGCTCAAATAGTGAAGCTTTCATTTAATTTGTATTATGTATTATCCTTGTCTCATGTAAAGTTTATTCGTTGGAATAATTTTGCATAAATAGAATATATATGAATAGGTGCAGGTATATAACTACCCTCCCTCTTAGTCTTCATACACATTGTTATGAGCAAAATTATGCATACTACTGTTGGACAGACTGCAGTTGAATGCGGTTGTAGGTGCAGCAAAATTATTCATATATATTGTTATGAGAAAAATTTCTGAATCTTAATCTGTTGTAGGTGTATCGATTTTGCGGGGGAGAAGTATCATCAATGGGCAAGTATTCTGGATCGTCATAGACATAGGGGCTGCTGCCTGGCTCTGGTTGTTGCTGGCAGACTACAGTTGAATGCGGCGAACTAAGCAACAGGCCCTTTGTGCTTTCCTCCGTTATACTATTAGTAAGTGTTAAGTTTGTAAGGCCAGCCTTGTTTTTGTTTGTTAAGAGTGTGTATAACTCGAGCCTGTTGTAATCTGGATAGTGTTGTTGAAATTTTTGTTCTGTTTGTTTGTAGCTAACACTATCATTTCATCTATTTGTACTTCAATTGCACTAGCAATTTCAACCCCCTACATTGAATTTTCAGCATCATCTTTGGTCGTTTTTTGTTTTTGGAACCCACTTTTTTTGTTTTGGAACCTATGCAACAAGTTACCTTTTTTGCATCGGTTTTCAATACAACCGATGCAACATGAGGGCTGCGACCAACCGTATTTTGCATCAGTTGTTAGTAACAACCGATGCAAAAAGGACCATTTTGCATCGGTTTTAGAACTGATGTAAAACTGTTAAGCCTATTGCATCGGTTGCATATGCATCGGATGTTGAACTGTTGCAAAAGGGGGGTAAACAACCGATGCAAATGGCCTGTTTTGTTGTAGTGGTTGCAGTAGTACGATAGAAATACATAACCTGGCGAGTAGGTAAATGACAGATCCTACGGGTAGAATACCCAAAGGGATTAGCCTATGTCAGCGAGGAGGGACCAAGATTGTCTACGAAAATAATTGTTACGAATGCCACCTATGGAGGACCTCATCTTGCAGAGAAAATCTATAACGGCTAGAAAAATAGGGGCAACTCATTGAGGCGCATGGCTGAAGAAATGTGTTTTCCCATAGAAGACAGAACTCCAATGATGCAACAGATTAAGATTAATGATGATATCGCTTTTAGGAATAGAGATGCTGATGGCATAGAAGCGTTGACCTTGACCCATTGGTGATTACGGTTGTTGTTGGGCCGTCAATAATGCATCGAGTATTGATTGATTATGGAAGATCGGTTAATATTGTGTTTTAAAGGACTATGATCGGACGCCGATCAATGAGAAGGATCTTTATCCATGCAAATCTCATATCCATGTATTTATTGGAGAGGCAAATCAACATGTTGGCTGCATCGAATTGCCAATGGAATTGGGTGAAGGAGACCACAATATAGTGTGGTTATAGATGTTTTTTGTGGTAGATGAATATTCTGCATATAATGTTTTCTTGGGCTGATATACCCTTGCTTGTTTTAGAATTACACTTGATCCATGGTATTTAATGATGAAGTTCCCCATCAAGAATCGAATAAGAGTGATTCAAGGTGACCAAAGTGCTTGTCGAGAATGCTTTTTGGTAGAGCTTAAAGAGGCAAAGTGATGTGAAAAAGGAAAAATGGCAGGGAAGTCTCTCTGCATCAAGACTGCTAAAACATAGCAACCACTGCTCAATCCTTGGCTCAAGTCCCACAGCAAGTTCTATGAACCAATAAATGCACAAAACAAGCCAAAGTATGAGAGGTCGGCACCGACAGAGCTGATGATCATTATCTCGATCGATGATGAATATCCTACATGGGTTCTCAAGGTAGGTTGTCAACTCGACATAAAGACATGAAAGGAGTTGGTTGGGTTTTTCCAAGTAAACTTGGATGTGTTTGCTTGAACATATTCCAATTTTTATGGAATTTCACCAGAGATAGCATGCCATGCATTGAATATGGACCCAATATACCCTCTTGTGATGCATAAAGGACACAACATGGACCCAGGCGATCCGCCGTTGAAAGAAGAAGTGGATCAGTTGAAGGAAAATGGCTTCATTCTTGATGCTCTATACGTGAAATGGGTGTTAAATCCTATGTTGTTCAGAAAGGCAAATGGAAAGTGGTGGACACGCATTGACTATTTAGACCTGAATAAGGCATGCTCGAAAGATAGCTTTCCATCACCGAGGAAGGCAATTCCATTAAGACTAAAGAATGTTGAATCTACTTACCAATGAATGGTGACTATGATGTTCAAAGACTAGAATATGGACCGTAAAGTCTATGTGGATGATATGCTTGTGAAGTCACAATAATCGATGAATCACATGGATGATCTCATTGAAATGTTCGATGTACTTCAAAAGTACAAATACGAAGCTTAAAGCAAAGAAGAGTTCTTTCAAAGTTGCATTAGGTAAGTTCTTTGGTTTCGTTATAAACTCAAAGGGCATTGAAGCTGACCTAGAATGGATCAAAGGATTGAAATAGGTTATTGCCTTAAGAACAAGGAAGGAAATATAGAGCTTGAATAGGAAAGCCTTCACATTGGGGTTGATTTATTTCTAAAGGGACAGATAAATGCATACCATTCTTTGGCAACCTCAAGAGGGAGAAAGAAAAGTTCTTCTAGACAAAGGATTGTTAAGATGCTTTCAAGAATTTACTAGAGCATATGAAGAGACCGTTGATTTTATCGATGCTTTTAGAAGGAGAAGACTTGTTTGCTTACTTAGAAGTATCTGCTTATGCACTAAGTGAAGCCTTGGTGGGTGAGGAGAGAGAAACCGAAAGGCCAGTGTATTATATCAGCAAATGGTTCCCTAAATTAGAGAAAAACCATACAAAGCTAGAACTGGTATACTATTTATTGATTGCTTCAAGGAAGTTGTGGCCACACGACCGAGAACACCCTGTAAAGTGTTTATTGACCAGTCGTTCATGAAAGTGTAAATTAACCTAAGACTTTGGGAAGATTAATAAAGTGGACTATCAGACTGAGCCAATACGGTATAACATATCATCTTAGGAAGGCGATCTGAGGAGAATCACTGATATATTTCATTAATGAATTCACCATCCGGGAGGACAAAAAGGAAGAGGAATGGGTTCAAATTTCTCAATGGAAGTTACATGTTAACAAAGCCTCCAATGAGCATAGTTATGGGATAAGAGTTATTCTGGTGTACCCATAGGGACTAAGGATCTATTACACCTTAAACCTAGAGTTCCTAGTGATAAACAAGGAAGTCGAATAAGAAGTGTTGATTATAGGATTCAAAATAGAAAGGGAATTGAGGGTCAAGATGTTGCATATATTCAGGGACTCTTAGTTGGTGGTCTGTTAGGGAAAAATGGAGTTTCAAGCCAGGGGAGCAAGACTTGCCCCATACCAGACCAAAGTTTTGAATCCGCTAAACGATATTAAGCTCGCATATCCCTAGGAAGGAAAACATGATAGTTGATTTATTGGCTAAGTTGGTCAGCTTTGGGGATGCATAACTTTTAGGTATCGTTCTAGTAGAAGTTTTGCCGGCTCCAAGCATCGACCAAATGGATGTTGATTTGATTTAGGAGGACAAGGACAAAAAGGAGTCGTGGATGACTCTAATTAAAGAATATTTGCAAAAAGGGACTATCCCGAATAGTAGAAATGAATAGCGAAAACTCCCTTTTAAAGTACCTCGATTCATTATACAGGTATGATAGAAGAAAATTCTTGATGCCCATGCAATGATGTGTCACCAAAAAAAAACTAAGAAAATTCTTGCAAATGTGCACAAAGGTAGCTATGGTCATCATAAAGGGGGCAGACATTAGCAAAGAAGGTTTCTTCGCTATGGATACTTTTGACCAACTATGACGACGCCATACACCTTCGATACCCAATATACCTGTATAATGCACTATGGAGGTACTCAATCGATATTGGACGATAGCCAAGAGTGAAAAGTAATAAAAATCTAAGCATAGAATAGAACATCTCACAGCGCACATACAAAATATAATATAATAATATAGATGTAAAACAAGTGATACAGTGATATAATCAAATGAACCATAAATAAGAACATCATAGCATCATGTTCACAGGCTACACCAAAACTAAAATAAAGAGTTTATACATTCCAAATCTTCGAAATAAACTCTATAATTGTCTCTCAAAATATAAGTACTGACATAGCTCCATAGGTATGCATAATGGAATATAAGCGATAATAAGCTCTAAGTATAAATAGACGAAAGTGTAGCCTCCCGCTCGTACTCTATACAGCTCCATCCGCTATCCAAAGTCATATCCATAATATACTCATTTTAGAGTATTCGAGATAACAAGAAGAAAAACATAAAAACTCGGGTAGACAACAGTCTGGTGTGAGCAATACGTCATCTCAAAAATACTGTAAAAATCGTATACATTAAATAGGGCATAGGTTACGAAGAACCATACCTGACTAGTCCTTGCATCCAAAGAGTAAACACATAATGAACTTAATATGCTACTACACAAATATCATAAAGGAATATTGCAAATAAGTATGATGATGGTTGTCTAGGTATCTGTATTCTTAATACATATCTCCATTGACATCCCTAAAGTGATAGACTATGGAAGAAGACCATCAAAGAAACCATAACATCCATCAAACATGCACACAAAAGCGGGCAATAATATCTACGCCTACCCTAGCATGCAGGATAATGAACTACCCTATATGATATCGAAAGTGAAAGTAAACGTGATAAACAGAAGTCTCACCAAGCAAAGAACTCTAGATAAACAATCCTCATGCTCTCCTTGGACTTCGAAGTATAATCTCCTTCGCTCCCATTCCACTGAACCTTCACCAGCTCTACCATTTTCCCTCTAAACTACTTTGTATGATGTCTGATGATACGAATAAGCCTACGAGTTCTCGATACTTCCGGTTCAATCTTGATATCATCAAGCTAGTTTGGTTCAACTATCATACCAGAGCCATGCACAAAATTCCGCAAGTGAGAGATGTGGAACACATCGTGCACATCCACCATCTTCTAAGGTTCTCTAACCTAGGTCTCTAATCCTCTCAAGTATCAGAAAAGGACGAATGAATCTCAGTTCCAACTTACCCTTAGTACCTAATCAAACAACATTCTTCAACGTAGAGATCTAGATAAACACCATATTTCCGACGGAGAACTCTAAATTACATTTTCTTTTATCAGTGTAGCTCTTCTATCTATCTTGAGCAGCTTTCATTCATCGTCGAATGATCTCGATCTTCTTTGAAGTGTCCCTAACCATATCTAGTCCAAATTTCAGTTTCTTGCTCGTTTCCCACAAACAGGAAGAAGCATTTCATATCGTCTATATAACACCTAAAATGTTCCATAACGATGCTGGACTAATAGCTGTTGTATGCAAACTCTACTAACTTTAGACGATCGTCCCACGAGCCATCAAAATCTAGAATGCAAGCTCGTAAGAGATCCAATATAATATTATTCACCCTCTTGGTCTCCCCATATGTTTGTGGATTATAAGCTGTACTGAGATGTACCTATATCCATAAAGCCTCTTGTAAGCTCTCACAAAATCCGCTAATGAACAAAGGGTCTCGGTCGCTTACAATGTTCTTCGACACACATGGAATCACACAACCTACTTCACATACAACTCGACCAATTTAGATGTCGTTCTATTAGACTTTATGGGTATAAATCTAGTGCTCTTCGTCGTTCTATCACTATGACCCAGATGCTATCGTACCCTCTACTAGTCCATAGCATCCATCGACGAAGTATATCGAAACTTGTTTCTATTTCCACTCAAGAACCTCGAGTGGTTGCAGCAAACCACTCGGCTTCTTCTACATAGCTTTACCAACTAATAATTCATGCAATTTGAGATGAGTGCCCAATGTCCTTCTTCATCCTTTTGCAATGATAGGTCTTCTTCATATCATGTTATATCTTATTACCGTCGAGATGTATAGTCAACTTAGAATGGTGGTACTCTTGTAGCACCTCATCTTGTAATCCATCAACATCGGGGACAAAACAATCTCCCATCCTTATAGAGCCAACCTTCTCGGTCAAGTCTGTATTGCCTCGTATCTTCAGACTCTACTCCTTCTTCTATTTTCCCATGACCTCTGCTAGTCAAGCATCTTGCTTCCGATTAGTACCGATCTGCTCAATCAAAGTAGGTCTGATCGTAATTCGCTAAATTCTCTGCCTCTAACTTGCAATAATGTCTAAAGTCATAGCCAACAATGTACTATAACTTATTCCACTCTAGGAATATCGCTCCCAAACTAACATGTTTTCTACTTAATGCATTGGCTATCGCATTTTCCTTATCAGGCAAATAGGAATTGTCAAAGCCATAAGAGGCTAAGAATTTCAACCATCACTATTGGTGAAGGTTGTGATCCTTCTCTTGGAGAAAAGGTACTTCAGCGACTTTTGGTCTGTATACAACTTGAACCTCTTTCCGAGCAATAATTCCTTCGTATCTTCAATGCGAATACTATCGCTGCCAAATCTAAATCATGAGTCAAATACTTATTCTCGTATGATTATAAAGATAATAGCAGAGTATAAATAGTGCGGAATATAAAAGCAGAGTATAGAGATAATAGCAATATGGATATACAATAATATAGAGTATAGAGATAATAGCAATGTAGTAAATAGTGCGGAATATAAAAGCAATATAATAATAAAAATAACCCCATAGATTTTTATATTGGTTCGGAGCACCGTCCTACGTCCAGTCCTAGACTCCTTCTGGAATTTTACTAAAACAACAATCCTCACTTAACCTGGAGGAACAGGTATACACAGCTGAGTAGCAAAACAGACACTTGAGAAGCATAACAGGATTTTTGCCTCAGCAGCAGAAGAGGACTCCACTAATACAAAAGAATATCTGACACTGTGTGTTCTTGATAACACTGATTTGTCTCTGATAGTACAAACCTCCTATAATCAAATCCTCAAGTATATGAAGTGTATATGAAGATATGAATAGAAGGTAATGCTAAGAATCAAAGATTATGAAAGTTTATTCGAAGATTCAAAGCAATAAAATGCTTTTTTGATGTTTGAATGCAAGTATGAGAGCACAAGAAGAATATAAGAAAGTTAGAATGATTTTCGGTGAGTATGAAGTGTTTGGGAACATGTAGTTATAGTAGTCAGAGGGTTACTGCCATTGGTGAAGAGTTCTGACCAAAAGAAGCAACCATTTCCGTTCAAAGAAGGATCGCAACCTTTCACAGAATGGAAATGTCTATTCAAAATATGACAGTTGGGTTAAGGTCAGTCGACTGGTCGTATTTGGTCAGTCGATTGACTATGCAACAAATTTAAAAAAATAAGCAGTGCATACTCATGTATGTACACCTGTCAATCGACTGGTTTTTTATTGCCAGTCGACTAGCTGTAGTGTTTTTGCACTATTAGCTCTGTTTTGATTAAAAAATGAGAATAATGAAGTGCAGACTACTTGAGGGTAAATTTTAATAATTTCTAAGACTTGAACATATGTAATAAACAGTGAGAACATAGATTCAATGTCTTGATATCACCATAGTCTTTTGATTGTTTCTTTTTTTGTGATTTGATTGTGCATTCTCTTTTTCTTCTAAATTGCTTTGTCATGAATCAATACTAGTGATTCAACATTCTCCCCCTTTTTGATTGATGACAACCTGTATATAATAATCCTAGAGAACACATACAAAAAACTCCCTCTGAATATATTACACTTCTTGTACCTGCATTAAAATGGTTAATACACTTTTTCTCCCACTTTGTCATCGACAAAAAGGAGACATATCATAATAGTTTCAATACTAAGTGCAGAAAAAAAAAATCCATAGTGAGACTAATTAATACAAGTCTCAAAGATAAGCAATAAGAAACCAAATATTCAAATGTTCAAACTGAAGGATAAGAGTACCAATAAGCAAATAACAATAGCACCTACCAAACTAACCAACCAATCAACAAAAGGAAATTCATTCAACAAGATCCCAATTATATTCTCCTTCTGATGCTGGACGTTCGCTTGGGCTACGGAGGTTGCAGCAGTAGAGGAAGAACATGATATAGTATCCCATAAAGTAGAGAAGAAGCCTTTGATTTTATCAAGCTTCTTATCCATTTTCTTTAGTCTTGAATCCAGTATAAGTTGATTTCGGGAAAGGATTTCAATGGATTCACGGGTGCTTGAGGAGGTAGCTAAACGAATTTCTCCTTCTTCTTGATGGGTTTCCAGCTCTCTAATTATAGGACCTCTAGATTGTTGTTGAGCTTGTTAACGCTTCCAATCTTCGTATGCAGTAAAAGGTGGAGGTCTTGTTGGTAGCTTCATAAGACTTATGGTTCGGATATTGATCATTCCAACAGTAGAGAATTTTGAGTTAGGTTGATGGGCACCAGCATTTAGAAGAAGTCTCATTATAAACTCGTCAAAGTAAATAACATTCATATTCCCATAGGGAAATGTGAGAAATTCATCCAAAATACATCATAACCAATTTACGCATATATTTCCCCATGTTGCATAAAGAGCTTTGAAGTTTTTTGGATATATTAATACATATGATCTGGTTCGTGGGAGAATAGACTGCAGATTCGTGCTTTCGGACATCATTCATGAACATGAGACTAATTCTATCTCTCTGTCTTGTATTGCACTCAACTTCATTCAAATCAATACCTTCATTTGGAGATTGAAGGATATGTGTCATTCGATCAAGTGAATAGAAAACTTATTGTCCACAGACCAAACTCCATACACAATTATTTGGATTGGACGGTTGTTGGTGGCCAAGATTAAGATTTGCAAAAAAACTTTACCATGAGATGGTTAATGTTATGGCGATTGGAATTGTAATAGAGTAGTGACTCTAATCCACATCTCCGCATCAATTCTTGAAGAGAATAAGCTCCAAAATCAGAGTATACCATGAAAGAACCTTTAAGATTCTAGAATTTTTCATCTTTTCCCATCTTTCTATTGCGGTTGCTTTGTATAGCCAATGGGCAATATGATTATCAGCGAAAGATGAAGAAGCTTGTTTTGATTGTTTTGATCTTGGAGGAGGCATTAATTTGATGTTTTTGAGAGATTTTTTGGGAAAAATGGGGGCCAGGTTTCTGGAGGGTGAAAAAGTTATGAACAAAGTAAAGTGAAAAGATAGGTTAAAGGGGTTAAAAAAAGAGACAGCAGTTAATTTGCACAGCTAGTCGACTGGTCGGGGTAGGTTAGTCGACTGGTTACAAACCCGAGAGTTTTTTATCTCTGTAAACAGTCGACTGACCTATATGTCTCAGTCGACTAGCTGTAGTCAAAACTTCCAGTGAATTATAAAATAGTTTTCTTTCAATTTTTATTCAAAGATTAATGAAACAAACATATACAAGAATAGAGTAAACATGAATATGGAACAATAAAACACAAGGAAATTGATTATTTTGGAGTTTTAGGAGAGCATTCATCTGGTTCAATCTTGGTTATTTCGACATGAAGTCGTAGAGGAGACCAATAGTTTTGGCGTTCCCAAGAGTTTGGAGATACCGGAGGTTGCTGTGGAGTTTTCTCCCATGGATTCCAGCCAATGTGGTTGATAAGATGATGAGGGTTCAATAGCGTCTTTATTTGGTGATTTTCCGTAGAATTTGAAGGCAATCGATTCTATAAGGCTAAGACATCTGGAATTTATTCGTTGTTCATAGTACATCTCTCTTTGCCATTTGATTTGCTCCCTTTGATAGTGGTGGATGTCATCTATTTTCTCTTTAGTTTTTGGAAAAATAAAAAGTGATCTCCTTGACTTCTTGCTATTTGGTGTATATCCAGTGTGACATTGTCCCCAATCATGAGCTAGTTCATTTTTAGGAGTAGGAGTGGCCAAAGAAGGAGTTGAGCTACTTGAAGAATGGTAGCTTCTTGAAGATGTTGGTGTGGCATATGATAATTTAGAGTTGGAGGAGTCATATGAATCATGAGAAGCCATTGAAAAAATATTGAGAAGTTTGAGCATGGAATGGTAAAGGTGATAGCTAAAATATGAAAAATACATATTTATAGAGGAGATGGACCAGAATTTCATGGCTAGAAATTGCAATGAATAATAGCCAGAGAAATAATATATGGAGGGAATGGATGAGAATGATTTTTTAAAAAAAAGATTAATGATTATGGGATGATGAGGTATAAGCTAAACCAAAATGAGTAGCTCAACAAGAAAAATAATATAGCATATCTGGTAAAGCATACACTTACCAGCCATGAGACCAGAGTTCAAGCTCCAACAGCTACATTACTTTTTGTTAACCGAAATTTTGAAGAATAGTTATAATCAAGATTCTAGTTGGGACAAGAAACATATATAGCTCAAATGGCAAGAAACAATTGTAATTTTATAACCAAGAGATCATGTGTTCAAGTCCGTCTAGAGTCATAAAATTTTTATTTTGTCAAAAGTTTGCATGAAACTTTTTTTATACCAAATTGTGCTATGAAATCTGCACAAATACAAACAGTATATAAAAATTTATATGAAATATTTATAAACCTTTAAAAGAGACGATTCCAAGTTCTCGTCTTAAATTGATGGAAGTCTTTTCATTTAAAGATTTTGTAAAGATATCTGTCAATTGTTTGTCAGAGGAAACAAATTCTAAATTTATTTTATCCTTTTTAATATTATCATGAAGAAAATGATGACGAATGTCAATATGTTTTATTTGTGAGTGATTGATAGGATTTTTAGATAAATTTATAACACTAGAATTATCATAGTAAATAGTTGACTTGGATAAATTAAAACCAAAATCTTTTAGTGTTTGTTGCATATAGATAACTTGAGCATATGCCAAAGCTATAGAAATATATTCTGCCTCACATGTCGATAATGAAACACAGTTTTGTTTCTTACTAAACCAAGATACAAGAAACCGTCCACTGAAGTGACAAGTCCCACTTGTACTCTTTCTATCTGTCCGGCTTCCTCCAAAATCAGTGTCACTGTAGGACACTAATTCAAAAGGACATTCCTTTGGATAGAATAGTCCAAAGTCCTTGGTTTTATTAAGATACCGTAATATGTGTTTCACTGCTCGCAAATGTGATTCTTTGGGCTTGAAATGGTGCACACAAACAAACACCCATCATTATGTCAGATCTACAAGCTGTTATATATAGTAACGATCCAATCATACTTTGATATAATTTTTGGTCAACACTTATGCATTTTCATCTTTATCAAGATGTATAGTTGTACTCATAGGAGTTGGTTTGGTAGAAGTATTTTCCATGCCAAAGCATTTAATTAGATTGTTACAATATTTTTCTTGATTTATAAAAATACCATTTTCTAATTGTTATATTTGTAAGCCAAGAAAATAATTTAGTTCACCCATATGCGACATTTCAAATTCTTTGGTCATTATTTTAGAAAATTCCTGACATGATTTTTCATTTGTGGATCTAAAAATAATATTATCAACATTAATTTTAATAGTTAAAATATCTTGCTTGTTTCTTTTAATAAAAAGAGTTTGATCAACCTTCCCAATTTCGAAACCAAAATCTATTAAATACCTTTTAAGATGATCGTACCAAGCACGTGGTGCTTGTTTCAAACCGTATAAGGCCTTTTTAAGTTCATGGACATGGTTTGGAAATTTTTCATGTATGAATAAAAGAGAGTGACGACCTGAACTCGATGTTCGACAAACGACATCAAATCCGTAACGCCGGAGCTTGCAACAACATTAGATGATAAACAACACAGCGGAAACAAAAGATGATATCATTGATATAACATGAATACAATATCTGATACAACAATTTGATACAATGATAATCATCAACATCAGAGAATATATACAACACAAAATACAGCGGAACACGATATAATATGAGATGAGTCTTCAACAGAATTTAATACTGCAACTCCAATCCAAAACTCTAAAGCCAAAGCTCTAAAACTCCAAGCTCGAATCTCCACATTGCACTAAGCTAAGCAAGGTCAGCCCATGCACTCCAAAGACTCCAAAGAATACCAAACAGAAAGCTGAAGGCTACCAAATCGATATCTACTATTTGACTATCTGAAAAACCAAACTCTACACTGTCCGTGTGAAAAATTATGGACACCCAGAGTTTAGGAACGGAAAAATAGACTCCAAGTCAGCCATGGGACTGGTGTGAGCAAACAAAAAAAATTTGTCTTTAAAAACAATCAAAAGATTTTAAAACATTGAAATCCATGATGCTTTTTAGAAAATGAAACTACCATAAGGCCTCCCGCCACACACACTATGCAAACCCATAATTGGAGGAGATTTCTCCTTATGATAGTCGAAAATGCTTGATACATGAAAACCATTTGATATTATTATTATTAGTGCATAGTGGAAAACATTTCGAAAGTATAATATTCATCTTAGCCAGCATAGATATTTCGAACTACGCCTACTATAGCTACCATCCAAACAGTGGGGCGCAACCATAAGTAGATGGCAGGTTATACAACTAAAACCGTACGAGGCACGTATTGGAGATTGGATTTTCCAACAAATGGTAAGGCTAAGGAACTTTCTATTTCCACATAGGAAGGCCTCTGGAGGGCCGCCCCGAGAACCTACCCGGCCCTCTGCCAACACAAGGCCGGTTACCCCCTTACCGGGAAGTTAAACCCAAGATATGCCACCTCCGGTCATTTGCGACCTTTATCCGAGGATCCTCTACACGAACAACATCATAGTAATAAATTTACAGTGTCCACATGAGTTAAGTATCAGGGCTCCATACCATAATACCACGCTTTTCCAGAAGGAATGGACATACCCTAGGGGCGCTACCCCTGAAACCTTACCGCATCTTTCCTGTTTCGACCATTACCGGGTTGTGAGGTCCTAATGCAGTCTCGTCCACAAAGCTACGCTTTTTCACAAAGCCATGCTTTGATCAACAAATGATCGGCAGCACTTCGTATGCCACATTACCAAATTGGGAATGCATCACTAGTAACCATCAACTACATAACCTCTGAGCTCG
Organism: Allium cepa; assembly: GCA_030765085.1. Taxonomy (NCBI): domain Eukaryota; kingdom Viridiplantae; phylum Streptophyta; class Magnoliopsida; order Asparagales; family Amaryllidaceae; genus Allium; species Allium cepa. The sequence goes on along the minus strand of CM060928.1, from coordinate 84,203,329 downwards.
TACGTCTTAGAGAAGTGTGTTAAGCTAAGAGAATAAATCTCCGCCACCAAACAAAAATGTATTTGATAGAAACCATCTTTACATCTCAAAGTGTAACGTTAGACACACATCCATACAAGTCTGTTCAGGGTTCGAACAGAACCGAAGGCACTTCCGAAGAAGCCCTTGCAATCCGGGTATTCACAATCCCGATCGGACACCCCATCATATATAGAAAACTCTATACCGTAGCTACTCAGTGTAGAGTCATTCGATAGGTTATCCTATCATTCTCGCAAACACCCGGTCTTCACCATCGGTCTTCAAATGCTATCCATAACGTCGTATCATATTCGGAATGGGTTATATGACACAAAGGTCCTCTTCCGGCTAAATCGAATAATGAGCGTAATATTTAAAATTATATGGATAATGGGTCCTCAATTAAGTCAGAACTTTAAAATTCAAATCTTTCTTTCAAATGGTTTAAACAAATTACCATTTCAAATCTTTAAACAAAAAGATTCATTTCACAAAGTTCACCCAATTTCATAAAGATCCATTCACGGATTTCAAAACAATTTTCATTTCAAGTTGATTAACTCATTTAATCTTTAAATCAAAGAATTAACTTATAGCTTTCGAAACCCGTTTCCAAAGATTCATCCATATCTTGGAAAACCATTTTAATTTCAAACTTGAAATCCCTTTAATATAAATTGGAAATTCATTTCTTATATGAACGCTTTTATCATTTGAAAACAAACAGTTTTCATGTTGGAAAAATCCGATTTCATTTATACAAGTTAAAAACCTTGAGTTAATTCAATTTCTCAAAACCATGCTTTTAAAATGGTTTAAATTCATATAGACTTGTATAATCTTTTTACATCATAAATTCCCAACATAGAATTCAATTTCAATTTTTTGAATTCAAATTTAAATCAAATTTCAAAACTTAATCAAGTTATTCAAACATAACTTTTATCTTTGAAATTTCTTTTCAAAAGTTTTTCACTTAAATCTGATCTATTTCCAAAACCATTTAGATTTAAAATTCAAATTCAAAACTATTTCAAAAATCCATGACTTAACCAATTTCCACGTGCAATCCATATTGTGTGTGTATAGTGTAGTCCAGGGGTTTAACACAATAGTGCAACATCATCAGTCATTACAGATACAATCACAGCAATATCGATAAGTGGTATAATCCTATAACGCTTATCTATATACACAGATCACAGATAGATAATATAAATGCATTATAAATGAATAAATTACATTCATCACAGCTTGAATTAAAACAATTTACATCACAAAGCATCACACAGTAGAGAATATCAAACAATTCACAGCTTCAATAGAATATAGTCATCCATAAGTGAAACCAATTAAGATATTAATTAATCTAAACCAGAATCATTTGCCTTTGAATAATTTTTTTAATCATGGTTAATTAATAATCAATTAATCACAAAATGTTTAATTAATTATCCTTTAATTAATCATTAATTAACCTTTAATTAATAATAATCGTTAATTAATTATCCTTAATTAATTATCCTTAATTAATTACTTCTTAATTAATAATTATTTCTTTATCACTTTAATTAATTAACCTTTAGTTAATTATTCTTAAATTAATCACCTTAATTAATTAACCACGTTAATTAATTTTTCTTTAAATTAATTAACCTTTAACATTTGATTAATCGACCATAAATCATTAATTATCTACTCTTAATTACTTTCACTAAGTAATTATTATTTTTAATTAATTATTTATTAATTACTTGATTAATTAACTTGAATTATTAATTTATTTACTTTAATTACTTTCATTAAGTAATTAACTTCAAGTAATTAATTTCCTTTAACAAATAAATTTAACTTAACCTTGAAAATTTAATTAAGAATTACAAAACATCCTTAATATTAACTTATAGAAATATCATTAAGTTTATTTAAAATAAAAGCTATGTTAATTAAAAACCATTTTAAAACATAGCTAATTAAAAACAATTTATTTAAAAAAATTCCTTCTTAACTAATTCTTAGACTTGGAAATCATTTAATATAAGAAGAAAATTGATTAACCAGATTTAAAAAGATTTAAAAATTTTAAAAACTTGTTTATCTTTGAATTTAAAAACTTTTTTTGGCCAATATTAATAAACTAGAGAAAATCCCCTGTCTGCTTCGAGTTGAACCCGAGCGAAATCCAAACTCCACTTGTTTCGAGAAAATGACAAATTTCCCATGCTTGGCTCCGAGCCTCTCCCTTCTTCCCTAAAACCGATACACGGCGTTCTTACGTATACGTGCACAAGCACGTTGGCCAACGCCGATCAACGTCGAGGCCACCAACACATCATCGTTGATCACCGGAGTCGATTCAATTAACCCAAAACACGAAATTGCTGTTGAATCAAAATCGAACAAAAAATTCGAACTTCAGGAACCACACTCGTCTGAAAACCTCTCTGCCTCGCCGCTATACACCACCAGACTCCACGCTGCTCTGGCCAGAAGTACACCGATCCACCACGAACCTATCGCCACAGGTGCGATCGTCTGAATTGTCGTGGCTACGACGCGATTAACTCGCAGCTTCGACCTTCAAAACACAGGGTTAAACCCTAATTTGATCCCAAACTCAAACCATGATGAAAAAAATTTGCTTGCAAATTTCCTTCGATCTATGATCGTTCCAGCATCGACCACCTCGATCATGAAGCCCAATTCTTGATCGATCGTCATAAAATCGAGAGAACCCATTTTCTATTCGTCTTGCAAATGCTACCCTAATACGCAACTAAAAATTCTAGTTTTTGTTTTAAAAATCATTAATTTCGAAATGGTTTATGGTGAGGTAATCGAATCGATAATTCATGCAAATTAAAATTTCGATAGAATTGAAATTTCGCTGTTTATTCATCTTCTAGACAAAACATTTTATATTTTCTTGAAACTATATTTTGAAAATTTTAATTATGATGATTGCAAACATCTTTTGTTTTAATATTACAAGCTAGAAGGGGTTGAGGAAGATGGGATTGAATTTTTGAACTTAATTAGATCAACAGAGACATTATTTTCCTTATTCCAAAACATGCATACCATTATACACAAACATACATATTTCACGCATGCATTCAAACTTGCCTACATCATACATTCAAACAACAGATCAGATATCAGGCTTAAAAAGGTTTACTCACCTGATGAAGCTTTGAACAGAACAGAGAACTGGAATGAGGTTTTAGCTTGAAAATTGATCTGAGTTTTTCTCTTTTTGTTTTCTTCTTACTGTTTGATCTAGTCTTTATTGAATCCTGGTTTAGTTGCTTGATGCTAGTCGAATTTCCAATTTCGTTTTTGATTCAAATCTGCCTAGCTTGAATTGTTTGCTTTGCTTGATTTCCAGACTTTGTTTTCAGGTTTGTATCTTTGGTTTGATAACTTGCTTTTGTTCTGAGCTTTAGAATTTGTTTTCTCAGGTTCAAACTTTGCTTCGTTTTGAGAGTTTGAGGAATTTCAATTTTTCTTTGAGTTGAAGATGATTTTTGTGGCTTGTTTTCTTTATTTCAGGTTTGAGAGGAATGAAACAACCGACCTTTTTCTTTTTGCATGTATTCAAAATCAAATTCAAAGAAAATAAACCTTCTTTGCCACTTGTCTACTATGTTTACACTTGTTATTCATATTAGCTTATTTATTTACAAATGTTCGTTTGTAACATTTTTGTGCATATACCCTTGGTTCACATTATTTTGTAAATTTTTATTTAACCCTTCATGTAAATATATTTTCATATGTAACATATGTCTTATTTTAAAATTGTTTACTTTAATATTTATATTTACACAAATAAAATTTTATCCCAATTATTTTTCACATTACAACCTTTAATTTAGCTCACTATATTTATATACATATATTTTTATACATTTTACATTCATACATTCTTTATTATTTATTTTTGTACAACTTTTAAAAGAAAAGAATGATTTAAAAATTTTGATTACATATTAACAAATGATCACTTTTATTCATATATGTGTATATATATAAAAGAATTAAATCTTAAAATTAATTCTTTTAAAAATTAATACATCTTCCAAATATTAATATAATTAAAAATTTAGGAAACAAACTATCATTAACTTTTAAAGCTTTTAAATTCTACTTTATTTTTAACACATTTTATTTCTAAATTCGGTATTTGTTTATAAAATACTTATTCTTAAATTTCAAATCAAATTGCTACTTATAATCTAAAATTTTAAGTTTATTCTGGAAATCTCAAATTAATTCATAAATAATCCCATAATTTAATTTCAAAATTAAATTAATTATCAAATTAAACTTGGCTAAATTCGGAAATGTTACAGATTCCCCTCCTTAAGAAAATTTCGTCCTCGAATTTGCCAGGGAGACGACAAAGAACAGATGACACATCAAAGGTAGAGAATCAACTCATCAGATCAAGCTGAATATTCATTCTGCATTTGGCTTACCAAATCAGAATATCATCAATAAATATGAGAACAAACTCATTCCATATTTCACAAGATACTCGGGTCACCAGATCTATGAAGATATATGGGGAATTGGTTAGTTCGAAGGAATAACTAACCGTTCATAGATTTTATCGAAATCCAATGAAATAGACAAAAATAGTTTTGACTTTGATCTCAGATTCAAGATTTAACTTATTTACGAATTGTTGAGAAATAAAACTATGTATAGCTCCCATGTCGAACAAACTTGAAAATTTTAATCATAAACGAGAAGGTTACCTTATAAAATTTCCTTTCCTTTATCATCCTTTGAGGTTGAAGAATTATCTTTGATTGCATACACTCTCGTTACTAGAGCTTGCTTCTTTGCTGGACAATCCTTGATCCTATGTCCCGGCTTGCGGCAATAATAGCATTCCTTAAATTCCTGATCAGGCCTCATAAATGGCTCTCTCATTCCTGGCTTCCAAGGATTCTTACATTTGTTCGATTAATGACCTTTCTCCAAGCAATTGAGACAAGTAACATCTTTCACCTTTTATTCCGAGTATTCTTCTTTCCTTTGCCTCTCCTCGGTTTCTTTCCACCAAACTTCCTTTTTCTCCAATTTAGATTGCTTATATCCCCTTTTTCCTCCGTAATTCCCTGCTTATCCAGAGTATCGTATCTATAACCCATATCAATTAATTCAGAAAAAGGTTCCTTAATGTGAGTAGTCATCCTCTCCTGGAATTCCTTGTTCATTCCTCGAATAAATTTTTCATTCTTCTTTAACGGTGTATTCACCAATTCTGGACCAAACTGAGACAATTCATTGAATTTGTTCAAGTATTCCTCAGATGATAAGCCTTCTTACTTCAAATCCAAAAACTTCTGGTACATTCTAGAGATACCAGCAGACGACATATATCACTCCTCGAACACTTCCTTGAAACGACTCCAAGTAAATTCATCCGCCAACTTATCTACAGTAATAGTTTCCCACCAAGCTAAAGCCTCTTCCTGGAGTTGCCAGGAATCTATCAATCGCATCTGATCATCGTTCAATTTTAGTCCTTTGAAAATCCTTTCGCACGATCGAATCCAGGCTTGTGCTTCAATAATGGTTTCCTTGTCGGTGAATGGTTTTCCACCAAGTTTAGAAAAATTTCGATATAAATCAGCCAGATTTGGTTGAGATTGAGCGGGAATATTTGTTGTTGCAAAGCTTTGACCAGTTGAAGTGATACTTCCCCGTCCCCTATCACGTCCTCTTCTTCCACTCATTCTTACTATCTGTAAATAGTAAGAAAACCGATTTAGGCATTCGGACACGATATCTTAGGGAATAACAACAATTAAAGAAATTGATTGAGAAATTTGGGTTTCGGTTTCACTGGTTGTACTCATTCTAGGGTATACTTCACCATATCTCTAAAGAGCCATCTAATGAGTTACACTCTGTAGCTAAAGTTCTTACTCAACCTTTAGCTCTGATACCAAATGTGACGTCCCGAACTCGATGTCCAATAAACGACAGGAAATCCGTATCGCCGGAGCTTGCAACAACATTATATGATAAACAACACTATAGAAATAAAATATGATATCATTGATACAACATGAATACAATATCCGATACAACAATTTGATACAATGATAATCATCAACATCAGAGAATATATACAACACAAATTACAACAGAGCACGACACAATATGAGATGAGTCTTCAACAGAATCTAATACTGCAACTCAATCCAAAACTCCAAAGCCAAAGCTCTAAAACTCCATGCTCAAATCTCCACATTGCACTAAGCTAAGCAAGGTCAGCCCATGCACTCCAAAGACTCCAAAGAATACCAAACAGAAAGCTAAAGGCTACCAAATCGATATCTACTATCTGACTATCTGAAAAACCAAGCTATACACTGCCCATGTGAAAAATTATGAGCACCTAGAGTTTAGGAACGGAACAATAAACTACATGTCAGTCATGGGACTGGTGTGAGCAAACAAAAACATTTGTCTTTAAAAATAATCAAAAGATTTTAAAACATTGAAATCCACGATGCTTTTTAGAAAATGAAACTACCATAAGGCCTCCCGCCACACACACCACGCAAACGCGGAATTGGAGGAGATGTCTCCTTATGATATTCAAAAATGCTTGATACGCGAAAACCATTTGATATTATTATTAGTGAATAGTGGAAAACATTTCAAAAGTATAATATTAATCTTAGCCAGCATAGACATTTCGAACTATGCCTACTATAGCTACCATCCAAACAGTGGGGCGCCACATGTTATATAACTAAAACCGTACGGGGGGCGTATTGGAGATTGGATTTTCCAACAAATGGTTAGGCTAAGGAACTTCCTATTGCCACATGGGAATGCCTCTGGAGGGACGCCCCGAGAACCTACCTGGCTATCTGCCAACACAAGGCCGGTTACCCCCTTCCGGGGAAGTAAAACATAAGATACGCCTCCTCGGTCATTTGCGGCATTTAACCGAGGATCCTCTACAACAACAACATCACACAGTAATAAATTTACAGTGTCCACATGAGTTAAGTATCAGGGCTCCATACCGTAATGCCACCCTTTTCCAGAAGGAATGGACGTACCCTAGAGGCGCTACCCCTGAAACCTTGCCACATCTTTCCTGTTTCGACCATTACCGGGTTGTGAGGTCCTGATGCAATCTCGTCCACAAAGCCACGCTTTTTAACAAAGCCATTCTTTGATAAAAAATGATCAGCAACACTTCGTATGCCACATTACGAAATTGGGAATGTGTCACTAGTAACCATCAACTACATAACCTCTGAGCTCGTACGTCTCAGAGAAGGGTGTTAAGCCAAGAGAATAGATCTCTCCCACCAAACAGAAATGTATTTGATAGAAACCAGCTTTACATCTCAAAGTGTAACGTCAGACACACATCCATACAAGTTTGTTCCGGGTTCGAACAGAACCGAAGGAACTTCCGAAGAAGCCCTTGCAATCCGGGTGTTCACAATCCCGATCGGACTCCCCATCACATATAGAGAACTCTATATCGTAGTTACTCAGTGCAGAGTCATTCGATAGGTTATCCTATCGTTCTCGCAAACACCCGATCTTCAAATGCTATCCATAACGTCGTATCATTATTCGGAATGGGTTATATGACACAAAGGCCCTCTCCCGGCTAAACCAAATAATGAGCGAAAAAATTAAAAATATGTGGATAATGGGTCCTCAATTAAGCCATAACTTTAAAATTCAAATCTTTCTTTCAAATGGTTTAAACAAATTACCATTTCAAATCTTTAAACAAAAAGATTCATTTCACAAAGTTCACCCAGTTTCACAAAGATCTATTCACGGATTTCAAACAATTTCCATTTCAATTGGATTAACTCATTTAATCTTTAATCAAAGATTTAACTCATAGCTTTCAAAACCCGTTTCCAAAGATTCATCCATAACTTGGAAAACCATTTTTATTTCAAACTTGAAATCCCTTTAATACAAATTGGAAATTCATTTCTTATATGAAAGCTTTTATCATTTGAAAATAACATTTCGAAAAAATCCAATTTCATTTATACAAGTTAAAAACCTTGGGTTAATTCAAATTCTCAAAACCATACTTTTAAAATGGTTTAAATTCATATAAACTTGTATAACCTTTTTACATCATAAATTCTCAACATAGAATTCAATTTCAATTTTTTGAATTCAAATTTAAATCATATTTCAAAACTGAATCAAGTTATTCAAAAATAACTTTTATCTTTGAAATTCCTTTTCAAAAGTTTTTCACTTTAAATCCGATCTATTTCCAAAACCATTTGGATTTAAAATTCAAATTCAAAACTATTTCAAAAATCTGTAACTTAACCGATTTCCACATGCAATCCATATTTGTGTGTATATAGTGTAGTCCAGGTGTTTAACACAATAGCGCAACATCATCAGTCGTTACAGATGCAATCACAGCAATATCGATAAGCGGTATAATCCTATAACGCTTATCTATATACACAGCATCACAGATAGATAATATAAATGCATTATAAATGAATAAATTACATTCATCACAGCTTGAATTAAAACAATTTACATCACAAAGCATCACACAGTAGAGAACATCAAACAATTCATATCATTCAATATAATATAGTCATCCATAAGTGAAACCAATTAAGATATCTGATTAATCTAAACCAGAATCATTTGCCTTTAAATAATTCTTTTTAATCATGGTTAATTAATAATCAATTAATCACAAAATATTTAATTAATTATCCTTTAATTGATCATTAATTAACCTTTAATTAATAATTAGTCCTTAATTAATTACAAAAATTAATTAATTACTTCTTGATTAATAATTATTTCTTTATCACTTTAATTAATTAACCTTTAATTAATTATTCTTAAATTAATTACCTTAATTAATTAACCACGTTAATTAATTTTTCTTTAAATTAATTAACCTTTAACATTTGATTAATCGATCTTCAATCATTAATTATCTACTCTTAATTGCTTTCATTATGTAATTATTATTTTTAATTAATCATTCATTAATTACTTGATTAATTAACTTGAATTATTATTTAATTTACTTTAATTACTTTCATTAAGTAATTAACTTCAAGTAATTAATTTCCTTTAACAAATAAATTTAACTTAACCTTGAAAAGTTAATTAACAATTATAAAACATCCTTAATATTAACTTCTTGAAATATCATTAAGTTTATTTAAAATAAAATCTATGTTAATTAAAAACCATTTTAAAACTTGAAATATTAATCCACTCCCTCGATCCTGAAGCCCAATCGATCAACAAAAAATCTAGAGAACCCATTTCCGTTCATCTCGCAATTGCCACCCTAATACGTAACTAAAAATTCCAGTTTTTGTTTTAAAAATCATTAATTTCGAAATGGTTTTAGGTGAAGTAATCGAATCGATAATTCATGCAAATTAATTTTTTTATAGAATTAAAATTTCACTGTTTATTCATCTTCCAGACAAAACATTTTATATTTTCTTGAAACTATATTTTGAAAATTTTAGTTATGATGATTGCAAACATCTTTTGTTTTAATATTACAAGCTAGACAGGGTTGAGGAAGATAGGATTGGATTTTTGAACTTAATTAGATCAACAGAGACATTATTTTCCTGATTCCAGAACATGCATACCATTATACACAAACAGGCATTTTCACGCATGCATTCAAACTTGCCTACATCATACATTCAAACAACATATCAGATATCAGGCTTAAAAAGGTTTACTCACCTGATCAAGCTTTGAACAGAGCATAGAACTGAAATGAGGTTTTAGCTTGAAAATTGATCTGAGTTTTTCTCTTTTTTCTTCTTATTACTGTTTGATCTAGTCTTGCATTGAATCCTGGCTTAATTGCTTGATGCTAATCGAATTTCCAATTTTTGTTTTTGATTCAAATCTGCCTGGCTTGAACTGTTTGCTTTGCCTGATTTCCAGACTTTGTTTTCGGGTTTGTGTCTTTACTTTGATAACTTGCTTTTGTTCTGAGCTTTAGAATTTGTTTTCTCAGGTTCAAATTTTGCTTCAGTTTTGAGGGTTTGAGGAGATTTCGAATTTTCTTTGAGTCGAAGATGATTTTTGTGTCTTTTTTTCTTTATTTCAGGTTTGAGAGGAATGAAACAACTAATCTTTTTCTTTTTGCATGTATTCAAAATCAAATTCAAAGAAAATAAGCCTTCTTTGCCACTTGTCTACTATGTTTACACTTGTTATTCATATTAGCTTATTTCTTTACAAATATTCATTTATAGCATTTTTGTGCTTATACCCTTGGTTCACATTATTTTGTAAATTTTTATTTAACCCTTCATGTAAATATATTTTCATATGTAACATATGTCATATTTTAAAATTGTTTATGTTTTCTTTAATATTTATATTTACACAAATAAAATTTTATCCCAATTATTTTTCACATTACAACCTTTAATTTAGCTCACTATATCTGTATACATTTTACATTCATACATTCTTTATCATTTATTTTTGTACAACCTTAAAGGAAAGGATGATTTAAAAATTTTGATTACATATAAACAAATGATCACTTTCATTCATATATTTATATATATAAGAGAATTAAATCATAAAAATAAATCTTTTGAAAATTAATACATCTTCCAAATATTAATATAATTAAAAATTTAGGAAACAAACTATCATTAACTTTTTAAAGCTTTTAAATTCTACTTTATTTTTAATACATTTTATTTTTAAATTCAATATTTGTTTATGAAATACTTGTTCTTAAATTTCAAATCAAATTGCTACTTATAATCTAAAATTTTAAGTTTATTCTGGAAATCTCTAATTAATTCACAAATAATACCATAATTTATTTCAAAATTAAATTAATTATCAAATTAAACTTGGCTAAATTCGGGAATGTTACAAGGAGATTGTTCAACATAAACTTTTTCTTTTATAAAACCATTTAAAAAAGCATTTTTAACTGTAGGATCTAGATTAACCCTAGAGGGGGGTGAATAGGGTTATAGCAAATTTTCTCGACTTAAACACAGAAACAAAATGGAGAAATAAATATGCTGAAAAGTAAATCACACACAAAATTTATCCAGCTTCGGCAACCCCTGCCTACTGCTGCATTCACAGATTTCTATTAGAATTAAACAGTATCCCGCTTACAAACACTCTAACAGACTCGCAACCCCTGCTCCCGCTCACAAACACTCTACTAGACTCGCACCCCCTGCTCCGCCTATAGAGCTTTGCAAACTCGCAAACTCTGCTCCCGCCTATAGAGTTTTTCAAACTCGCACACCCTGCTCACTGAACTAATTCTATCTAGACAATCTGACACTACCTACAACCTAGGTGGTGATTTACCAATACTTTGACTCGAAAAGAAAAAACAGATTTCAAAAATAAAAGCAGGAGAAAAAATTAAAATACAAACTTGAATCCATAATTTTTGCTCAAATAAAAAACACCCCTTTAATAAAATAAACCCTAAATAAAACAAAATCCCCTTTGTAATAAGAAAGGCCGTCTCTTGTGTTTTCTTCCACCCGATCCACTTCTCTTGCTTGTGAAATACTTGCGGCCGATTTACTATCTGAAATTAGGGTTTCGGCTTTTGCGATCCAAATTGGGATTTTTTCCAAATCAATTCTCTGGTTTGCTCGCGCTCGTTCTCTGATAATCAATTCTCTGAAGATAGGCTGCCTGGTTAACTTCGGGATTGCATTGCTCCTCTGTTGATCGAGTTCGTTTTTTGATTCGGTGTGTAATTTCTTTTGTTAATGGTTTTTTTGATTTCTTCAATTTAACTCGATGCCGATGATGTGTTTTGGGTTTAGTATTTATATGAATTCGAGACACTTGTTTGCTCGTTTCAATTCGATACTTTCCAAAACTTCAATTGCCTGATGCGCACGGCTTTCCTGATATAATTTTTGTCTTGTTACTCACGGCTTTGATTTTCAAACGTTCGATATTATTCTTGGTTGATACGGCCAAAACTTTCCTCTTTTACTTTGTGACTTTTTCAAAGATACATTTTTGAATTTTTGGTAGTACACTGTCATGAATTTGAATTCTCTGGCCCTTCCAAGATTTCGACTTCACTGTGACTTTGGCACTTGACTTTAAATTTATTTTCTTGAATTTTTCTGTACTTTTGAACTTCGTTCATCTTGTAGTCTTTGTCTCTGGCTATCTTCTTTGGTCGGTTCAACATGAACTTCACTTGAGCATTTTGTACGTTTCATTTGACTTGACTGTGTTTGTTGTGTTTGTTCACCATGTTGCATACAGTTTTCCTATGTTCATGCTTGTGACATTGAACCATACTGTTACCTGTACTTGTACAACTCTGGTTATTCTTGTACAACTTTATTGTGGCTTGTACATGCTGTATTGTCTGGTCTTTGTTTGTTTGGTGACATTTCTTTATGGTTTGGTCGACATTTGATGTTTGTAGCTTATGATTGCCACTGTGTTGCATTGTTATTGATACATGGTTGTTCTGTGCTTTGATATTGTGACACTATTGCTTCAACTTGTCACTTGATACTGTTGACTGATGTTCACTTCACTGTTGACTTGAGTATTTGGTTTCTTACTTTTCATTGTTGCTTGGATATTGAACTTGAGATGTTTCAGTTTGCTTGTGCTCAGCACTGTGTCTTGTTCACCATGTTGCAACTGCTAGTTGTAGCTTGAAACTGTTTTTTCAATTCGAATTGCACTTTGGGTTTAGTCTGCACCTTCACTTGATATTGTAGTCTCTGCTTTGGTTTAACCTGTACTTGCTTCACTTGAACTTTTGTTCATCAAGTCTGCACTTTGCACTAGAGTTTTGCATCTCTTGTATCATTGGTGTCTGCACTGTGTTGCATTACCATCACTGCTACCTGGTCGACTTGATTCTCTGCACATATGATCTTGGTGGCATTTCTTTGTGGTCTACATTTGGGTTATTGATGTATTCATGTCTGCTTTGTATCATTCTTCATGTTGCCTTGTGTTGAACCCAGTTTTAAAAACTCGGGTTTGACCTTGTGCTCGTGTCGTGATTTTGAGTATATTGCACGTGAGTTGAACCCGGCTTTACATTTGGGTTTGACCTGTGCTCACCTATTCCTGTAGCATTATCAAGTGTATATCGATGTGCACGGCCTTGTGGCATGTACAGTGATACACTGTGCATGTCACATTGTTTGTGTATAATGAATTCAAATGTGAATGATGACGAACAACCCAAATAACTGAGGCAAATCATATTTTCAAAAATCATATTTCATTTTATATTGCAAAAATATTTCTTTTTCCATTTTACTGCGTTAGTGAATATTTTTGCAGATTGCTCAGATGCTGGATTCTAACTGGAATGCAGTTGAAGACAAAATACGAGTGTGAGTGATATGTAGTAAGGTTATTAATGTAAATTGAATTGTGATGTATTCAAAAATGTATATGTATAGTGAGAGCTTGGATTTGTACTATTCAATATTGTAATAAATATTTGTTTGAATAAAATTTCTGTTTGAATTCAAATTCCATTCAAATTCTGTGTAATTTATTTTATTCAACAAATATCCATTTAACCTTTGAAAAACAAAATAGTACATTACCAAATACATTTAAATGTATATATATGTTTATTATAATCAAACAAAAACATATAAGCGCATATTCATACAATCTCCCCCTTTTGATGATAACAAACATATATTTAAGATTTTGACCGTGTTAAATGTATTTGATCGATGATATACTCTAATTGCTCCCCCTATTTAAATGTTTCCTCTCTACATGATGCTCCCCCTACATATTTGCATACAAATAGAAATATATAAATGAGCCTAGGTGAAAATGGAAAATTATTTGACCTTTGCTTGATTCTATTTGACAAAATCTTAACTTTTCTCTCCCCCTTTTGTTATCAGCAAAAGAATAATAGTGTTAGAGAAAATAGAGATAAAATGATCAATATTAATCCAACATTAAGCTCAAATTGAATATAAATATTAAACTTCAATAAAAATCAAACAAAAATCATAATTACCCTTGTTAGGCGCATATTCCACTTTTTAGAAAGAATGGAAATGATGTTCTAATATAAGATCATACAATTGTATCAACTTGTGGTAAATTTATATCAGGAATTTGAATATCTACTAATCATGCATAATCGTTAGGACTTTTAAATGAGATTAGTAGTATTTCAATTTAATTTTTAAAAAATGAAATCAAGTATCTTCTAACCACGCATGACCGTGAGGACTTTTAAATGGGATTAGAATCAACTTGTCTATTTAATCAATTAATTTTGATATGCGTTCCATACATGCGTAATCGTAAGGACTTTTAAATGAGTATGGAAGCACATAATCAAAAATCCAAGTAATTCACCCATGCATAACCATGAGGACTTTTAAATGAGAGTGAATACTTTGGATATTTATTTATTTTTACAAAAAATGTGACATGAAAAACAAATGATTCCTGATTATAGTACCACATATCGACAAACTATATTTAAGATTTGATAAACAATGGTCGATAGAAATATGATAGATATAGAAATGGTCATGAAATCTTTACCCAACAAAAAGTTTTATAACTCTTGTTTGAATTCCTAAAGAAATTTTCCAAGTATACTCTCTTGAGTAAAGTATGTTAAATATCAACACTTATCACCTTTTCAATCACTATTTATCTTTTTGATAATTAGTAGGGAGTCGGATTAGTCAAAAATTTGTCATTTAAAATCAAATAAAAATGACTAATCTGAAAATATGGTCAAACATGATTTTCTCGAAGGGGTTATATGAAAAAAATTCTGCAATTTGAAAATTATTTAAAATGAAAAATATGCAGTTATTTTCTATGAAAAACGATGTAGTTACTAAATGTCTCAAAAATCACGTTCAACTAGTAATTTTTCTATCAACTAGATTACCAGTGTAATCTGCATCTGAATTTCTTCTTCACTCCAAAATATCACTAACTGAATTTGATAGACTAGACCATGAAGTGTGCACAAAAACTCAAACTAAACTTTTTACAGCATTCTTGAATTTGGATTGAAGCCATGTAAATACTTAGAAGACCGTGAATATAGAGTTAGCCAATATTATCATCCAACAAAAACACAATGTTTAATCCAAGCTAATATATAGGAAGTAAATCAAAGAATAGTGTTTTTGGCATAAATATAATTGGCCAACTATGTCGACAAGTCATCTTTACAACATCTCAATATTGGCTGATTTCATCCAGAATATGGTGTGGATGATCACATTTAATTTATCAATCAAATAAATATACCTTTACCTGTTTTACCTTTACGATAATTTCTCGTGGTTGCCCATTGTGATTCTGTCACCTTTGTACTAGGCTAAGGAACTTTTGCTTTGTTACCCGTTGTGTTTTTGGAACAGCCAAAATCCAGAAAACACTGTGGTTGTTCCTTAGCCTGCCACCACACCTACACGGGAAAAGATTTATGTGACCTATTTGTTTTCATACGTCCATGGTTGTTAGTGGCAGAAGATTTAGAAAAATAATTTTGTGGAGACCCAAAACTGTTTATATATGTTCCTTTTGGCACCCAAATTTTTTTAACTTTGAGAGATTTTATATTCGTGCCTTTTGGAACCCAAATTGATATGGTTTTCACATGTTTGGGTCTATACCAACAATTATTGTGATCGTGTTCATATTTTCTACAAATTGTGCACATGGAATTTTCTTGATCGCTTTCAACATTTTCAGATTGATTATATCCAAGTGCTTGTCTAGCTGTATTAACAGTTTGCTTCCCTAATAGCAGATTCAACGATTTCTCACTTTTTGAAAATTTATCTAAAGTTATTGACAATTGTTGGACTTGTATTTTGAGAGATTCATTTTCGTTTAATAATTGTGTGCACTTTTTGATAGAATTTTCTCTCCTAGTATTTTCGTTCTCTTTCAAAATCAGAATTTCATTTTCAAGTGATTGTATATTAATTTCTGATTTTTTAATTTCTTCTTCGAATGTTGAACACTTATCACACTTAGGGATCCTACTTTGATAGGTTTTAACTAATTGGTCAAGTTATTCATTTAATTCCATCAAAGTGTCTTTTTGTGATTCAAGTTTAGCATACTTCTCCCTGAGTCGTTCAAAACAGCCATTCACTTCGTGGAAATAAATAAGTAATTTAGAGTGAGTGAGTTTTGATACCTCGCTTGGCTTCATATTGTGCTCTCCGTTTTTTAATTTTTGATTTAGAGCTGGATTTCCGTATTTGCGGTTCCTCCTTTTGAATTTCTTTATTAGTACTGCCAGCTCGGCTGCTCCATCATCATCATCCTCATCACAACTACTATTTACCACTCCTGTTAAGCACATTTCTTTAACTGAGTCGGTTGTGGAGGACATCTCATTGCTGATGACTTTTGCTCCATATATTGCTTCAAAAGTATTCCAGATTTTCTGTGCATTTTCACAATGAGAGACGAAATAAAAATTATCACGATTAATATGAGAATATAATATATGCATAGCAAGAGCATTAATCGAGATAATTTCCTTATTTGTTATATCACACCCATTTTCAATAATATCCCAACATTTAATATTAGCAGATTTTAAATAAAATTCCATTTTCAATTTTCAGTTCAAAAAATCTGTTCCACCGAAAACAGAAGGAATAATATTGGAACGACCCTCAACAAAAGTATTATTTGGTGGATTCATGACTCTAGAGTTAAAGAAAAATACCGTGCTCTGATACCACTTGTAGGATCTAGATTAACCCTAGAGGGGGGGTGAATAGGGTTATAGCAAATTTTCTCGATTTAAACACAGAAACAAACTGCAGAAATAAATATGCTGAAAAGTAAATCACACACAAAATTTACCCAGCTTCGGCAACCCCTGCCTACTGCTGCATTCCCAGATTTCTATTAGAATCAAACAGTATCCTGCTTACAAATACTCTAACAGACTCGCAAACCCTTGCTCCCGCTCACAAACACTCTACTAGACTCGCACCCCCTGCTCCGCCTATAGAGCTTTGCAAACTCGCAAACTCTGCTCCCGCCTATAGAGTTTTGCAAACTCGCACACCCTGCCCACTGAACTAATTCTAACTAGACAATCTGACACTACCTACAACCTAGGTGATGATTTACCAATACTTTGACTCGAAAAGAAAAAAACAGATTTCAAAAATAAAAGCAGGAGCAAAATTAAAATACAAACTTGAATCCATAATTTTTGCTCAAATAAAAAACACCCCTTTAATAAAATAAACCCTAAATAAAACAAAATCCCCTTTGTAATAATAAAGGCCGGCTCTTGTGTTTTCTTCCACCCGATCCACTTCTCTTGCTTGTGAAATAATTGCGTCCGATCTACTATCTGAAATTAGGGTTTTGGCTCTTGCGATCCAAATTGGGATTTTTTCCAAATCAATTCTCTAGTTTGCGCGCGCTCGTTCTCTGATAATCAATTCTCTGAAGATAGGTGGCTTGGTTGACTTCGAGATTGCATTGCTCCTCTGTTGATCGAGTTCGTTGTTTGATTCAGTGTGTAATTTCTTTTGTTGCTGGTTTTTTTGATTTCTTCAATTTAACTCGATGCCGATGATGAGTTTTGGGTTTAGTATTTATATAAATTCGAGACACTTGTTTGCTCGTTTCAATTCGATACTTTCCAAAACTTCAATTGCCTAATGCGCACGGCTTTCCTGATATAATTTTTGTCTTGTTACTCACGGCTTTGATTTTCAAACGTTCGCTATTATTCTTGGTTAATACGGCCAAAACTTTCCTCTTTTACTTTGTGACTTTTTCAAAGATACGTTTTTGAATTTTTGGTAGTACACTGTCATGAATATGAATTCTCTGGCCCTTCCATGATTTCGACTTCACTGTGACTTTGGCACTTGACTTTAAATTTGTTTCCTTGAATTTTTCTGTACTGTTGAACTTCGTTCATCTTGTAGTCTTTGTCTTTGGCCATCTTTATTGGTCGGTTCAACATGAACTTCACTTGAGCATTTTGTACGTTTCATTTGACTTGACTGTGTTTGTTGTGTTTTTTCACCATGTTGCATACAGTTTTCCTATGTTCATGCTTGTAACATTGAACCGTACTGTTACCTGTACTTGTACAACTCTGGTTATTCTTGTACAACTTCATTGTGGCTTGTACATGCTGTTTTGTCTGGTCTTTGTTTGCTTGGTGGCATTTCTTTATGGTCTGGTCAACATTTGATGTTTGTAGCTTGTGATTGCCACTGTGTTGCATTGTTATTGATACATTGTTGTTCTGTGCTTTGATATTGTGACACTATTACTTCAACTTGTCACTTGATATTGTTGATTGATGTTCACTTCACTGTTGAATTGAGTATTTGGTTCCTTACTTTTCATTGTTGCTTGGATATTGAACTTGAGATGTTTCAGTTTGCTTGTGCTCTGCACTGTGTCTTGTTCACCATGTTGCAACTGCTAGTTGTAGCTTGAAACTGTTTTGTCAATTCGAATTGCACTTTGGGTTTAGTCTGCACCTTCACTTGATATTGTAGTCTCTGCTTTGGTTTAACCTGTACTTGCTTCACTTGAACTTGTGTTCATCAAGTCTGCACTTTGCACTAGAGTTTTGCATCTCTTGTATCATTAGTGTCTGCACTGTGTTGCATTACCATCATTGCTACCTGGTCGACTTGATTCTCTGCACATATGATCTTGGTGACATTTCTTTGTGGTCTACATTTGGGTTATTGATGCATTCATGTCTGCTTTGTATCATTCTTCATGTTGCCTTATGTTGAATCAGTTTTAAAAACTCGGGTTTGACCTTGTGCTCGTGTCGTGATTTTGAGTATATTGCATGTGAGTTGAACCCGGCTTTACATTTGGGTTTGACCTATGCTCACCTGTCCCTGTAGCATTATCAAGTGTATATTGATGTGCACGGCCTTGTGGCATGTACAGTGATACACTATGCATGTCACATTGTTCGTGTATAATGAATTCAAATGTGAATGATGACGAACAACCAAAATAACTGAGGCAAATCATATTTTCAAAAATCATATTTCATTTTATATTGCAAAAATATTTCTTTTTCAATTTTACTTTGTTAGTGAATATTTTTTCAGATTGCTCAGATGCTGGATTCTAACTGGAATGCAGTTGAAGACAAAATACGAGTTTGAGTGATATGTAGTGAAGTTATTAATGTAAATTGAATTGTGATGTATTCAAAAATGTATATGTATAGTGAGAGCTTGGATTTGTACTGCTCAATATTGTAATAAATATTTGTTTGAATAAAATTTCTGTTTGAATTCAAATTCCATTCAAATTCTGTGTAATTTATTTTATTCAACAAATATTCATTTAACCTATGAAAAACAAAATAGTACATTAACAAATACATTTAAATGTATATATATGTTTATTATCATCAAACAAAAACATATAAGCGCATATTCATACATTAACATCCATTTGATATAATTTAAAGTTATGAAAACATGCATAGGCAAGTAAGATTCGTATTGCTTCTAGTCTAGCGACTGGAGCAAACGTTTCTTCATAGTCAATTCCTTCTTCTTGATTATATCCCTATGCAACTAATCTAGCTTTATTCCTAGTAATATTTCCTTGTTCAACTGCTTTATTTTTGAAGACCCACTTTGTACCAATAACTGATTGATCACTAAGCCATGGAACTAAATCCGAAACATCATTTCTTTCGAATTGGTTTAGATCTTCTTGCGTAGCAATTAACTAATTTTCATCGGTGGATGCTTCTTTAATATTTTTAGGTTCAATATGAGAAAGGAAAGCTACATGACCTATTTGATTCAATTGACTTCTTGGTCTAACAGATGAATTGAGTTCTCCAATGACATTAATGGAAGGATGATCCCTTAAAAATCTAAGTGGAGATCTTAATTCATTATTATTGGGAACTATGTTTTCATTATTTTCAAAATTTGAAATTTTTGTATTTGTGATATTTTCAGGGAATTCTTCATCATCTCTTATACTTGGCATTTGATTAAAATTTTCATCGAAGGATACATGAAGTGTTTGTTCGATGGAATTAGTTCTTTTATTATAAATTCGATAAGCTTTGCTTCGATCAGAATATCCTACAAAGATTCCTTCATTGGCTTTAGGATCAAAATTTCCAAGCTGATCTTTTTGTTTGAAATGAAACATTTTGAACCGAAAACTCTAAAATAAGAAATATGTGGTTTACGACCATTTAGAAGTTCATAAGGAGTACTCTTAGTTAGTGGTCGAATAGAAACACGATTCAAAACTTAACAAGCTGTGGCAACTGCTTCAGCCTAGAAATGTTTGGGTAACGTACTTCCATATAACAAAGTCCTTGCACATTCTTGTAAGGTTCTATTTTTACATTCTATAACTCCAATTATGTTCAAATGCTTCGTTTTGGAATTCACCTCCATGATCACTCCTAATGTTTTTGACTTTCAATCCCTTAAAATTTTGAATTCTTTTGACAAAAATTTTGAAATTTTCAAAAGTATCACTTTTATTTTTCATAAAAATAGTCCAAGTATATCTAGAAAAATCATCAACAATTACAAACACATATCTACTATGATTAATGGAATGTACTTGTGTTGGTCTAAATAAATCCATATGCAGTAATTCAAGTGGTTGTAAAGTTGAAATAACCTTTTTAGATTTAAAAGATGACTTAGTTAATTTTCCTAACTGATATGCATCACAAATATGATCGATTTTAAAATTCATTTTTGGTAGACCTTTTACTAAATCATTTTTAGAAAGCTTGTTCATAGCTTTGAAGTTAATGTTATAGAGACGTTTGTGCCATAAACAAGGATTATTGTCTTTGGCTATTAAACACATATCTAAATTAGGTTTATTTTCATGTTTAGAACATAGATATTTCCGTCTCTATTTCCTTCAAAGATAAGATTTCGATCAAAAATACTACATTTATTTTTAGAAAATGTGATTTTGATTCCTTTATCACATAATTGGCTCATACTAAGTAAATTATGTTTCAAATTTTTGACTAGTAAAACATTTGAAATAAAAGGTAAATTTGAAATACTGTTGTTGCTCACATCGCCGTTGTCGATGATATAGCCATTAGAATTATCTCCAAATGTGACAGAGCCTCCATCTGAGTAAGTAATGTTTGATAGCATTTCTTTATCTCCTGTCATATGTTTTGAGAAAACACTGTCGAGTATCCATTTTCTTCTCTTTTTAAGTGGGACCTGCAAAAATAAGGAATTATATTAGTACCCACCTTTTATTAGGGTCCTAAGAGTTAGATATTAGGACCAAACCCAAGAGGGTTCAGTATCCCATTTGAAAATATAATCTTTATTTTTATGAACTGTTTCCAAAAAGTTGTTAATATATTTCTTCCTAGTCCAATTGTTGTTTGTTTTAGGAACCTAAATTTTTATGTTTTTCAGGTAAGTATTTCTTTTGACTGTTTTGTAGTAGGATTAATATTTCTCCTAATTTCTTTTTTAGGTGGAGCTTTTGTTTTCTTGACATATCCTAATCCTTTCCTACTTGAAACGGATTGAGAACTATCAATAACTTTAGATAGAGTTTCTCTTCCTTTATTAAAGTTTGAAACATTTTTGGTGATGCTTTATAACTTTGTTTTGAGACTAGTATTATCTAATTCTATCAATTTTACTTTTGTCTTTAATTCATGATTTTCATAAACAAGAGCATCATTCTTCTCTTTTTGAGTTTCAATTTCTTGACTCAAAAGAGTGAGTTGAGAATCAATATTAGAGAATGATTCTTGTAATTTTTCAAGTTCTTCCTCTTGTATTTTCTTCTCATCATATCTCTTTCGAATTCTACTTCGTTCTGATGATCATGAGTTTTCTTATATTTTATTTTGAGATTTTTGAGAGTGTCAACTAGCTCTAATTTATCTCTATCATATCATTAAAGGTAAAATCACTAACCTCGTTTTTAGTAGCCAAGAAGCAAACATTAGCTTGCTCGTTTTCACTGTCGCTGCCACTATCCGATGAAGAAGTATCTGAATCATCCATGTCACAGAGAATGCTTTCTTTTTCTTATCTTTTTTGCCCTTGTTGAAGTATTTTTTCCTTAGTTCTAGACATTCTTTCTGGATATGACCTTTCTTATGGCAATTAAAACATTCTAGTACTAAAGATGATGGTTTGTTTGGAAAGTTTCTTTTACCATTGTTTCTGTTGTTTTTTTGAAATTTAAAGAACTTTTTGAAATTATTGGCAATAAATGCTAGAATTTCTTCATCTGAATCTTCATCCTTTTCTTCTTCAACATGGAAAGCTATGTTCCTATTGTCCTATGCTTATACTCGTTTTGCTTGCAAATTCACTTCATAGGACATTAAATTTCCTATTAACTCTTCTGGTTTTTTGGTAGAGAGGTTATTAGCTTCTTCTACAGCCAAGACTTTTCTTTCCCATTCATTTGTTAAAGAGTTTAGGATTTTCGATACAATATAAAAATCAGTGAACTTTTCTCCTAATCCTAATAGTGAATGATAGATATCTTGAAGTCTGGAGTACATATCATTAATGGATTCATCTTTCTTCATTCTAAAATTTTGAAACTGATTTTTTAGCATGGAGATTTTTCTTTGTTTGACTTTGTTAGTTCCTTCATGTGTGATTTTAAGTGTTCTTCATATTTCATAAGCAGTTTGATACATGCTAACATGATTAAGTTCATTTCTATCTAGTGCACAAAATAACATGTTCATAGATTTAGCATTGACAGAAGCATCTAATTTTTATGTGTTTGTCCATGTGGAGTACTCTCCTGTAGGAAGAGTGTATTCATTTTGTGTGATATTCCACGATTTAAAAATAATTGATTGCATGTAGATTCTCATACAAGTAGCCCAATAATTATAGTTCAAACCATTGAAAAATGGAGGTCATGCAGTGGATTGACCTTCCACAAAACTGTTGTTAGTGCGTATAGTGCTAGTGCTTATAGTGCTAGTGCTAGTGTTACTATCCATATTAGCAAAAAATCAAATAACTACATTACAGTTAGATGAAACCTGCTTTGATACCAAATGAAAATTTGTAGGACCGTGCAATATGGATATACAATAATGCAGAGTATAGAGATAATAGCAATGTAGCAAATAGTGCAGAATATAAAAGCAGTATAGTAATAAAAATAACACTAGAGATTTTTATACTGGTTCGGAGCACCGTCCTATGTTCTGTCCCATACTCCTTCTGGAATTTCACTAAAATAACAATCCTTACTTAACCCGAAGGGATAGTTATACACAGTTTGAGCAGCAGAACAGACACCCAAGCACCAGAAGAGGATTTTCGTCTCAGCAGCAGAAGAGGGCTTCACTAATACAAAAGAATATCTGGCATTGTGTGCTCTTGATAACACTAAATTGTCTCTGATAGTACAAACCTCCTATAATCAAATCCTCAAGTATATGAAGTGTACGTGAAGATATAAAGATAAGGTAATGCTAAGAATCAAAGATTATGAAAGTTTATTTTAAGATTAAAAGCAATAAAATGCTTGTTTGCTGTTTGAATGCAAGTATGAGAGCACAAGAAGAACATAAGAAAGTTAGAATGATTTTCGACGAATATGAAGTGTTTGGAAACATGTATTTATAGTAGTCAGAGGGTTACTGCCACTGGTGAAGATTTCTGGCCAAAAGAAGCAACCATTTCCATTCAGAGAAGGATCGCAACCTTTCGCAGAATGCAAATGTCTATTCAAAATATGGCAGTTAGGTTCAGGTCAGTCGACTGGTCCTTTTTGGTCAGTCGACTGACTATGCAACATATGTAAAAAAATAAGCAGTGCGTACTTGTGTATGTACACCAGTCGGTCGGCTGGTTGTTTATAGCCAGTCGATTGGCTGTAGTGTTTTTACACTATTAGCTCTGTTTTGATTAAAAAATGAGAATAATGAAGTGCGGACTACTTGAGGATGGATTTTAACAATTTCTAAGACTCGAACATAAGTAATATATAGTGAGAACATACATTCAAAGTCTTGATATCATCGTAGCCTTTTGATTTTCTGTTTTTGTTGTGATTTGATCGTGCATTCTCTTTTTCTTCTAAATTGCTTTGTTATGAATCAAAACTAGTGATTTAACATATAATATCTGTGAGGATCGCGATTTTTGACTCACGAAAATCGACATTAATACGTCCACTGTATCAACTGCCGAACAATAGAATGCCGGAAAACCAAACCCTTAAGGTTTAGGAAGAAGAAAAAGATAGAAAAAGTAAGAAAGAAGAAGCAACAGAACAATAACAGAATCTCGTATTTCGCAGCGGAACAACATATAATAGATAAATGAATAATCTTTAAATAAAAAGAACTGTATCAGTTATTACATTACATCACATTACATTACATTATCAGAGTTTACAACAACAAACAGCGGAAAAGAAATACTATATACTAGTTGATACGCCATGCCATCCAGCTTGCTCCTGAATTCCAGAATGACCTGATAACCTGACTCAAGGCTGCCCGTGTGGAAAATGATGGGCCCCTAGAGTTTAGGAAGGGAACAATAAACTCCAGGTCAGTCATAGGACTGGTGTGAGAACTTAAAACGGTTTATATTTAAAAACAAACAAAGAAATATTTTAAAATAGATCTGCAATGCTTTTAGAAAATGTAACTACCATAAGGCCTCCCGTCATACACACACAATGCAAACGCAGAATTGGAGGAGATTTCTCCTTATGATAGTCAAACATGCTTGATACGAGAGAATTTCTTGATATTATTACTATAAGTGCAAAGTGTGGAAAACCATTTCGAAAGTATAATATAAATCTTAGCCAACATAGGTACCATTATATTATGCCTGCTATAGCTACCTCCTGAGGAGGCAGGTTATACAATTTGCAATCGTAAAGCGTTCGTATTGTTTCTTTGGATTTCCAACTAATGGTCAGGCCAAGGAACTTCCCATTGCCACATGGGTACGCCTCTAGAAGGACGCCCTTAGAACCTAACCGGATCTCCGCAAACACAAGGCCGGGTTACCTCTGCAAAAGTAGGTAACTACTGACACGAGTATGTCATCCCTCGGTTGTAAACAACCTTTATCCGAGGATCCTCAACCAACAACAATCACAAAGTCATATATAATTGCGACATCCACATAAGTTAAATATCTGGGCTCCATACCATGATACCACTTCTATCCAGAAGGAAATGCACATACCCTAAGGGGAGCTACTCCCTATCAGCTTGCTGCATCTTTCCTGTTTTGACCATTACCGGGTTGTGAGGTCCGACGAAGTCTCGTCCATAAAGCTACGCTTTTCACAAAATCTATGCTTTGATCAACAAATGATCAGCAGCACTTCGTATGCCACATTACCAAATTGGGAATGTATCACTAGTAACCATCAACTACATAACCTCTAAGCTCATACGTCTCAGAGAAGGGTGTTAAGCCAAGAGAATAAATTCTCCGCCACCAACAGAAATATATTTGATAGAAACCAGCTTTACATCTCAAATTGTAACGTCAGACACACATCCATACAAGTCCGCTACGGGATCAAACGGAACCGAAGGCACTTCCAAAGAAGCCCTTATAATTCGGATATTCACTAATCACGTCCGGACTTCCATCACAAAGGGTGATAAAATCTCTATATCGGAGACCAGCCGATGTAGAGACATTCGATGGTAATCCTTCCGTTTCCAAAAATATCCGGTCTTCAAATGCTATCCATTACGACGTATCACTATTTGGAATAGGATTCATGACCAAAGGTCCTCTCCCGGCTAAATCGAATAACGAACGCTTATTTTAAAATAAGTGTAGCATTAAATTCAAGCAAATCACAACAAAAGCCCATTTAAAGGTAAATATTGATAGTTGGTTGTTTAACTATCAATAGATATGCACAACATCACCAGATTCCAAATAATTTTCCAAATTATTTATTTTCCAAAAATATCTTTACAAGATACAATTTTCCACACTTCAACCATTTGAAAACAAATTTCAAATCACTTTTCACCTTTACAACTTTTGAAAACAATTTTCAAATCACTTTCCTTACGCGGAAACACTTCCAAATATTTATTCATTTTTACTGGAAATCTGCCGAGTTCAAATACTTTAAAATAATTAATAACACTTATCCAAAATATACCGAGAAAACACTTTGAAATAAAACTATTTTTCTTTAAACACTTTACTTAAAATATTAGTTATAAAAATATTATACCAATATTACATATAACTTAAGTCCAAACTAATTTTCAAAATAAAATTAGTAGATAGAGCATAACTATTTAAATAACTATTTTCTAAACAATTATTGATTAAAATTTAGAAATAATCATTTCTATATCAACTTAACAAATCTTTACTTAAAGGATTTAAAATAATTTAAGAAGTTAATTTCTTCAAAGTATCCTTTTCAAAACCAATTGTAGAATTATATATATATATATATATATATATATATATGTGTGTGTGTGTGTGTGTGTGTGTGTGTATGTGTGTGTGTGTGTATCTTTCAAAGCTATTCAGAAATTTTTATTCGACTTTCCAGGGAGAATACACTTTCATTTGAAAATGGTTCATTTAAACCAATTAAATAAATCCTTACCGATTTACTTCAAAATTTACGTTCCAAATCCGTAAATTTATTTCCACATTTCAAAAATAAATCAATGTTTATTTTTAAACAAATTTCCCTTTCCTTTATAAATTCCATGGTGAATTTAGATTTCCAAATATCCACTGATATACGATTTTCAAACTGATTTCAAATATTCACTTTCAACAACAATTCAATTTTTCATTTGATTTCAAAAACAACCAAATCAAATTCCATATTGATTTCCCAAGAAATTAAATACCAAGTGAATTTTGTTCAAATCTCAAATTGAAATCAATTTCTACTAAACCCCAAATCAATTTTCAAATTGATTCCAAATTCTTTTCAAAACACCAAATCAATTTCCAAATGGATTTTCTTAAATTTATTCCCTTTTAAAAATAAATTCCTTTTAAAGAAAACAAATTCTGTTACTTTTCAAACTCTTTGAAATCCGTATTTTGAATAAATTCTTCAACCTTTGAATAATATTACCCGAAATTCATTTATTAAAGCTTTTCCCATATTTTGAAATTTTATTCAATAAGATTAAAAATAAAACTTTATTATTTTAGAATTCCTTCTTTTAAATTTATCCAATCCTCAAAAGTAAATTTTAATATAAACTTCCAACCTGAATTTTCAAAAATCAAATTTTTATTTATTTCTGGTATCTAACGATACCAAAATTATATTCAGCTAAATTTTGGCCTTCAACGATTTCAATCACAAAAATAATCACACAGAGACTATAAATAATCAACACACAACATTGAAACAAATTCAATTATTTGAGAAATCCAGTTGGATCCCTCCAACCTGTTTCCCTGCATCTACAGATGTTAGCACAATACTAATCCTACTTCAAGGCGGGATATCGCGGTACATGGGTTTATATAAAATATCACTCGCTATTATGCAGCGCAATAGGGTCTCATCCGCTATATAATGCGGGAAATCAACTCCAAGTACATATATAATACCAATTCCACTTCAAGGTCGAATATCGCAGTATATGTGTTTAATAAAATAACCTCTGCTTAATATGCAGCGTATATGGTCTATTTCAATACAACAGATAGCAATTTATCATTCAATCATACAATCAACACAATCGAGCAATTTTAAATCTAACTATTTAAAATTTGAATCGAAACAAATTCGATTGAGTGGGAAGTCTCACCTTGCTTCCAATAACCGTTGCAGTGTTTTATTCCGAATAAAATTAAACACGCGTTTAATTTTACCCAAAATTCACACTAGCTCCAATCAATCCCAATCCTGCTCCATCGCGTAGTATTCGACAATACGATTCCAACGCAAGTCGTTTCGTCATTTTTCGACCTCGTATGACAAAGTTATGCTATTTTAAAGATTATACAAATTATAATATATTAATTTACAAATTCTTTTTTTTTATAAACCTTGTTTCATCTCTGTCGTTCAATTCCATTCCTCCAGATCTCGGCCACACCTTCCATCTTCTCCCTCACCAGTAAAACACGAACGTAAGCAAATCCAATACGGCCGCCAAAAACCCTAATGGTCGTGGCCACCACGATGAACTCGAACATGATCAGGCATAACCATTCCAAGCGCCATCGCCTCCTCTATCATCGCCGAGAAAGACGGCGAACTCGGCCCCCCCCCCCTATCGCATTCAAATTTGTGTGCGATTGCTGGACCTTCAGCGAAAATTGCCGCCGATTTGCTTTGTTGTTTATGATCATAACCATTGATCTAGAAGATCTCAATGCGCTCTTCAACTTTGTAGTTGAACACTTTTTGAATCGGTTGATAGATTGCAAGAAAAATGAGGAGGAAGACGGGATTTTTCTAGTCGTGTACAGTATAATGGAGCCTAGGGTTTATAACTAGGGTTCTGATACAAATAGAAAGAAATGAGTCCTTCTATAGAAAATTTGCCAAAACACTATTCATCCGAGATTTTCCGAACTCCAAACGAAGCGTGCCGGCTGACGTTTCTAGGGTTTTACCCACGTTCCAAACACAATGGAATAGGTATCGAGAGCCAATTCGATCATATGTGTGAGTTACGGAGATAAACGATCAAATTTAAATTAAATCGGTTAAACTAATTTCTATGCGTTTTGGCTTGCCCCGGACAAGCCGTAAATCCGATTGACGCGAA
Source organism: Allium cepa (assembly GCA_030765085.1). Classification (NCBI taxonomy): domain Eukaryota; kingdom Viridiplantae; phylum Streptophyta; class Magnoliopsida; order Asparagales; family Amaryllidaceae; genus Allium; species Allium cepa. The sequence continues at coordinate 84,174,471 of CM060928.1, read as the reverse complement.
ATTTTAAATCTTACAATAATATAACATTACGAATCCGATGAAATTGGTTTCGTCGAAATCCGAGACTGTTTGAAAAATGAATATTTTTACTCGTCAATTAAATATTAAAATATTCATTTCCATAAATTAACTTTTAATTCAATTTTAAAAGTTCTATAATATCCTTCTAATTCAAATATGATTTAATACAACTTTACAAATCAATTTTGATCACATTAAACCCAATTTCCAATTATTTTTGCAATCTCAAATATTAAATTAACAATTTAATTATCCAATAAAATCCAGATATTCAAAATATAATTTATTCGACTTACAAATTTTACTTGTTAATAATTAAAATCAATTAATTATACGAATTTCAAATGACAAAAATTCTGGGTCGTTACAAACTTCCCTCCTTAAAGAATTTCGTCCTCGAAATTGCCAAGTAAGAAAAAGTTACAGAATCCATTAACTTTTCAAATCATTTGTTCAAATTAAATTTCAAATTCATTTAAACATTTTAACTTCTCCAAAATCCATAGTTAAACTTCTTACAATAACTTTACTAAGTTTTCAAATCCTACATTTTCATTTCAATCTTTTCGTTAACAAAAATTTTCCAAAAATTTTCAAATTTTTTCTCTAACTCCCAAAATTTACGGAAAATTTTGGCAGAGTCTCCTTTGTACGGAGGAGCTTTTGCAATATCACAATAGATATAAATATATATACATCGACCCACACGGTCGGAAAACAGAAAAAACAGTTCATATTTCCTATTTTTATTGCGTAGGCGTACCTTTTTAGCATTTTTAAGCAAAGCAGTTATTTATTAGCATTTTAGCATGACCAAATCTAGCCAACTACAGCCTCGGTACCTGCACTTACTCAATTTAAACATGTAAGTGACATATATAGGAAATTCATTTTAATTTCACTAATTTTCAATAGAAAACATATAGTTTTCATAAGCAATGCAATCAAAATAATTCCCATAAGCAATTTATAAGGTTTCGATACAAATATTTAGTTGCTTACAACCAATTCACCTTAGTTCACTTTCAATTCGAATTCATTTACATAGCTTTCCATTAATCAATTCGATTTCATTAACACTTAATGAATTATATATAATCAACTACAATCATACAACAACCAAATCATTACCAACATAACCAAATTATTAAATTTACATCCAATTTGGTTTAACACTTCTAATTTCCAATTGGTTTCATATCTAATTGACTTTTCTTTCAATTATCCAATTCCCAATTTACTAGTTTTTTTATGAATCAACATTTACATCCCTTATTCCATATCAATTCATTTACGTTAGATTGATTAATATTCAATTCATTGATTAATTCAATTAGCAGCTAATTCATTTTACAATATAAAGTTGAATTTCATTTATATAACTCAAGTTCACATCCATTTAATTCACTTTATTATTTTACATCGATACCAAAATCAACTTCATTCAACATTACTTAAGTTATATTCCATTTCAAACATCATTTTTTTGACTTAACTTAAATTTCCACTTATAAATCCAACTCAGATTCCAATTCTAAAGTAAATTCTATTTAACTTTTACCAAAGTCAAATTTCATCACTTATTCAAATTCATATCTCGTTTTGCTTAACAAAAATTGTTTAACCATTTTATCATTTGGTTTCACTTACATATATTACACTGGATTTCCAATTCTATATGAATACAATTTACTTTCATAATAAAAAATAAAATATTGGATTCAATTCATTTTAAACCTTATCCATTTAGTCATTCTTCATTTAGTTGCACTTACTAATTTTAGTTTAATACTTCACTTTGTTTTTCACAAATCAAATTCAATTCCAATTCCAATCATTTAGACTATTAGACTTCTAAAATTCACCTTTATTCCAATTAACTCAGGTAATTTCAGTTTAAATCTGAATTTCCTAAGTCATCCAAACTTATTTATTATTCCTTAAACATTTTATATAACATTCCAGAGTCTTTTCAATATTTCAAAAATTATTTTTGAAATCTATTCAAATTATCTTTTGAATTTCCAAAACCAAACTCAATTTCACAAACAACTTCCATTGAATTATAATTCGGCAGCAATTCCTCTCATGGAAACTTGAATGAACACCGATGATGTCGCGATCATCATCGGAAATATTTTCCAGCGACCAAAAAGAGTTTAGTGCTTTCTTCCCTTTAAAACAATTTTCCATAACCCTTGGAAATCATTTTCAAACTCCAAATAATTTAAATTCCCAAATCTCAAAATTTCAAATTCTTTAAATTTGTTTTCAAATATTACTCTGGAATTCCATTTCAAATTATGAATCACATATACAATTTATATTTACAAATCTCATTTGTATATGGATTTATTTCTCAGTTTTTGATTATGATTTTAATTTCTTATTCAATAACCGATGATAATAATTTAATATTATCACTTCCTAACAACCAAGCAACCATAATAATTTTTGGAAAATCATTCCTTTTATTTATGAAATAGTCTGGGTAAAATTATTTCATTTACCCTATTTTAAAACAATACTATGTCGGTTTATCTTGTTTAAGAGTTTAGAAACTCCTATCGACACAGTTAGCTAGACTTCACCGACTAAAATCTACAAAAAAATCAATCAATAAGTCAACACAATACAAAACAATTTTATATTCACTAACAAATACACGCTCGTATCTATTATTACACTCACACTCATTCGAGAGTACTACTAACTCTCTCTCTAATGAGTAATACCCAACAAAGGCAAGGTTGTCGCTTAACCAAATGCCCTAATACCAACTGTGAGGATCGCGATTTTCGACTCCCAAAAATCGACATTAATACGTCCACTATATCAACTGCCGAACAATCGAATGCCGGAAAACCGAACCCTTAGGGTTTAAGAAGAAGAAAAAGGAAGAAGAAGTAAGAAAGAAGAAGCAACAGAACAATAACAGAATCTCACATTTCGCAGCGAAACAACATATAATAGATAAATGAATAATCTTTAAATAAAAAGAACTGTATAAGTTATTACATTACATCACATTACATTACATTATCAGAGTTTACAACAACAAACAGCGGAAAAGAAATACTATATACTAGTTGATATGCCATGCCATCCAGCTTGCTCCTGAATTTTAGAATGACCTGATAACATGACTCTAGGCTGCCCACGTGGAAAATGATAGGCACCCAAAGTTTAGGAAGGGAACAATAAACTCCAGGTCAGTCATGGGTCTGGTATGAGAACTTAAAATAGTTTATCTTTAAAAACAAACAAAGAAATATTTTAAAATAGATCTGCAATGCTTTTAGAAAATGTAACTACCATAAGGCCTCCCGCCACACACACAATGCAAACGCAGAATTGGAGGAGATTTCTCTTTGTGATAGTCAAACATGCTTGATACGAGAGAATTTCTTGATATTATTACTGTAAGTGCAAAGTGTGGTAAACCATTTCGAAAGTACAATATAAATCTTAGCCAGCATAGGTACCATTATATTATGCCTGTTATAGCTACCACCCGAGGAGGCAGGTTATACAATTTGCAATCGTAAAGGGTTCGTATTGTTTCTTTGGATTTCCAACTAATGGTCAGGCCAAGGAGCTTCTCATTGCTACATGGGTACGCCTCTGGAAGGACGCCCCGAGAACCTAACCGGATCTCTGCCAACACAAGGCCAGGTTACCTCTGCAAAGTAGGTAACTACTGACACGAGCATGCCATCCCCCGGTTGTAAACAACCTTTATCCGAGGATCCACAACCAATAACAATCACAAAGTCATATATAATTGCGACATCCACATAAGTTAAGTATCTGGGATCCATACCATGATACCACTTGTAACAACCCTGGTTTTTGCGATTATCTGAAAATATTAAATTATAACGGCAGTTATAATTTAATAGCGTAAATTAATAATTAAAGAGGAAATTAAATTGTTTAATGGGAATAAACAATATATTTAAGGATAAAATGAGGAAAAAGCGTTTTATTTAGAGTTAACGCAATAATTTTGTTAATTATTGCTCTTTACTTCATTTAATATATTTTTAAAAAAAGAAGTAATTACTTTTAAAATGGGATATATTTAACAAAATGATGGAATTGAGTTTAAAAATATAAGTCGAGCATAAAACTATATTTGAAATGAGTTATAGAATTTTATGACATAAAATTGTGATTTTTGTGTAATTTATAGTGTTAATTAAAATGAGTTTTGTAATTAATAATGTAAATTTGCTATTTTCTTTAAATAGAGAAATATGATAATAAATATGTTCTAATTATGTAAATCATCTTTTAATTGGGTATAAAACATTTTTATTATCATAATAATGAATTTCATAATTTTTAAAGAAGTAGAGCTTGAAATATTGATAAGTTCATTTCTTAGCATACTTGGTTAAGTGATTAAGTAAAAAAAAAACATAATCTTATTTCTTTTAATTTGTTGGACCTTAGCCCAATTAGTGTAAATATTCTTTACTAGCCTATTAACCTAAGAAATGAGAAGAGAAAAGTTACAGTACGTACATTTTCATTCTCTTCTCTAACCCTCCAAAGAACTCAATTCCTCTTTCAAAACCTAGAAGAAGAAAAAAATCAAACATCTTCTTCAATTCATGGTAAATTAAACATCTTTATGAGCTTATTTGTGCAGGTAATCATCTCTAGCTTAAGTACATCTCAATGATTTGAATTCTCAATTTACAGTAAACTAAATTAGGGCTTTTGGGTATATTTTGGATTGATTTTTGTTTAGGGTTTACTAGTTTGGAAATTTGGGCTGAAGTGATAATAACGATTGTTGAATTAAAGGATAGAGGTGAGTGATCGTCGACGGAAATTCTATCGGATTAGAAAACCGTCGAACGAATTTAGATATAAAATTTATACCGCAAGCGCACGGTGTACGAATGTAGCACGTGGCGAATACGGGTCGATCCGCAGGGAATTGATGATTTTAAAAATTTCTATTCAATCAAATTATACCAAAGTCGAGTGAAATTGTTGGATAGAACTAAAATGAAGCTAAACTAGAATTGAAATGTGATTAGTAAACTATTGAACTAGAGAACAATTTAGAGGCAAATCCACTCTCATATTTTTGTAAATCAACAAACACATAATTTATTATCTCTAATTTTGATATTAAGTGAAATAATCATTGCATTTATCATAAGTATGGTTTGTTTATGTTATTAGTTAACATAACTCAAACCATCAAACTATAATACAACAATTATACCACTTACAATTCTCATGAAAAAGAAGCCAAAGCAAAAACTATTTTAAGTATGATCTATTTACTATTGTAACTAGTAACATAGATCATCAAATTTCATTTTTACTTTCATTTCATAATCAAAAATTAATTAGCAAATGTTGATGTAAATTGTGTTTATGTTGAGTAAGAATAGCTCATTTGCATAAGCAATATAAGCTATCAAACCCACTTGTATAAACTTACATCAAAATTCACATTCATGAAGCATAAACAAAGAGATCATAAATCATAAAAAATGTTGAAATTACATAAAGTTAGAGAGCTTCATCACCCCTAAATTGAAGGGGTTTAGCTACTCATTTGTGGCATTGAAGCATCACAAGTAAGTTTCAACATTAAAGAAAAGAAAATAGAAAATAAGCAAAGAAAGCAAAAGAGATTAGCTACTAACTACTTGCATAAATGTAAATCTAAACTATGAACATAAGGAGAAAGAGAGCATATAAATAAACATTAACAATAAAACAAAGAAAAACATGTAGAAAAGAGAGAAGAAAGAGGCTTGGAAGCCATTTTTATTTCATAGAACATTGAGCTTACACTTTGATTTCTTAATTTCCTAAGTAAAATGAAAGAGTAGATGATGATCTTCATGTACATAAGAGGGCTATTTATACATGCATAAAACCCTAATTCTCTTTTTAGGGAGCTTCCCAAAATACCCTTGAGGTGGTGTAGCCTCCAAGTAATCATTAACATTCACTAATCCCCCACTTAATATGTACATGAAGCTTTAAGTCCTTTTAGCATGTGCTTAGCTTCTAATTGGAAGTTAGGTAAGTGGGTGGGGTCCTCCATGATCTTGAACTTGAATTATTTCCTCTTCATTCCTTTGTATTTTCTTGTGCATGCATGTATCTTCATATAAGCCTCTTCCATATGCATCCAAATTCCTATAAAAATAATCAAAAAATGTCCAAGTAAAAATTCTTACATTGACACATGCACAAAAATGACCGTTTTGCCCCTGAATGATGATGAAAATATGATGGTTTGGAAATAATTGAATTTTGGTTTTAAACATGTTAAAATGCCCAAATATGATGATTATTTAAAAAAAAGATAAAATATGGATGTAAATATATGCACAATTACGTGCACATCAAATACCCCCACACTTATCTTTTTATTCGTCCTCGAATAAAGGAAAACTAAGATAAATCCGTTTTCGTAGGGAGCACGATTGCATTGAGCGTATGCAACAAGCCGTTAAACCTCTGGGTGTCCCCAGTAGGACGAGTGTTGTCTCGTGAGGGTTTTCAGCGGATACTACCCACAAAATCCAAATGCAGGATGAAAATATTTACAAATTGCAAGATTTATTTACAAAGAGATGAATGCGAATTTTTTGGAAATATTTACAAATGAAGGATTTATTTTTAAATTGACACGAATAAGTTAAATACAAGTTTTGGTCATTGTCTTGAAAATTTAATTCATTTACTCGTCAAAATTTCCAATAAAAATCAAGTTGTAATGACAGATAGACCATAGTTTGGCTAGTTGTTTCTGTTGATAACACAATGTAATTATGAAATGGATCCTTAGTTGATTATCAAAGTTTATTAAAGTGGTATTTTCATTTCTTTTCAATAACAAGTTAGGTCAAACAAGTTAAAATAGTGCTAGGATTTCAATTGTTTGCTCTCTCATTATTTGCAAGAAAAAATTACACACCTAGCTCAGGTAAACTGAGGCCAGATATACCACCCATGCACTGCCTTTCGGGCTTATGTGAGGGGAGTACAGAGCATGGCGAGTGTACACACTTTCGTGCATACACCTATCGACCGTAGGTGGTTTTTATTAAGTCTGTTCTTTTTTTTAATATGTGTTTCATACATGCATAACCGTGAGGACTTTTAAATGAGTATGAAAGCACATAATCAAAGATTACAAGTAATTCACCCATGCATAACCGTAAGGACTTTTAAATGAGAGTGAATACTTTGGATGTTATTATTTTGTTTTTTGTTTTTTTTTATATATATTTTTTTTAAGAGAGAGAGAGTCTTGGAAAATCATCTTAGCACCATTTAACTTAGAAGACAAAAATGTTATATCCTTTACTTTAAATTTACCACTTTTTAAACAACGATTTTCAATTAGAACATACTTCATAATTAACATAAATGAACCTTCCTATATACTTGTAAAACCATTTTTATTTGTAATCAAACTTCATTTTTATTTTTGTTAAGACAAATAAATTTTCAAAAATTTCAATTTATTAACCAAAACTTATACTTATCCCATAGTGTTTCTTCCTAAATAAATCAAAATGGTAAAAAGAAAATGTTTCTGAGATTTAGGAGTTTTGAGATTTTTTTTTTTTGAAGAAAATGAAAATTCAAAAATGCCATGAAAAACTAAAAAAAATGAAAATGAGACTCCCCCCACACTTAAGTTTGACTGTGTCCCCACAGTTGATGCATGATATAATGAGTGTAACGGGGAAAAATATGTACATATTTACAAAAGAGGGTTAACATTCTTACTAGACGTAGCTTGGCTCATGAAGGATCATGAGCTCCTCCTCTTGGTAACCGGGAAATTCCAAGAAGGGTTTTATACGATGACCGTTGACTTTGAAAATCGATCCATCCTTTGGGTTTTCTATTTCTATGGCACCATGTGGAAAAACAGTTCGTACCACAAATGGTCCGGTCCACCTTGATTTAAGTTTCCCAGGGAATAAATGAAGTCTCGAGTCATATAAAAGAACTTTCTGGTTAGGCGAAAACTTTTTCCTTAGGATTGACTTGTCATGAAAAACTTTGGTTCTTTCTTTGTAAATTTTCTCGTTTTCATACGCGTCGTTCCTAAGTTCTTCTAGTTCGTTGAGTTGTAATTTTCGATTTTCGCCAGCTTCTTCATGATCAAAGTTTAAGTTTTTTATTGCCCACAACGCTTTGTGTTCAATTTCAACGGGTAAATGGCAAGCTTTACCGTAAACTAAACGAAAAGGGGACATCCCAAGGTTAGTTTTAAAAGCAGTACGGTAAGCCCAAAGCGCGTCGGTCAATTTCTGAGACCAATCTTTTCGATTTTTATTGACAGTTTTCTCCAAGATTTGTTTTATTTGTCGATTTGAAACTTCAACTTGGCCACAAGTCTGAGGATGATATGGAGTGGATAACTTGTGGGTTATCAAGTATTTTTTTATTAAAGTTTCAAAAGAACGGTTGCAAAAATGGGTTCCGTTATCACTGATTATTGTGCGAGGTGTGCCGAACCTCGAAAAGATGTTTTCTTTAAGAAATTTCACAACAATTCTGTGGTCATTGGTTTTGCAAGGAACGGCTTCGACCCATTTTGAAACGTAATCGACAGCGAGAAGGATATACAAGTTTCCAAAGGAATTGGGAAAAGGTCCCATAAAGTCGATACCCCATACATCAAAGATTTCGATCGTAAGAATGGGGTTTAAAGGCATCATATCTCGTCGAGAAATTCGTCCAAGCATTTGACATCGATCACAAGTTTTACAAAATTCAAACGAGTCTTTGAAAAGAGAAGGCCAATAGAAACCACACTGAAGCACTTTTTCCGCAGTTTTTCGAGGACCGAAATGTCCACCGCACGCTTGATCGTGGCAAAACGAAAGAACACTCCTTATTTCATTATCCGGAATGCAACGTCGGATGATTTGGTCGGGACAATATTTGAACAAGTATGGATCGTCCCAATAGAAATATTTCACTTGGGACATGAATTTGCATTTGTCCTGTTTGGACCAAGATGAGGGAGTTTCTTTAGTGACTAAGTAGTTCACTATATCAGCGTACCATGGATCGATAGAAATAGAAAGAAGTTGTTCATCGGGGAAGTTTTCATTGATCGGCAAGAAAGATGGTGCGTTCGAAAGACGAGATAAATGATCGGCTATGACATTATCGGATCCTTTTTTGTCTTTGATTGTAAGGTCGAATTCTTGAAGTAAAAGGATCCAACGAATCAAACGGGATTTAGCATCCTTTTTAGCGAAGAGATATCGAAGCGTAGAATGGTCAGTGTAGACCGTAATGTGTGAACCTATCAAGTAAGGTCGAAACTTTTCAAGCGCAAAAACGACAGCTAGAAGCTCTTTTTCAGTTGTTGTGTAGTTGAGTTGAGCGTCGTTCAAGGTCATACTCGCGTAGTAAATGACATGAAGGATCTTGTTGATGCGTTGTCCCAAGACAGCACCAACGGCAAAGTTTGAAGCATCGCACATTATTTCGAAAGGAAGATCCCAATTGGGTGCGCAAATGACTGGGGCAGAAATGAGTTCGCTCTTAAGACGTTCAAAAGAAGAGATACAATCAGAGTTAAAATCGAAAGGAACGTCTTTTCCAAGAAGGGTCGTCAAAGGACGGGCGATTTTGCTAAAGTCTTTCACAAAGCATCGATAAAAGCCAGCGTGTCCTAAAAATGATCGAATGTCCTTAACAGATTTGGGAATGGGTAGATTTGCAATGACATCGATTTTCGCTTTGTCTACCTCAATGCCTTTGTTTGAGATGATATGTCCAAGGACAATGCTTTGTTTGACCATAAAGTGGCATTTTTCCCAATTCAAAGTCAAGTGTTTTTCTTTACATTGATTCAAAACCAACTCGAGGTGATGTAAACATTGAGAAAAAGAATCGCCGAAGATAGAGAAATCGTCCATAAAGACTTCTAGAAAGCGCTCAATCATGTCAGAAAAGATTCCAACCATTCATCGTTGGAAAGTCGCAGGAGCGTTACAAAGTCCGAATGGCATACGTCGATAAGCGAAGGTACCGAATGGACACGTGAAAGTCGTTTTCTCCTGATCTTCGGGAGCGATTGGAGTTTGGTTATAGCCGAAATAACCATCAAGAAAGCAATAGAATTCGTGACCGGCTAAACGTTCGAGCATTTGGTCGATAAATGGAAGAGGAAAATGATCCTTACGTGTTGCGGCATTTAGTTTTCGATAGTCAATGCAAACACGCCAACCCGTTTGAGTACGAGTTGGAATAACTTCGTTAGCGTCGTTTTTTATAACAGTAAGTCCGGACTTTTTAGGCACGACATGAATTGGGCTAACCCATGGGCTATCGGAGATGGGGTATATGATACCGTTATCGAGGAGCTTAAGAATTTCGTCACGAACCACATCTTTCATTTTTGGGTTAAGCCTCCGTTGTGCATCACGAGTGGGTTTGGCTTCATCAATCAAATGAATGCGCTGTTGGACAATAGCAGGGCTAATTCCCTTAATATCAGTAATGGACCACCCAATTGCTTCTCTATTTTTCAAAAGAATAGAGAGAAGAGAAGCTTCTTGGTCAAGAGAAAGATTGTTAGAAATAATGACAGGACAAGTTTCGTTTTCACCTAAGTATGCATACTTAAGGTGAGCGGGAAGTGGTTTGAGGTCCAATTTCGGGAGTTTTTCGATTGCAGAATTGGGTTGAGATTCGGACTCAACTTGAAGCGATTCAAAGGGAAGAGTGTGTTCGATCTCGTTGGGACTTCATGAAACAATTTTTCGTACTCGGCCTCGCGTTCATCGTTAAGATCAAATGTTTCGTTTTCAAAGTTTTCATGAATGGCACTAACTTCTAATGTTTGGCCACGAAGTTCGTTCGAGTGGATTTCAAGATTGAAAATGTTAAGGTCCAAAGTCATGTTTCCAAAAGAGATTTTCATCGAACCGTTACGACAATTGATTAAGGCGTTTGAGGTGGCTAAGAATGGTCGGCCTAAAATAAATGGGATTTGACTCGCAGGGTTTGTCACGGGTTGTGTTTCGAGAACGATAAAATCAACGGGGAATATGAATTGCCCTACTCGAATGAGCATGTCTTCGATTTCTCCCACGGGCTTCTTAATGGAACGATCGGCAAATTGAAGCGTAACTTTCGTGGGTTTGAGCTCACCTAAGCCTAATTGTTCGTACACGGAGTATGGAATCAAGTTGACACTCGCGCCTAAGTCTATTAAACATTTGTTAATCGTCTTTTCTCCAATTGTACACGAAATCGTAGGGCAGCCAGGATCTTTGTATTTAACGGGTATGGATTGGGACAAGACTTCACTCAAACTAGCGGCTAAGAAGACTTTTTTGGGCACTTGAGTGTGTCGCTTTTGGGTGCACAAGTCCTTAAGAAATTTCGCGTAAGTGGGGACTTGCTGAACGATGTCAAGAAGAGGAATGTTAACTTTGACTTGTTTAAAAATTTCCAACATCTTTTCCATTTGGTCCGAGTGTTTCTTTGGTCGAAGACGATGTGGAAATGGAACATGATACTCGGTAGGCGGGTCTACTCGAGTAGTAGAAGAAGAATTTTGATTGTCGTTCGATTCGACGTTTGGCTCCACGTTCTGTTCTGAGTCGTTCGTTGTTTTAGAAGTATCGAGAAAAGTTCCCAGTGAATCATTTGGATTAACGACTTGATTATCGATTTGTTTACCAGAACGGAGAGTTGTGATAGCATTCAACTGGATGACATTGCTATCTTGAACGTCATGGGCTTGATTTGAATTTGAGTTTTGATTTCTGGGATTTGGAAGGGGCTGGCTTGGGAATGTTCCTCGTTCACGTTCACTTACAGATGTGGCTAATTGACTCATTTGCATTTCGAGTTTCGCAATCGATTGGTTTGTGTTTTGCATATATGAAGTCAATAAATTTTGCAAATTGCTGTTTGATTGAAGGCTTTGAGTAGTTGCCTTAGCCAACGTTTCAAGAGTTTTCTCAAGCGAAGTTAAACGTTTATCGTCTTGTGGAGGATGAGTAAAATTTGGTGGAAAATTTGGTTGTTGCGGTTGATTATGAGACGGGCCCGCAAAGTTTGGTTGAAAATTATTGGGCTGAAAGGGAGGATTCGAAGCATTATTCGGAAATGCTTGAAAATTGGGACGAATCGTATTCGTGTTGGGACTGTTTTGGTTCCACGCAAAATTCGGATGATTTCTCCATCCAGGGTTGTACGTTGGAGAAAACGGGTCGTTTTCGGTTTTATTGAAAGCATTGATTTGTTCGACGGAATTGGGACACTGATCGGCTATATGATTAGGATCGTTGCATTTATAACACATTGGTTGGGAAGCTTGGTTCGTTTGATTCGATGAGAAAACGTTGTCGAATTTTTTAATCATTGCGTCGATCTTAGCTTCCAAAGCAAAAGAAGATCCCGTCGAGTGTGCACTCGATCGTGAGTAGATTGATTTTTCGTTCGAGCGTTCCCATTGGGACGACTTTTCAGCGAGGTTTTCAAGAAATTGCCAAGCATCGTCATGATGTTGGGCAAGAAAATTGCCTTGGCACATTGATTCGAGCATGGTTCGTGAGCTGTTTTCGAGTCCATCATATAAGATTTGGCAAATCGTCCATTTTTCAAAGTTATGGTGTGGACATTTTATCAAAAGCTTTTTGAATCTTTCAAAATATTTTCCAAATGGTTCACCCTTGAATTGATGAAAATTTACAATTTCGTTTTGAATTCTACTTGTTTTTTCTAAGGGGTAGAACTTTTTTAAGAAAGCTTTTACAAATTCTTCCCACGTTTTAATTGAGTTCGAAGGTAAGCTGTACAACCATTTTTCAGCGTAATCCGTAAGAGCAAATGGGATTAATCGAAGTTTGATTCCGTCATCAGAAAGTTGTTGAAGTTTAATGGTTACGCAAACTTGTTCGAATTTAGTCAAAAAGATGTATGGGTCATCGTGTTCGAAATTGCCAAATTTTGGAAGCGTGGCAATATGGTTCGAATGGATTTCGAAATGGTTACCCGTAGGGGCGGGTAATGTGATGCAAGATGGAATAGAAACTCTATCGGGAAAGATTCTATCCATAAGAGTACGAGGGGCGTTTTCGTTCGCCATTTCGGGAGGATTGTCTGTTCGAGTTAAACGGTTTGTAGAAGGGTCACGAATCCAAGTATTCGTTGTTGTGTCACGAGTCCAAGTACTCATGCACAAGTGAAAGTCGAGAGGAGAAAGAAATTAGAAACGAGTTTGGAGAATGAAAGAAGATTTGAAATTTTTTTTTTTTTTTTTTAAGGGAAAAAAAAACTATTTACCAAGTGAAGTTTATTTCAAAAGAAAAGTTTGAATTTTGTTTTGTTTTTGAATTTTGAATTTTTTTTTTTTGAAATGATTTTACAAATTTTTTTTAGATTTTTGTTTTTGAGTTTTTTTTTTAAATATGCATGAACTAATGCAACTAAATGAATGCAAAGGACTTAATTACAGTTTTCTGTCCTTAGTAGCTCCTAACCCAAAATTGTATAATCACACTTTGTCTTAAATCAACAAAAATATTTCTCAGCCAGGTAACGGACATGGGTTATCGGTGCACCACGAATCACCGTAGCAATGCAACCGAAGGTTTAAGTACCTTCAGAGGAACAACCAGTATAATATTTACGAATCACCGTAATATTTATAACTGGTTATTACTCTGCCGTAGCCTAGACACCAAGAAATAAAATCGTTTAAGTAAAACAATTATGAAGATACAATTAAGCCCTAAGTGAGCTCGTGACACCCTTAGGTCCAACGTCTAACCTTTATTGTTAATCAAATTCTACGATGAAATGCGTTTGTGGGCTAAGGAAAGGGTGATGAAATCCCTCACCTTATGTGAATTGGGGTATTGCCCTTAGAAAAGAAAAACAAGATGAAATGAATGCAAAGCAGAAATTAAACGTGAAATTACAATGCAACTAAAATGAAGTTTGTTTTTGTTTTTGAATTTTTTTGAATTTTTTTTTTGTTATATATAAATGTAAATGCAAGCAACCAACAATGCACTAGAGATGAAAGCACAATACCAGAGCGTGCAGATTATTAGCAAATATTTTTTTTTTTAGTGGCGATTTTAGCAAAGCAAAGCAATTATTTTTCCTTTTGGCAAGCAATTCCTTGTAATTTTCTGCTTTGACAACCTGAAATGAAAAACAAGATATATTCAACAATTTTTATTGTTATTATTTCTTTGTATGTTTATCAAAGATGAAAAACAAAATAAGCGAAAAACAAAACAATTGAAAATAAAATAAATGAAAAATGAAAATTAAACAAACTTGAACTTGTTTTTTTTTTTTTTTTTTGAAAATTAAACAAAATTATTGAGAATAAAACAAGACAAAAATTGAAAGAACTTTTTTTTTGGAAGAAGAATTAACCAAAAAAAAAAAAACTTAAACAAACTAAAAAAGGAAAAATAAAACCAAGTGGAAGATTAATAACTAAAACAGCCCGGCCCAATTTGTTAATGCGCGAAACCGTATCCCACACAAAACCTAAACCACCCTTTCGTTTAAACAAAATCCTAAAACGCAGATAAGAAGAAAAAAAAACGTATTAAATCGAAATCTTCATATTCATGAAGGATTGATTGGAGGAGATCAATTTGGGGCGAGGCGGTCAGAGTGGTTTTGACGCGATGTGGTTCCAGGCGAAGGGGTTCCGTATCAAATTTGGGGTTGATTGTAGTAGGCGATTGATCGAGGGATGTGGCTGTTCACGGCAATGGTTTGAGCGATTCGCGCTTGTGTTCTGGAGGGCGACTTAGGGAGTTTCGGTTGAAATGGAATTTGACTGTTCTGGTGATGGGCGTAACCTGTTCGATTTGGTCGTGGTGGTGGAATTGAGCATGTGATTCAAGAGGCAATCAGCTGATGATTTTAGGGATTGTGGCAGTTGCAGTTGAGACAGAGGGGGATTATGATGCAGATTTCAGGTGATAGCGGTTGTCAGCAGTCAGGTGATGGAGTTTGTGGAAACTTGTGAAGAGAGGTGGTTGTTGCCGATGTGATTGTGTTGAAGTGTTTGTAATGTTTCTATGGTGATGGAGGAATGTTGTGAACAGAGGTGGGCAAATGAATTTACAACAGGGATGTGAAGTGTATTGCATAGAGTTGATGGTCACTGGTTGTTTGTGGATGGTAGAATGGTGATGCTGAACTGATGATGGTTGTGCTTTTGTGGCAGTTTGGCAGAATCTGTTATGTGACTGCAGTTTTGATCAGAAGGCAGAGGGGATGCAGTATGGTGAATGTATGGCAGTATATGGTGATGATGGGAAATTGAATGAGGAGATGAACTGTGAGGCTTGTGATGTTGAAGGCAGGAGGTTTGAGAAGTATGGAGATGTCAGTAGCAATTGCTTATGAAGGCACTGTTTGTATTGAAGTGGCTGTTGAAGAATGGTGGTAAGGGGCAGGTGTTTGATGGTGGCAAGTTTGATATGGTGATGTTTCAAGTTGTGATATGGTAGTGCACAGAAGTTTGTGCAGGGTGGTTATGGGCTATGAACAGTGGAAACAGAGAGAGTGAGAGTGAACTGTGTGTGTTTTTTTTTTTTGGAAAGTTTTGTTTTGACAGCAATGTATCAAAAACTTGTAAAAAAAAATGATATGCAAATGAAAAATAAAATAAAATATTTTTGTTTTGAAATTGTGAATGTTTTTTTTATATAGAAAATGCAAAAGCAAAGTAGAAAAACTACAAACACACAAACAAAAGCAAGCACAAATCAAACACACACAACAAAATTTTCTTTTTTCTTAAATGCACTCAACACACTAAAAAAACACACAATATAATCAAAAGAAAATAATTCGAAGAATAGAAAATCAAAATCAAAGCAAATCCCCGCACTCACATGCCTATTTCTAAATTTTTTTTTTGCTTCACATTATTATTTGAATGATTTTTGATTCAATTGTGTGCAATTTGGTTGAAAACTTGTGTGATTTTTGTGCTACTGTTTGCTGGAAATTTGATAAAAAAAAGTAGCTACAGTAAAACAACGATAATATAAGGTAGACTAACCCAAATTGAATCAATCTTTTTGCGGTTGAAAGCTATTTCAATTAGCTACAAGTTTTCTTTTAATCATATTTCGAAATTCTGCTGTTAAGTTGGTCGAAATTGACTTTGAAACGAATGTTATAGCACAGCCATTTAAAACATTTCCGAGTTAATACCTGAAAGTAAAATGGACATAACTTTTGATTGGTAAATCCAATTGTGTTGAATCCTTTTGCAGTAGAAAGATAATTTTCTGTGGAAGAACTTTTGTTTTAGTTACTTTCTCATATTTTGAAGATTTCTTGATCAAAATCCATTTTTTAACAGAGTAATAGTCTCTGCCCTGTCAAATTTCAGTACTAATATTGTTAGTAATTTAAGCATAACTCTTTCGTTTCTTAAGCAAATTTAAGAATATTAGATGTTTTGGAAAGCTTAGATCATATACTACAAGTTTCATGTTTTGTGTTTTTCATAATTTTGAAGTTATCTATTTCAAATTTGAGTGTTTCTATTGTAATCCCGAGAGCAAAACTATTATTTGCTCTGTTGTTGAATCTGAAACTAAATTAAGCATAACTTTTTCAATTTTCATCCAAATTCAATAATCTTTAATATTATGGAAAGCTAAGAATTTTTTCTAAAAGTTTCATGTTTTGAGGTTTTTGAAATTTTGAAGTTATATTGATCAAAACTGCATTTGATCTTTGCTATCCTGAGATAAAAATGACAGCAGTGTTGAATTTAGATCTCTGAACTATTTTTATCATAACTTTCTCATTTCTTATCCAAATTTAATAATCTTAGAATGTTGCGGAAAGCTTAAACTTTGTACTAAAAGTTTCATGTTTTGTATTTCTTGAAATTTTGAGGTTTGCTTGATCAAAACTGTGTTTGTTTGTCGCTGTTGCAAGAGCAAAACGACAGCAATAACAATTATTGACACGAGAATTGTATTAGTTTATTTTTGCTCTCATTCTTATTCGATTTTGATGTTGTTTTGAGATATTTTGAGAGCTATGATGCCTATCAATAGGCTAGCTATATTCGAAGAATTTGAAATTGAAATTTAAATAGAATTTGAATTGATTTAGGGTTAAACTTGAATTGAATTCGTATTGAACTCAAGTTATCGGTCTTGAGTTATCTTTCTTGTTTTTCTTTATTTTCGAGCACGGTTTCCACTAACCATTTTTGAAGTGATTTTTGAAATATACGAAAATTTCAAATTATTATTATATAGTATTTTAAAATTATTTTTCTAATATAAAATCTACTTATTTCCTATAATAAAGGAACTTCAGATATTGGTTTTATTAATCTTTTTAGAAAGAAAAAAGTTTTAAAAGCTTGTTTTCTCTAGTAAACTATTTTAAATATAAAACACACACTTTTGTACTATTCGAACGTATAAGAAAGGGAATTAAACGATTTAGTAAAACACGTGGTATAAGACATGTGCGTTTACTATTTCGGTTAATTTCGGACTTGTACGATAGAATCTATTTGAGTTTAATGATTCTGAGATGTTTTACCATTTTATGGCGTATTTTGAGTTTTATAATTCCTATTTATTGGAATTATTTAAGATGGCCAATATTTGGCAAGTATTATGGTTTGAGATCTCCTACGTATGAGTTTGATCGATGAGAACCATCACGATGTTTTATTTACTCTCCAATGACATAAGGCAAGTCTTGATTTTATGATTTCATATTTTGAGATTTATGGTTTATGAGAAACCATCATGACGTTTTTCAATTGTCGATGTGATGAGACAAGTATGATATCTCTTTATCACTCGCCAATGAGACTGGGCGAGATATAATTTTCTAAGTTTTATGATGTTTTTAGTGTGGCATCGACTAACGGCTAGTAAACCGCTAAGTGCGAATGTGTGGTATGGGACACACGTTAACACTTTTCGGGTTCCTATCCATGAGTTTGTGACACATTCACGATGTTTACCTAACAGAACTGCTTTAAGAGGTGTCAGCGACCTTGTCATATGTACGAACTGCTTTGGAGGTGTTAGCGACCTTGTTAGGGATGACAAAATGGCTTGGAAAGGTATCAACGACCTTGTCATGAGGACGAACTGCTTTGGAAAGGTGTCAGCGACCTTGTCAAGAGGACGAACTGCTTTGGAAATGTGTCAGCGACCTTGTCATGAGGACGAACTGCTTTGGAAGGTGTTAGCGACCTTGTCTAAGGCTTCGGCCGTTTGAGTTTAGCACGTGCAACATTGCTTCGGCATTGTATTCAGGGATATGGCCAATCCGGGTTTTCTGAGCTTTGAATTTGTCGTTTTTGGCGCATTGGTGTTAAGATTTTCTGAGTTTGAACATGCATCGAATTCTTCATTGAGTTTGAGATTTTATTAGTTTGAATTCGTATCGAGTTCCATGAGTTTTTATGATTGAGATGTATGTGTGAGATTTGGTCGCCTTGGCCTACTTATGAGTTTGAGATCTCACATTCTTATGGAGTTGTCTTTTGTTGCTTTCATGACTTCTATTTGTGATTGAGATGAGTTTTCTCCTTTTTGGAGTAATGGTTCATCGAACCATTTGAGTTTTGGTTGAGTTTTATATGAGTTGATTTGAGTTCATTATGGGTTATCGCTAATGATATGATGCACTTGTGTTTTATTTGAGTATTGAGTTTCAGTTGCCTCTTTCGAGGTATTTAGTCACTTAGGTAGCGTTTGTTACTTAAGTATTGAGCTATGAGTTACCTAATCCTTTTCCTCATTCGAGAAGAAGTATCACTATGTCCATTCTGCTTCATATTATCGATATTGCTGATTTTGGTAGCTAGACTGACCCGTGTATTTATACTCGGGTCAGACCGAGTTGTTTCAGGTATCATCTATTGGACTTAGCTTGAAGTTGGTGTTGGATATCATTTCTTCTTTCGCTTAAGTAGTTTATTTCTTCCGCATATCTGATGTTTTTACATTTGATTTGATGTATATGGTGTGGTCGAGTACCACCTTTATTGTATTCATATTGTGTTGTACTAAACTTGTATCAGTGTATATGTATATATATGATGTCGATTACTGTTCTGTGATGTGCTTTACATTAATTTATTGTATTTTGTTCTGATAGATCCGTCAACCACCTATAGTTTTGGATTAAACGTTTACTGTGTATGTCGATCCATTGAGATAGAAAAGAAAATTGTATTGCATTTATCGACGTATTCAGTAGATGTTTAAGACAAAGTTATAGATGGTCGCCCTTAACCAACCCTATTCTCCGCTTTAGTAGACGGAATTACTCGTTAATTCTCTTTACTAAGGTGGGTCTTGGGGTGGGGCGTTACAGCTTGGTATCAGAACTGTGATCAGAACAAAGTAGAATAAACACAGAACAGTACGCATATCATGATATATCGAAGCACAATACTAGTGAATCATTGTCCTTTATTCGAGCTAGTTTTCGAATCGAGCCTTGATTCTTTTTTTGGGTTTTGGGATTGTTGAGATGGAATATGTCTAGAAAAATATACCTTGTATTCCGTAGTATTCCATAATAGAGTTGGATGTCATCTTATCTTATGAATAATCTTATTTGGGATTATTCTACTCTTATTTTTGTCGATGCGAGTGAGTTCGTATCGATGAAGCTTATTGATTTCTTATAGTATTCTTGTTGTGTTCCTTTGAGAGTAGTGAATCCTATTAGAGGGATCCATAACGATTGGCTTGTTCTAAGCATTTTGAGTTTCCTATTTGTTGCTGCTTTATTGAGCATTTGCTTGTTACTCACGATCTTGAGATGCATTTGATTTGAGATGGATTGACTTATTTGATATTAAGTCCAATCCTTTGTTTTTTAGGATCCTATTGTATATTTTGGTTTCCTATTTTGATTGGTTTATTATTTCTATCACTTTGGAATGTTAATGATGAATTCAAAGTTTCTGAATTCACTCTTGAGTATCGAGATGTTGTTGGTATAACTCGAATTCCAATCAAGGTGACTTTGTTGAGTTTTGATGAGTTCGTTTGGGTTTGATATCCAAATGGGGAATTGAGTGTTGAATTAACCTTATTTTTAGCTTTTATCCTTCGGCTATCCTTCAATGAGGACATCCACTAAGGAATGAGGTGAGTTGCTAGATTATTCGAGTTTGATTGAGTTTATCATTCAGTTTATTTAAGTTATCCTTTCCGAATACTCGATCGGTGTTATCCTTTGTAGCATTACTTTGTATGAAGTAATGATTTGTGGTTTGTATGCTTCTTCTCCTTCGAGAAGAATATCTTGCTTATCCTATATCTTGATGATTTTTGGAAGTGGCTCGTGACATCGTAAGATTGACGAACGCTCTATCTCCTTTTGTTGATTTTGAGAATCGAATATTCTGGGAATATCTTGATGCATTCTCTTAATGTTCTTTGGTTTGAGGTTTGAAACTATATAAATATGAGTTTTAAAAAGAGAAATTGGAGTTCTGAGATATTTTAAAAATAAAAGAATGTTTTGAGAATATATTTATATGAGCAGTATTCTTTCATAGAAATAATTTGAGAGTGTTGGGTTATCCATCGAGTAGTTAAGAGTTCCGGTCGATACGCCTGATCAACGTTATCGATAGGAATCTCCTAAATGCTATGATGAGGCAATCAAACACGAAGATTTGTGTTTTAAGGATTGATATTTTGAAAATAATATTTTGAGATTAAATATTAAATTTATTTTTGAATGGTAATTGCAGCCATTGATTTTAGAGATGAGTAATAGAGTGGCGAGGCAGTTTTGATTGTTCGGTCAACTCTGCAGCCAACAAATATACCTATTTATTAGAGATTCAATGGCGAGGCAATGCCATTTATTTATTTTGAAATTTTAAAGATGAAAATAAGTGAGAATATTCTTGAGCTATACTTTATTGAAATTATATTTTGAGATTTTAGAATCTATATTATATATATTGGATGTTTTAAGAGAAAAGTTATAAGAGAACTTAAAGATTGTTTTTAAACTATTTAGGTGGTTTAATAAAAATAAAAAATAAAGAGAATTTAAACCCTCAATTTATTTTGAGGATTATCATTATAGATTTACAAATTTCTTTGGAAATTAATTTCGAAGTAAGATAAGAAATTTGGACTTTTAATTCGATTTTTAAATTACTTACTAAGTAATATAATAAAGATTTTTTTAAAAGATGTTGAAAATTTTAAATTTAAAAGATGTTGAGATTTAAAAATTATAAATATGTTGGATTGAAAAGTAATTCAAGCTTATATCCTTGTCTCTTATGTATATTCTAGCCTTGATTTAATAACAATGACATGCATTTTCATGGTCGTTCGAGTTTGGTGGCCCTGTAAGAAGTCATTTCGTGATTTATCTATCTTGTCTATTGTTTCTACTCTATTGTGAGGATGTTCTTTCCGTATCTTTATGCGGAAAATCCTATTGATGATCTTCTTTATTGCTTAGAGTTCGGCTTTAAGTGAGTTTGATCCCGCCTCTATTCGTAGAGTTTTGTGAAATCAATCGTTTTCAATTGATTAATTGTGAGCATCTTATTGAGTTTTGATTCGAAGACGAGATATCTTTGAAATTCTTTCGAGTTCTTGGAAAATTCGATGGTTTGCTAATCACTATATTAGCATATGATAAGCCATTGAATTAACCATATGAGTTTTTTCTTATTTCTTTCTACCATTCTATATTGAGAGTATGAATGATTTGGAGTTCGAGCTTGTCTTTATTCTTCGATGATTGTATCTTTTATGTTTTTACAGCTCTTTTTCGAGAAAATTGCGGGGACGCAATTTTTGTAAGGGGAGGAGTCTGTAACAACCCTGGTTTTTGCGATTATCTGAAAATATTAAATTATAACGGCAGTTATAATTTAATAGCGTAAATTAATAATTAAAGAGGAAATTAAATTGTTTATTGGGAATAAACAATATATTTAAGGATAAAATGAGGAAAATGCGTTTTATTTAGAGCTAACGCAATAATTTTGTTAATTATTGCTCTTTACTTCATTTAATATTTTTTTTTAAAAAGAAGTAATTTCTTTTAAAATGGGATATATTTAATAAAATGATGGAATTAATTTTAAAAATATAAGTCGAGCATAAAACTATATTTGAAATGAGTTATAGAATTTTATGACACAAAATTGTGATTTTTGTGTAATTTATAGTGTTAATTACAATGAGTTTTGTAATTAATAATGTAAATTTGTTATTTTCTTTAAATAGAGAAATATGATAATAAATATGTTCTAATTATGTAAATAATCTTTTAATTGGGTATAAAACATTTTTATTATCATAAGTAATGAATTTCATAATTTTTAAAGAAGTAGAGCTTGAAATATTGATAAGTTCATTTCTTAGCATACTTGGTTAAGTGATTAAGTAAAAAAAAACATAATCTTTTCTTTTAATTTGTTGGACCTTAGCCTAATTAGTGTAAATATTCTTTACTAGCCTATTAACCTAAGAAATGAGAAGAGAAAAGTTACAATACGTACATTTTCATTCTCTTCTCTTACCCTCCAAAGAACTCAATTCCTCTTTCAAAACCTAGAAGAAAAAAAAATCAAACATCTTCTTCAATTCATGGTAAATTAAACATCTTTATGAGCTTATTTGTGCAGGTAATCATCTCTAGCTTAAATACATCTCAATGATTTGAATCCTCAATTTACAGTAAACTAAATTAGGGCTTTTGGGTATATTTTGGATTGATTTTTGTTTAGGGTTTACTAGTTTGGAAATTGGGGCTGAAGTGATAATAACGATTGTTGAATTAAAGGATAGAGGTGAGTTAATCACTCACATGCCTATTTCTAAATCTTTTTTTGCTGCACATTATTATTTGAATGATTTTTGATTCAATTTTGTGCAATTTGGTTGAAAACTTGTGTGATTTTTGTGTTATTGTTTGCTGGAAATTTGATAAAACAAAATAGCTGCAGTAAAACAACGATAATATAAGGTAGACTGATCCAAATTGCATCAATCATTTTTTGGTTGAAAGCTATTTCAATTATCTACAAGTTTTCTTTTAATCATATTTCGAAATTCTGCTGTTAAATTGGTCGAAATTGACTTTGGAATGAATGTTATAGCACAGCCATATAAAACATTTCAAAGTTAATATCTGAAAGTAAAATGGACATAACCTTTGATTGGTAAATCCAAATTTGTTGAATCTTTTCGTGGTAGAACGATAATTTTCTATGGAAGAACTTTTTTTTTAGTTACTTTCTCATATTTTGAAGATTTCTTGGTAAAAATCCGTTTTTTAACAGAGTAATAGTCTCTGCCCTGTCAAATTTCAGTACTAATATTGTTAGTAATTTAAGCATAACTCTTTCGTTTCTTAACCAAATTTAAGAATATTAGATGTTTTGGAAAGGTTAGATCATATACTAAAAGTTTCATGTTTTGTGTTTTTCATAATTTTGATGTTATCTATTTCAAATTTGAGTGTTTCTATTGTAATCCCGAGAGCAAAACTATTATTTGCTCTGTTGTTGAATCTGAAACTAAATTAAGCATAATTTTTTCAATTTTCATCCAAATTCAATAATATTTAATGTTATGGAAATCTAAGAATTTTTTCTAAAAGTTTCATGTTTTGAGGTTTTTGAAATTTTGAAGTTATATTGATCAAAACTGCATTTGATCTTTGCTACCCCGAGATAAAAATGATAGCAGTGTTGAATTTAGATCTCTGAACTATTTTTATCATAACTTTCTCATTTCTTATCCAAATTTAATAATCTTAGAATGTTGCGGAAAGCTTAAACTTTGTACTAAAAGTTTCATGTATTGTATTTCTTGAAATTTTGAGGTTTGCTTGATCAAAACTGTGTTTGTTTGTCGCTGTTGCGAGAGCAAAACGACAGCAATAACAATTATTGACACGAGAATTGTATTAGTTTATTTTTGCTCTCATTCTTATTCGATTTTGATGTTGTTTTGAGATATTTTGAGAGCTATGATGCCTATCAATAGGCTAGCTATATTCGAAGAATTTGAAATTGAAATTTAAATAGAATTTGAATTGATTTAGGGTTAAACTTGAATTGAATTCGTATTGAACTCAAGTTATCGGTCTTGAGTTATCTTTCTTGTTTTTCTTTATTTTCGAGCACGGTTTCCACTAACCATTTTTGAAGTGATTTTTGAAATATACGAAAATTTCAAATTATTATTATATAGTATTTTAAAATTATTTTTCTAATATAAAATCTACTTATTTCCTATAATAAAGGAACTTCAGATATTGGTTTTATTAATCTTTTTAGAAAGAAAAAAGTTTTAAAAGCTTGTTTTCTCTAGTAAACTATTTTAAATATAAAACACACACTTTTGTACTATTCGAACGTATAAGAAAGGGAATTAAACGATTTAGTAAAACACGTGGTATAAGACATGTGCGTTTACTATTTCGGTTAATTTCGGACTTGTACGATAGAATCTATTTGAGTTTAATGATTCTGAGATGTTTTACCATTTTATGGCGTATTTTGAGTTTTATAATTCCTATTTATTGGAATTATTTAAGATGGCCAATATTTGGCAAGTATTATGGTTTGAGATCTCCTACGTATGAGTTTGATCGATGAGAACCATCACGATGTTTTATTTACTCTCCAATGACATAAGGCAAGTCTTGATTTTATGATTTCATATTTTGAGATTTATGGTTTATGAGAAATCATCATGACGTTTTTCAATTGTCGATGTGATGAGACAAGTATGATATCTCTTTATCACTCGCCAATGAGACTGGGCGAGGTATAATTTTCTAAGTTTTATGATGTTTTTAGTGTGGCATCGACTAACGGCTAGTAAACCGCTAAGTGCGAATGTGTGGTATGGGACACACGTTAACACTTTTCGGGTTCCTATCCATGACTTTGTGACACATTCACGATGTTTACCTAACAGAACTGCTTTAAGAGGTGTCAGCGACCTTGTCATATGTACGAACTGCTTTGGAGGTGTTAGCGACCTTGTTAGGGATGACAAAATGGCTTGGAAAGGTATCAACGACCTTGTCATGAGGACGAACTGCTTTGGAAAGGTGTCAGCGACCTTGTCAAGAGGACGAACTGCTTTGGAAATGTGTCAGCGACCTTGTCATGAGGACGAACTGCTTTGGAAGGTGTTAGCGACCTTGTCTAAGGCTTCGGCCATTTGAGTTTAGCACGTGCAACATTGCTTCGGCATTGTATTCAGGGATATGGCCAATCCGGGTTTTCTGAGCTTTGAATTTGTCGTTTTTGGCGCATTGGTGTTAAGATTTTCTGAGTTTGAACATGCATCGAATTCTTCATTGAGTTTGAGATTTTATTAGTTTGAATTCGTATCGAGTTCCATGAGTTTTTATGATTGAGATGTATGTGTGAGATTTGGTCGCCTTGGCCTACTTATGAGTTTGAGATCTCACATTCTTATGGAGTTGTCTTTTGTTGCTTTCATGACTTCTATTTGTGATTGAGATGAGTTTTCTCCTTTTTGGAGTAATGGTTCATCGAACCATTTGAGTTTTGGTTGAGTTTTATATGAGTTGATTTGAGTTCATTATGGGTTATCGCTAATGATATGATGCACTTGTGTTTTATTTGAGTATTGAGTTTCAGTTGCCTCTTTCGAGGTATTTAGTCACTTAGGTAGCGTTTGTTACTTAAGTATTGAGCTATGAGTTACCTAATCCTTTTCCTCATTCGAGAAGAAGTATCACTATGTCCATTCTGCTTCATATTATCGATATTGCTGATTTTGGTAGCTAGACTGACCCGTGTATTTATACTCGGGTCAGACCGAGTTGTTTCAGGTATCATCTATTGGACTTAGCTTGAAGTTGGTGTTGGATATCATTTCTTCTTTCGCTTAAGTAGTTTATTTCTTCCGCATATCTGATGTTTTTACATTTGATTTGATGTATATGGTGTGGTCGAGTACCACCTTTATTGTATTCATATTGTGTTGTACTAAACTTGTATCAGTGTATATGTATATATATGATGTCGATTACTGTTCTGTGATGTGCTTTACATTAATTTATTGTATTTTGTTCTGATAGATCCGTCAACCACCTATAGTTTTGGATTAAACGTTTACTGTGTATGTCGATCCATTGAGATAGAAAAGAAAATTGTATTGCATTTATCGACGTATTCAGTAGATGTTTAAGACAAAGTTATAGATGGTCGCCCTTAACCAACCCTATTCTCCGCTTTAGTAGACGGAATTACTCGTTAATTCTCTTTACTAAGGTGGGTCTTGGGGTGGGGCGTTACAGCACTTCTATCTAGAAGGAAATGCACATACCCGAAGGGGTGCTACTCACTATAACCTTGCTGCATCTATCCTATTTTGACCATTACCGGGTTGTGAGGTCCAACGAAGTCTCGTCCGCAAAGCTACGCTTTTCGCAAAAGCTATGCTTTGATCAACAAATGATCAGCAGCACTTCGTATGCCACATTACCAAATTGGGAATGTATCACTAGTAACCATCAACTACATAGGAGCTCATACGTCTCAGAGAAGGGTGTTAAGCTAAGAGAATAAATTCTCCGCCACCAAAGAAATGTATTTGATAGAAACCAGCTTTACATCTCAAATTGCAACGTCAGACACACATCCATACAAGTCTGTTTCGGGACGAACGGAACCGAAGGCACTTCCAAAGAAGCCCTTGCAATCCAGATATTCATTAATCATGTTCGGACTTCCATCACAAAGGGTGATAAAATCTCTATATCGTAGATCAGCCGATGCAGAGACATTCGATGGTAATCCTTCTGTTTCCGAAAATATCCGGTCTTCAAATGCTATCTATTACGACGTATCAGTATTCGAAATGGGATTTGTGACCAAAGGTCCTCTCTCGGCTAAACCGAATAACGAGCGCTTATTTTAAAATAAGTGTAACATTCAAATTCAAGCAAATCACAACAAATCCCCATTTAAAGGTAAATATTGATAGCCGGTTATTTAATATCAATAGATATGCACAACATTACCAGATTCCAAATAATTTTCCAAATTATTTATTTTCCAAAAATATCTTTAAAAGATATAATTTTCCACACTTCAACCATTTAAAAACAAATTTCAAATCACTTTTCACCTTTACAACTTTTGAAAACAATTTTCAAATCACTTTCCTTACGGAAACACTGAAAAATATTTATTCATTTTTACTGAAAATCTGCCGAGTTCAAATACTTTAAAAAATTTGTAACACTTATCCAAAATATATCGGGAAAAAACTTTGAAATAAAACTATTTTTCTTTAAACAATTTACTTAAAATATTAGTTATAAAAATATTATACCAATATTACATATAACTTAAGTCCAAACTAATTTTCAAAATAAAATTAGTAGATAGAGTATAACTATTTAAATAAATATTTTCTAAAACATTATTGATTAAACCTTAGAAATAATCATTTCTATATCAACTTAACAAATCTTTACTTAAAGGATTTAAAATAATTTAAGAAGTTAATTTCTCCAAACTATCCTTTTCAAAACCAATTCTAGAATTATATATATATATATATATATATATATATATATATGTTTGTATATATATTTCTAAGCTATTTAGAAATTTTTATTCGGCTTTCTAGGGAGAATACACTTTCATTTCAAAATAGTTCATTTAAACCAATTAAATAAATCCTTACTGATTTACTTTAAATTTACGTTTCAAATCCGTAAATTTATTTCCACATTTCAAAAATAAATCAATGTTTATTTTTAAACAAATTTCCCTTTCCTTTATAAATTCCATGGTGAATTTAGATTTCCAAATATCCACTGATGTACGATTTTCAAACTGATTTCAAATATTCACTTTCAACAAAAATTCAATTTTTCATTAGATTTCAAAAACAACCAAATCAAATTCCATATTGATTTCCCAAGAAATTAAATACCAAGTGAATTTTGTTCAAATCTCAAACTGAAATCAATTTCTACTAAACCCCAAATCAATTTTCAAATTGATTCCAAATTCTTTTCAAAACACCAAATCAATTTCCAAATGGATTTTCTTAAATTTATTCCCTTTTAAAAATAAATTCCTTTTAAAGAAAACAAATTCTATTACTTTTCAAACTCTTTGAAATCCGTATTTTGAATAAATTCTTCAACCTTTGAATAATATTACCCGAAATCCATTTATTAAAGCTTTTCCCATATTTTGAAATTTTATTCAATAAGATTAAAAATAAAACTTTATTATTTTAGAATTCCTTCTTTTAAATTTATCCAATCCTCAAAAATAAATTTTAATATAAACTTCCAACCTAAATTTTCAAAAATCAAATTTTTATTTGTTTCCGGTATCTAACGATACAAAAATTATATTCGGCTAAATTTTAGCCTTCAACGATTTCAATCACAAAGATAATCACATAGAGATTATAAATATCAACAAATAACATTGAAACAAATTCAATTATTTGAGGAATCCAGTTGGATCCCTCCAACCTGTTTCCCCTCATCCACAGATGTTAGCACAATACCAATCGTGTTTCAAGATGGGATATCGCGGTACATGGGTTTATATAAAATATCATCCTCTATTATGCGGTGCAATAGGGTCTCATCCTCTATATAATGCGGGAAATCAACTCCAAGTACATATATAATACCAATTCCACTTCAAGGTGGAATATCGCGGTATACGTGTTTAATGAAATAACCTCCGCTTAATATGCGACGTATAGGGTCTATTTCAATAAAACAGATAGCAATTTATCATTCAATCATACAATTAACACAATCAAGAAATTTTAAATCTAACCATTTAAAATTTAAATCGAAACAAATTCGATTGAGTGAGAAGTTCTCACCTTGCTTCCAATAACCGTTGCAGTGTTTTATTTCGAATAAAATTAAACGCGCGTCTAATTTTACCCAAAATTCACACTAGCTCCAATCAATTCCAATCCTGCTCCATCTCGTAGTATTCGACAATACGATTCCAACGCAAGTCGTCTCGTCATTTTTCAACCTCGTATGACAAAGTTACGCTATTTAAAGATTATATAAATTATAATATATTAATTTGCAAATTCTTTTTTTTATTATTTAAACCTTGCTTCATCTCTGTCATTCGATTCCATTCCTTCATATCTCAGCCACACCTTCCATCTTCTCCCTCACCACTAAAACACGAACGCAAGCAAACCCAATACAGCCGCCTAAAACCCTAATGGTCGTGGCCACCACGATGAACTCGAACACGATCAAGCATAGCCGTTACAAGCGCCATCGCCTCCTCTATCATCGCCAAGAAAGATGGCAAACTCGGCCCCCCTATCGCGTTGAAATTTGTGTACGAATGTCGGACCTTCAACGAAAATTGCCGCCGATTCGCTTCGTTGTTTACGATCATAACCGTTGATCTAGAAGTTCTCAATGCACTCCTCAACTTTGTAGTTGAACACGTTTTGAATCTATTGATGGATTGCAAGAAAAATGAGGAGGAAGACGGGAGTTTTCTGGGCATGTACAGTATAATGGCGGCTAGGGTTTATAACTAGGGTTCTGATGCAAATAGAAAAAATGAGTCCTTTTATAGAAAATTTGCCAAAACACTATTCATCCGAGATTTTCCGAACTCCAAAAGAAGCATGCCGGCTGACGTTTCTAGGGTTTTACCCACGTTCTGAACATAATGAAATAGGTATCGAGAGCCAATTTGATCATATGCGTGAGCTACGGAGATAAATGATCAGATTTAAATTAAATCGGTTAAACTAATTTCTATGCGTTTTGGCTTGCCTCGGACAAACCGTAAATCCGATTGACACGAAATTTGAAATATTACAATAATATAACATTAGGGATCCGATGAAACTAGTTTCGTCGAAATCCGAGACTATTTGAAAAATGACTACTTTTACTCGTCAATTAAATATTAAAATATTCAACTTCCACATATTAACTTTTAATTCAATTTTAAAAGTTCTATAATTCCTTCTAATTAAAATATGATTAACACAACTTTACAAATCAATTTTAATCACATTAAAGCTAATTTCCAATTATTTCTGCAATCTCAAATATTAAATCAACAATTCAATTATCCAATTAAATCCAGATATTCAAAACATAATTTATTCGACTTCAAAATTTACTTGTTAATATTTAAAATCAATTAATATACGAATTTCAAATGCCAGAAATTCTGGGTCGTTACAATATCCCACAAAACTAAGGAAATTCCCATGTCAGTAGCTGTCTTGTGTCTCCACAACCATAACAGACGGGTTCCTATTTAGTCTTTTTCTGAGTGTTCTTTCCATAAGGCTACTTTGTTTTTCCATTCCATTTCTTCTTGCCTCCACTGCATTTTGGCTCTTCCTTAAAGACAATAGCTGATTTGGACTTGGGATATAAACTCTCCTGGCGAAGAGCTTTCTCGACAAGTCTCTCAAATGGCTTATTGATATGAATAACCAACTTCTCCCTCAATTAATCATCCAAACCCACCAAAAACTTCTCATTTTTTCTCAGTGGAGTGTTGAAAAAAGACATCCCATACTTCGACAAAGCATCAAACTCAGTAATATACTTAGAGATAGACATATCTTCTTGCTTTAAAAAAACAAATCTTCTGAGTAGCAAAGACTTCTTAGCAGTCAGAACGAACTTCTCAAACTTAGCCTTGAACTGGTCCTAGGTGAACGGATCCTTGGGTGTAGCAATAGTAATAGCATTCCACAAGTTTATGCCCCACCCTTCAAGATGTCTAGAGGCTAGCTTCCTTTTCATGGCATTATCTACTTCCATCTCATCAAAGGTATAATCATAGATGTCCAACCAATCCTGCACTTGGATAGCCGACTATGTCCACAGTGGAGCAATTCTTGCATAGCTTGGAAAATTCAACCCTTGATGCATGCACCTGAGTACCCCCACCAACAGCAACATTCAAAGCGACCGCTTGGGCATTTTGTAGCATGTTCACCATTATTGCGTTGAACATCGCCTGTAAGTCAGGGTTAGTAGTCCCTGAACCCCTCCTTCCTCAACTCTAGAGATAGAGTTCCTCATAATATTTCTTATATGCTGGCTCATTCTTGATCTATAATAAGAACAATCAGTCCCTAATATAAGAAAATTTTATTGATGGTACCTATGTGTGCTGCGAATTATATACTATATATACTACCATATAGTTTTTGAAAACTACAATATATAACAAGTACACAATCTATCATATAACGTATACTCTCGATCCAGTCTAGGGTGATAACTCCTTCCCTGTCTCTATTGGACCACGGTATCAATTCTGGTTAATCATGTAACATAAGCCCTAATA
This sequence comes from Allium cepa, assembly GCA_030765085.1. Classification (NCBI taxonomy): domain Eukaryota; kingdom Viridiplantae; phylum Streptophyta; class Magnoliopsida; order Asparagales; family Amaryllidaceae; genus Allium; species Allium cepa. The sequence goes on along the minus strand of CM060928.1, from coordinate 84,143,048 downwards.
ACTAATGTGACAACCGCCTTACACCTTTAGTACCCAATATACATGTATAATGCACTGTGGAAGTACCAAGCTGATGCAAGATGATTTCCAAGGGTGAAATTTAATAGAAATCCAAGTATAGAACTTGTAGAACATCTCACAATGCACATACAAAACATAATTATGACAGCCCGCAAATTCGTACCCCTTGAGCCAACACTATTCTACATCAATTAACTCAAGTGGAACAGAGATACGAACCATTATGGTTAAAGAAGAAGAGATAGAAGAAGAAGAAACTAAAAAATATCAGAATCTCACAGTTGCAGCGGAATAAAATATAATAGTAAATAATAGATCTTTACACAAAATGAAACTATATTTATTTTATACATCATATCATAAGAGTATCTCATACAAACAATAATTACCAATCAGACAATCTCAAGCAGTCACAGCAGTATATATATATATATATATATATATATATATATACAAGTACGAAGAATACGTCTCGGGCTCCAGCTCCTCTCCTGCTCCATAACATCCTGTCCTGAACATATAATACTCGGTCTGACCCGAGCATTATAATGAAATAATACCCGAGTCAGTCTGGAATACCAGCTGATAATAATGCATCAAAATTGATTATTAAAGTTTCAAAAATCCTTTGAAAACAAAAGCATCTTGTAAGACCACGCCACAAATAAACATGTCGGGTTTTTACCTTACGATAGCCAAAACACTTTTTAAAGAAATCCTCTGATATTATGATAGGGTCTATATACAAGTACTTATAAAATAGCCGAAATTGTTACATTCATTAAATTCTAGCTACTAGCCACAGAGTGGGTAATACAAACAAAACTCTTAAAAGGCTCGTAGGGAGAATGGATTTCCAACAATGAGTAGGCACTGGGGTACCACCTGTCACAGTACGGGGCCTAGATCACCATACCGAGGAGTACGCCCGCTCCCCTGCAACACAAGACCAGAACCATCCTTTACTGGACAGTTCCGAAAAAGGTCACCCCGCAGTTGGGATCAGCAACCGCACCACTAAACCGAAATAAAAAGGGACATCTAGACAGGGATGACCTTACTCTCAAGTGGGGGCTACCCATGAAGCCTTGCTGCATAACCTCTGATTTTCAGTCATTCCCATTTGATGAGGCTTGAGGCTAAGCGTTACCTTTTAGAACGTTTGTAACAACCCGATATTTTCAACCATTCGCATCCGCACATGTCGGACTTAAATTGCTCAAAATACCGCATTGTAAATAAAATTTGGCAAATCTCAGAATATACAGTAAATAAAATCATAGATCACAGACACAGAGTATTTAATAATGCAGCGGAAGTAAAAGAAATAGTAGTTCATGAAGCCACTATATAAATATATCAGAGTTAAATAAAATACAACAGACTAAATAAAGTACAACAGAACTCTTAAGATGATAACCAAGTACAAGCTGAATAGAACAACAGAACTGGAATAGATAAAACTAGATAAGCAGATAATCTCCAGCGATTCCAATCTCCAGAAAGTGGAATCCAAATATGTGAATAACTCAGGCTGACCCGAGCGTAAATAAAAACACAAACACTCGAGTCAGGACAATATATACTTATATAATGTAAACCAACTCAAATCAACTGTAGTAAGGTACAAGTAACTTAAAGGATGCCTGAGACCGCCCATCCTTTAAGGATCCATTAAACTATTTACTATGTGGTAATATTTCGCTATTATAATAATGTCTACAGTAAAATAAACTTACTTTTAAATAGCGTTCCGGGCTACCCATATCACCCTTCACACATAATAGTCCCAGTAGTCCATCCAATATCATGCCATCTCCACTCCGGGTGACTGTCAGAGGATACCACACGGGCTACGGGAGAAAAACAAACTCGTAGTAAAGGCTCGGTATGGTAGGTGACACGGCACACAAGGCAATGCCAGGGTAGATATACCAATTACGCACACGGGCTGGTGGTAACGCAGCAGCCACATACGCCCACCTCAGAACACACTCCCAATCAAAATCGGAGGATGGCCATCTAATCAGTCACAAGTAAGAGTATAGTATCGAAGGAATGTGTCCGATCGGAGGAATGACCTCACTTGGCCCGAGATCGCTCCTGTTTTAGCCACCTTATGCCAACTCACGGGAGTTGGGTCCACGTAATATACCTCAAGAACGTCGCCACCATCCTACTTCATTCTGGAATCTCCACCGCGTACACGGTTGTCAAAGTGGTTTTCGGTATCGACAGAGAGTATGCCAGATATCCGATCCCGGTCTCTTTGCCAACCAATCGTTATTATAACCCGTAGTTATAACTTTTAAAGTAATGTTTATACTTCAAAATAGGATGTCATTTCAAATCCAAATCTTTATCAAAATAATGATTAAATTAATTCCAAACCATTTTAAAACATCATATCTTTCCAGAAATTCTTGTCAAATCATTTTAATATATCAAAATATCATATCTTTTCAAAACCATATTTCAAATCATTTTAATATATCAAAATATCATATCATTTCAAAACCACATTTCAAATCGTTTTAATATATCAAAATATCATATCATTACAAAACCTCATTTCAGTCATTTTAATATATCAAAAATATCATATCCATTTCAAGTCATTTCAATCATTTTAATATATCAAAAATATCATATCTTTCCAAAACTTCATTTCAAATCATTTTAATAAACCAAAATATCATATCTTTTCAAAACCACATTCATTTCAAATCATTATTCATTTTATTCAATTTAAAATACCATTTCAATTTACATTTCCAAACAGTTTATATTTCAAAAATCATTTTAAATCATTAAAATGAAGTTATTATATTTAATAATTAAATTATTAAATTTCCAAAAATTTCAACTTCCAAAGTTCATTTATTCACTTAAGTTTATCAAACAGTGAAAATTCACTTTTCGCAGCATTTAGAAAACGCTACGGAAAGTTACATTCAAAACAGTTCAATTTAACAAAAGACAGCATTTTTAAAATGTTGTAATAGGGTTTACTTAATATTTCAAATAAACTTAGTTAAATTCAACAATTATAGCACTTAAAAAGATTGCTATAATAGCCTTTAATTCAATTTAGCTTTTTAGTTCATTATCATCAACTACATCATTTACAAATGCTGTAATATCATTTAAATTGCAATTAATAGCATTTCAAAAATGCAGTTAATTAACTTCAAATATTCAATATAATTTCACAACCAATTATATTTTTATTTAAAACATTTTTAACTTATAAAATCATACATTTTCACATTTATAAACAACATTTAATTTTCCTTAAGTTCATGATTTTATAAAGTTAAATTTCCATTCAAAAATCAAGATTTAATAATAATTCACTTATTAAATTTCGACATTCAAATTTAAAGTCATTAAATTAAATTTCAACTTAACATTTAAGTTTAAATTTCAAAATATAACTTAATTTCAATTTTAATCACTTAACTTAAAATTCACTTTTAAGCCAAATTCACAAATTCCCATTTGGTTATATTTCAAAATTTCAACTTAAATAATCATCCCTTTAATTTTTTTAACTTTACTCAAAAATCATTAATATATTATAAAATCATTTTAAATTCATTTTAAATTCAAATTATCATAAATTTATCATAATTTCATATTTAATTTAATTTCCAATTATAATTAAATCAAAATTTCCAAAATAACTTACATTTAAATTTTCTAACTTTTCCATAATTTATTTAACCTATAAATTTCCAAAAAAATCAATAATACTTTACAAAAATCATTTTTAATTATGTTTTAAATCATAATATTATAATATTTACATTTCAAACATATTTTTAAAAAGTTTAGAAAAATATATTTTAACTACGGGTCTGTATATAATTTTCTAGCCTAGGTAAAGTGATACGGGTAATGTATCATTTCAACCCGTAATTTACAAAGAAAATCCGGGTTTTATCATTTCAAACCCGCAGTCCCAAGTAAATGAAATAAAATGAAAATCGCTCAGGCCTATCATTTCAGCCCATAACGATTTTCCCCTATTCTAAAGTCCGTTCGGGTATGTATCATTTCAACCCATAGTGATTCTAATCTAAAGGGAACTTGCAGTGTGATAAACTGATAAAAATAACAGAACAACATAATATAACAGTAACAAATGTTATAATAGGTGTTTAATCATGGGTGAACATCATATAATCATAATATAGCATATGTAACATGTTAATGCATTTTACAGATTCAAAAGGGGTCAATTTACTAGTTATATATGTACATATTGTCTGGTGAGGATAACTCACTTGTTTGAGCTGGAGATTGCAATACAACTGACACAAACTGAGATCTTCAAAAGCACGATGGCACGACAAAGATTTGATATTGAGAGAGCCAAAGATAATTGCCCTGTTCACATTTACACAAAACAATGCAACATATAAGTTACAAAACAATGTAACACTTGAACAACACTAGAAATCAATGTCCAAAACAAGTTAAATGGTTTGCACTTGTTCTCAACTTCACATACTTCAGTTATGAACTGAAATAGCATAGCCAAGGCATGGATTAAGGTCTGGTTTGGGTCCAGTATAGGCTCGGCTACAAGGTGATAAGGTGAGTGGGAGTTACAAGTAGAGAAGACAATGGAATACAAAGGGTTCTAAAGCAAATGGTGGCTTTTGTTGCACCATAGGGTTCGACCCTTGCTGTTGTGGGTCTAGCCATGCAATGCGAAGGTCAGGTAGGGTCTGATGTGGCAGCTAGAGGTGGTGGAAGATCAGGTGGTGGAGGCTATTGGTGATGGCCATGGTGGAAATTGAAGGTGATGGACATAGGGTGCAACAATCTACACACAAGGCAACATATCATCATTTCTAGGCTATACATGGGCTCGGCCTCAAGCTATAGGGGCATGGCCAGGTGTCCAGATGGTGGTGGGTGAGGTGGTAGTGGGTGGTGGTCAGGTCAGAGCAAGGGGTGGTGGAGGAAGTGGTGGAAAAGGCGGTGGAAGTGGTGATAGAGGAAGGGTATGCTCGGCCTAAACTATATGGTGATGGTTTGTGTAAATGGAGGGTGGATCTCTTGCCTAGGGCAGGTCGGCCTGATGGGGTGGTGATCTGGAGGTGGTGGTGGCTGGTTGTGGTAGTGATGGGGTCGGCCTAGCAGGTGGAGGTGGAGGAACAAAGCTATGAAGGTAGAGAACATATACAAAATTCAATAGAAAACTAGAAAAACAAGGAAGAAGGAGATGAATTTTACCCAAACCTTTGAAGCAATGGCCGTGCAATTTTTTTATGAGTTTGAGAAGGTTAGAATACGTGAAAAATGAGGGAGATGCAGCTAGAATGAGAAATGAAAGCACGGCAAAAAAATCATTAAAGAGTGGAGTTGAGAAAATGAAAGGTCGGAATGTAAAAAGGCTTTGGAAGTTAAAGTGTTTAAAACCTTTAAAATTTCCATCAATTTATTTTAATTTTTAAATAAATGAAATATATATATATAAATTCAGATAAAAGTACGAAAATTTATTAAATAAACAAAAATAAATAAATAAATATTAATTATATATAAAATTTAATTAATAAAACAGCAAAAATTGCAAACTAGTCTTGAAAATATGAAAAATAAATGCAATGAACTTTGGAAAATCTTTATGTACTTGTAAAAGTATTTATAACAAAGATAATAACATAAACTAAAATGCATTCACAAATAAATATGTAAATTTAAATTTAAATATAATTTAAATGAAGAAAATAGCAAAGAAAATAGAAACTAGGCTTTAAAAATAGAAAATAAATTCAATAAGCTTTAGAAAAATTATACTATCAATTCAAAAATATTAAAAGACAAAAATATACATAAAATAACAGATTAACACATATTAAAATAAAATATGACAAAGAAAATATAATTTATATAATTTAAAATAGACAAAATTGTTAAATAAATCAAATTACACTCAAAATTGAAATGTACATAACTTTTGCAGTTTAACTCCGTTTTCAACGAAACGAAAAGCAGTGTTCAAGTTATTTCATCTATTTTCATAATAAAATATAAAATCTAAGATTTAAAATAATTTAAATTTGAAGTTTAAAATTCAAAGTTTGAACAGTTTGACCAGAAATTCACTTTACAGTAAAATATTCAAATTATACTAGTTTGAACTATAAATCACTTAATAATCAACATTTATATTTAAAAATGAAATGTTTGAAATAAAATAAATTTAAAAATAAAAGAAAGTCCAATTTAAATAATATACAAAAATCTAGGGTTGTTACACTCTCCCCCACTCAAAACTTTTCGTCCCCGAAAAGGAATGAGGTACGGGAAAGCACAGAATTAGATATAGTGAAATAAGATTAAGGTAAGATGACAAGGAGATTTAAATTACACCTGATAACTATTGTTATAGGTATGTTTCACAAGGTGGAGATGATCTTCCCCAGATTCTCCAAAATCAGGAATACAAGAACGAAAAGATCCTCTAGAATCTGATTAACTCTTTCCGCTTGACCGACGGTCTGTGGATGAAAAGCAGTGCTCAGATTTAAAATGAGTACCAAAGATTATTAAAGATTATAGAAATATTTATAAACAGACTGGTATATGCAATAGCCTCCCATTCTATAGCAAGATAAGGGAAATTAGGACAACCAAAAGATAATTTGAAAAACAGAATAAAATAATAAATTTGAAACCATAAAATTTCAACTTAAACTGAAAATTAATTTTACATAAGTCAAATAAATCTTAAGCATCTCTAATTTCATTATCTTATCATCCAATTATCTTAAATTAACAAATCCCTAAAATCATGTATTTGAAAAATCATCATTTATTATATTCAAAAATGTACTTAATAAATTTAATTCTTCTTTATTCCTAAATAAAAATTAAATGTATTCCTCTCAATATGTTTTATCACCTATGTTAAGATACTTACATTTATTATAACTGTTTTAATTTGATTCCTTTAACATCATTTATATTGTAAATTATTCAATTAACCCCTTTTTCTATATTTACCTTAGTCAATCTTTTACAACTAAAATTTAAGTGTATAAAATTTATTATAATCACTCAAATTTTATTTATAAAGCTTTTTATATTGTATATTCTCCAATTACATTGTTAACTTTTGAAATTAAGGCAAGTTAAATTTGAATGCAATTGTATTATATAAATAAAACTTTCTAATTTCCTCATCTCAAGTTTGAATCATCTATCTAAAATTTTGATTTTCTTTTTATAATTGAAATGATTCTTTAAAATAAAATTTAAGAATTAAATTTCTGGTTCCCTTCAAACCATTTAGGGATAAATAAATATATAAACATAATAAGTCAAATCATATTTAAATCATATATATATATATATTATAAATCCAGTCTTATTTTAGAAATTCAAATCAACTAAATTTCCCAAAACAAAGCTGTAGCAAGACTACATAACGGTCTCTTCACTTCGAAACTAGAAAATGAAAGTCGATGATGCCGCGGTTCATCACCGAAATTATTTTCCAGCGACAAAGAGAAGAGCACAAATTTCTTTAACTTTTCAAATTCTTTGGAAACAAATTTCTATTCAAAATGCTTTAAATAAGATATCCTTTTAAAACTTGAAAACACAAGGTTTGAAACCATCGGAAATTAAATTCTCAAATTCTTGTTTTACATTCATTTTAAATTTCCAAATAAATTTATAACCATGTTTTATAGTTCAATTAGATATATGAAACAATAGAAAAAGATATATAAATCAAATATTATTTCTTGACAACTAATTCAAATAAAAATCAGATAAAGATTTATAATATAGTTACAAAATTTATTTCATTACTAAATTTTAAAAACATATTGTGTCAGTTTGCTCTGTTCAAGTGTTTTGGAAATCTTATCGATAGCGTTGATCAGACGAATCGATTAGAAACCCAAATCAACATCAACAACTCAAACAACACAATATATAAAACATAGATTTACAAGTATAGTTCAAAATGTTTGGAGATGGTTTAGAAACAAAAGACAAGATGGTTAAACCGAGTAGGGAGATGGATGAGTTTACATAAATCGCGGGCAACCTTAACCGGGTCAACCGTGACTTAAAGAATAAGATCGATGTGGATTTCTTGGGTAAATCGACATTCGATCTCAAGGTGTAGAGTTCGAAATTATAAGAGATACTAGCATCTAAACCGAGGATATAGAATCTCTGGTGAATCGATGATGTTGTAAAGGAGTTTTCCCCTTTTACAAATAAATTTGAGGTTGGCGAGACCGCCGACTCATTATGAAGATCTTTTGAAGTGGAGTTATAGGATACTCCAGAAACAAAAGAAGATAAATAGTGAGGGACACGAATGGATTTTGGAACCACAAGGAATGTTCCAAAATTCAAAGGAATCGAGTCAAAAAGGAAGAGGTTTAAACTCTAATGAAAGTGATTCTGTAAATACATTTACCCTATATACTGAGTTTTGCCTAGAGCTACCAAAGCTCTTATACCAACTGTAACAACCCGATATTTTCAACCACTCGCATCCGCACATGTCGGACTTGAATTGCTCAAAATACCGCATTGTAAATAAAATTTGGCAAATCTCAGAATATACAGTAAATAAAATCACAGATCACAGACACAGAGTATTTAATAATGCAGCGGAAGTAAAAGAAATAGTAGTTCATGAAGCCACTATATAAATATATCAGAGTTAAATAAAATACAACAGACTAAATAAAGTACAACAGAACTCTTAAGATGATAACCAAGTACAAGCTGAATAGAACAACAGAACTGGAATAGATAAAACTAGATAAGCAGATAATCTCCAGCGATTCCAATCTCCAGAAAGTAGAATCCAAATCTGTGAATAACTCAGGCTGACCCGAGCGTAAATAAAAACACAAACACTCGAGTCAGGACAATATATACTTATATAATGTAAACCAACTCAAATGAACTGTAATAAGGTACAAGTAACTTAAAGGATGCCTGAGACCGCCCATCCTTTAAGGATCCGTTAAACTATTTACTATGTAGTAATATTTCGCTATTATAATAATGTCTACAGTAAAATAAACTTACTTTTAAATAGCGTTCCGGGCTACCCATATCACCCTTCACACATAATAGTCCCAGTAGTCCATCCAATATCATGCCATCTCCACTCTGGGTGACTGTCAGAGGATACCACACGGGCTACGGGAGAAAAACAAACTCGTAGTAAAGGCTCAGTATGGTAGGTGACACGGCACACAAGGCAATGCCAGGGTAGATATACCAATTACGCACACGGGCTGGTGGTAACGCAGCAGCCACATACGCCAACCTCAGAACACACTCCCAATCAAAATCGGAGGATGACCATCTAATCAATCACAAGTAAGAGTATAGTATCGAAGGAATGTGTCCGATCAGAGGAATGACCTCACTTGGCCAGAGATCGCTCCTGTTTTAGCCACCTTATGCCAACTCACGGGAGTTGGGTCCACGTAATATACCTCAAGAACGTCGCCACCATCCTACTTCATTCTGGAATCTCCACCGCGTACACGGTTGTCAAAGTGGTTTTCGGTATCGATAGAGAGTATGCCAGATATCCGATCCCGGTGTCTTTGCCAACCAATCGTTATTATAACCCGTAGTTATAACTTTTAAAATAATGTTTATACTTCAAAATAGGATATCATTTCAAATCCAAATCTTTATCAAAATAATGATTAAATTAATTCCAAACCATTTTAAAACATCATATCTTTCCAGAAATTCTTGTCAAATCATTTTAATATATCAAAATATCATATCTTTTCAAAACCACATTTCAAATCATTTTAATATATCAAAATATCATATCATTTCAAAACCAAATTTCAAATCATTTTAATATATCAGAATATCATATCATTACAAAACCTCATTTCAATCATTTTAATATATCAAAAATATCATATCCATTTCAAGTCATTTCAATCATTTTAATATATCAAAAATATCATATCTTTCCAAAACTTCATTTCAAATCATTTTAATAAACCAAAATATCATATCTTTTCAAAACCACATTCATTTCAAATCATTATTCATTTTATTCAATTTAAAATACCATTTCAATTTACATTTCCAAACAGTTTATATTTCAAAAATCATTTTAAATCATTAAAATGAAGTTATTATATTTAATAATTAAATTATTAAATTTCCAAAAATTTCAACTTCCAAAGTTCATTTATTCACTTAAGTTTATCAAACAGTGAAAATTCACTTTTCGCAGCATTTAGAAAACGCTACGGAAAGTTACATTCAAAACAGTTCAATTTAACAAAAGACAGCATTTTTAAAATGTTGTAATAGGGTTTACTTAATATTTCAAATAAACTTAGTTAAATTCAACAATTATAGCACTTAAAAAGATTGCTATAATAGCCTTTAATTCAATTTAGCTTTTTAGTTCATTATCATCAACTACATCATTTACAAATGCTGTAATATCATTTAAATTGCAATTAATAGCATTTCAAAAATGCAGTTAATTAACTTCAAATATTCAATATAATTTCACAACCAATTATATTTTTATTTAAAACATTTTTAACTTATAAAATCATACATTTTCACATTTATAAACAACATTTAATTTTCCTTAAGTTCATGATTTTATAAAGTTAAATTTCCATTCAAAAATCAAGATTTAATAATAATTCACTTATTAAATTTCGACATTCAAATTTAAAGTCATTAAATTAAATTTCAACTTAACACTTAAGTTTAAATTTCAAAATATAACTTAATTTCAATTTTAATCACTTAACTTAAAATTCACTTTTAAGCCAAATTCACAAATTCCCATTTGGTTATATTTCAAAATTTCAACTTAAATAATCATCCCTTTAATTTTTTTAACTTTACTCAAAAATCATTAATATATTATAAAATCATTTTAAATTCATTTTAAATTCAAATTATCATAAATTTATCATAATTTCATATTTAATTTAATTTCCAATTATAATTAAATCAAAATTTCCAAAATAACTTACATTTAAATTTTCTAACTTTTCCATAATTTATTTAACCTATAAATTTCCAAAAAAATCAATAATACTTTACAAAAATCATTTTTAATTATGTTTTAAATCAAAATATTATAATATTTACATTTCAAACATATTTTTAAAAATTTTAGAAAAATATATTTTAACTACGGGTCTGTATATAATTTTCTAGCCTAGGTAAAGTGATACGGGTAATGTATCATTTCAACCCGTAATTTACAAAGAAAATCCGGGTTTTATCATTTCAAACCCGCAGTCCCAAGTAAATGAAATAAAATGAAAATCGCTCAGGCCTATCATTTCAGCCCATAATGATTTTCCCCTATTCTAAAGTCCGTTCGGGTATGTATCATTTCAACCCATAGTGATTCTAATCTAAAGGGAACTTGCAGTGTGATAAACTGATAAAAATAACAGAACAACATAATATAACAGTAACAGACGTTATAATAGGTGTTTAAGCATGGGTGAACATCATATAATCATAATATAGCATATGTAACATGTTAATGCATTTTACAGATTCAAAAGGGGTCAATTTACTAGTTATATATGTACATATTGTCTGGTGAGGATAACTCACTTGTTTGAGCTGGAGATTGCAATACAACTGACACAAACTGAGATCTTCAAAAGCACGATGGCACGACAAAGATTTGATATTGAGAGAGCTAAAGATAATTGCCCTGTTCACATTTACACAAAACAATGCAACATATAAGTTACAAAACAATGTAACACTTGAACAACACTAGAAATCAATGTCCAAAACAAGTTAAATGGTTTGCACTTGTTCTCAACTTCACATACTTCAGTTATGAACTGAAATAGCATAGCCAAGGCATGGATTAAGGTCTGGTTTGGGTCCAGTATAGGCTCGGCTACAAGGTGATAAGGTGAGTGGGAGTTACAAGTAGAGAAGACAATGGAATACAAAGGGTTCTAAGGCAAATGGTGGCTTTTGTTGCACCATAGGGTTCGACCCTTGCTGTTGTGGGTCTAGCCATGCAATGTGAAGGTCAGGTGGGGTCTGATGTGGCAGCTAGAGGTGGTGGAAGATCAGGTGGTGGAGGCTATTGGTGATGGCCATGGTGGAAATTGAAGGTGATGGACATAGGGTGCAACAATCTACACACAAAGGCAACATATCATCATTTCTAGGCTATACATGGGCTCGGCCTCAAGCTATAGGGGCATGGCCAGGTCTCCAGATGGTGGTGGGTGAGGTGGTAGTGGGTGGTGGTCAGGTCAGAGCAAGGGGTGGTGGAGGAAGTGGTGGAAAAGGCGGTGGAAGTGGTGATAGAGGAAGGGTATGCTCGGCCTAAACTATATGGTGATGGTTTGTGTAAATGGAGGGTGGATCTCTTGCCTAGGGCAGGTCGGCCTGATGGGGTGGTGATCTGGAGGTGGTGGTGGCTGGATGTGGTAGTGATGGGGTCGGCCTAGCAGGTGGAGGTGGAGGAACAAAGCTATGAAGGTAGAGAACATATACAAAATTCAATAGAAAACTAGAAAAACAAGGAAGAAGGAGATGAATTTTACCCAAACCATTGAAGCAATGGCCGTGCAATTTTTTTATGAGTTTGAGAAGGTTAGAATACGTGAAAAATGAGGGAGATGCAGCTAGAATGAGAAATGAAAGCATGGCAAAAAAATCATTAAAGAGTGGAGTTGAGAAAATGAAAGGTCGGAATGTAAAAAGGCTTTGGAAGTTAAAGTGTTTAAAACCTTTAAAATTTCCATCAATTTATTTTAATTTTTAAATAACTGAAATATATATATATAAATTCAGATAAAAGTACGAAAATTTATTAAATAAACAAAAATAAATAAATAAATATTAATTATATATATAATTTAATTAATAAAACAGCAAAAATTGCAAACTAGTCTTGAAACTATGAAAAATAAATGCAATGAACTTTGGAAAATCTTTATGTACTTGTAAAAATATTTATAAAAAAGATAATAACATAAACTAAAATGCATTCACAAATAAATATATAAATTTTAATTTAAATATAATTTAAATGAAGAAAATAGCAAAGAAAATAGAAACTAGGCTTTAAAAATAGAAAATAAATTCAATAAGCTTTAGAAAAATTATACTATCACTTCAAAAATATTAAAAGACAAAAATATACATAAAATAACAGATTAACACATATTAAAGTAAAATATGACAAAGAAAATATAATTTATATAATTTAAAATAGACAAAATTGTTAAATAAATCAAATTACACTCAAAATTGAAATGTACATAACTTTTGCAGTTTAACTCCGTTTTCAACGAAACGAAAAGCAGTGTTCAAGTTATTTCATCTATTTTCATAATAAAATATAAAATCTAAGATTTAAAATAATTTAAATTTGAAGTTTAAAAGTCAAAGTTTGAACAGTTTGACCAGAAATTCACTTTACAGTAAAATATTCAAAGTATACTAGTTTGAACTATAAATCACTTAATAATCAACATTTATATTTAAAAATGAAATGTTTGAAATAAAATAAATTTAAAAATAAAAGAAAGTCCAATTTAAATAATATACAAAAATCTAGGGTTGTTACAACGTTTCACTTAGAATGCCCGTCGCTCATCCGACGATGTTCCGGAAGCATTCGTCCATACAAGTCCGTCTCAGGTTCGAACGGAACCGAAGGCACTACTCCTACTGTATCCATTTTGGAAATATCCTCAGGATTAGTAGCGACTAGCCCTTGCACTTCACTGCTCCATCTTCGACTCCGAACACGTTTTTCCACGAAACGTACAATCCGGATCGAAGTGGTTTTCGAGAAATAAAGCTTGATCCCGGTCTCTTCGAAACGATCAACGCATTTGTCCAATATTGATAGTCGGTGATTTACTATCAATTAATATTCACAAACATCCATCGCATAATAAATAATTCCCAATTATCAATTTACTCAAATATCTCTTACAAGAAATATTTTCATTTTCAAATTCCATTGAAAACACTTTTAAACCCAATACTTTCATGGAATAGATTCCCAAACCTTTGCTTCCTCTGAAAACATCCAAGTACCCATATTTAAGGTTGAAAATAATATAAATACTTTATTTTTGAAATAAATTAAACATTTACATTAACACTACTTACGTACTTAATTTTAAATATATGTACCTTTAAAAATGTTTCGAATAAAACTACTTTATAAAATATAAACTATATCTTTAAAATAAGTTAAGACATACTATATTTAAAAATAAATTTATGAATCCTTATACAACTTCAAATAGAGCAGTAATTGATTTCCTTTAAAATAGAACCATTTATAAAGTATAAGGATAATAATATTCTTCAAAACGTAATTCTAATTACCTAAAAAAATAGTTACTTCTATAACCACTTTAATACGTGTTCACTTTAAAAATTCTTACCATTTAAAACTTTTCTTGAAACCATTCTCTAAATAAAACTCATAACTCCTAACTTTTCAAAATCAACTTTAAAAACGTATTTGGCATCTCAAGAAAATATACTTCCATTTTAGGATAACCCAAGAATTCTCTTTATCAATCCAATCACGATTTACCCAATTCAATTTTACGTTCATGCCGTAAAATTCCTTTCCATTCTTTAAAATTAGCTCCTTTTATTTAAAGACATTGTCATCCTGGAAATCACTTTCAAATATACATTTAAAATATTTAAAATAAGCATTGGAAATTATTTAATTGAAAATAATACTTAAGGAAATATATAGGGGTTCCTTAAGTATTTTAAGTAAAACTTAAATTTTTTTTAAAAAAATAAGATTATTAAATCAAGTATTCATATTAAAATTTCCTTTGGAAAACTTAATATTACTTTACCTTTTAAAAATAATTAAATACGATAATTACTAAATCAATGTTGGCTTTCACTTAAAAACATTTTAAAATAATATTTCCTTCTAAAATATTCTAAACATATTTAAACTGCAAATTTAAAATTTGAAAACTTTCTTAAAAACAAAATAAAATTTCCAGGAGAAAGCACTCTTTATATTCTTTAAAATAAATCTCGCTATTCTTTAAACAATTCACATTTCCTTTATAGATCATATTCCTAACATTTCAAATTATCAACAAATTTCTTGAATTTAATTCCTTTTAAATTCTTTACTAAGGAATTTATTTAATATCATTTAAACCCAATTCATCTATTTATATTTAAAATTCTTAGGTTGTATTCTCCCAATCACAGTACAATACAATTAAAATGTCAATTTAATTCATCACAGCATATAACTAAAATGCAGCATAGCAAGATCGAAACAGATTACCATAGAATATAAACTAAGTTCTATTTGTGAGGGATCCAGTTGGATCCCTCCAACCTGTTTTCCCTGCATCCACAGATATTAGCACAACAACATATACCAATTCAATTTGATAATAATTATTATATTCAACCAATCAAGCAATCATCCAATTAATGACTATTTAAATTAACTAATATTCCAGATGTCAGTGAGTTAAACTCACCTTGGGTTTTCGGCGAGCGTTTGAATTTTAAATTAAATCAAACCACGTTCGATTTAACCTAAAATTCTCCCTAGCCCTAATCGATTCCGGATCTGCGCTACAGCGTAGAGCGCGTCGCTGCGATTCCGGTGCTTCTTGTTTCGTCAGAATCCGACCATGCATGCAAAAGTTATGCGGAATTAAAGATTTGTATATATAAGTTATAAAAGAATTTCATTTTTCTTCTAAAACCAGACCAGGGCCGTACGTTAAGGTAAAGAAATCAAGGCCTCTCATGATTCCATCTTCCTCGTTCGCCACTTCCTGATACTCGAACCCAACCATCGTCGATTAGGGTTAAACGCCGCACCACCCATGCTCCCCTCTAGCTCGATCAGAGCATACCACGACGATGAGCGCCTCGAACTCCATCATCGGCCAGAGCAGCTTCGAGCTCGGTGCCATGTTCTAACGCGAAAACGCGCATGAAAGAGCCGTGTTCGAACTCCCTTAACCGCAGATCCACTTCGCCATATTCCATCACAACCGTTCACTTCGTAGATCTCGAAATCCCCTTCGATTCTCCAGTTAATAACTTTTGCAGAAAGATGATAGATTGGGAGAAAAATGGAGAGGAAGGCACGACGATTTCGGTCATTGAAAGAATATAGTGGCGGCCGAACTAAATTTAGAGTTTTGGGTTATTAAACATGCTTTATAACGTTAATTAATATTATTTTATTAATAAAATCTCCAAATAACAAGCTTATACAAATAAACTCCAAACAACGCATGCCGACAGGCGTTTCTAAGGTTTTACCTACGTTCCGAACACGATGAAACGTGTTTCGGAAGCTAATTCAATCATATACGCGAGTGACGGAAATAAACGGTCAATTTTAATTTAAATCGATTAAAGTATTTTCTAAGCGTTTTAAGCTGCCGGGGTCAAATGACAACTCCGATTGCAACGAAAATTGAAATACGATAATAACTAACTATTACGGATCCAATAGAACTATTTTCGTCGAATTCCGAGACTGTGCCCCGGAAGGCTATTTTAACTCGTCGATTATTTTGAGCGATTCTCAAAATCGTCGAAACAACTTGGAATTTCACTTTTAAAATTTTATTAACACTATTATAACTTGTATTTAATTTATATTCCCATTTGAAATCATTTTGATTCAGTTTAAATCAGAATATGATTATTTGCATTCTTATATCAATAAATTCCATTTTTAAATTAATATAAAATTCCAAATTCCACCAATCGACTTCTAATTTCATTGAACAGTCTAATATTACAATTCAAATCCAATTAGACCTAAAAATAAATTTTAGAATCTAATTTTATAGCTATTTACATTCAGATTCACCAATTATCCCAATTCTAATATTAAATTATTATTATTCAAATTTCAATTTCATTCCCGTATTTAAATTTTAATTTATTCTATTAACTAAACCAAAATCTTTTTATTTCAGAATCAAATTATAATCCATATTCGACATTTAAAATGAATTAAATGTTCAAATTTGGCGACCCAAAATTCCGGGTCGTTACATTCCTCCCCCTTATAAAAATTTCGTCCCCGAAATTTGCTAATTTAGAAAGAATGTTCCACACTCAATAGCAAAACTTACTCAGTGAAATCTCAATTTCACTTTACTTAAATTCTTTAGTTACAAATCGAAACTACTAGTGTCAATTCCTATCCAAAAAATCCTTTTTATTTTCAATTGTTATTTGAAATCAATCTTGTCGTTAACAAAACATTACCAAATTTTCCGAAAATTTTCTATCTCCCAAAATTTCCAGAAAATTTTGGCAGAGTCTCCCTTGTACGGAGGAGCTTTTGCGATATCGCAATACAGATAAATATATATACATCGACCCACACGGTCGGAAATCAAAATATCTCACAGTATATAAATCATTTCCCAATTATATTAGCGTAGGCATACCTCTTTAGCAAATTTTAAAAGCAAGCGGCTAATATTTTAGCATATATGCGCTTCACTCTACCGGTCGCCTCCCGTACCTGTACTTACTCGGCAAACATATGAGTTTTTAACAATATGAACATTTTTGACAACCTTTCCAATATTAGTCTAAGCCGAACATATCTATTTCATAATCCTAACTACAATTTGCATAATTCATACCTAAATCATACTTTATAGCATGTACAAGGTTTCTTCTCAAATTCCAAACCCCATTTTATTTCACACAAATGATTGTATGTAAGTTTGTTATTTTCAATTCATATTCACTTCAATTGGAGTGACATGTGCTTTAGCTATCTTAATTTGATTCATTTACCTTTTTTTATGATTAACTTACATTTACATACAACCCTATGGATTAGATTTCAATCCATATCAATTTATTCAAAAATCAATTTTATTTGCTTCTTTTAAACCAACTCAATTCCGAATACAACAAAACGAGCAATTCTATGCAAATTTAAAGGTACCCGAGCAAGTGACCATCACTTCAGCTTATAACCATTAAAATTAAATTTTCAACTTAGATTCATATTAATTTTATTCAACTTTGCATGGTTCACAATCCAAGCATTCTTATTCCATTGCAATTTTAAATCAAATCCTTATTCTTACGCTTTAAGTTCATACCCAACTTGAATTTATATTAATATCATTCCATTCTTATTTACAACTCATACATTCTTACTTCCACACAATAAGTAATTAAAATACATTAGCTTTGTTAACGACAACAACTAATTTCTTAAGCAAATCCTCATGTTATTTATACAAACAACAATTACATAAACTTATACAAAGTTCCCATTAATTCCATCTAAATCTATATCAATTTTATTTCACTGGAATTATCCACAAACCAAACAAACTTTTCTTCATTACAATTTTTAAATCAAATCCCAATTCTCTCTTTTCAAATTCATTATCCAACTTAAGTTTATATTAATCATTCCATTTTGGATTAATTATAACTCCTATATTCATATTACATCACAAATAGTAATTAAAATCCTCTCACTTGCATTACAATTTATTATCTAAACAAGTTTTATTTTAAGTCCTCTTATGAAGCTTACCACAAATCAATTTCCAATATGCCTATGTTAGTTCAATTTCAATTTTACAATTATTCCCATTTCTTGTATATCATTTTCTTTTAAATTTGATTCTTAATTCCCATCCATTTACAAATTGTAATTCAACTAGTTACTTGATCGTTTACTAATTCAAGCAAGTAAAGTAAAGTTGGAAATCAATTTACTTTGTAGACACCTTTTTATAATGCACTTGTATATTTAACACGACTAAGTCAACATATACTTTACTTGATTTAACTTTAATTTAAATTTGTTTATTGACATAATCCATATTAGTTTTTAACTCACTCTCCCAATTCATTTTGAATCTATTAATCATATATCATTTCAATTATTCTAAATAAGAACTGGTTTCTCTTTTTTTTATACCTTTCAAAATTTTATTTACAAGTTTCCAAAATTTTATTCATTCCAACATTGTTTTCATTTTATTTATCTTACGCTACATTTAGTTTCAACAATTCCTTGGGTTTAGTTAAGTGAGAATTATTCAATATCATTTCAACTAAATTATATTTTCTTTCAATCTCAACTCTTTTCCAATTTAAATTCAAGTTTTAACTAAATTTATTCAGCCAATTTAAATTCATGCTATTTCTTTTACTATTTTAAATAAGAATTTAATTCAAAATTATTTATAACACAGCTGAGTTTTGATTTTTATTTCAATCCAAATTCAACTAAATTTCATTTAATCGAAGTTAAATCCAATTTCTATCTAATTTTAAATTTTCCATATACAAGTTCAAAATTTATTTACTGACTTAAGTTCATACACCCTTGTATATTTTACATTTTCTTCACCCTTTTTCAATTACACTTCATTTGAGATTAGGTTTGAATTCACCATACCATTCAACTATTTCCCATTTGTGATTATAGTTCCATTTCCTATTTATAAGTTCACCAATATTTACTTTAAAGCTCATATTTCTCATTTTGATCCATCTACATCATATAATCACAATTTTAAAATTTATATATATGTGCATCACTGAATTCTTAAAGATACAAATTTTCCTTCACCTTAATCCATTGCAAATTTTAAATTCACAATTCTAGATTAAAAGTATAATACTTAATAGCTTGTGGGTATAATTCATAACACCATAACCCACAAATACAAAGTCATTTTACA
This sequence comes from Allium cepa, assembly GCA_030765085.1. Taxonomy (NCBI): domain Eukaryota; kingdom Viridiplantae; phylum Streptophyta; class Magnoliopsida; order Asparagales; family Amaryllidaceae; genus Allium; species Allium cepa. Next base: position 84,123,261 of record CM060928.1, on the reverse strand, counting down.
TTTCAATCTAACCCAAATCAATTTATTCTAGGTCCAATATATTTTACTTATCCCAAGCTAATATTCAAATCTTCTATTTACCTCATCATACTTTCCATTTACTCAAGTTAAATTTTAATTCCAAGATTAAAAATTTCATTTCCTTTTTATTAATATCAACTTCACTTAATAAGTCCAATAGTTGATTCATTTTAACCTTACACATTATTTAAATAGAATTTTCTAGAATTCAATTACCGGGTTTTATTCCAAAACCATTTTGAAATAATAATCAACTCATAATCTCCCGATATATCAAATCAAACTTCTAGATTTCTAAACAACTTGGTTGTACCAAAATAATTTCCCCATTTTGAAATTTCCAAACAACTGTTACACCCAACAAGTCCAAACAATATCAAAACCAACCATTTTGGTAGCAATTCATCACTTTAGAAACTCGAAAATGAATTCTAATGATGTGGCCAGCATCATCAAGATTATTTCCCAACGACTGAAGTGAGTTCAGTGCTTCCTTACTTTCCCAAATTCATTTCAAAACAGTTTCCATTCAAAAATACCTCCAAAAAAATATTACATTTTTGCCATCAAATACCTTAGCAAACATTTCAAACATTCTGTAACGACCCGTAAATTTCGACAATTAAATTGTTAATTAAATAGGATCTTGTAATTTAATTTTTTGTAGAAAAAAAAAGAAAAAAAAGAAAAAAATGAAGATGATAAATTAGGATTGGAATGAACGCTAAATTAAAATATAGCAACAGTATTTAAAAACTTGATTATTAGTAATTTGAATAAAAATCTAATGATTGAAATAGTGAAAGATTTATACTTTTGTGTAAATTGAAAATAAATAAAGGGAAGTTATTATGTAAATTAAGAAAAGATTGGAATAAATGATGATTCCATGCATACTTATAAAAAGTTATTATGAGTTGCATGTTGAAATGGTTGATTGAGTTGAAATTATGAAAAGGGTAATTAAAGACAAGAATTTGATTTTGCCTAAGTATCAATATATTATAAACTATAACTGAATAGAAATTTTAATTTGCTCAATCCTTTTTATTTACTATTAGAAGATGTTAATTAATTTAATGGTGAAAATTTGAAAATAAATTCAAATTGTATGTTAGATAATAAATTGCAATAATTAAAGTTAGTAATAAATGGAAAACGGAATGCCAATTTATTTATGAAGTGGATATAAGGGAATGTAACAAATTTGAATAAGGAATGCTAAGTGTGCATTAAGTGAAGGAATGGAGCATAGATGGAATAATTAAAAGGGATTTAGAATTTTTAATTTGTATGTGTGCATTAATGAATGAATATAGAAATATATTGCAAATAAAATAGGAAGTGAGTGAAGATTTGCATTAATGAATGAATATAGAAATATATTGCAAATAAAATGTGAAATGAGTGAAGATATGCATTAATGAATAAATATAGAAATATATTGCAAATAAAATAGGAAGTGAGTGAAGATATGCATTAATGAATGAATATAGAAATATATTACAAATAAGATAGGAAGTGAGTGAAGATATGCATTAATGAATGAATATAGAAATATATTGCAAATAAAATAGGAAGTGAGTGAAGATATGCATTAATGAATGAATATAGAAATATATTGCAAATAAAATAGGAAGTGAGTGAAGATATGCATTAATGAATGAATATAGAAATATATTGCAAATAAAATAGGAAGTGAGTGAAGATATGCATTAATGAATGAATATAGAAATATATTGCAAATAAAATAGGAAGTAAGTGAAGATATGCATTTATGAATGAATATAGAAATATATTACAAATAAAATAGGAAGTGAGTGAAGATATGCATTAATGAATGAATATAGAAATATATTGCAATAAAATAGGTAGTAAGTGAAGATATGCATTAATGAATGAGTATAGAAATATATTGCAAATAAAATAGGAAGTGAGTGAAGATATGCATTAATGAATGAGTATAGAAATATATTGCAATAAAATAGGAATAAGTGAGAATCGATTGAAATATAAAATGATATTGGGTATTACAAGTATGAGTTTAGAAAATAATTACAAGATATAAGTGAAATAAGATGCATAGAAAGGTTGGTTAATTGTTAAGTGATGAATGATGTAATAAAGGAATGAAATGCAGATAAATTAACCTAATTGGGAGCTTAATTAATGATTTAAAAAAAAAAGATGACCGACTTATAGAATAACTTATAATCTAAGGAAATCAAGTAGTACGTTAATTTGAAATAAATTTATAAATTCATTTATGGAATTGAATATAATTCAATGCTAAATGTCAATTTATTTAATAGTAAGATTGTAAATCAATAAACGAAGTTATGAAGATTTCAAATTTTATTTATAACAATTTATGGGAAATCAATTATAATTAATTGACTTGAATTGTGCAGTTAGCGTAGACTTTGTTTTGTAATTGAAGGAGGTTAAGTTTATAAGATGAAATTTTGCTAATTCTATATAAAATAGAACCACTGGTTGATTTATAGTATAGAAAGTAAGATGTATAAATTTAATTAAAGTATCAAAATTCAACAAGTGTAATTATTGCAAATTAAAATGGAATTTGAGGATAATAAGGTGAAACCATGAACAAATGTTAGTGCATCCTTATTATTGGTAAAAGATGAGAATATTAAAGTATGAAAATAAAAAAAATAGGTTTTTGAAAATTTAATTTATAATTTCTAAATATAAGGAAGTGGAGAAATTAACACTGCAATGGATAGACTTATCAGCTTTTAATTTACATCTAAATTTGTTTAGATCAATTTGGAAATTAATAAAATTGTGGATATATTTTGAAACGTATACGAAACGTCTAGATTTACATTTGTAAACATGTTTAAAATAAAATGTAAATGATAAGGAATTTATTTATTTCCTAAATCCGTAACGTGTGTAATTAATATTATTTATCTTTTGGGACCACCTCCGTTTGCACGTTAAAATTCGTGCACACCTATTCTTTTGCGATCTATCTATAAATAGGTGGTGAAACCCTAGCATCCATCTTCATTCCTCTGTATAGTCTCTTCTTCAACTTCTTCTCTTCTTCAATGGCAACAGACAATTTCTAGATCCAGTTTCAATCCAAATAAAAGTCAAAATTCAAACTCCTCTAAAAATTCCAGAAAAATTATATGTTGGAGTTCTCAGAATACGCAATCTACTGGTAGTGTTCGTTTTCCGTTTTGGGTTCGGTCTGGAAACATATTCGCGTGCTCCTGTAGCCAAAGCGCGTGAAAGACGATAGTGACGTGGCGAGTATTTAATTAAGGTTTGTTTTGTTTTATAATTTATTTTGATTTTCAAATCGTTTAAATCGCATAACTTTTTCAAACGACCTCGGATTCATGCGAAACTTATTTTGTTAGGATCGTAATTAAATTCCGGACAGTTTGGAACTAGTTTGGACCAATTCGGAGACCGTCGAATTTTTGAGTTTAAATTGAATTTAAATTCGATTTAAATTCAAAAGGTGAGTGTTTAAACCCACTCACAACTTCTAAAATATTTTATGTTTGTTAAATTGATTTTTAGATATGAGTAGAAATTTACATATGATTTGTTTGGCATGTTTTATTCATCTTCTCAGTTAATTCGCATTTTATTTATTTAAATGTTTATTATTTTAATTATTGCATATAAATTTACAGTTAGAATTTATTTTGCATATAAACTGCTAGTTAACAGTTATTAAATTTATTATTGAATATAAACTGTTATTTATTACCTGTATAATTTATATGCTCTATATCGATGACTGTTTAAATTGGACGATGATTGCAAATAATGGTTGATGATTGATATTTGGATGAATGGATGCTATATTTATATTGTATAAACTGCAAATCATCATGCATTTTCATTTCATTCGGGATTGCGGTTTGAAATGATAAACAACCGCATTTTTTTATTTTAAATTGCGGATTGAAATGATAAACATCCGTATCACTTGACCATAGGATAGAAAATTTTATACAGGCACCGCGGTAAATATATAAAATTATTTTTGGAAATGTTTTACTATGGTTTTGTAAAGCTATACATATATATATGGTTTATGGGTTTTGATTTGATCATTGATAAAAGCTATATATATATATATATATATATATATATATATAGAAATTTTCTGGTTTTAGGCTTTGTATAAAAATTGATTTGAAGTATAAACCGAAGTTTGATTTTAAGATCAAATACGATTAAGCATTTAATTAAAATTTAATTTCTGGTAGTTCTATTGACTTAAATGAGAATAAAATTGGAAGTTGAATATTAAGTTAAATCAGAATTTAAATTAAAGTTAAATTTTTAAAGGATATGATTTATAACTTGATTTTGTGTAAAGTGATTTAAATAAGTATCAGGTTGTTTTAAAGGAATATATCAAGTTAAATAAATTGAAAAAAAATTCAGTTATGTGAAGTTAAAGGTTTACTTAAATTATATTGAATTCAATAAGTAAACATTTCAAGTCTAAATAATAAGTAATTGGATTTGATACATATGGGTTTGTCAAATAAGTTTGTTTTTGAAATGGTGAAATATTTAAAGCTTTTAACCATAAGAATTGAAATGGTATTGGGAAGATAAATCGATATTTAGAATTGATTTGTGAAATCTAAAGAAGCTATTTTGTTTTATAAAAGTAGTTAAATATTTAACCATTTAAGAGATGGAAATTTGTTTCAAAGCTATGTTTTTCAAGGTAGTATAAGTTGGAAATATTATATTCAAGAGTTTTGATTTCTAAATATTTTACTTTGGAAACCCTATGATTTTGGAAATAATATATATTGGAAAATAAAATGATATCGTATTGATTTGGGGTTTTAAGAATAAAAATGATATCGTTTTTATATGGGTTTTAAATGGATATTTTATTTTGGTTTTAAATGTATAATTATTTTTAAATGACCGCGGTGTTATAATAACGATTGGTTGGCAAAGAGACCGGGATCAGATATGGACATACTCTCTGTCGATACCGAAAACCACTTTGAATAACCGTGTACGCGGTAGAGATTCCAGAATGAAGTAGGTTGGTGGAGGCGTTTCCTGCAAGGTAAATACGTGGACCCGACTCCCGTGAGTTGGCATAAGGTGGCTAAAACAGGAGCGATTCTCGGGCCAATGAGGTCATTCTTCTGATCGAACGCACTCCTTCGATACTATACTCTGACTTTGAATTGATTCGGTGGCCACTATTGATTTCTTTGATTTTGGGGGTGTTTGTTCGAGGTGGGCGGTAGCTGCGCGCTGCGCGTTTCCATCAGCCCGGATAGCAATTGGTATATCTACCCTGGCATTGCCTAGTTGTGCCGTGTCACCTACCCTATCGCGCCTTGTACGAGTTTGGATTTCTCCCGTAGACCGTGTGGTATCCTCTGGTGGCTTCCCGATCAGGAGGGACTATGATATTGGATGGACTACTGGGACTATTACGTGTTAAGGGGAATATTGGGTCACTCCTTAACGCTATTTAAAAGTATGTTTATTTTACAATTAGACACTATTATAATAGGGCAATATACTATATAGTAAATAGTTTAACGGATCCTTAAGAGATGTAAATCCCGAGAATCTCTTGAGTTACTGTACTCATATTTATTTTGTTAATTTAACTCACATAAGATCTTTTAGTTCTGACTCGAGTGTTTTGTCTTTTCAAATTCGCTCGGGTCAGTCCGAGCATTTCAGGATTGAAGTTTTAGCTCTGGAGGACGAAGACGAAGATTCGTATTACTATTATTTATATTATTGTACCACACTCACATTGTTCCGCTGCATTGTTATTGGTATGTGTAACTCTGATATGTAGTATATAAATGTTTTGTAAACAGATTTATAAACTATATATTTTATTATTATATTTTATCCTTCCGCTGCGAGATTCTATTTCTTTTATTTCTTTCTCGTTTTTCTTATCTACCCCATAACAATCCGCCCTTCCGTATGGTTTGAATCGGCACGTGTGTCTGTTTAAACCGTGCGAAAAGGCGGATGTTACAGTTGGTATCAGAGCTTTGGTTTAGCGATAAACCTTGGCTTTGTGGGGTTTGACTCTTTGTTAATAGGGTAGTAATACCCTATGGGAGTCGCTGAGTGTATATATATGAGAGAGCGTACTTGTTAGTGTTATAAAAAGGTTTTAATATTGTGTTAATCCGTTCCGTTTTGTATTTATAAATTCTGGTTGATGCATGGGACGTTGTGACATCAATAGGGGTTTCTAAACACTAAATAGGACAGACCGACATAATATCTGTTTTAATATAGGTGAATGAAATAATTGTTCCTATTATATTTTCTATATATAAAATAAATTTTTCAATCTATATCTATATTTGGCTGCAATAGATTGGTTGTTAGGTGATAAAGTGTATAATTAATAATATAAGTTAGATTGGAAAATAAGATTGATGAAATTTGGAAATTTAGAACTTAAGTTCCGGGATTCTGAAATTTCTTTCGAATAAATTTTTGAATATAATAATATTATTTATAAGTATTTTCTGATATAAATATTTCAATATAATTCGGAAAAATTGTTTTAAAGAAGATTTCGGAAAAAATAAGTTTTGTACTTTCCTCCTTGTTGCTGGAAAATAATTTCGGTGATGAGTGCACGCATCATCGACTTTCATTTTCGAGTTTCGAAGTGGGAAGGCCACTGTAGAAATTTACTGCAGAATTGTTTAAGAAATTTTTTATCGTTTTAATTATAATTGGATATATATATATATATATATATATATATATGTTAAGAATAGACATCTATCTATTATTTTAAATGATTTAAAAATTAAACCCGGTATTTGGTTCTTAAGTTCCAGTTAATTAATAGTTCAATTAAGTGTAGAAATTGGAACCTTTAATTAAAGTAAAAATTTAATACAATAGGAAGATAAGTAATGTAAATAAACGATTGTAAACATTACTAAATGAATTAATGAACTTCTTTATTTATAAGAATTGATGTATAAAGTTGCAAATTTAGTGTAGTTAAATTGTTACCATTATTAAATATAATAGAAATGTAAGCATTAAATAAATGAATGAAATTAAAAGTAAATTGAAATTGTAATTTATAAAACGAACATATATAATTATTGAACCATTAATTAATTAAAGGAATTGAGAAGAAACTTGTATAATTTTCACCTACATTCTTAAAGCATATATAACTTACCATATAATAAAAGTTGCAATGTTAGTAAGAAAATGTAAAGGGAAATCTTATAAGTGAAGCTTGAGGTAATAAAGGTATTCAATGAATTTGCCGTTACAAAATGAGAATTAAATGTATAAACTTAAGTTAAAATGGAAATTTTAAGTATTATAAATAGATGATTATAAACTTAAGTAAATAAAACGGAATGCAAATATAATGAATATTGTAATAAATGAAAAATGAAAATTGTAAGTAATGAAGGCATCACTCAATAAATAAAAGAAAAGAAATTAAACAACTAAAGCATGAAATAAATGTATAATAAGTTAATTTGGTTGTTGGTTTGAATTGTTATTGTTTGACTTATGGTTGGTTGGGTAAGAGAATTTGAAGTTGTTGGATGAATAAATAATCTATCGTTGTTCCATCTAAGACCGTTGAGTAAAGGATACACTTGATAGTTATTTTCATTCCATACAATTTCAAGTTTTGAACCCGAACAACTATTTATTTGTTGGATTAAATGATTGCTTTGTCTTCTTTATGTATGCTGTTTGTAAAGTTGATGGTTGTTGTATTGATTGGTTGATTAATGGTTGAAACCGCTTAAATATTTCACTTTATATAAATTTGTATATTTTAGCTAAATTAACTAATTTTGTAAATTTAAATTTTTATAAATATAATATTTAAATATGATATTGATTTCGAAATTCTTCTTTTCCCTTCTTTCCCTTTTCGGGGACAAAAAGTTTTGAGTGGGGAGAGTGTAACGACCCGTAAATTTCGACAATTAAATTGTTAATTAAATAGGATCTTGTAATTTAATTTTTTTGTAGAAAAAAAGGAAAAAAAAAGAAAAAAAGAAAAAAATGAAGATGATAAATTAGGATTGGAATGAACGCTAATTAAAATATAGCAACAGTATTTAAAAACTTGAATATTAGTAATTTGAATAAAAATCTAATGATTGAAATAGTGAAAGATTTATACCTTTTTGTAAATTGAAAATAAATAAAGGGAAGTTATTATGTAAATTAAGAAAAGATTGGAATAAATGATGATTCCATGCATACTTATAAAAAGTTATTATGAGTTGCACGTTGAAATGCTTGATTGAGTTGAAATTATGAAAAGGGTAATTAAAGACAAGAATTTGATTTTGCCTAAGTATCAATATATTGATAAAATATTACTGAATAGAAATTTTAATTTTCTCAATCCTTTTTGTTTACTATTAGAAGATGTTAATTAATTTAACGGTGAAAATTTGAAAATAAATTCAAATTGTATGTTAGATAATAAATTGCAATAATTAAAGTTAGTAATAAATGGAAAACGGAATACCAATTTATTTATGAAGTGGATATAAGGGAATGTAACAAATTTGAATAAGGAATGCTAATTGTGCATTAAGTGAAGGAATGGAGCATAGATGGAATAATTAAAAGGGATTTAGAATTTTTAATTTGTATGTGTGCATTAATGAATGAATATAGAAATATATTGCAAATAAAATAGGAAGTGAGTGAAGATATGCATTAATGAATGAATATAGAAATATATTGCAAATAAAGAAGGAAGTGAGTGAAGATATGCATTAATGAATGAATATAGAAATATATTACAAATAAAATAGGAAGTGAGTGAAGATATGCATTAATGAATGAATATAGAAATATATTGCAAATAAAATAGGAAGTGAGTGAAGATATGCATTAATGAATGAATATAGAAATATATTACAAATAAAATAGGAAGTGAGTGTAGATATGCATTAATGAATGAATATAGAAATATATTACAAATAAAATAGGAAGTGAGTGAAGATATGCATTAATGAATGAATATAGAAATATATTGCAAATAAAATAAGAAGTGAGTGAAGATATGCATTAATGAATGAATATAGAAATATATTACAAATAAAATAGGAAGTAAGTGAAGATGTGCATTAATGAATGAATATAGAAATATATTACAAATAAAATAGGAAGTGAGTGAAGATATGCATTAATGAATGAATATAGAAATATATTACAAATAAAATAGGAAGTAAGTGAAGATATGCATTTATGAATGAATATAGAAATATATTACAAATAAAATAGGAAGTGAGTGAAGATATGCATTAATGAATTAATATAGAAATATATTGCAATAAAATAGGAAGTGAGTGCAGATATGCATTAATGAATGAGTATAGAAATATATTGCAAATAAAATAGGAAGTGAGTGAAGATATGCATTAATGAATGACTATAGAAATATATTGCAATAAAATAGGAAGTGAGTGAAGATATGCATTAATGAATGAGTATAGAAATATATTGCAATAAAATAGGAATAAGTGAGAATCGATTGAAATATAAAATGATATTGGGTATTACAAGTATGAGTTTAGAAAATAATTACAAGATATAAGTAAAATAAGATGCATAGAAAAGTTGGTTAATTGTTAAGTGATGAATGATGTAATAAAGGAATGAAATCCAGATAAATTAACCTAATTGGGACCTTAATTAATGATTTAAAAAATAATGACTGACTTATAGAATAACTTATAATCTAAGGAAATCAAGTAGTACGTTAATTTGAAATAAATTTATAAATTCATTTATGGAATGGAATATAATTCAATGCAAAATGTCAATTTATTTAATAGTAAGATTGTAAATCAATAAACGAAGTTATGAAGATTTCAAATTTTATTTATAACAATTTATGGGAAATCAATTACAATTAATTGACTTGAATTGTGCAGTTAGCGTAGACTTTGTTTTGTAATTGAAGGAGGTTAAGTTTATAAGATGAAATTTTGCTAATTCTATATAAAATAGAACCACTGGTTGATTTATAGTATAGAAAGCAAGATGTATAAATTTAATTAAAGTATCAAAATTCAACAAGTGTAATTATTGCAAATTAAAATGGAATTTGAGGATAATAAGGTGAAACCATGAACAAATGTTAGTGCATCCTTATTATTGGTAAAAGATGAGAACATAAAAGTTTGAAAATCAAAAAAATAGGTTTTTGAAAATTTAATTTATAATTTCTAAATATAATGTAACAACCCGCATATTTATCGATTTTATATTTAAATATTTTATTTAAATATTTTATCGTTAGTCGAATTTTGGTCCGAGAAGCTACTTTTTGCGAACAGTCGAATTGGGACTCGAGACCACCCCCATTGAGTTCAAAATGCCGTTTGCGACCTTTTTGAGTATAAGCTTCGATATGTTTGGAGAAAGTTGAATTTTGCTACTTTTCACTTAGGGTTTTGGTTTGGGCTGAGCCCACTTATGTATTCAGTCCCAACCCACTCCAACTCTTCATTACTTCATTTCTAATTCCTAACTCTTCAAGCTTTCAACAATGGTGGAAGAGAAAAAGAATTAGGAAATCCTAAACCCTAGTTTCCATTTGCAAATCAAATTCTTACTCCAAATTCAAAGAGAAGGATAGGTAAGCCTCTTCTCCATCTTCTCCATCTCTTCTCCTTTTCAATTTCAGAAAATATCCTAAACCTAATTTAGGAAAATATGTGTTTTATTCTTAGATTGAAGCTTGTTGAGTAAGAGTGAAGAGTGGTTAGCCTTTCCTTTGCATTGAGCTTCTTCTTCTTGTTCTTGAGTTAAAAAGGTGAGATTTTTATCTCACATCTATGCTTATATTTATCTTCGATTGTTAGGTATGAATTCCTAACACTTATTCGTGTGCATTTGCTTTTGGTTTGGATTGATTTGGTGAATATTCCAATTTTTAGTGTTTGTGTTCAATTCCTTAAAAATCATAATTTTGATCTTTGATCATGTTTTTGGAGATGCATCGAAGAGCTTATAGGGCCGGGTTGTCGATTGACATAAACCCTTAGCGTCGTTGCTCGTGCGAATGCAATTTTGGTCAAGATTGAACCTCATTTGTAATAGGCATGGATGAGGCTGAAAACAGGCTCGGCCGACTGACCCCTTTGGTCCGGTCGACCGACCTGCTTCCAAGTGCATAAGCACTTTCTGTTTTAAGGTTCGGTCGACCGAGTACAGGGTTCAGTCGACCGACCTGCTGTCCCGAGAGGTTTCCAACCTTTGGTTCGGTCGACCGACCTGATGATTTTTGCCAGATTAGCCTCTTTTGCTAATCCGTTTGAATATCCAACTTTAATCGACTCGTGTTGTCTCCCTTTTGTTGTTGTCATTTATTATCGACTTTGATGACTTATTTTCTTTGGGAATTTTAGATATATCCACTTTGATGGATTTTATATCGATTTCATTGGATTTTACTCACGTTTCCAAATGTGAATCTTAGTGATTGATTGTTCCTACAATCTTCTTTGTGATTTGTCATTTTAAAAATATAAAGGTTTTCTATGCTAGTAGTAAATATCAAAACTCTTTCTTCAAATGATTTCAATACTATTTTCATACCAAATTCGTTTACAAAACCGTTTTCCAATCTATTAGTATATATAAACCTTTACCTCACTCGTATGAGAAATCTAATTAAACGACTTAGTAAAACAAGTGGTATGAAACGCTTGCGTTCACTTTGTTGGTTAATTCTTGGACTTGTTCGATTGAAACTCTTGTAACAATTTTCTAGTGGAGATCTACAATTTGTACGTAAATATTTAAGTTAAGCTAGTGGTTATGGGACATGAAGCTAAGCTCATATATTTACTAGCTTATTATAATTGACACTTCTCGTTGATCATGACGATCATCTTTATGGTTTAGACTAGCAATGTGCGATGTCTCTTTGTTTCTGATTTGGTTAGGCTAGACACCACTTGTGCGATTCCATTCGCACATACCTTTTCGGTTAGGCTAGACACCACTTGTGTGATTCCGTTCACACATACTTTTTGTGATTTGGTTAGGCTAGACACCACTTGTGCGATTCCATTGGCACATACCTTTTCGGTTAGCCTAGACACCACTTGTGTGATTCCGTTCACACATACTTTTTGTGATTTGGTTAGGCTAGACACCACTTGTGCGATTCCATTCGCACATACCTTTTCGGTTAGCCTAGACACCACTTGTGTGATTCCGTTCACACATACTTTTTGTGATTTGGTTAGGCTAGACACCACTTGTGCGATTCCATTCAAACATACCTTTTCGGTTAGCCTAGACACCACTTGTGTGATTCCGTTCACACATACTTTTTGTGATTTGGTTAGGCTAGACACCACTTGTGCGATTCCATTCGCACATACCTTTTCGGTTAGCCTAGACACCACTTGTGTGATTCCGTTCACACATACTTTTTGTGATTTGGTTAGGCTAGACACCACTTGTGCGATTCCATTTGCACATACCTTTTCGGTTAGCCTAGACACCACTTGTGTGATTCCGTTCACACATACTTTTTGTGATTTGGTTAGGCTAGACACCACTTGTGCGATTCTATTCGCACATACCTTTTCGGTTAGCCTAGACACCACTTGTGTGATTCCTTTCACACATACTTTTTGTGATTTGGTTAGGCTAGACACCACTTGTGCGATTCCATTCGCACATACCTTTTCGGTTAGCCTAGACACCACTTGTGTGATTCCGTTCACACATACTTTTTGTGATTTGGTTAGGCTAGACACCACTTGTGCGATTCCATTCGCACATACCTTTTCGGTTAGCCTATACACCACTTGTGTGATTCCGTTCACACATACCTTTTTGTGATTTCTGGATTTCGTGTGTTGATTTCTGGAATTTATGTTTCACCAACTTTTACGATGGGCATTGATATATATGTCAATTATTGTGGCTTGGTGAATGAAATTAGGAGTATGACATTCCTTTTTATCTTAAGTAGATTATTGTGATATTGATTAATCTCTTGTTGATTTTCAATTACTTATTTATCACAGCTTGGCATTGTGATTATTATATGTTTATGTCATATCTCTTATTATATATCACTTCATCCGATATTTATAGCTAGACTGATCCGTTTATTATTTTCTTCTTAAATAATACTCGGGTCAGACTGAGATTTTACAGGTGCTTCTGCTTGACTCCTTATCAGACTTTCATCTGATCTTTTGGCTAACTACTTAAGTTTAGTAGTTTTTGTTGTATACATTTGAGATACAGACTCTATGATGTATACTTATTCTTTTGTCTTGCACTTGTATCTATTCTTGTTGATATTGTGGATCTTGTTTGACCACTACTCTGATGAACACTTTCATGTGTTATATTCATATCTATTTCCGCCTTTGTGATATGAATTGTCTGTGACTGATTTATGTTATATTTACTTCTATATTTGTTTCCGAAGATATTATAGCCACTGTGTAGTAGCTTTGAGTTTGTGTCGGCATGTCGGATTTCCACTTGAAAAGAATTGCATGCTATACTATCTGACATATCGATGCTCGCACAAAGCAATTACACGGATGGTCGCTCCTCAACAGCCTTATTCTCCGTGCTAGTTGACAGCATTCACCGTAATGTTCTTGGCTAGCGTGGGTATAGAGGTGGGGCGTCACAGCTTGGTATCAGAGCCAAACTTCGGAACAATATAGAATAATTTAGCAAGGATCATGTCCTAAGTCTTTCTTAGGAGTTGTGCTTTAGGATTTTATTCGGGTCTTCGTACCGTTCTATCCTACTTTCTTTTATGATTCCTTGTTTTATCTATCAAGATTGCTTGATATTTATTTTGAGAGTAACTTTTTCCTCTTCTTTCTTTCTTTCTTAACGAAGAGAAATGGTTAGGCCAGGCCATCCCAGTGCCGGTCAATCTAGTGCTACTCCTCAGGATGGAGTATTTATGTCTGCCCAGCAGCTTCTTGATCTAGTAAAGAACGCTCAAGCTGCCGGTTCCAATCCAGAGCCCACTCATCCTAGATCCGGTTTTGCACGCTTGTGCAGAGACTACACCGATTTGGGTGGAAGGCCATTCAAGGGATCCGAGAGTGTTATTGAAATTCAAGCTTGGCTCAAATCATGCGATCGTATCTTTTCTCGCATGAACCTTATTGATCTACATCGGGTCCAGGTGGCTTCTAGCATGCTCGAAGAAAGAGCGTTAGATTGGTATGAGCTTTTAATTTCTGAAATCGTTGAGGCGGATCTTACTTGGGAGCAATTCCGGGGGAGATTCGAATTGAAATTTGTGCCGGAGGCTGAAAAAGTAACTTTGGCCCGGCGTTTTATTGACCTTGTTCAAGGTGAATCTTCTGTGACAGACTATGTCGCATCTTTCGAATCTCTGTCCAAATACGGGGTTGAATATATCAACACCCCATTGAAGAAAAATCAGAGATTTGTTTATGGCTTAAATAAAAATCTTAAGAAGCCACTACTCCTGAAACTTGAAGTTTCATTTGATCAGCTTATTGATATCGCTCTTCGTCTTGAAGAGGCCGATAGAGAAAGCGATAATGAAGTTGTGCGTGCCAAACCCAACTTCAACAACAAAAAGAGATCCAACGAATTCCAAGGCCCTTATACCAACAAAAAGGGTAAGCAAGCAACGCCTGCTGCAAAGGCTCCTTCTCCTAGTAGTGCGAGATGCTTCAACTGTGGATCTGGGGATCATTTTGCTAATAAGTGCTCAAAGCCCAAATCGTGTCGCTATTGTAAGAGCCCAGATCATTTCATCCATCAATGCCTCAAACGTGAAGGCCAGAGGGAGGGAAAGTTGAATGTGGCTCAAGCCCTTGGCAACACATCTCGTGGCCAAGGTATTTTTCATTCAATCCTTGATTTTGTTTGTCTTGTGAATATTCTTTTCAAGTCCTTGTTGATTTGTATCTCATTTTTATATCAAAAGAACTTGTTGATTCTTTTTCTTTGAAAATATTTTCGGCTTGATGACTTCTTTGAGGATTGTGAATCCGGATGGTAGATCTGCAACACTCAATTTGTCTTTATTGATGTCGAAATTATTTTATGGGATTTTTCTTTCCGAGCCGATATTTTTACTTAGGCTTCGGAATTGATTTTTTTGAAGGGATCGGCTTGATCATTGTGAAGCCCATATCCTATTTTTCGAGTGGACTATTCCTCTTCGACATTTTCAATCTGTTAAGCAGATTTCTATTTTTCCCTTTATGATTTTGATTCCAACTTGATGGCATCATTTTATTCCTTAAGCCCACTTATAAGGAAAGTGTTATTTCTCTCATTCATGTAGTTGGAGAAATTTTCTGGTATTTTCTTGAGCTTGTCTTAGGATTATAACCTAAGTAATCTTTTGTGTGGTGCTAAGGTCTTTTCAGTTTGACCTTGCCACCGATTTTCATTTGGCTACGAGTCGCGTGAGTTAGCATTCCACTTACGCACTCCGCACTCGTTATGATTCCTATGAATGAATTATTATGCCATTCAATTTGTCCAGCTTATTTCATCCATTTTATATATCAAATATTCTATGAATATTTCGATGAGATCATTCTTTTATTTATTGATTTTTAGATGAAAATGGAAATTTAAAATTTTGCACAATCTTTTTCATAAGGTTTATTTAGAAGTATAACCGGATTTTTGTTCTTAAAACGAACAAAGAATATTCTTAGAAGTTTTTGAGAAACTTACTTATCCTATAGAATACGATTTTGTGATTGCATTGCCCATTTAGTGTGTTAAGAATTCTGGTCGATGCGCTTGATCAACGTTATCGATAAGAATCTCCTAAACGCTTTGATGAGACAGTCAGACACAGTATATTAACTTGTAAAAATGTAAAATTTTCTAGAATGATTATTACATAACGATTACATAAGTTAATTGTAATTTTGAGAGTTTTAGTTTTTGGGAAAGAAGATTGTTTGAAAGGATTCTTTTCCGATACTCTTGTTCTTGTGATTCCTGAAGGGGAACCAAGACTTTGCTATTTGTACCGATACTAGTCGTATTGGTTTGGATGCCATTCTCTTGCAAAGGAGAACGTGCTATCACTTGTGCTTCTAAATCATTATAGCCTATCGAGACTAGATATACCACTCATGATCTAGTGCTCGCGGTTAGTGTTTCTACTTTTAGAGTTTTGCATCATCATTTTTAGGGGAGGAATTTGTTCTCCATCTCGATCATAAATCCTTGGAATATTTATTTTCTCATAAGGAACTTCATGTTAACCCGAGTTCCTGGTATCTTATGATCTTGATATTCTTTTTATTCCCGGAAGGGAAATCGTGTTGCCTATACGTTTTGTCGTAGGCAACAAGGGTTGATTCTTTGATGATGTCTGAAGGGAATTATCTCTTTATCAAGTTCATCGAACATTTTGATGTACTTCGTTTTATTGAGTTTTATCTCATTCCTTTTATGGACTAGTGTCCGGTGTTCTTGTATGGTGTTCGGTTCATCAGATGTACTATTATTATACTACATCGATGTTCCATCTTACCTAGATCAATGGATGTACCATTATACTACATCGTTGTTCCGGTTTATCGGTTCATTGGACGTACCGTTTTTGTACTACGTCGGTGTTCCAAATTATTTGAGTTTCTAGTTTCTCGGGCGTACCGTTTCTGAACTACGCCATTGCACTGGCTCAATTTTCTGCTATTCTTGACGTTTTCTGCGTCTTTTAACTATGGAAATGCTTTTAGGTTTCCTATTTTTATTCTTGAGCCCGGTGTTATTGTGGAAATTGAAGTTTCAGCAGATTTGATTTATGAGCAACATTCCATTCGCATCATTACTTCGGAGGTTGAGCGCCTTCGGAATAAAGATGTTCTTTTTGTGATAGTTCAATGATTCTCAAATCCTAAGGATTGCTCTTGGGAATCCAGAGAATTCACTGAGCGATCCAGTTCTTGCTAACTCTTCCGTGCTCCTTATGGTGAACTTCTTATTTCATTTTTTTTTTTGGTGTTGATATGCTTCCATGGTTGTTACTTCTTATTTTCTTCTTAAGTATTGCGAGGACGCAATTTCTTTAAGGAGGGGAGTCTGTAACAACCCGCATATTTATCGATTTTATATTTAAATATTTTATTTAAATATTTTATCGTTAGTCGGATTTTGGTCCGAGAAGCTACTTTTTGCAAACAGTCGAATTGGGACTCGAGACTACCCCCATTGAGTTCAAAATGCCGTTTGCGACCTTTTTGAGTATAAGCTTCGATATGTTTGGAGAAAGTTGAATTTTGCTACTTTTCACTTAGGGTTTTGGTTTGGGCTGAGCCCACTTATGTATTCAGTCCCAACCCACTCCAACTCTTCATTACTTCATTTCTAATTCCTAACTCTTCAAGCTTTCAACAATGGTGGAAGAGAAAAAGAATTAGGAAATCCTAAACCCTAGTTTCCATTTGCAAATCAAATTCTTACTCCAAATTCAAAGAGAAGGATAGGTAAGCCTCTTCTCCATCTTCTCCATCTCTTCTCCTCTTCAATTTCAGAAAATATCCTAAACCTAATTTAGGAAAATATGTGTTTTATTCTTAGATTGAAGCTTGTTGAGTAAGAGTGAAGAGTGGTTAGCCTTTCCTTTGCATTGAGCTTCTTCTTCTTCTTCTTGAGTTAAAAAGGTAAGATTTTTATCTCACATCTATGCTTATATTTATCTTCGATTGTTAGGTATTAATTCCTAACACTTATTCGTGTGCATTTGCTTTTGGTTTGGATTGATTTGGTGAATGTTCCAATTTTTAGTGTTTGTGTTCAATTCCTTAAAAATCATAGCTTTGATCTTTGATCATGTTTTTGGAGATGCATCGAAGAGCTTATAGGGCCGGGTTGTCGATTGACATAAACCCTTAGCGCCGTTGCTCGTGCGAATGCAATTTTGGTCAAGATTGAATCTCATTTGTAATAGGCATGGATGAGGCTGGAAACAGGCTCGGCCGACCGACCCATCTGGTCCGGTCGACCGACCTGCTTCCAAGTGCATAAGCACTTTCTGTTTTAAGGTTCGGTCGACCGAGTACAGGGTTCAGTCGACCGACCTGTTGTCCCGAGAGGTTTTCAACCTTTGGTTCGGTCGACCGACCCAGGGAGTCCGGTCGACCGACCTAATGATTTTTGCCAGATTAGCCTATTTTGCTAATCCATTTGAATATCCAACTTTAATCGACTCGTGTTGTCTCCGTTTTGTTGTTGTCATTTATTATCGACTTTGATAACTTATTTTCTTTGGAATTTAAGATATATCCACTTTGATGGATTTTATATCGATTTCATTGGATTTTACTCACGTTTCCGAGTGTGAATCTTAGTGATTGATTGTTCCTACAATCTTCTTTGTGATTTGTCACTTTAAAAATATAAAGGTTTTCTATACTAGTAGTAAATATCAAAACTCTTTCTTCAAATGATTTCAATACTATTTTAATACCAAATTCGTTTACAAAACCGTTTTCCAATCTATTAGTATATATAAACCTTTACCTCACTCGTATGAGAAATCTAATTAAACGACTTAGTAAAACAAGTGGTATGAAACGCTTGCGTTCACTTTGTTGGTTAATTCTTGGACTTGTTCGATTGAAACTCTTGTGACAATTTTCTAGTGGAGATCTACAATTTGTTCATAAATATTTAAGTTAAGCTAGTGGTTATGGGACATGAAACTAAGCTCATATATTTACTAGCTTATTGTAATTGACACTTCTCATTGATCATGACGATCATCTTTATGGTTTAGACTAGCAATGTGCGATGTCTCTTTGTTTGTGATTTGGTTAGGCTAGACACCACTTTTGCGATTCCATTCGCACATACCTTTTCGGTTAGTCTAGACACCACTTGTGTGATTCCGTTCACACATACTTTTTGTGATTTGGTTAGGCTAGACACCACTTGTGCGATTCCATTCGCATATACCTTTTCGGTTAGCCTAGACACCACTTGTGTGATTCCGTTCACACATACTTTTTGTGATTTGGTTAGGCTAGACACCACTTGTGCGATTCTATTCGCACATACCTTTTCGGTTAGCCTAGACACCACTTGTGTGATTCCGTTCACACATACTTTTTGTGATTTGGTTAGGCTAGACACCACTTGTGCGATTCCATTCGCACATACCTTTTCGGTTAGCCTAGACACCACTTGTGTGATTCCGTTCACACATACTTTTTGTGATTTGGTTAGGCTAGACACCACTTATGCGATTCCATTCGCACATACCTTTTCGGTTAGCCTAGACACCACTTGTGTGATTCCGTTCACACATACTTTTTGTGATTTGGTTAGGCTAGACACCACTTGTGCGATTCCATTCGCACATACCTTTTCGGTTAGCCTAGACACCACTTGTGTGATTCCGTTCACACATACTTTTTGTGATTTGGTTAGGCTAGACACCACTTGTGTGATTCCATTCGCACAAACCTTTTCGGTTAGCCTAGACACCACTTGTGTGATTCCGTTCACACATACCTTTTTGTGATTTCTGGATTTCGTGTGTTGATTTCTGGAATTTATGTTTCACCAACTTTTACGATGGGCATTGATATATATGTCAATTATTGGGGCTTGGTGAATGAAATTAGGAGTATGACATTCCTTTTTATCTTGAGTAGATTATTGTGATATTGATTAATCTCTTGTTGATTTTCAATTACTTATTTATCACAGCTTGGCATTGTGATTATTATATGTTTATGTCATATCTCTTATTATATATCACTTCATCCGATATTTATAGCTAGACTGATCCATTTATTATTTTCTTCTTAAATAATACTCGGGTCAGACTGAGATTTTACAGGTGCTTCTGCTTGACTCCTTATCAGACTTTCATCTGATCTTTTGGCTAACTACTTAAGTTTAGTAGTTTTTGTTGTATACATTTGAGATACAGACTCTATGATGTATACTTATTCTTTGGTCTTGCACTTGTATCTATTCTTGTTGATATTATGGATCTTGTTTGACCACTACTCTGATGAACACTTTCATGTGTTATATTCATATCTATTTCCGCCTTTGTGATATGAATTGTCTGTGACTGATTTATGTTATGTTTACTTCTATATTTGTTTCCGAAGATATTATAGCCACTGTGTAGTAGCTTTGAGTTTGTGTCGGCATGTCGGATTTCCACTTGAAAAGAATTGCATGCTATACTATCTGACATATCGATGCTCGCACAAAGCAATTACACGGACGGTCGCTCCTCAACAGCCTTATTCTCCGTGCTAGTTGACAGCATTCACCGTAATGTTCTTGGCTAGCGTGGGTATAGAGGTGGGGCGTCACATATAAGGAAGTGGAGAAATTAACACTGCAATGGATAGACTTATCAGCTTTTAATTTACATCTAAATTTGTTTAGATCAATTTGGAAATTAATAAAATTGTGGATATATTTTGAAACGTAAACGAAACGTCAAGATTTACATTTGTAAATACGTTTAAAATAAAATGTAAATGATAAGGAATTTATTTATTTCCTAAATCCGTAACGTGTGCAATTAATATTATTTATCTTTTGGGACCACCTCCGTTTGCACGTTAAAATTCGTGCACGCCTATTCTTTTGCGATCTATCTATAAATAGGAGGTGAAACCCTAGCCTCCATCTTCATTCCTCTGTATAGTCTCTTCTTCAACTTCTTCTCTTCTTCAATGGCAACAGACAATTTCTAGATCCAGTTTCAATCCAAATAAAGTCAAAATTCAAAATCCTCTAAAAATTCCAGAAAAATTATATGTTGGAGTTCTCAAAATACGCAATCTACTGGTGGTGTTCGTTTTTCGTTTTGGGTTCGGTCTGGAAACATATTCACGTGCTCCTTTAGCCAAAGCACGTGAAAGACGATAGTGACGTGGCGAGTATTTAATTAAGGTTTGTTTTGTTTTATAATTTATTTTGATTTTCTAATCGTTTAAATCGCATAACTTTTTCATACGACCTCGGATTCACGCGAAACTTTTTTTTGTTAGGATCGTAATTAAATTCTGGACAGTTTGGAACTAGTTTGGACCAATTCGGAGATCGTCGAATTTTTGAGTTTAAATTGAATTTAAATTCGATTTAAATTCAAAAGGTGAGTGTTTTAACCCACTCACAACTTCTAAAATATTTTATGTTTGTTAAATTGATTTTTAGATATGAGTAGAAATTTACATATGATTTGTTTGGCATGTTTTATTCATCTTCTCAGTTAATTCGCATTTTATTTATTTAACTGTTTATTATTTTAATTATTGCATATAAATTTACAGTTAGAATTTATTTTGCATATAAACTGCTAGTTAACAGCTATTAAATTTATTATTGAATATAAACTGTTATTTATTACCTGTATAATTTATATGCTCTATATCGATGACTGTTTAAAATGGACGATGATTGCAAATAATGGTTGATGATTGATATTTGGATGAGTGGATGCTATATTTATATTGTATAAACTGCAAGTCATCATGCATTTTCATTTCATTCGGGATTGCGGTTTGAAATGATATACAGCCGCATTTTTTCATTTTAAATTGCGGATTGAAATGATAAACATAGATATCACTTAACCATAGGATAGAAAATTTTATACAAGCACCGCGGTAAATATATAAAATTATTTTTGGAAATGTTTTACTATGGTTTTGTAAAGCTATACATATATATATGGTTTATGGGTTTTGATTTGATCATTAATAAAAGCTCTATATATATATATATAGAAATTTTTCGGTTTTAGGCTTTGTATAAAAATTGATTTGAAGTATAAACCGAAGTTTGATTTTAAGATCAAATACGATTAAGCATTTAATTAAAATTTAATTTTTGGTAGTTCTATTGACTTAAATGAGAATAAAATTGGAAGTTGAATATTAAGTTAAATCGGAATTTAAATAAAAGTTAAATTTTTAAAGGATATGATTTATAACTTGATTTTGTGTAAAGTGATTTAAATAAGTATCAGGTTGTTTTAAAGGAATATATCAAGTTAAATAAATTGAAAAAAAATTTAGTTATGTGAAGTTAAAGGTTTACTTAAATTATATTGAATTCAATAAGTAAACATTTCAAGTCTAAATAATAAGTAATTGGATTTGATACATATGGGTTTGTCAAATAAGTTTGTTTTTGAAATGGTGAAATATTTAAAGCTTTTAACCATAAGAATTGAAATGGTATTGGGAAGTTAAATCGATATTTAGAATTGATTTGTGAAATCTAAAGAAGCTATTTTGTTTTATAAAAGTAGTTAAATATTTAACCATTTAAGAGATGGAAATTTGTTTCAAAGCTATGTTTTTCAAGGTAGTATAAGTTGGAAATTTTATATTCAAGAGTTTTGATTTCTAAATATTTTACTCTGGAAACCCTATGATTTTGGAAATAATAAATATTGGAAAATAAAATGATATCGTATTGATTTGGGGTTTTAAGAATAAAAATGATATCTTTTTATATGGGTTTTAAATGGATATTTTATTTTGGTTTTAAAAGTATAATTATTTTTAAATGACCGCGGTGTTATAATAACGATTGGTTGGCAAAGAGACCGGGATCGGATATGGACATACTCTCTGTCGATACCGAAAACCACTTTGACTAACCGTGTACGCGGTGGAGATTCCAGAATGAAGTAGGTTGGTGGAGGCGTTTCCCGCAAGGTAAATACGTGGACCCAACTCCCGTGAGTTGGCATAAGGTGGCTAAAACAGGAGCGATTCTCGGGCCAATGAGGTCATTCCTCTGATCAAACGCACTCCTCCGATACTATACTCTGACTTTGGATTGATTCGGTGGCCACTATTGATTTCTTTGATTTTGGGGGTGTTTGTTCGAGGTGGGCGGTAGCTGCGCGCTGCGCGTTTCCATCAGCCCGGATAGCAATTGGTATATCTACCCTGGCATTGCCTAGTTGTGCCGTGTCACCTACCCTATCGTGCCTTGTACGAGTTTGGATTTCTCCCGTAGCCCGTGTGGTATCCTCTGGTGGCTTCCCGATCAGGAGGGACTATGATATTGGATGGACTACTGGGACTATTACGTGTTAAGGGGAATATTGGGTCACTCCTTAACGCTATTTAAAAGTATGTTTATTTTGCAATTAGACACTATTATAATAGCGCAATATACTATATAGTAAATAGTTTAACGGATCCTTAAGAGATGTAAATCCCGAGCATCTCTTGAGTTACTGTACTCATATTTATTTTGTTAATTTAACTCACATAAGATCTTTTAGTTCTGACTCGAGTGTTTTGTCTTTTCAAATTCGCTCGGGTCAGTCCGAGCGTTTCAGGATTGAAATTTTAGCTCTGGAGGACGAAGATGAAGATTCGTATTACTATTATTTATATTATTGTACCACACTCACACTGTTCCGCTGCATTGTTATTGGTATGTGTAACTCTGATATGTAGTATATAAATGTTTTGTAAACAAATTTATAAACTATATATTTTATTATTATATTTTATCCTTCCGCTGCGAGATTCTGTTTCTTTTATTTCTTTCTCGTTTTTCTTATCTACCCCATAACAATCCGCCCTTCCGTATGGTTTGAATCGGCACGTGTGTCTGTTTAAACCGTGCAAAAAGGCGGATGTTACACATTCCCAAGTTTTTAAATTTCCCAAACATTGTTTTCAATACATTTAAAATCTTTTTTCAAAATTTCCGGGATTTAAATTCTGGTTCAGTTCAAAATTTGTTATTCCTCTTTTGTATAATTTATAGTCTTAGAATTTTATTTGGTTATAACCAATTCAAACTTTAGATTAAATTTTGGATTAAATTTTATATTCTTATTTGATTAAGATATCCACATCCAAGAAATCAAATATATAAGTATAAATAATAATTTTCGAAATTTATTTCTTTTATATCAAAATATAATTTTGGGTAAAATTATTTCATTTTGCCACTTTAAAACAATACTTGTTTAAGAGTTTAGAAACCCCTATCGATACGGTTGTACTTCCTGCACCGACCAGAATTCATAAACACTCAACCGATAAGTCAACACAGTATAAAAAAAAATTTATATTCACTAAAAAGTACGCTCTCATATCTATTAATACGCTCAACTCATTATAGACTATTATTGACTCTGTCCAATGAGTAATTTCCCCACTATAGCCTAGGTTGTCGCCAACCTAAGCTCTGATACCAAGTGTGACAGCCAGCAAATTCGTACCCCTTGAGCCAACACTATTCTACATCAATTAACTCAAGTGGAACAGAAATACGAACCATTATGGTTAAAGAAGAAGAGATAGAAGAGAAGAAACTAAACAATATCAGAATCTCACAGTGTCGCAGCGGAATAAAATATAATAGTAAATAATAGATCTTTACACAAAATGAAACTATATCTGTTTTATACATCATATCATCAAAGTATCTCATACAAACAAAAGTTACCAATCATACAATATCAAACAATCACAACAGCGGATATATATATACAAGTACGAAGACTACGTCTCGAGCTCCAGCTCCTCTCCTGCTCCATAACATCCTGTCTTGAACATATAATACTCGGTCAGACCCGAGCATTATAACGAAATAACACCCGAGTCAGTCTGGAATACCAGCTGATAATAATGCATCCAAATTGATTATTAAAGTTTCAAAAATCCTTTGAAAACAAAAGCATCTCTAAGACCACGCCACAAATAAACATGTCTGGTCTTTACCTTACGATAGCTAAAACACTTTTTGTAGAAATCCTCTGATATTATGATAGGGTCTATATACAAGTACTTATAAAATAGCCGAAATTGTTACATTCATTAAATTCCAGCTACTAGCCACGGAGTGGGTAATACAAACAAAACTCGTAAAAGGCTCATAGGGAGAATGGATTTCCAACAATGACTATGCACTGGGGTACCACCTGTCACAGTACGGGGCCTAGATCACCGTACCGAGGAGTACGCCCGCTCTCCTGCAACACAAGACCGGGACCATCCTTTACTGGACAGTTTCGAATAAGATTGCCCCACGGTTGGGATCAGCAACCGCACCACTAAGCCGAAATAAAAAAGGGACATCTAGACAGGGATGACCTGACTATCAAGTGGGGGCTACCCACGAAGCCTTGCTGCATAACCCCTGATTTTCAGTCATTCCCATTTGATGAGGCTTGAGGCTAAGCGTTACCTTTTAGAACGTTTCACTTAGAATGCCCATCGCCCACCTGACGATGTTCCGAAAGCATTCGTCCATACATGTCCGTCATGGGTTCGAACAGAACCGAAGGCACTACTCCTACTACATCCATTTTGGAATTATCCTCAGGATTAGTAGCGACTAGCCCTTGCACTTCACTACTCCATCTTCGACTCCAAACATGTTTTTCCACGAAACGTACAAACCGGATCGAAGTGGTTTTCGAGAAATAAATCTCGATCCCGGTCTCTTCGAAACGATCAACGCATTTGTCCAATATTGATAGTCGGTGATTAAATATCAATTAATATTCACAGACATCCATCACACAATAAATGATTCCCAATTATTTATTTACTCAAATATCTCTTACAAGATATATTTTAATTTCAGATTCCATAAAAAACACTTTTAAACCTAATTCTTTCATGGAATAGATTCCCAAACCTTTGCTTCGTCTGAAAACATCCAAGTACCCATATTTAAGGTTGAAAATAATATAAATAATTTATTTTTGAAATACATTAAACATTTACATTAACACTACTTACGTACTTAATTTTAAATATATGTACCTTTAAAAATGTTTCAAATAAAACTACTTTATAAAATATGAACTATATCTTTAAAATAAGTTAAGACATACTAGATTTAAAAATAAAGTTATGAATCCTTATACAACTTCAAATAGAGCAGTAATTGATTTCCTTTAAAATAGAACCATTTAAAAAGTATAAGGATAATAACATTCTTCAAAACGAAATTCTAATTACCCAAAAAATAGTTACTTCTATAACCACTTTAATACGTGTTCACTTTGAAAATTCTTACCATTTAAAACTTTTCTTGAAACCATTCTCTAAATAAAACTCAAAAATCCTAACTTTTCAAAATCAACTTTAAAAACGTACTTGGCATCTCAGGGAAATATACTTCCATTTTAGGATAACCCAAGAGTTCTCTTTATCAATCCAATCACGATTTACCCAATTCAATTTTACTTTCATCCCGTAAATTCCTTTCCATGCTTTAAAAATAGCTCCTTTTATTTAAGGACATTGCCATTTCCTGGAAATCACTTTCAAACATATGTTTAAAATATTTAAAATAAGCTTTGGAAATTATTTAATTGAAAATAATACTTAAGGAAATATATAGGGGTTTCTTAAGTATTTTAAATAAAACTTAATTTTTTTTAAATAAGATTATTAAATCAAGTATTCATATTTGAATTTCCTTTTGAAAACTTAATATTACTTTACCTTTTAAAAATAATTAAATACCATAATTACTGTATCAATATTGGCTTTCACTTAAAAAAATTTAAAAATAATATTTCTTTCTAAAATATTATAAGCATATTTAAACTGAAAATTTATAATTTGAAAACTTTCTTAAAAACAAAATAAAATTTCCAGGAGAAAGCACTCTTCACATTCTTTAAAATAAATCTCGCTATTCTTTAAACAATTCACATTTCCTTTATAGATCACATTCCTAACATTTCAAATTATCAACAAATTTCTTGAATTTGATTCCTTTTAAATTCTTTACTAAGGAATTTCTTTAATATCCTTTAAACCCAATTCATCTATTTATATTTAAAATTCTTAGGTTGTATTCTCCCAATCACAGTACAACACAATTAAAATTTCAATTTAATTCACCACAGCATATAACTAAAATGCAGCATAACAAGATCGAAACAGATTATCACAGAATATAAACTAAGTTCTATTTGTGAGGGATCCAGTTGGATCCCTCCAACCTGTTTTCCCTGCATCCACAGATATTAGCACAACAACATATACCAATTCAGTTTGATAATAATTATTATATTCAACCAATCAAGCAATCATCCAATTAATGACTATTTAAATTAACTAATATTCCAGATGTGAGTGAGTTAAACTCACCTTGGGTTTTAGGTGAGCTTTTGACTTTTAAATTAAATCAAACCACGTTTGATTTAACCTAAAATTCTCGCTAGTCCCAATCACTTCCGGATCTACGCTGCAGCGTATAGCGCGTCGCTGCGATTCCGGCATTCTTGTTTCGTCAGAATCCGACCGTGCATGCAAAAGTTGTGCAGAATTAAAAATTTGTATATATAAGTTATAAAAGAATTTCATTTTTCTTTTAAAACAAGATCAGGGTCGTACGTTAAGGTAAAGAAATCAAGGTCGCTCACGATTCCATCTTCCTTGTTCGCTACTTCCTAATACTCGAACCCAACCATCTTCGATTAGGGTTAAACGCCGCACCACCCACGCTCCCCTCTAGCTCGATCAGAGCATGCCACGACGATGAGCGCCTCGAACTCCATCATCAGCCAGAGCAGCTTCGAGCTCGGTGCCATGTTCTAACGCGAAAACGCGCATAAAAGAGCCGCGTTCGAACTCCCTTAACTGTCGATCCACTTCTCCATATTCCATCACCCCCGTTCACTTTGTAGATCTCGAAGTCCCCTTCGATTCTCCAGTTAATAACTTTTGCAGAAAGATGATAGATTGGGAAAAATGGAGAGGAAGGCACGACGATTTCGGCCATGAAAGAATATGGTGGCGGCCGAACTAAATTTAGGTTTTGGGTTATTAAACATGCTTTACAAGGTTAACTAATATTATTTTATTAATAAAATCTCCAAATAACAAGCTTATACAAACGAACTCCAAACAACGCGTGCCGACAGGCGTTTCTAATGTTTTACCTACGTTCCGAACACAATGGAACGTGTTTCGGAAGCTAATTCGATCATATACGCGAGTTATGCAAATAAACGGTCAATTTTAATTTAAATAGATTGAAGTATTTTCTAAGCGTTTTAAGCTGCCGGGGTCAAACGACAACTCCGATTGCTACGAAAATTAAAATCCTATAATAACTAACTATTATGGATCTAATGGAACTATTTTCGTCAAATTCCGAGACTGTGCCCCGGAAGGCTATTTTAACTCCTCGATTATTTTGAGCGATTCTCAAAATCGTGGAAACAACTTGGAATTTCACTTTTAAAATATTATTAACACTATTATAACTTGTATAAAATTTATATTCCTATTAGGAATCATTTCGATTCAGTTTAAATTAGAATATGATTATTTGCATTATTATATCAATAAATTCCATTTTTAAATTAATATAAAATTCCAAATTCCACCAATCGACTTCTAATTTCATTCAACGGTCCAATATTACAATTCAAATCCAATTAGACCTAAAAATAAATTTTAGAATGTAATTTTATATCTGTTTACACTCAGATTCACAAATTATCCCAATTCTAATATTAAATTATTATTATTCAAATTTCAATTTCATTCCCGTATTTAAAATTTAACTAATTCTATTAACTAAACCAAAATATTTTTATTTCAAAATCAAATTATAATCCATATTTGACATCTAAAATGAATTAAATGTTCAAATTTGACGACTCAAAATTCCGGGTCGTTACAATAATATAATAATATATATGTAAAACATGCAAGACGGTGATATAATCAAATGAACCATAGACACCAACACAGAGTGCATTAGGTTCACAAACTATACGAAAACTAAATTAAAAGTTCATACATTCCAAATCTCCAAAATAAACTCTATAATTGTCTTATAAAATACATATACTAATATAGATCTACAATACTGCATAGCATAATATAAGCGATAGTAAGCTCCAACTATAGATATATCAAAGCGTAGCCTCCTGCTCATACTCCGTATAGCTCTACGTGCTACCCATACTTGTTATCCCCTATCTATATATTTAAGAGTACCCGAGATAATAAGAAGTAAAGCATAAAACTTAGGTCAAACAACATTCTAATGTGAGAAATACATCATCTTAAAAATAATATAAAAATCGTATATGGTAAATAGGGAATAGGGTATAAAGAACCATACCTGACCTGTCCCTGAATCTAAAGAGTTAGCACAGAACAAACATAATATGCTACTCTACAAATATTATAAAGGCATATTATGACTAAGTATGATGACGGGTGTCCAGGTATCCCTATCCCCAATATCTATCTCTAGTGACATCCCCAAAGTGATGGACTATAGAAGAAGACAATAAAAGAAACCTTGACATCCATCAAACAATCCTTACTATCACCTAATATTCTTTAGATATATGATAAATCGTATAGCCTTTCCTATGCTAGGGACTAATGGAAATCCAGGTTTTCAGTGCACTCATCTTTAGCCTAAAGCTGATGCTAAGCCCTTTCCCTGGCCTATGGTACACGGATCCAAACAACCGAACCAGGGTATCCAAACAAAGTACCGATGAGAATCCCGATAATACTCCTTTCGAGTACATTAAAAACACTTCAAGTATCAACGATCCCATTGCATACATATCCAAGCCCTTTCCCTACTCCATCTAGTTTCCATTATCTTCAAGGACCCATTCCATGTTCCTTCATTCCACGATAGAACCATTCAACATTCTATCCATGGGATACCCTTCCTAGAACTTGCCCATTTTGGATAACCATTCTTACAACTCCCTTTAACATCGAGCCATCATCATCAAAACCTAAATTCATTCACTCTCGTGTTGCTATCATCGATGTCCCGAAGCTATCTCGATGTCATCCATCTCTGTTATTTGGAGTTTCCCAATTCACTCCACACCGCCCTTAAGAATGTCGAAACATGCGACAAACAAATCCCTAAAGTACCGTTATGCCACGATGAAGATTGCTTCACCCATATACTCTATTCGGCCATGCCAAGCCAAGCCCAAAGCAATACTCTTCCCGTCCTAAAGCACTCTCCATAATCCACAAACCACTAATCTAGTTCGGATGCAGAAACTGAAGCCTCCTCATCAAACTACCGATCATGACATGAAGTAACCCCCCTCCAAAACAGCTAACCTTGTTTGGTCCCCGACCATAACGTCATTGGACAGCAAATGTTGTTCGGTCTTCCATAGTACCACTTGAAAACAAATGTGGTTCGGTCTTCCTAATCACTGAACTAATAGCACCACGAGGAAACTCCTTCCAAACCCGAAGTCAACCAGGGAAAGGCTATCACCGAACAAGGACCATCGAACCAAAATGTTGTGGCTTCACCAACTCCTAATTTTTCGTCGACCGTCACTACGCTACGTTATTGACATAAATGGCTTCTATATGCAAAGATCGAACTCTCAACAGTCTTGAGAAATCCGTCGAAGTCCAGCTTCGTGGTTCCTAACTCTAAGTCAGCCCGATGAGCATTTTCAAGCATATAAGTAAGCACCATAAATGGACCAAACATTATTTAAACACACGAAATTTTATGCTCAATCATCCTATAATATGTCTCCATCCTAGCCTAATTCACATCAAGGAAAGCAGACATTAAATTAACATGATTAGAACACATTAAAACATTTTTAATTCATTTTTACTTCAGGTTTCACTTTAAAATAACATTAAAACTTAATTTTGACTGTAAAATTGATCCAAAATATGGTAAAACACACACACACACACACACACACACACACACACATATATATATATAATAAGAGAGATGATAAATTACTCACCAAACAACCAAAAAGTGAAGATTTGCACGCAAACCAAGGAAAATCCAAGAATCAATAGCAAAGACCTAATTTCCCCTCCTCAAAAATGTAGATTTAAAGATCTCTAATGAATCCCCTTTATAATCTACCCCTAATTTATGATTTAAACTTGATTTGGAGGAGAAATGAGAATGTTTTGGGTAGAGAATGAGTTAATGGAGACTTAGATCTATTTAGGAAGAGCTAAAGTGATTTGGGATGATAGCTCAGCCTATTATAGTCCCTATATCTGAAATGGGTTAGTAGGCTTGCCCACGAACTCACTAATTACTCATTAAGCTGCTCCAAAAAGGCCAATATTTAAACAGGTGTATCTCCTAGCTAGAAAGTCCAAACTGCTGTTAAGACCACTCTACAAAAAGGGGAAACATTATATCTTTTCGATGGAAGTGGTCTCAGATACTAATTCTTCTTCTATCAAGAGTTATAGTCGTTATAGGTTTTCATATGTAAAATCTGTAGAGGCTAGCAAATTTATCAATTCGATACATTTATTAATTTTTAAATAATCAAATAAAGGATTCTTAACATAGATTATGTTATTTTGAACAACAAATAATAATGCTAATCTTATTTTGAATAAGTATTTACAAAAATATATACTTTGGAAAAATATGGATAAAACGGTCGAAAACCATTTTATCAAAAAAACAGCTCTATAATTATCAGAAGTCACGCACGGAGCTAGATACATACACTTATGCATCTGTTTAAATAAGAATATGAAATAAAAAATTATTTTATTTTTGAGAACAAAATGTATTTATGACATTATAAATAATGGCATTATATCAAATAATTGACTTATGAATTTAAATTGAGATTTAATGATTTAGTAATTATTATGATTATTCAAATAATTGTTTTTAAATGATAATAATCTAGTTTAATTAGCTAAGAAGTGATAATAAGTCATATATAATAGTTTTACAAAAGATATATACTTGATTTGAAAATCTAGGTAAATTGATATTGCTTTATCAATATAACAATGAATTTGTAAATAATTGTTTAATATTAATTTATTTGTTTTTAAAAATCAAATGTGATCATTTTAATTAGTTAGAAGTGATTAGAAATTAGTTTTCAAATTTTGTTTACGTTAATATGTTAATTAATTTATAAGTGAAAATGTGACCAAGAATCGGCTTCGTGATTTTCAACAGTTTGAGGAACGGAAGTTGTTCCAACTTTATAAGATAAGTAAGCACATATATATGCATACATATACATGTAATACATGCACTTGCACATACATATAAACATACATAACACATATATACATGTATATATATATATATATGGTAAAAATATCTTAGATATTTTAGATAACTTCATCCTTAAGCTATGCAAAGTCAATTCACATGCCATGAAGTGAAATGATAGAGGTACATAGGGAGGGAGATAAACATGTATGATAAAGGGAAAGGAGGGGGTGTGGGTTGAGGGTAGAAAAGGAAATGCACATTTAGATATTCTTCACACATTTTTCCCATAAATACCCAGTTACATTCACACAATTCTCTTCTTTGTCTTCTACAAGCTCTAGGAGCTCTTCTTTAACGGCTTCCATACCTTGAAATAATATATTAGCAAATCTATGAAAAAATATTCCAAAATAATGTAAAATACACACACACACACACACACACACAAACACACACACACACATATATATACACACTATTTCATTCCACCTCAAAACTAAGGCAAATCACTCCACATCCACCTTCCAAACTCACAGCCACCACCCTTCATCCCAAGACCGAGCCATCTCTACTTGCAAGCTAGGCTATCCTATTCAAAGGTCCAAGGCTTGATTCCATAGCCTTTGATTTGATCGTAGTGAAGCTATAATATGTTTGTCTAAGTTTATAACCATTAAAGGTGAGAAAACTCTATAAAACTTTATATACATTTATACATACATACATACATACATACATACATACATACATACATACATATACATGATGATGTGATATTGCTATGGATGTTTACTATGTTTTGATCATCAAGTTTGGTTGTTTACTATAGTTGTTTAATTGTGTTATCAAGTCATGTAAATACACGTCGAATATCGCAAGGAAATCACTTTCCTTTAATAAATGAAATGGTTTACATGAGATTGTTAACCCCTTTAAAATGATTTAAAATGGTTAATAAATATTTTATAAATACTAAAATCCAATTTGGTGAAGTTTTGACAAGTTATGGAAGTTGGGTCAATGATAGGCGCGTCGCGTAACGGCATTTTGCGATTTCATGTCGTAGAAAGTTAAATCCATTTATACGATGAAACTTGAGTCAGAATTCTTTGGAATAAGAATTTTCTAAACTCTTATAATCGTAGTTTTCAGACAAAAGAAAATGATCAAGATTTATTTTGGTAGATTTTTAAGTGTGAGCAAAATAAACTTTCAAAATCGTCGTGCATTGGTGGTTCGGAAACCAAAGCGATAAATTCTTTA
This sequence comes from Allium cepa, assembly GCA_030765085.1. Lineage (NCBI taxonomy): Eukaryota > Viridiplantae > Streptophyta > Magnoliopsida > Asparagales > Amaryllidaceae > Allium > Allium cepa. The sequence goes on along the minus strand of CM060928.1, from coordinate 84,089,931 downwards.
TAAATGATATTTTTAATTCCTTAAAAATATGGAATAAATTCTATAAATATCCTAAAATGTTTTAAAAGCGATTTACGCTATGAAAATGAACTTTTAATTAATAGAATAGTCGTTTTGATTTGAATAAGTTTTAAAACACTATTCGCAGCACTTTTTACAGCACTTTTAATAACTTTTGAAATATGGCTTTGAACATAAGTATTCATTTCCAAATATTTAATAAATGTTTTCAAACAAAAAATTAAGTATTTTAAAAAATAATATGGATGTTTTATATTTTAATTTAAGAAGGTTAAATAAATGATTTAAAGAAAATCCGTTATAAGAATATGATTTTACCTTGGCTCTAAAAGCCGATAAGTAGACTAGATTTTTCTATTCGTGAGATCTGGATGGAAGGTGATTAAACTAAGGAGATATTCATGAGAAACCAGTGCCTTAGCTCATCTGGCCTCTTTCCCAGGTAAGGGACAGATAAGGTAGAAATATCGGGAACAAGATAAGTATAAAAGATTTAGTATTTATAATTAATTACAACTTGGATTGAACAGAGATAATCTTCTTATACTTTGTGTTAAATTCCAAGGAGGGAACCCATACTATATGCGTGAATTTAAAAGGTGATTTCACCATTATTCGATGATAGTAAAGGTTGAATACCAAAATTAACGTTGAGTAGAATTAGTATAATCTCTATCAACCTTTTTTACTCAAAAAGGGTTTACAATATGATTTATGAGAAATAATTTTGATTTAATATAATTTCTATCGATCCATTTTACTTGAATACTAAGTAATTTGGATTTACCATCTTAGATAACATGGTTTCAACCCATTCAAAAGATTTGTATTGGAAATAAGAAATCTTTTGTTGAGATTTAAATAAACGACTTTAATTATTTCAATTCCTATGGATCCTTTTACTTAAAATTAATTATTTTGGGTTTGTAGTAAACGATGTTTAAATAAATTGTTTTCGATCAGCTTAAAATTTATGTTTGAAAATAAGAACTCTTTGTAAAGATTTAAATAAATTAAATCTTTGTTAAGATTGAATGAATAATTTGGAAATATTTTCCTAAGAATGAAATGATTTGGAATTATTTCAAGATTTAAAAAGGTTTCAATTAAACAAAGATCTGATAAATAAAGTTTAATGATCTCGCTTATGCCGAAGTGAAATGGTTTTAAAAGATATATATCTCTAAGAAGATATTTTGGATAAAAAGAAACTAATTAATGAATAGTAACCACCCACCTACTTAACATCTTTTTATCGATGATTGGTTCGAAGGAATCAGAGTCGGATTTGGGAGATTATTATTCGAAAACCCCTTTGAACGAATTTACGAGTTTGAAAGTGAAGACATGTTAAATAAAATAAAGTGGAAGGCAAGGATCTTCATAATGGAAGGACTGCTTGATGATAATTTCGGAGTAGCTCCCAAGACAGTGGTCCCTTCATTCTGGGATCTTCGTATGCAAGGACTACTGGCCACTAATCCTAGGAGTAATTCCCGATAGGATGTGGTAGGAGAGTGCCTTCAATTTGTCTGATTCCTATACAACTCGTATGGATAAATGTCTGACACTGTATTTCTAAGAACACAGTGCGTTGATCTCCACAAACATACATCTGTTTGGTGATGTAGGAGGTAACCCTACTTATACTTAACACTCTTCTTTAAGACATATGATCTCATAGGTTGTACTTTTTCTCAAATCAATAGTGTGTTGTTGGAAATCTCAATATGGCATTTTATGTGAAAATGTTCTAAGAATGGTAAATGTTACCTCAAGCCTCACACTCGAAGAATTGTAAAACAAGGGTTGCTTTAGGGCTAAGTGGTTCGCTACCATTATGGTATGATATCACATTTTTAGATTTATTTATTTCTACACGCTATAAATATGTATTTGAATTTTATGCTGTAAGCGATGAAACTTCTTAGAGAGGTCAAGAATGGCCGGGGTGATATCATGTTCGGTCTATCCGCCACCAAGATGGGTCTGAGGGTAGGCCAGTCTTAATTCGTAGAGGTTTCGAAGATGTGATCCTCCGTACATTTCTCTATAAATTTATTCTAAGGGAGGTAGTCCCTTACGTAGCTATTCATCAGAAATCCATTCTCCAATAAGTGACTATGGACTTAGTTGTAAACCTATTATGCTGGAATTTGATAATGTAATAATTTTGGCTATTTGAACATGTTTATTTGAAAGGTTTTCAAAATAACGTCGTTAAAAATAATATCACTGTATTTCATTAAGAAAAGTTTGGTTATCATAAGGTAAAAACCCGTTCCGTGTTTATATACAGCTTGGTCTTATGAGATACCTTTTGTTTTCAAATACTCATATTTTAAATTTCTCATACCAGTATCATGACTGACCTAGAGTTTTTTCTTTTTCCCTTAAACCCCGGATGCCCTAATTTTCTGGGCAGCCTAGTATTCAAGTTAGTTTGGAACATTTTGGAAGAGCTCGGAGCATGGACTTAGAAGATTCTTTTAAAGATTGTTATCCATTTCTACCACACTTATGTACTATTGCATTCCTCATTTGTAAGGACAAAGATTTATAACTGTCCATGTTGATGTTAAGTTAAACTCTGATAAATGTATTTAAAATTTTCCACTGTAAAAGATTTTATGATTAATAATATATGAATATTCCATTCATGTGAGATTATATTTCTATTCTATTCTATCTTTACTTACTTTTCCATATAACGATCCATTTTTACATTCAAATTGGGTCGGACATGTATGGTTTATTATCAACTTAAAATTTAAAGAATTGTGGGTCATTATAGTAGGTATCAGATCTTAGGTTGAGCGAATACCTGAGCCTGATTGGGGTATGTCTCATTAGAGAAAGGGTTAGTAATACCCTAGGATGAGTAACTCATTAGAGATAACGTAAGTGACACTCTTGAATGAGTTTAGAGTATTATGTACGAGCACATATTTGTTAATGCTAAAATTTGCTTTGTTATGGAAAATTTGGGTAAATTAAATAATTTTACTAAGATAATATTTTGTAAATAAAGAAATAATTTTCAAAAATGTATAATTATTTATAGTGTGATACTTTGCAATTAAAGGAGTAACAATATTTAGTTATTATCATTGATTGATTATTTTGGAAAAAACATGAACACCTAGTGAATTAAGTTTCTCAATTTGACTATATGGTGTTTTATAATAATATTAGTTTAAAGTTTAGAAATTTATTTAGGATAGATAAATTTATGAGCCTAAAAATGTAAAAATAAAGTAATCCTAAGAAGTGAATGTATAAATCAAGTATTATAAATATAGGAACTGAAAATAAGAATCTTATGATGACCAGTTTGGTGGCTCGGAAGTAACTAAAAATGGGCAGGAGATACGTTTGGATGGTAAACACTTCTATTAAGTATTACCATTTTGGTTAAGGGGATATATGATACCATTGGTAGTACCCAATTCCTTGGTATCAATTTGAAGTTACTCGATCTATAAAAAAAATTAAGCTAAAAGATAATGCGAATCATCAATTGATAAATTGATTAGTAATTATAAACATCTTTATAAAAGTGTTAAATCAAAGATAATTTGGATAATGATTAAAATGGAATCTTCGGCGATTTGGACAGTTGAAAATTTTCAAATCACATTTAACTCAAAACTAAGAAATTATGAAAATATAAAAGAAAACAATTGTGAATTATTTTGAGTAAATAAAACAATATAACTATAATTTATAAATTTGATTTATAAATAAAAATGTTTTAAAATTTGAGAATTTGACAATTTAAATCCTGGCGATTTTGAAAATTGTTCTTCGTAATTAAGAAAATAATAATAGTATTATTTAGAAGTATTTTGAATAAAATTATAAGAGATAAGTTTTATAACTTATGAATTTGAGATGATAATAAATTACAACAAGTTTTAAATTTATCAAACACCCAGTGGTAAGTTAAACCAATCTAAAATTAAGAATTTGTATATAGACTCTTAGGACGTAATAGAGTATTATACAAATATAGATTTAAGTCGTATACTATTTATAGACTTAAGTAATGTTGTAGTAGGTAATTAAATAATGGATCTAGTATGAAGTAAATGCATATGAAACTTAAATGTGTTTATTAAACCAAAGTTGTGTTTTATAAGTATTTATAAACTTAAGAAATAGTTTTATGAAATGGTTCATAAATTGATAGTGAATAAAACTGATTGTAATTTGGTATAGTTAAGAAAACCAATTGGAATAAATATGTAAGTTATACATAGATCATTTTATTCGCGTAACTGAATGATCTAAGATTCGAGTACAGAACTTTGAGGTATTTACATCGATCTAAAAAAAGACTTATCACCCAATTCTTGACGGCAAATATTGATGAGGGTTGGTGGTCGGATCCTTACATTTTCTATCATAGTTAAGAGCTATGCAAGGAAAATAGAAGTTTCTGAGCCTGATCAGTCCGCACTGAGGATCGGGGGATCAATACAAGTCCGAAAGCAAAACTGTGGATTCAAATAGTAGATCAAATCAGATATCGCGTATGGATAATCTATATGCATCATACGTGTGAAGTTCAAAAAACAAATATTTTGGAAAAACACCTTTGGATTTTGCATTGTAATTTCGGCGACGAAATTCTTTTAAGGAGAGGAGTCTGTAATGACCCGCAAATTTATCAATTTGATAAATTTTATTTATTTTAAAATATTCAAATATAAGGCTTTTTAACATAGATTATGTTGTCTTGATAATAAATAATAATTACAATCTTATTTTAAATAAGTATCTACAAAAATATATACTTTGAAAAAATATCAATAACCTTTTTATCAATAAACAGCTCTATAATTATAAGAATTCGCGCACATACCTAGATACATATACTTATTTATCTATTTAAACACGAATATGAAATAAAAAATTATTTTATTTTTAGAAATAAAATGAATTTATGACATCATAAATAATGACATCATATTTAATGATTGACTTATGAACTTAAATTGAGATTTAATGATTTAATGATTTAATAATTATTATACTTATTCAAATAATTGTTTTTAAATGATAATGATTCACTTTGATTTTTTATGAAGTGATAATAAGTCATTTATAATAGTTTTATAAAGTTATATACTTGGTTTGAAATATAGGAAAACTGATATTGCTTTATCGATATAACAGCTATTTTTGTAAATAATTGTTTAGTATTAATTTATATGATTTTAAAAATCAAATATGATCATTTTATTCAGTAAAAAATTATAAAAAATTATTTTTCAAATTTTGTTTACGTTTATATATAAATTAATTTATAGGTGAAAATGTGACCAGGAATCGACTTCATGATATTGAACGGTTTAACGAACGGAAGTTGCTCAAAGTTGTTGCAACCTTATAAGATAAATAAGCACCCACATATGTGTGTGTATATATATATACATATACATGTCATACATGCACATACAAATAAACATACATGACACGTATATACATTCGATCGTAGCGAAGCTATATTCTGTTTTCCCAAGTTTCATAACCAATGAAGGTGAGAAAACTCTATAAAACTTTATATATATATATATATATATATTTATGATGTGATATGATTTTTATGGATGTTTACTATGCTATGATCATCAAGTTTGGTTGTTTACTATAGTTGTTTAATTATGTTAACAAGTCACGTTAAATACATATCGAATATCACAAAGGAAATCCTTTAATAAATGAAATGGTGTATATAAGATAGTTAAATCCCTTATGAAATGATTTAAAATGGTTTGTAAATATTTTATAAATACCAATATCCAATTTGGTGAAGTTCTGATAAGTTAAGAAAGTTGAATCAAAAATCGGCGCGTCGCGCGCGTTGTAGAAAGTTAAATCCATTTATACGATGGAATTGGAGTTGGAATTTTTTGGAATAAGAATTTCCAAACTCTTATGATCATAATTTTCAAACAAAAGAAAATAATTGAGATTTCGTTTAGTAGATTTTGAAGTATGAGCAAAACAAATTTTCAAAGTAGTCGTGCTTTAGCAGTTCGGAAACCGAAGTGATAAATTCTTTATAAATAATATTTTTAATTCTGTAAAAATATGGAATAAATTCAATTAATATCTTAGATTTTTTTAAACAAGATTTAAGTTTAAAACAATGTACTTTTAAATAACAAAAAAGTCGTTTTGATTTGAATAAGCTTTAAAACACTATTCGCAACACTTTTTGCAGCACTTTTAATAACTTTTGAAATATAGCTTTAAACTTAAATATTCTTTTCCAAATCTTTTATAAATGTTTTCAGATAAATAATTAAGTATTTTAAAGATAATTTGGATGTTTTATAATTTATTTTAAGAAGTTTAAACAAAAGTTTGAATAATTTATTTTAAGCCGATAAGTAGACTGGATTTTCCTATTTGTGAGATACGGATGGAGAAGGAGATATTCAGGAGCTACCAGTACCCTAGATCACCTAGCCTCTTTCCTAGGTAAGGAATAAATTAGGTCGGAATGTCAAAAATGAGACAAGTATAAAAGATTTAATTTTTATGATTAATTAATTGCAACTTGGATTGAATAGAGATAATCTTCTTATACTTTATGTTAAATTCCAAGAAGGTAACTTGTATTATCCGTGTGAAATTAAAAGACGATTTCACCATTATTTGACTGATAGTAAAGGTTGAATGTAGAAATCGGTGTTAAGTGGAATTAGTATAATCTCTATCAACCCTGTTTACTCAAAAAGGTTTTGCAATATGATTTATGAGAAATGATTTTGATTTAGTATAATTTATATGGATCCATTTTACTTGAATACTAATTAATTGGATTTACCATCTTAGATGATATGGTTTCAAGCAAAAAGGATAAGTATTGAAAACAAGAAATCTTTTGTTGAGATTTAAATAAATGATTTGGAATTACTTTAATTCCTATGGATCCTTTTACTTAAAATTAATTGTTTTGGGTTACAGTAAATGATGTATGTCTTAAATAACATTATTTTTGACCCATCTAAAAGTTAAGATTTGAAAATATGAAATCTTTGTAAAGATGTAAATAAACGATTTGAAAATCTTTGTTTAGATTTAAATAAATAATTTGGAAATATTTTCCTAAGAATGAAATGATTTGGGGTTATTTTAAGATTTTAAAAAGGTTTTAATTAAAAAATATATAATAAATGAGGTTTAATGATCCCTTATATACTGAAGAGAAATGGTTTCAAAAGATATATATCTAAGAAGATATTTTGGACAAAAAGAAACTAATTAGTGGAATATTAATCACCCACCTACTTAACATCTTTTTATTGATGGTTGGTTCTAAAGAACTAGAGTCGGATTTAGGAGATTCTTATCCGAATACCACTACAAACCAATGTATAAGTTCGAAACTGAAGGCATGTTAAAGACAATGGAGTTGAAGGTGGAGAACTTCATAATGTAAGGACCACTTGGTGATAATTTAGGAGTAGTTCCTAAGATAAATAAATAATAGTAGTCCCTTTGTTCTGGAATCTTCATATGCGAGGACTACTCACTACTAATCCTAGGAGTAATTCCCGATAGGATATGGTAGGAGAGTGCCTTTAGTTTGTCCTATTCCTGGACAACTTGTATGGACGAATGTTTGAAATTGCATTCTATGACAATGGTGCATTGATCTCTATAAACGTACATTTGTTTGGTGGAGTAGGATGTAACCCCTCTTATACTTAGCACCCTTCTCTAAGACACACGTGCTCAAAGGTTGCACTATTATTGAAATCAATAGTATGTTGGAAATTGCAATGTGGCATTTTACGTGAAAATGTTCTAAGAAAGTTAAACATTACCTCAAGCCTCACATCTGGGGAATTGTGAAACAAGTGTTACTTTAGTCCTAAGTGGTTCGCTAACATTATGGTATGATATCACCTTTCCAAATTTACTTGTTTCTACCCACCATAATGACGGGTTTAAATTTTGTGGTGTATGCTATAAGACATCTCGGAGAGGTCGAGAACGGTCGGGGTGATATCATATTGGTTCTATCTGCCACCAAGATGGGTTTGTGGGTAGGCCGGTCTTAATTCGAAGTGGTTTTGAAGATGTCGATCCTAGGCACAATCCTCTAGAAATGTAATGTATGGGAGGTAGTACCATATCTCGCCATTCATTGGAAATCCATTCTCCAATAGTGCCTTCGTACTTCCTTGTATATGCTAGAATTTAATAATGTAATAATTTTGGCTATTTGAATATGTTTATTTGAATGGTTTTCAAAAAAAATGTCATTAAAAATTATAGCACTGTTCGCATACAAATTTGTGTTTATCATAAGGTAAAAACGCATTCTGTGTTTATGTGCTGCGTGGTCTTATGAGATACCATTTCTTTTCAAATACTCGTATTTTAAGTTTCTCACACTAGTCTTATGATTGACCAAAGTGTATTCTTTTTCTATTAAACTTTGGGTTCCCTATTTTTTCGTACAAATTAGTAGTCAAGTTTAGTTTTGAATATCCTAAAAGAGCTCAGAGCATGGAGTTAGAAGATTCTTCTGAAGATTGTTATCCATTTCCACTACACTTATATACTGTTGTATTCCGCATTTGTAAGGACGGGGATTTATAACTTTCCATGTTGATGTTAAGCTAAACTCTGATAAATGTACTTAAAATTTTCCACTGTAAAAGATTTTGTCATTAATAATATATAAATATTCCATTCGTGTGAGATTCCATTTCTGTTATGTTCTATCTTTATTTTCTTTTCCCCATAACTATCTACCTTTTCATTTAAATTGGGTTGGATATGTGTGGTTTATTGTTAACTTAAGATGTATGGAATTGTTGGTCATTACAAAATCATTTGGAAAATTCTAAAGATAGGAATGTCACTAATAGGCATTTTCCAAAGGTATAGAGTTATGTGATCTCGTATGAATTTAAAAATAATATTTTACAATCCTCCGATACGTAAAATACACGCCGTTACGCCAATGGTCAATAGAGATTTGGCTGATTATACTAGGATATATGATAAGTGCTAGAGATTTGCAAAGATACTAAGATCCCTATCCTCCGAGCTTATGAAAATGCTTAGCCCAAAGCCTTTTACAGCGTAAAGAATTAATATTGTCGGCATGCTACCGATTTTGAGAGGTAGAGTGAAATATGGTATAGCGGTTGTTGATTACTTCACTAAATGGGCTGAAGCAGAACCTCTTACATCAATTACTCTAAAAATGTGATCAAATTCATAGTGAAAAGCATTATATATAGATATGGAGTTCCATAGAAGATCATCACCGACAATGGAACTTATTTCGAGAGCATCGAGTTTAAAGAATTCTGTGCTCGATACCCAACTAAGAAGAGCTTCTTAGCCATAGCAAACCTGCGAGAGAATCGATGAGTGGAAGCGATGAACATGATCATTAAATCCATTATTAAGAAAATATTGAAGAGAGCCAAGTGCAAAGGTGTTGATGAGCTACCGTTTGCATTTTAGGCTTGTAGAACAATTCATAAGTCCATGACCGGCCATACTACATTCACCTTGGCCTATGTAACCGGGGCTATGACTCCAGTCGAATCCAAAGTCCCTTCTCATTAAGGATAGCATTATGATCCTAAGATAAATGAGGAACTCATGCTTGAATTCCTTGAATTAGTTGAAAACAAATGAGAATAGGCCGATCTTAGGGTAGTTGCTTACTAGAAAAGAGTAGCAATGCAATTTAATACCAAGATCAGAAACATACCTTTCAGATAGGTGACCTCATTTTGAAACGATTCTATCCTAGTATAGGGAACTAGGTCCAAATTGGGAAGGTCCCTATGTGAATGAATAGAAGCTTGAAGGTGGAATTTTCAAACTATCGATCGTCATGGGACCCTAATTCCACGAACATGGAATAACGAGCACTTACGATGTCATCTCAGTTAATATTTTGCAAATAATACATCCTCACTAATGGAATGATATGCAACAAGGCAGATTATGCTATTCTTTCATTTTTAAATGAAATTAGCTTTTAGATACAATGGAAATGTATTCTTAAAAGTCTAGCTTTAGTTGCATGATCGGTGGCAAAAACAGTCATTCTGTGTTTTGAAAATCCAAATGTCTGGGTACTTGGAGATAGATATCGATGAGCTTCTTTCAATCCATGATCATGTTATTAGAGTACAAACATATTCGGGAAATTGGATGATTGCCCTTGCACATCTAATCTTTGTCCAATGCCTAAAGATGGCAAGGTCAAGGATTGATGCCTGAAGATAGGCATATAATACATCAGATCATAAAGATAGGAATCAGTGTAGAATTATATTTATTTGCAGGTATGACCTCACTTAATAGCTAATGAGACATGCTCAGTTGATGACAAGTAAATATGGTCAACATAGCATCATTGACCAATGCCCGAGGATCGGATATGGATGTCCAAAGATAGACGTATGAGACAATGGTTCCAAAAAATACGAGTCGATGCATAATTGAGATTTTAGCTATACAACCTTATTTACAACCTAACACGATATGTTCATCTAATGATAAAAAAAGTTGGTTTATGAAGTGTCTTTGATTAATGCCCAGAGATAGGTGGAATTAGGGACAAATACCCAAAGATAAGATTTAAGATGTTGATTCCAAGAGATAGGAGTTGGCATGAAATTAAATCTTTTGTGAATATGTCGTTGTTTACGATCGAATGGGATAAGTCCGATTGAAGATAAATGAGGATGACCATAGAGTTAGTAGAAGAAATATTGCTTTGTTTACTGATAAGCGAGATACATTCAACCAAAGATAAATAGGGTTAGCTTAGGAAATACAGTTTTGTTTAGTCAAATAACAAATACGTTGCCTATGATAAACAAAACTAAATAGTGAAATGACAATGACCAATTGTGGAAAATATGTACGAAGTTACAGTATATAATGGCACTACAAAGATCACAGACACAGGCATGAATAATATATAACTAATTGAATTACAAATGAATGTATTATGTATGATGGCAAATATATAGGAACAAGAAAAAAATGCAGCAATGTAAATAAATGTTGAATAGAAAATACCTTTTTATTTACATAACCTTTTATATAAGATTTGCGGGGAAACTTCAGCGCAACGTCAGCCTATATACAGAGTGAAGCCAAAAAAGGAGCAAATATAGAAAAAACTAAAGAAATGTCCTCAGAGATGCTTCCCATCCTCTCTTTCCTCTTCTCCTTCCTATCCATCTTAATGTAAGGGGGCTTTCTCTTTAGAGGTTCAGCTTCTTGTGGAGATGTAAGCCAATCTTCGAGGTACTGGTCCTAGTTAAAGTCACTGTTGGAGTCTGTGCAAGACTTGGGAGTATCAACGGATATGTCAGCAACCGGAAAAGTAGAGGTTGGAACAATGAGAGGGGACTTCTCTATGAACGACTCCTGTTTGATCTTGATCTTGGAAATGTCAATTTTTAGCCTCTCTGCTATAGGCGTTGTGTCTTGACCCATTGCGCTAGTTATCTTCATCTCCTTGTTAAGAGATGCTTAGTGTCCTCCCATCCATCCAGACCACTTTTTTCTCTATGTCCGTACTGGGGCGAGAGCTAAAGGGAAGAAATGGGAGAATGGACTTTGCTGTGATGGAGGTAGATGCAACCATGAAAACATTTATAGCTAGGGCATGACCGGTTGGTGGTAGAGAAGGGAATGATGACTGATCTATAAGTTTATAGACATAAAGGTAAAGATTAGAGGTGCCCTTCGATGAGAACTGAAATTTCTCGAAGACTAGTGAGACTAAAGACATACCTTGAGAGGTCAATGTGTCATTCAATAGAGATTTAGCAATTTCTTCTTCATTAAGATATTTATGGGGTAAAGGCAAATCAGGAGGATCTGTAGGAGGAATGATAGTCAGGGAATCAACATTGTATCCCCCAGAAGTGCTTGTCTCGGGAGCTGCAGATATAGGTTTTTGAGTTACAACAACCTTCGAAGTGGTTGCTGCAGAAGTAATGATGTATATTAAAGGCTCCTCAAGAGTCGAAATGGGGTCGTCTGGATGATCCAATGGGCTGGAATCAACATGAGCTTTGATAAATGTCCGTTTACCGGCTATAGTTTCTACTGCCATAATTCTCATGCCCTCTTCTAGGGCCACCAAATCATCCTCATCCAAAAACTATTTCTTCAAAAAATCTTCATCAACGTCATGGCCAAAGCTTCTGGAACTTCGCTAGATTTCATCCCAAGCAATAGCCAGTATTTTGGGATAGCCATTTCCTACCCACTTTAGATTCCAAGTTCCCATAAAGTTGGCAAAAATTTACAAAAAAGTTGCTTCCATTTCTTCCTTAGTTTTAACAGCTTTAGCCTTGAGATCCTCCTTTACTTTCTTGATGTCGGTCAATTTGACTTTTTGATTGGCAAAATTGCCTTGGGGTGCTCCTTTGATTATTTTTTAGCTTTCAAGTTGGTCTTGAGTTTCACAAATTCAACCTAAAGTGATGCATACTATAACAATACATGTTTTACATATTGGAGGCATTGTAAAATAGTTTTATTTTTATTCGCGTGAGGTCGCATGACTCTAAGATTATATGAAGTGACTCTTAGGAACATTTTTCATATCCATAATTTTTTTTGAATTTCTATGTGACCATTTTGACCATGAAAATCTTGTTTAGACTAACTTTTGATTGGAGCCGAGTTATGGTCTCAAACCACTTTCCTTTCTTAAGATAATGGTTTTCCATTTCGTAGAGTGTTCATAGTAGAAAAACGAATGTGTCATTTGAATGTTATAGCAGTTTCAAATTTTGGTTGCTACTGGCCAGTTTTTGTGGGAATTTAACTAAGCCCATGCTTAGGTCCACTAACCCAATTCAAATTTTGTGTTAATAGGAGTTTGTAGGAACTGACCTAAGTCATTTCCTTCTTCCCCAAAATAGATCTAAACCTCCGTTAGCCCTAAATGCATCAAAAATCATACGTTTCCTTAGTAATATTAGCTAAATCATTGATTAGAAAGAAGATTAGAAAAAGGAAACTGAGGATTATCATTTTTGCTGATTTAAGTCCATCTCCCTTGCTGTCAACTTTAGACTTAAGGAGAAAATTTGGTATTTTAGATATTTGGTGAGTGGTTCTTGACCTCTCGCTCATTTATACATGTTTATATAGTTAAAAATGATTGTCTAATCATGTTTAGGGTTTAATAATGGTTTTCTAACTTTAATTACTTATTCATACATGCCTAAGGTCGGGTATATGAGATTTTAAAATGGTTTAAAAAAGTTTTTGTAATCTATTAGCTCATATTCACATGTTAATGTAATTTCTATCATCCATACGCATATGTTTGTATCAAACTTAGTCTCTTATCACATTCTCATATATTGACTATATGAATGGATGTATATGCATGTTATTCTATGATTATATGATGTGATTTGATGTTGTTTTCTAGTGTTTTGGATGTTAGGTAGATAGGTTGGAAAATTGGGCAAAACGGAGGCATAAATAGTCAAAATTGGACGAAATCAGAGAGGCAGCAACTGAAGTAGGGGAAGAACTCATGGTGCAAATAGCAATCCCCAATTCGGTAAGGGAGGAAGTCAGTGTCGACTTTATAGGTATCTCCACGTAGCTCTATGTCCGCAGCGACTTGGAGAAGGGGAGAGCATGGCTTGTAGAGGTTGCCTATGGTGTTGGACAAGATATTGGCTAAGTATAGAGGGCAACATGGACTTGTTTCGAAGATATGAAGTTAGGTTTAGGAGAACATAATGACTTGATTAAGAGTAGAAAAGTTGAGGTTCAAGCACCAAGACATGAAGTACTAGAGGCAAGAAGTAGGTAGGGAAAAGACTTGACCACCGGTTGTCAAGTATAGAAGTTGGTGCTGACCTCTTAAAGTCGGTATTGAGCTCTTGTCCTTGGTCCTATGGGGACTGAATTTGTAAAATAGGGTTCTAAATTCTAAAGGTCGTGCTGGAGGTGTTGGTTTGTCCATATAATGAATGACAGCAGTACAACAACATGATGAAATTTGGAGTTTTTCGGATAGTAACTCGACGACAAATGGATTTAGGTTTCGAAGATAACGGCTCGATGTCGAAAGGATTCATAGAGTGGAAATGTAGAATGGTTCCTCAAAAAAGCGTCTCGATGAGGAAAGGAGTCGTCAAGTGGAGGAATGAAGAATAGTCCCTCCAAGATAATGGAAGTTAAATGGATCGAAGGAACGGCTCAAAAACACGTACTAAGGGATCGTTGATACTCAAAGTTTTTTCTTTTGTACTCAAAGTAGGGGCATCATGAGGATGCTCATGGGTAGTGAAGAATGGCTACCTCGGATTGGAAGAATGGATTCGTACACCCCAGACCAAAAGAATGGGTCTAGTATTAGCTTGAGGCTAAAGAGAGTACAACTGAAACCTGGATTTCCATTAGTCCCTGGCAAAAGAATGGTCATACGAGTTATCATATATCCAAAGTACACTGAGTGGCAGTTAGTATTGTTTGATGGATGCTATGTTTACTATGGTTGCTTCACTAGTCACCTATCACTCTAGGGTTCTCATCGGAGATAGGTAGTGGAGATAGGAATACCTAGACACCTTTTATCACACTTGGTTGTGTTACACCTTTATGATATGTAGAGAAGCATATTATGTTATTATGTGCTAGCTCTTTGGTTGCAGGGACAGGTTAGCTATGATTTATATACTTTGTTCCCTACTATATCGACTTATATAGTATTTTGAGATTCATTTACCACTCATACCAGACTGTTGTCTGACTCAAGGTTTTATGCTTTTCTTCTTACTATCTCAGATGCTCTTACATGAGTATACTAGGTAGCAGGTCTAAATGTGACGTAGTAGCTGTGCAGAGGATGAGCTGGAGGGAGATATCTCGTATTATATATAGATTTTTATGCTTATTCCACTGTGCAACACCATGGATCCTTGGCAATGTTTACTTATTATTAGTAGTGTGAAACAGTTATTTGAGTTTATTTCTGCTGCATAAACTCTATTTCATGATGTATAACTCTATGTACCTATACTCTGATATTTGGTTCACTTGGTTATTATTGTCTCTCCTATTTTATATTTATGGTATTGTATTTATTCCATGCGCAATGAGATATACTACAGGTTCTGTGATGTCTTGTTTCATTTTTAAACCTTAATGGTCGCTCTATATCGATCAACACGATAGCAGTGCACTATCTTATTTATATTGAGTGCCGATGGTGTAGGGTGGTTGTCATATTTGGTATCGGAGAATAGGTTGCATTATTTAACCTAAGGGATACCGTGGCCCAGTAGAGATAGGAAATGAGTACTCATCCTAGACTGAATCAAGAGAGTGTATATATACGAGAGTGCATACTTGTTATATATTTTGATTTTCAAAACTATATGGTAGTATATATAGAATATAAGTCGCATGCACACATGAGTACCATTCACACAGTTTTCTTTATCAGAGACCAATCATTCTTGTTAAAGATCGAAAATGAGCCAACAAATAAGAAACATATTAGAAACTCCATCTCAGGAGTTGAGCAAGGTGTAGGTTCAGGGGTTGCTATTCCTGACTTCCAAGCTATGTTCAACATGATGATGGAGGACATGCTTCAGAATGCACAAGCTGCCACTCTAAATGTTGCTGTTGGTGGTGGTTCTCAAGTATAACCACCAAGGGCTGGCTTCGCCAAGCTATGCAAAGATTATTGTACTTTGGGAGGCAATTCATTCCTTAAAATGGTGTCTGCCATCGAAGTGTAGGATTGGTTGGACACCTGCGAGCGTATTTTTGGTGATATGGAGATTGACGATGCCATGAAAAGGAGGTTAGCTTGTAGAAAACTTCAAGGGTAGTCCATGAACTGGTGGAATGATATCACTGCTACTACACCCAAGAATCAGTTCACTTGGGATCAGTTCAAGGCTAGGTATAAGGAGAAGTTTGTTTGGCTGCTCAGAAGTCGATACTATTCAGGAGATTCGCTGATTTAAAGTAGGGAGATATGTCGGTTACTGAATATATTGCTAAGTTTGGCACCATGTCGAAGTATGGAATGTCTTTTATCGATACTCCATTGAGAAAAGAATGCGAAGTTCATTATGGGTTTGGACGACTATTTAGGGGAGAAGCTGGTGAGTCATATTGATGAGCCATGTGGGAGACTCGTTGAGAAAGCTCTTCGCCAGGAGAGTTTACACTATAAGTCCAAATTAGCTGTTGTCGTTATGGAGGTGTCGAAACCGCAACAAAGTCATGGAGGCAAAAATAAGAAATGTTTTGGAAAGAGAAACCAGTCTCGTGGAAAGAATGAGAAGGATGCTTAGAAGAAGGTCAAGTGGGACCCTGTTTGCTATGCTTGCGGATAAAAGGGTCACATGATCAAACACTACATAAATGAAGGAAAGAAAAAGTGATATAACCGTGGCAAGTCCTGGCATATACTGAAGAATTGTCCGGAACCATTGCAGTAGAAACAAGTTGTAAAGACATATGCTTTAGGCGTTGTTCCGACTTTGTCGAGTGCTCCCTCGGCAAAAGAGAGGGGGAAGGGTGTTATTATTGAAGGAATTCTTTCCCTTTATAATGTCCCCATGCATGCTTTATTCGATACCGAGGCTTCATATTCCTTTATATCTCATGGGCTAGTAGATAGACTAGGATGAAACCCGAAATAGTTAACCGACCACTAGCCCATGTATGGTTTGTCATGGTTTGGTCTTATCGAGTCATGGATGATCTTTTGTTTGTGATAGTTTGTTATGAATTTCATTAGGTTCGAGATTATATTGGGAATAGACTAACTAAGAAAGTATGTAGAAGTAGTAGATTGCAAGAAACTGTTGGTGATAACTGGGGCCGTGGAAAGGTGGACGGTAGTGATTGGCTGCTTACCGGAGGATGAGCTTATGGTTAGCTTTCTATGTTCTCTTAAGATTCTACAGGATGAGTTATCATCTGTGTCTATTGTTAGAGAGTATCTGGATATAATTAAGAGGTGACCAAATTACCACCGCATAGAGAGATCGAGTTTTGTATAGACTTGACGAGGGATGCCTGACCTATAATTATGCCATTGAAGCATATAGCACCAAGAGAGCAGAAGGAGTTGGAGGTGCAAGTGAATGACCTATTGAGAAAAGGGTTCATTGTAGGAGTATATCTAAGTTAAGTGCACCTGTAGTATTCTCCACTAAGGTGGATGACTCTCTTAGATTATGCATTGATTACCATGAGCTAAATAACGTGACAAGGAAGGACAAGTAACCACTCACATGTATTACTGACTTCTTCAATCAACTCCATGGTGCAAAGGTGTTCTTTCAATTGGATTTGGCAACGGGATTTCACCAGTTGAGAGCAGCAAAGAAGAGTGTCTCAATCACTGTGTTTCGTATGCCATCTAGTTTCTATGAGTGGTTAGTTATGACATTCGGGCTGACTAATACTCCGACATAATTTATTTTCTCATGAACTACGTCTTTAGGGATCAACTCGACAGTTTGTACTTATGTTCGTGGATGACATCCTGATCTATTCTAGGACAGAGGAGGAACATAAGGTACACATGAGGATTGTGTTCGAAGTGTTGAGGAAGCACAAGTTGAAAGAAAAGTTTTCAAAGTGTCACTTCTGAATAAGAGAAGTGAGATTCTTAGGTAATGTCATCTCTAAGCAGGGTATCAAAGTAGACCCTGCCAAGTGGTAAAGGTTCAGAATTGGAGCCGACCCAAGAATGGTACTGATGTGATGGTTTTTTAGGACTAGCAGTATATTATATACGCTTTATAAAGGACTTCTCGAAGGTACCAGCAACGTTAACCAATTTGATAAAAATCAGACTTTTACTTGGGATGCAAGATGTGAGAAGGCATTTATGTGTCCGAAGGAGAGGTTGACGAGCAAACCTATATTTACCATTCCGATGGCGAATGATGAGTTAACAGTATACAAAGATGCATGTGGTACTGGATAGGGGGCGGTATTGATCTAAAAGGGAAAGGTTGTCGCCTACTCTAGTCGACAACTGAAGCCGCATGAGAAGAAGTATCCAACTCATGATTTACAGTTGGTGGCGATAGTACTTTCGTTGAATATTTAAAGGCATTACTTATTAGGGAGAGGTTTAAGCTGTTCACGGACCGCAAATCTTTGAAGTGCCTTTTCTCAAAGAAGGATCTCAATCTTTGACGACAGAGATGGTTGGAATTCTTAGCCTCCAACGACTTTGGCATTTTCCTATACACCTGGTAAGGGGAATGCGGTCATCGATGCACTCAGTAGAAGACATGCCGGTTTGGGAGTGATGATCCCAGAGAGGAAAAAGTTAGAGTATATTGCCGGTTATGACTTTAGACCTCACTGCGAGTTAGTGACAAAGATGTTAGCAAGCTTGACTATCAGGCCTACTCTTATAAAATGGATTGGTGCTAGTCAAAGGTATGATACCAGATTAGTCGAGATCATTTCCAAGATTAAAGCGGGGATAGAGTATGAGGACATGAGACAGTATGGACTCGACTGAGACGGTTGGCTTTGTAAGAATAGGAGGTTGGTTGTTCCCCATGTTGACAGATTGAGAGATAAGGTGCTCAGAGAGTACCATGATATGAGATAGACCTATTATTGGGAAGGGATAAAGAAGGACATCGAGACATTCATATCGAAGTGTATGAACTACTAATTGGTATAGAATAAAAGAAACCGAGTGATCTTTTACAATCACTTGAAGTTCTCGAATGAAAGTGGGAGCGGATATCGATGGATTTCATAGATGGACAACCAAGGACTTGAGCAGGGTACGACAACATCTGGGTTATAATTGGTCGGTTGATCAAGTGTGCTAGATTTATACCCATCAAGTCAAGTAGAACGGCAACCAAACTGGCCGAGTTGTATGTGAAATGGATTGTAAAATTTCATGATGTGCTAAAGTGCATTATGAGCGACCGAGACCCATTGCTCATTAGTGGGTTTTGGAAGAGCTCATAAGAGGTGTTGGGTATCGAGCTACATCTTAGTATAGCTTATCACCTTCAAACTGACGGCCAAACCAAAAGAGCGAATCGCATCTTAGAAGAACTCTTGCGAGCTTGCATTCTTGATTTCGAAGGCTTGTGGGATGATCACTTGCGTTTAGTAGAGTTTGCATACAACAACAGTTATCAATCTAGTATTGGTATGGCACCATATGAACCATTATATGGCAGACCATGTAATGCCCCTTCATGTTAGCGGGAAATGAACGAGAAACTGATACTTGGGCCAGATATGGTTAGAGAGACCTCAAAAAAGATAAAGGTCATTCGACGGTGAATGAAAGCTACATAGGATAGATAGAAGATTTACGCTGATAAAAGGCGTAGAGATTTAGAATTCTCCAATGGAGATATGGTATTCGTGAAGATTTCTCCTTCGAAGAACATTATTCGATTCAGTAGTAGAGGAAAGTTGGCCCTGAGATTTGTTGGCCTTTTTCGATATTAGAGAGGATTGGGATCCTTACTTATAGAGTTAACTTACCTCAAAGAATGGCGGGAGTGCACAATATCTACCATGTCTCCGATTTGTGGAAATTTATGCACGAATCAAGCTTAACTGTTGCACGGATTAGCTTGAAGATATTAAGTATAAACAGGAAGCTTTGAGACCTCATAGGATGGTTCATATTGTTAGATGCTATATGAAACAAGTAAGGAGGAAGATGGTGGAGTTGGTGAAAGTTCAGTGGGGCGAAAGCGAAGGCGATTGTATATGGAAAACCGAGGAGAGTATGAGGGCTACACATCCATAGCTCTTCACATGTTAAGACCTATTAGTTGTCGCGTTTTACTTTCACTTTCGATATCATATAGTATAGTTTAAATCCCGCATGCTAATATATGGTTACATATATTATTGATTGCATGGTTGCATGTTTGACATGTTTGATGATGTACATGATTGTTAGGCATGCAGGATAACTATGATTGATTTTGCGTTTGTTTTTCTCTAGAGAAATTTCTAAAGGGAGGAGAGTGTAACCACCCATGTTTTATATATCGAAGAATCGTAAAATCTTTTTATTTTTATTAGTATGAGATTGTATGACTCTAAGATTTTGGAAAGTGACTCTTAGAAATATTTTTACATCTATGATTTCTCCTGAAGTTCTATGCGACCATTTTGACCTTGAAAATCTTGTTTGGACTATAACTTTTGATAGAAGCCAAATTAGTGTCTCAAACCACTTCCATTGCTTCAAAATGATGGTTTCTTGTTCCATAGAGTGCTCAAAATAGAAAAACGGATTTTTCATTTGAAACTTATGGCAGTTTCAACTTTTGACTACTACTGGCCTGTTTTAGTGGGTAACTGATCTAATTTCATCAAAAATACACTTTTGTCTTAACAGTCTTAGGTAAATCATGGATTAGAAAGAGGATTAGCATAAGAAAACTTAAGATTATTATTTTTCCTGATTCGGGTTCATCTTCTTTGCTGTCTACTTTACATTTGAGGAGAAAAAATGATTTTTAGGTATTTGGTGAGTGGTTCTTGACCTCTCACTCATTTATACATGTTTATATAGTGAAAAATGATAGTTTTAACATGCTTTTAGTCTGAGAATGATTTTCTAACTTTAACCACTTGTTCGTACATGCCTAAAATAAGAAATATGAGATTTTTGAAATGTTTTTAGAATGGGTTTTAATCTATTAGCTCATATTCACATATTAATGTAATTTCTAACATCCATATGCATATGTTTATATAAAACTTAGTCTCCTATCACATTCTCATGTACTGATTGTATGAATGGATGTATATGCATGTTATTATATGATTGTATGATGTGATTTGATGTTGTTCTCTAGTGTTTTGGATGTTAGGTAGATAGGTTGGGAAATTGAGCAAACGGAGGCACAATTGGTCGGAATTGGACGAGATTGGAGAGGCAAGTTCTGGAGCATTGGAAGAACTCATGATCAAAATCGCAATCCCTAATTTGCTAAGGGCATAAGTTTGTGCCGACTTTAGAGGTTGGTATTGAGTACTCCACGTTGGCAGCGACATGGAGTAGGGGAAAGCATGGCTTGTAGAGGTTGCCTATGGTGTTGGACCAGAGATTGGCTAAGTACAAAAGGCAGCACCAACTTGTTTCTAGGACACAAAATTAGGTGTTAGGAGAACATGGACTTGATTAAGAGAAAAGAAGACAGGGTTCAAGCACCAATACATGTAGTATTGGAAGCAATAAGTAAGATGGGAAGAGAGTTGACCATCACTTGGCCAAGTATAGAAGTCGGTGCCAACCTCTTGAAGTCGGTACCAAGTCCTTGGTCCTATAGGGACCGAATTTCTGGAGCATGGTTCTGGAGTTTTAGAGGTCATGCTGGATGTGTTGTTTCATTTGAATAATAACTGATAGCAGTATAACAGCATGATGAAATTTAGAGTCTTCGAATAGTAACCAATTGACGAATGGAGTTAGGTTTCGAAGATAACGGCTCGATGAAGAAAGCAGTCATAGAGTGGAGAATGGTTCCTCAAGAATAACGTCGTAATGAAGAAAGGATTTGTTAAGTGTAGGAATGAAGAATGTTTTCACCAAGATAACGGAAGTTAAATGGAGCAAAGGAAGGACTCAGATATGCGGACTAAGAGATCGTTGATACTTGGAGTGTTTTCTTTCATACTCAATGCAGGGGTATCACGAGGACGCTCATGGGTAGTGAAGAATGACTACCCTAGATCAGAAGAATGGATCCATGTACCTTGGATTGGAAGAATGGGTTTAGTACCTGCTTCAAGCTAAAGAGAGTATAATTGAAAATTGGGATTTTCATTACTTCCTGGCGAAGAATGGTCATATGAGTTATTATATATCTAGAGTACGCTAAGTGTCAGTTAGTATTGTTTGATGGACGCTATGTCTATTATGGTTGCTTCACTAGTCACTTTTCACTCTAGGGTTGTCATCGGATATAGGTAGTGGATATAGGAATACCTAAACACCCTTTATCACACTTGATTGTGTTACACCTTTATGATATGTATAGTAGCATATTATGTTATTATGTGCTAACTTTTTGGTTGTCGAGACAATTCAGGTATGATTTATATACCTTGTTCCTTACTATATCGACTTATATAGTATTTTGAGATTTATTTACCACTTACACCAAACTACTTGTCTGACTTGAGGTTTTATGCTTTGCTTCTTATTATCTCAGGTGCTCTTAAATAAGTAGACTAGATAACAGGTCTAGGTGGGACGAAGTAGCTGTGCAAAGGATCAACTGGAGAGTATCTTGTATTATATATTTCTATGCCTATTCCACTATGCAACACCATGGAGCATTGGTATTCTTCACTTATTATTAGTAGTATGAGACAGTTATTTGAGTTCATTTCTATTGTATAAACTCTATTAGATGATGTATAACTCTTTGTATCTGTATTCTGATATTTGAATCACTTAGTTATTACTGCTTCTTCAATTTTATATCTGTGATATTATATTTTATTTCACGCGCTGTGAGATATACTATAGGTTCCCTGATGTCTTGTTTCATTTTTAAACCTTGATGGTTGCTCCATATCGATCGACACGAAAGCTGCGCACTATCTTATGTATATTGGGTGTCGGTAGTGTAAGGCGGTCGTCACACATACTCAGATTCTTTTTCTTTAAATTTTTCTCAAGTTCAACTTTGGTAGCATAGGCATTCCTCAACCGTGAAATTATGACTAGGGTTTCTGCCGCTTGAACCTTGGATACGGTTAATCTTTCTCGAAATCCTTGGTCGATTTTTCTTTTTTGTTTCTAATTTTGGTAATCCTAAACATTCTTTTATATAGCCCACACATTTTGATTGTGATCAGCCCTCTCCACGTTGAAAGGGCGAATGATCAACTGGTAGCACAGTTTGTGTAGGAGAGGCCTTTAGTAAGTTTCTTTCATTCATAAAGTTGCTCCATGACCTCCTCGTGTCTGGAAAGGACTTTGTTAGCATAGCTGCATGGAAATTCCTTGATGTTGCAATCGAACATAAACCCTTAAGGTAGAAGCGATGAAGAGTCGCTTCCATCTTAGTTGTACCAATAGTAGATTAGCCTTCGTAAGGTAGAGGAGAATCAACATGGCATGAAAAATTTCTTTATTAGCATGGTGAGATTGTTGGAACCCTAAAGGGCTGATAGTTTTGGATTGATGTGGAGCGGAAGTACCACTTGCGAGGGGTCGAGATAGCGGAGGAAGATTATGGTAATAAGATTTTAGGTGCAATGAAGGTTAAGTTTGTGAGATCTATTATTGGTAGGAATCAAAATCATGCCCAGAGTGGTCGTGCGATTCCTTTTTCTCCACACAACTGCGCTGCCTTTCTTCAGCATTATTCTATTCTTTTTCCCTCCTTCTTTATCTTTCAGTATCCATATCTTGATATGAGCCATATGTTGATAATAAGCTTCTAGAGTTTAGGAACCATGATGGTTTACGTTTATATGAAGTTTTCCCATTCTTTAACGTCTCCCTATTAAACCTGAAAAAGAAGAAAATAAATTATGTAAGAAATGAAGCATTGGATTATGAACGAGTGCTAAATGTTTGTGCTCGTGGTCCTAGAACTATATTAAGTGTTGATATTCCCTAAGTAACCTACAGCCATGCTCGAGGGGATCCAAAGATGGAGTCCCATCACCTTTGAAGGTTATGAGAATGTCGCTTGATGGGAAGTTGAAGCCATAGGGCCTAGTGCTAAGGGTGTCTTTGAAATTTAGCCTACTAGAAGGAAAGTTGGAGAGGGTCCCAATATCACTCAAAGAGCTAAAGATGTTCTTAGATGCACGTACTGAAGTCGTTAACTCTTCAATGGGACTGTGGCATAGTTTGAGTGTAAGTTAGGAAGACTTGATCACCGATCATTTTTGTTAAAGCAAAATTTCTAGGATTTTGATGACAAAAATTTAGACTAGTCATAATCAAAAAACTAGAAAGTAGACATCAACGAAAGCTTATGTTGACTTGAAGATTGCATGTTATATTTATAGAGTATCTCCAAAGAAAAATATTTGAAGACCGTAATCTTGTGAGTCAGTTTGTCTTAGATATACCATGTTAAAACTCACAAAAGTCTCATCGTACATCCTAAAGCTTTAAAGTATTGAATATGCAAGCATATGATTTTTGTTTGATAATAATAAACATATATATATATATATATATATATATATATTCACTTAAATGTATTTGTTAATGTACTATTTTATTTTTTACACAATTAAATAAATATTTGCCGAATAAAATAAATATCATAGTATTTAAATTCAAACGGATATTTTATTAAAACAGATATTTATTACAATTTTGAATAGTATAAATTGGAGCTCTCACTATACATACACAATTTTGATTACAATCCATTCAATTGCATCACAATCTTTCATTTACAAATGCCCTCACTACATATTGCTCGTTCACTCATAATTTATCTTCAACTTCATTCTAGATTAAATCCAGTATCTGAGCAATCTGTAAAAATAAATATTGACGCTGTAAAATTGAAAAGGAAATATTTTTGCAGTGTAAAATAAAATGTGATTTTCAAAATTTTATTTGCGTCGGTTATTTGGGTTGTTCATCGTCATTCAATTTTGAATTTATCCCACACGAACAACTTGTGACATGCATAGTGTATCACTGTACATGCCACAAGGCCATGCATACCAATATACACTTGATAAATCTACAGGGATAGGTGAGCACAAGGTCAAACCCAAATAAAAAGTCGGGTTCAACTCAAGTCACGACACATGCACAAGGTCAAACCCGAGCCTTTATGCTGGATTTAACAGGTGCAAATTCAAATAAAATGGCCACGACGACTAAAACAAGCTTGACCAAAAGTTCAATGATACACATATGAAAACAGAGGCTAGACAGTCCATTCAAACCATCAAGCAAGTGGCAGACCATACATGAATGGTCAAAGCAGTGTGAACATACCAGAATCAGTGAAGCATGTGGACATGTAAAACAAAACTCAATATAGTGGACTATAATGAACACAAACAATTGAAGTGCAGATCAACAGAAAATGTGCAAAGGCAGTACACATTGAAACATGACTATAAGCTATGCAACATGAACAAATGATCATGTAAACAGTGTAGTGAAACCAAGGCGTGGATGTAGACATCAACTACACATGAAGTTCAAAAGTGAAGACACTGCATCATGAAAGCATATGCAGACCGCCTCGAAGCATGCATATGGTCAGGCAATGTCAAAGAAAAAGCAGTACATATGCATACAACCAAATACAAGCCAAACAAGAATGCACAGACTCAATGACAAAGAAAAATGCAATGCATCAATGCGACAAAAGGTTGCACCAGCAATGTGAACAGACAAGTTCTTCAAGTACGAATGCACAACTAGAAACACGAATAACACGGCAACATACACAGTACAAAGTGATTATCTACAACTTAGTGCAGCACAACCAAACTGCCCAGACTCAATGTCACAAATACTACAGACTACAAGGGAAGTGGTAGAAGTTAAAGACTACAACACTACGACAACTACGAGTGATCAAGCATCAAGTCAAAGACAACTACAGTCTTACAGGAACCAAGACAAAATTCAAGCACCAGACTCGACCAAGGCTACAATGTGCATAGTGCAGACTCGAATGTACAGATCTAGTGAAGTTTACAAGCAAATTCAAGAGAAGCGTGCAGACTACATGAATAACAAATTTCACAAATGCACTCGAGTTGACAATTATAACAAAGTCAAGGTTAAAATGCCAGAAAATCAAACGTGATAGCAAGTTTGAACAAAGAAAATCAAGATACACATTTCGAACAAGTCAAGTAGCTACAGGGATGAACACACTAGCAGAAGTCAATTTTCTCACAGCCTTACACAAATCAATTGACCAAGTCAAAAAGAAACCAAATCAAAAAAGCCGTGGTAGTCACAAAAGCAATTCGAAGCCGTGATGAACAAGCCATTATCAAATTATACGAAATTGACAAAGTCAGATAAATGATCAACATCCAAGCAATATCGAGTGGCCGAGACGAATTCAAGCAAAAATAATTGACGAATTCATATGAAATATACGAATGAAAAATAAGGAATTCGATTCCTATATAAGCCCTAAAACATCATTGACAAAAAGCATTCGAGTTCGAGCTAAACAGAGAATAATAATCATTCAATTCGAATCAAGATCGAGTTCAAGCAAGAAAATCAGAAAAAGCAAAAGGCATAATTCATACCGTAGTCAAGATTAAACTCGATCGTCGAAGCAGCCGAAGCAAGCTACAAGGAGACGGTCGTTCGACAGAGCTAGCAATACACAATCATCTATTCGGTCGATCAACATAAGTCGACGGCTTCAAAGATTTCCCAAAGCTCTAATTTCGAGTGAAGAAAAAGAGGAACGAGCAAAGGAACAAGGCCGACATTTTTACAGAGCAAAATAGAGCAACGACATAAAAGAGATAACGGGGCCGCATTTTTTAGTGATAATTTATTTTGGGCCGACTTATATTAATTGGCTTTAGTATAAAATTAGGGTTTTGATTTTAATTTGTTTTTAAATTTGTATTTTCCTTTTAAACCTATGTGATTTCTAGTCGTGTGACTAGGGGACGAGCTACGGTGGTGTAGTTCGAAAATTCGCAACTCAGTGGCTGAGTTGTGGTAGGGTTTTGAGCGTAGAGTTAAGGCTAGTCGATAGCGGGTGTCATAAGTTTACGTGTGTAAGCGTCTGACTGCTTAATTTCTAGTAGAAACCTTGGGGCAACACGTAGGCAGGATTTTTGCCGAAGCTGGGCAAATTCTGTGTCGTTCTATTTCTTCATTTATTATTCTGCTATTATCTGTGCTACTATAATTCTGATATATCTGTGTTGAAAATATTTTATAAACTTCCGCAATAATTTTTATAATTAATAGTATCACCCTGTTCACCCTCCCCTTCCCCCCCACTCTAGGGTGAAATCGATCCTACAAGTGGTGTCAGAGCTAGGTTCAAAAGCCATTTTGTTTTTAAAAGTTTGATTTTTCAAAGACCAATTTTTTTACAAATTTGAATTTTCAAAATGGATACTTTTGCTGAGGGATGGTCTAGTATTGTCCCTCCTATTTTTGATGGAACAGATATTTTGAATTGGAAATTAAAAATGGAATTATATTTAAAATATGTTAATATTAAATGTTGGAATATTATTGAAAATGGGTATGATATAACAGACGAGAAAATTATCTCAATTAATGCTCTTGCTATGCATATAATATATACTTATATTAATCAAAGATAATTTTAACTTTATCTCCCATTGTGAAAATGCACAGGAATTTGGGAATACTTTTTTCTGGCAAGGCCAGCCGGTTTTATAGTGGGCCGTCCACTTTTTATTACGAACGTTATAAAAACTTGAAATACGGGAGTAAGGTAAAAGTACCTTAACTACTAAGAAAAAGGAAAATACAGCACAAGAGTGTGACAGACACGCCACAACTATTATAAGTTATACCAAGACTAGGTCTCCTCCAGAGAGGAAGAATCACCAACATCCGCTAACACCTGGGAAGAAACCAAAGAGACATTTCCAAAAGGACCATCATAGGGGCGGAAATGGATGGCAAGACAAGGATCATAAACCATAGCATCAAAAGAGTATATAAAAGATCGAAAATAGGTAGAATCAGCAAGCATGACAGAATTCGACCTAGTATACTGACCGACCATATCGAGAACTAAGGAACCACCAGAAGGTCTGTAATGAAGGAATCTAAGGTCTAGATGATCATCGGAAAAAATTTTTAAAGAAAGAATCATCCAAGGGGTTAAATCTCATATCAGATTTGAGATCAACCCAACACCTCTCGGTCTCAACCCAAACAACAGGCAGACGAGGCGGAACAGGATCTGGAGCAGCTACAGGAATTGCTGAAACATCATAAGGGACCACTATAGCAGTAGGGGAGGCAGGCCTAGCAACAGAATATGGAGGTAGACCTGAGACAGATAAAGGAACTGCTGGTAGAGGGGCAAACTGAGAGACAGAGGAAGAAACTTTGGGAACCCATTTCCAAAGCGGAAGGCGAGGCAGAGGGATCTTAGGAGCAGTTGTAGGGACAACAGAACGCGTGCAGGCGATAGCCATGTGGCCAAAAGAGTGACAGGTGATACAAATATCTGGAACTCAACCGTAGCGAACACGGACTTCCACTACATGCCCAACAGCTAGCTGAACAGGAATAGAGGAAGGGAGGGGCTTATCAAGGGAAATCTCGACCAGATCCTTAGCATACACCAATTTTTCACGCGCAACTGTATTTGAGTCAAAACATTCCAATTTTCCTAAGTTACAAGCTAGCCAATTCAAACCAAGTAAAGGCTGTAGAGCAGAGGGAATTTGCAAAAAGTAAACCCAAACGGGGATAGAAAGAACTTGTTCACAGCACTAGCCATAGTTGGAGACCAAGAAGTAATAATAACTGGTTGCCCATCAAAAAAAGAAGGCTCAGCCTGAAGAACTAGACGACGTTCCTCGGAGGAGGTAAACTTAAGGAAATACATGGAGTCAACTAGCTTAACACGTAATTCACCACGAAGCTTCCAAGTCCTTCACAAACTGTAGTCGCATCTTGTAGGCGGTGATTTGGTCCCAAAAAGAAATCAACCAAATATTCCGACCAATAGTCCAAACCGGCTTGCAAGACAATTGGAGGAGGGATCATAGCTCCATTTTCCTCAAAGATTTCAAACACAATCGGTTTGTATTTTCCCGCATTACGAGGCAGAGATGAGAAAAGAGAGGACCATGATTTGAAGCAAGCCAGGGAAGGAGCAGCAGGACAAAGATTATGAATTAAAGGTCCGGGATGCTCCACATAATAGGGATTACCAACAGAGGGGATATAGATAGAAAAACCAGAACACTTATCACTGTGATTAGGAACACAATTCTCATAGGCATTAACACAAACGCCAGAGGAGCGCCGTTCAAAGCTAGAAATATCAGCTGATGCTTTACGCTTATCACGTCCAGACTGACCAACCTCCGTACCAATAACATTAGAGGCATCAAACACAACACTCGATTCAAACACATCAGACACAGAACTAGATTTCCCAAAATCACTTTTCGTTTTCTCAATTTATCCCGACTCATCTCCGCAAGCGTTATGAGAAAAGGGCACCTTATCGATCACAATCGAAGGCATTGCTCCAACCTCAGGTAGAAAGACAACAGCAGGCAAAGAATTCGAATCCATTAGACTTGTGCTAGGGCAA
The DNA here is from genome assembly GCA_030765085.1 of Allium cepa. Classification (NCBI taxonomy): domain Eukaryota; kingdom Viridiplantae; phylum Streptophyta; class Magnoliopsida; order Asparagales; family Amaryllidaceae; genus Allium; species Allium cepa. The sequence goes on along the minus strand of CM060928.1, from coordinate 84,060,571 downwards.
GCAACAACAGCATGGGTTGAAGGATTTATTACGGGCAGAGGAGGAAAATCAGTGATAGAAAGAAGGAGAGGCAAAGGATGAAGGGGCACAGAAGGCAGGTTGTTGAAAATTCGTCTAGATCAGGTAGAAGAGCGTGAAGGGGAAGGATCGGAGAAGAGGAGGAGATGAGGAGGAGATACAGGCATTGAAAGGGGAAGGAGCAGAGGGGAGGAGGGGGATGGTGGGGACGAAGCATGAAGGGAAATCAACGGGAATAAAAACATGTCGTACGAGATAAGTCGTACGAGATAAGGTCGTCATTACTGCTAAAAGTAGAATTTTACTATACGAATCTGGAATACTTTTGATGCAATATATAGTGAAAAAGTCAACAGCAATGAGAAATCCTCCACAACCGACTCAATTAAAGAAATATGCTTAACAGGATTGGTAAAAGGCAGTTGTGATGAGGATGATGATGATGGAGCAGCTGAGCTGGCGTTACTAATGAAAAGATTCAAAAAGTGGAACCGCAAATATAGAAATCCAGCTCTAAATTGGAAATTGAAAAGCATAATAGCCAAAGTACTAGACAACCCAGAAGAACGGGAGATCATCTGTCACAAGTGCAACAAACCCAGACACATCAAGCCTAATTGTCCTCGACTTCAACACGGCCAAGAAAAGAATTCAAAAAGGAAAAGTTTTGCAGCCACATGGAATAAAATTGATGATTGTAAAAGCACTAGCAGTGAGAGTGAAAGAGTAAAACTCTGCCTATGAGGAGATATAACTGATAGTGACGATGACGAGCCAAGCGAGGTATCAAAACTCACTCACTCATAATTACATATATATTTCCACAAAGTAAATGGCTGTTTTGAAAGACATAGGGAGAAATACGCTAAAATTGAATCACAAAGAGATACTTTGATAGAATCAAATAAATAACTTGACCAGTTAGTTAAAAACTATCAAAGTAGGATCCCTAAGTAAGATAAGTGTCCATCACTCGAAGAAGAAATTAAAAAAAATCAAAATTTAAAATTAAATCACTTGAAAATGAAATTCTGATTTTGAAAGAGAGTAAAAATATTAGGAGAGATAATTCTATTAAAAAGTGCACTCATTATTGAACAAAAATGAATCTGTCAAAACACAAGTCCAACAATTGTCTATAACTTTAAGAAAATTTTCCAAAAGTGAAAAATCATTAAATATGCTATTAGGAAAACAAACTGTTAATACATTTAGACAAGGACTTGGGTATATTCAATTTGAATATCTTAGAAACGAAATTAATCAAGTCAATTCCATGTGCAAAATTTGTAGAAAATTTGGACGCAATCAAAATAATTGTTGGTATAGACCCAAACACGTGAAAGCTACTCCAATGTGGGTTCCAAAAGGCACAAATATAAAATCTCTCGATGTTAAACAAATTTGGGTGCCGAAAGGAACATATATAAATAGTTTTGGGTATCCACAAAATTATTTTTCAAAATAAATTGCCACTAACAATCATGGACCTATAAAAACAAATAGGTCACAAAAATCTTTCATTGTGTAGGTGTGGTGGCAGGCTAAGGAACTACAATAGTGTTACTTGGATTTTGGCTGTTACAGGGACACAACGAGCGAAAAAACAAAGTTCCTTGGCCTGGTATAAAGGTGACAGAATCACAATGGAAAACAACGAAAAATTATCGTAATGGTAAAACAGGAAAAGATATCTTGAATAATATATGTGAAAATCTACGCCATAATTTGATTTAATTCAGCCAGTTATTGATAAAGAAATAATTTATGATAATGATTCTGACTTTTTCAAAATTGTTGGCCAATTATTCTTTTATGCTGAGAACACTACAATCCTTGAAGTACTTCATATAGATTAATTTGATTAATTATGGTGTTCTATTGGTTGATGATAATGCATTTGGCTGATTCTATATTCATCGTTTTTGTTTATTTACACACTTCAATTAAAATTGAAAAGAACTTCATTTAGAAAGGTCTTCAATAATTTGTTGCAACATCAATTTCTGGTCCATAACATCCAACTAATGATAATCTCAAGTGAAAGAAAAATCCAGATGCAGATTACACTGGTAATCTAGTTGATAAAAAAATTTCTAGTCAAACGTGATTTATGTTGAGATATTTGAGTAGCTACATCGTTTTTTCAAAGAAAATATCTGCATATTTTTCATTTCAAATAATTTTCAAACAACAGGCATTTTTCTTATAAAAAATCCTTCCAGAAAATATATTTTGTTGACCTTACTTTAGATTTGTCATCTTAAAATATTTGATTTTATAATTATATTTGGATTTGATTTTAAATGACTACATTGACTAATCTGACTCTCTACTGATTATCGAAAAGAAAATAGCGATTTAAAATGTGATGGGTGTTGATATTAATCATATATTATAATTTGAGACTGTATATTTAGTAAATTTCTTTAGAAATTTAAACAAGAGTTATTAAAACTTTTTGTTGGTAAAAATTCCATGACCATCTATATTTCTATCATATTTCTATCGACCATCACTCATCAAAATCCAATACAGTATGTCAGTATATGGTATTTTAAACAGGAAATCATTCGTTTTCATTTATACTTTTTTTTAAAAAGGGATCCACAGTATTCACTCTCATTTAAAAGTCCTCACGGTTATGCATGGGCGAATTACTTGGAATTTTTAATTATGTTCTTCCATGCTCATTTATAAGTCCTCAAGGTTATGCATGTATTGAACGCAAACCAAAATTGATAATTAAATAGACAATTTGATTCTAATCCCATTTAAAAGTCCTCATGATTATGCCTGGTTAGAAGAACTTGAATTCATTTTTTAAAATAAAATTGGAATACTACTAATCTTATTTGAAAGTCCTAACGGTTATGCATGGTTAGTAGATATTCAAATTCCTGATATTAATATACCACAAATAGACATAACTATATGGTTTTGTATGATGACATTATTCCTATCATTCTAAAGTGGAATATGCGCCTAACAGAGTATTTATGATTTTTGTTTGATTTTTTATTGAAATTTAATATTTATACTCAAATGGAAACTAATGTTGTATTGATGTCTATCACTTTATCTCTATTTTTCTAACACTGTTACTCTTTTGCTGATAATAAAAAGGGGATAGAAAAGTTAAGATTTGACAAATAAAGGTCAAATATTTTCTATTTACATCTATGCTTATTTTCATATTTTTACTTACATGCATATATTAAGGGGGAGCTTTGTGTAGAGAGGGAGCATTCAAATAGGGGGAGCAAATTGAATGATCAAATATATTTAACAAATTCAAAATCTTAAGTACATGTTTGTTATTATCAAAAGGGGGCGATTGTTGAATATGCAAGCATATGATTTTTGTTTGATGATAATAAACATATATATTCACTTAAATGTGTTTGTTAATGTACTATTTTATTTTTCACGTAATTAAATAAATATTCGCTGAATAAAATAAATAACAAAGTATTTAAATTCAAGCGAATATTTTATTCAAACAAATATTTATTACAATTTTGAATAATATAAATTTGAGCTCTCACTGTACATACACAATTTGATTACCATACAAATTCAATTATATCACAATCTTTCATTTACAAATGCCTACACTACATATCGCTCGTTCATTCATAATTTATCTTCAACTTCATTCCAGATTGAATCCAGCATCTGAGCAATCTGCAAAAATAAATATTGACGCAGTAAAATCGAAAAGAAAATATATTTGCAGCGTAAAATAAAATGTGATTTTGAAAATTTTATTTGCCTCGGTTATTTGGGTTGTTCGTTGTTATTCAATTTTGAATTGATCGCACATGAACAACTTGTGACATCCACAGTATATCACTGTACATGCTACGAGGCCGTGCACACCAATATACACTTGATAAATCTACAGGGACAGGTGAGCACAAGGTCAAACCCAAATAAAAAGCTGGGTTCAACTCAAGTCACGACACAAGCACAAGGTCAAACCTGAGCCTTTATGTTGGATTCAACACAGGTGCAAATTCAAATAAAATGGTCACAATAACTAAAACAAGCTGGACCAAAAAGTTCAATGATACACATATGAAAACAGAGGCTAGACAGTCCATTCAGGCCATCAAGCAAGTGGCAGACCATACATGAATGGTCAAAGTAGTGTGAACATACCAGAATCAGTGAAGCATGTAGACATGTAAAACAAAACTCAATATAGTGGACTATAATGAACACAAATAATTGAAGTGCAGACCAACAAAAAATGTGCAAAGGCAGTACACATTGAAACATGACTATAAGCTATGCAACATGAACAAATGATCATGTGAACAGTGTAGTGAAACCAAGGCATGGATGTAGATAGCAACTACACATGAAGTTCAAAAGTGAAGACGCTGCATCATGAAAGCATATGCAGACTGCCTCGAAGCATGCATATGGTCAGGCAATGTCAAAGACAAAGAAGTACATATGCATACAACCAAATACAAGCCAGAGAAGAATGCACAGACTCGAAGGCAAAAAAAATGCAATGCATTAATGAGACAAAAGGCTGCACCAGCAATGTGAACCAGACAATTACTTCAAGCACGAATGCACAACTGGAAACATGAATAACACAGCATACATACACAGTGCAAAGTGATGATCTACAACTCAGTGTAGCACAACCAAACTGCCCAGGCTCAATGTCACAAATACTACATACTACAAATTATGAAACAGGAAGTGGTACAAGTTAAAGACTGCAAAACTATGGCAACTACGAGTGATCAAGCATTCCCTGAAAGCAAATTATGGAATAGCGCTATCTAACAAGTCAAAGATAACTACAGTCTTACAGGAACCAAGACCAAATTCAAGAACCAAACTAAGGCTACCATGTGCACAGTGCAGACTCGAATATACAAATCAAGTGAAGTCTACAAGCAAATTCAAGAGAAGCCTGCAGACCGCATGAATAATAAATCTCACAAAAGCACTCGAATTGACAATTATAACAAAGTCAAGGTTAAAATGCTAGAAAATCAAACATGATAGCAAGTTTGAACAAAGCAAGATCAAGATACACATTTCGAATAAGTCAAGTGTGTTATAGGGATGAACACACTGGCAGAAGTTAATTTTTCTTACAGCCTCACAGCCTTATACAAATCAATTGACCGAAGTCAAAAAGAAACCAAATCAAGAAAAGCCGTGGTAGTCACAAAAGCAATTTGAAGCCGTGATGAACAATCCATTATCAAATTAACGAAATTAACAAAGTCAGATAAATCATCAACATCCAAGCAACATCGAGTGGTCGAGACGAATTCAAGCAAAAATAATTGACGAATTCATATGAAATATACGAACGAAAAATAAGGAATTTGATTCCTATAAAAGCCCTAAAACATCAACGAAAAAAAGCATTTGAGTTCGAGATAAACAGAGAACAATAATCATTCAACTCGAATAAAGATTGAGTTCAAGCAAGCAAATCAGAAAAAGCAAAAGGCATAATTCATACCGTAGTCAATATTAAACTCGATCGTCGAAGCAGCTGAAGCAAGCTATAAGAGATGGTCGTTCGACAGAGCTAGCAACGCACAATCATCTATTCGGTCGATCAACATAAGTCGGCGGCTTCAAAGATTTCCCAAAGCCCTAATTTCGAGCGAAGAAAAAGAGGAACGAGCAAAGGAACAAGGACGACATTTTTACAGAGCAAAATGGAGCAACAACATAAAAGAGGTAACGGGGCTGCATTTTTTAGTGATAATTTATTTTGGGCCGACTTATATTAACTGGACTTTAGTATAAAATTAGGGTTTTGATTTTAATTTGTTTTTAAATTTGTATTTTCCTTTTAAACCTTTGTGATTTCTAGTCGTGTGACTAGGGGACGAGCTACAGTGGTGTAATTCAAGAATTTGCAACTCAGTGGCTGAGTTATGGTAGGGTTTTGAGCGTAGAGTTAAGGCCAGTCGATAGCAGGTGTCGTGATTTTACGTGTGTAAGCGTCTGACTGCTTAATTTCTAGTAGAAACCTTAGGAGCAGCACATAAGCAGGGTTTTGCCGAAGCTGGGTAAATTCTGTGTCGTTCTATTTCTGCATTTATTATTCTGCTATTATCTGTGCTGCTATAAATCTGATATATCTGTGTTGAAAATATTTTATAAACTTCACAATAATATTTATAATTAATAGTATCACCATATTCACCCCCTCTAGGGTGAAATCCATCCTACATAAAGTTACCAAAAATATTTTTTAACAATTTTTTAAAAATTTTGGGAATTTATTTAATGTTTTTTCATAATGATTTTTAAAAGCTTTAGAATCTGCAAATTTCATATACACCGGTGGATCGATGGGGCCAAACAGTATACCGGTGCATAAAGAAATTGTTGATTTCTGAAAACATTTTCAAGAGTCACATCTCTTCCTCTTCATCTAGTTTCGACCTTCTCTTCAGATCCCAATGGCAACAAATATAGCTCTTTAACATAACTCTTCAATTTCTATGAATAGGCATTGATTTCAAAGGAAAAACAACCTTGCTTTCTGAATCTATTCTATAATCTCTAAACCTTTAATTTTTAAAAGCTTTCTAAAATCAATGATCATTTAACTATAGAATCAGTTTTTCAATTTATATATGTTCTTACAATCTCGCACATTCACTATAGTACCTACACTTAGTGATTAATCCGTAATTGGGGCAAAATGTGTTTACAAAAATAAAAGTGATGGAAATGGTAAAATTATAAGAAATAAAGAAAAACTAGTTGCTCAAGGATGCAATCATGATGAAGGAATTAACTATGACCAAACTTTTGCTCATGTTGCACGTCTTGAAGCAATTAGAATTGTACTAGCTTTTGTTTATCACTATAATACTAAGTTATATCAAATGACGTAAAAAGCATCTTCTTAAATGTTTTTGTTAAATGAAATGTATATTTTGAACCACCACCTTTATTTTACAAGAATTTTTTTGAAATAAGTATAGTAGGTTCAACTTTTTTATATAAAACATGACAATAATGATTTATTTGTTGTCCAAATTTATGTTGATGACATTATTTTTGGATCAACTGATGAAAAACTTTGCACAGATTTATCGAAATAATAAGAAAAGAATTTGGAATCCATATGGGAATTAAATTATTTTTTGGTTTACAAACTAAACGATTAGAAAACGGAATTTTTATTTCATAAAAAGTATTGTAAAGATTTGATTAAAAGATTTAGCATTAAAAATATGAGTAGCACGATGACACTAATAAGTACAGCTATTCATTTAGAAAATGATGAGAATAGTAAAGATATCGATCAAAAACTTTTTAGAAGTATAATTGGATCTTTACTATATTTAATAGCTAATCGCCCCAAAACAATTCGAAAGATTCACACCTACGTACTATTAAATGAATTCTAAGATATCTAATTAAAAAAAAATTGTTGTCTTTTTATCCAAAAGAATGTACATTTGGATTAGTATTATACGGTGATGTTGATTTTGGTGGATGGTACTAGCGGCACATGTCATTTTATAGGACAATATTTAGTTTCATGGTTTAGTAAAAAGCACAATCATGTATCTTTATCTACTTATGAAGAGAATATATTTCAATCGTTTTAGCTCATGCACAAATATTTATATGCAACAAATGCTTAAAGATTTTGATGTAAATTTAAGAAAAATCACTTATATACTGTTATAACATAAATGCGATAAATTTAGCAAAAAATCCAATTAATCACTCTAGAACTGGATACATTAATATTAGACATCACTTTTTATGAGATCAATTTAAAAAAGAAAATATTATTTTAGAATGTTTAATTGCTAAAAGTAAGATTGCATGCATTCCTACCATGCCACTAATTGAAGATACATATATTAGATTACGATTGGAATTTGTAATTTGTTCATTAATAGATTTAATCTAATAAAATTTTCAAAATAAGTTTTCAATACAATAAAAAATATTTTTAAATTAAATCAAAGTATAACAATATTTATATTTTAAACGTATAAATTCATATTATTAAATCAATTTGTATAGTTTATAAAAAATTTAAGTAAAAGAATTTTTTCATATAATATATAAATCTTAAAATGCAAGAAAAATTTAACAGTATCATACTAAGTTCTAATTATTTTTACAATAAACTTAAATTAAACTAAAATATAAATAAATATATGAACTTTAAAATTAAAAGCAACCTTTATCACATAATTGTATAGATAATTTATAAATTCACATGATAGTACAACATTATAAAATGAAAAAATATTTTAAAATGAAGAAACTTCAAATTCATATCATTCATTAATATTAATTTAAACAAAATAAAAATTTGAAGAAATAATAAATATTAAAATAAATACAATCATTTTATGAAATAAAGCCATTAGAACAATATATATATATATATATATATATATATATATATATAAAGGTACTTGAAAATGTTGAATTCTACAAAAATAATGTACACCGATTCACTGACGCTATGCACACTGCTCACTGGTGGAGATATTTGTAACGATCCAGCTTTTTAGTCACCTAAATTTTGAATATTTAATTGAATTTAGATATTGGAAAATGAATATTATAAGTTAAATCGGTTAATTAATTGAATACTGAATTAAATATGAATCTAAATGATTTCTAATGTTGATTTAAAATCTATTTGAATTAGAATGAAGTTAGTGAAGTTTTGAAATTGAATTAAAAGTGAATAATCGAAAATCGAAAATTTTAATATTTAATTAATGTGTAAAAATGGTCGTTTTTGACACTGTATCAGATTTCGACGAAACCAGTTTCATTGGTTCCGTAATAGTGAGTTATTATAGGATTCTAAATTTCGTGTCAATCGGACTTACGGTTTGGTCGTGCGTAGCTGAAACGCATAACAATTTATTTAAATAAATTTACACTAAATAATTCGATTCGAAAATCTATCTTCCAAATACAATGGAATCGGCTCCCGATATATATTCTGTTTGTTCAGAATAGGGGTAAAACATATAAACGCCAGGCGATTTATATTCCCTATAAATAGATGACCAAATTGCAAAACCCTAACGCTATTTTTCAAACCGCCACCACCATCAAAATTAACGGTCGAAACCTTCCACCATTTCCCCTCGATTTTCTCCCAATCCACACACTATTATCAAAATCTTCCTAAAGTAATATTGGAGAGCTCGTCGAGCACTACGAGTTCAATGGTGGAGATCTGAAACGGCATAGTATGAAGGCTGAATTTTGCACGCGTTCATGCTCCGTTTGATAGCATTTTTTATCAATGTTGGTGACAAATGGTGGGGTTGGTCTTTTGGCATTAGGGGAGAAGATGGTGGCGCTTCGTGTGAGGGTCGTCGATCATCATATTGGTAGTCGTGGAGGGTGGGAGTTCGAGTGAAGAAGCGGCGGCTGTGTAGGATTTTGATCGAAGAAGAATGAAGAGAAGGGGAAAAGGAAAACACGGCCGTGATTCTCTGATGGGGGATGGACGACACAGATTAAGGTTTAATATAGAAAAAAAGAAAAATTGTAAATTTATTTGTATATAAAATCGTATAACTTATAAAAGCTATAACTTTTCACACGAGGTTGAAATTGGACGAGACTAATTGTGTTGAGTTCATATTGATGAGCACTACATTTTTGAGTTGGTTTGGATGGATTGGAGTTGTTATAAATTTTGGTAAAATTCTAAGGCCTGTTCGTTTCTAATTGAAATAAAACGTTGATGACAGCAACCAAAGTGAGAAATACTCTCTCTCTTTGTCTCACTTATATTTTTATTTAAGTGGGAATAAATTTCTTATATGATGTTTGGATGTTATGCTATAATAGTTAGTTGTTGGATATATTTCTGCCGATTGAAGTAGATGAGACCCTATACGTTCCCATGTATGAGCGGATGATCCTTAATACGCACGTCTCCCTCGAAGCAGGCATTGTACATATTTTCTCATATGTATATTTGTTGCAGGTGATAGGTTCGAGGGATCCAACGGGATTCCTCACTATGGTTGATGTTTATTTACACATATGGTTATATATGTTGTATTATGTGATGTTTGATGTAATGGATGTCATGATTGCTATTATTGATGTGAATTCCTTTATTTAGTACTTTTGAATCGTTGGGCCATATTTTGAAAATTTAAAATATTGAAATGATGATTTCAATTTAAAATTTTTGAATTGTTAAAGAATTATGTTAAATGAATAAAAAGTATAATTTTTATGTTATAAAAACTATGGTTTTGTGAAATATACTTATTTATGATTTTTTAAATATAAAGTTAACTATTTTGTAAAATAAATTAAATTGAGAATTTTGAACTTATTATAAATGGTTTATATATAAGATCTACGAAATTGATATTTTATAAATAAAAGTAATGGAATTGTAAATGAGTTTTACAAGTGTTAAAATGAGATATGTAAAGTAAGGAATGTTATTAATAAATATATTTAATGAAATAAATTTTATAAGCGATGTTTTATAAATATTAGAAATGGAATTGTAATCAAATTTGTAAATGGATTTGTAATTATAATTTAGAAATGAATTTATAATGGACTTTATAAATAATGAGATTACAGTAGAATGAATATGTAAATAAAGAGATTTATAAGCAAATAAGCTTATAATGGGATTTTGATATGAACGGGAAATTGGTTGATAAAGAGATTTTATAAATGGAAGTTTTTATCAAATAAAAATGTGAATTATAAACACTGTTTTATAAATGTGAAATCAATTTAATTTGATAAGCTAAATATGGATTTTGTAAAAGGAATTATATTCACGATTTTATACAGTGAATAATCCATTAAATTAAATGTGTACACTACAACAAAACAATCATATTACAACCTTCCATTTACAACTGTTCATTTTTAACAGTTGTAATAAGTAGTTTGTAACAACTGTTCATCTTTAACAGTTGTAGAATATATATTTTCAACAACTCTATTTGTATAGTAGTTGTAATATGCCTTTTTAACAACTGCTTATCTACGCCAGTTGTAAAAATATATTTATAACAACTGGTTTTGTCAGTTGTCCTCTAACATTACTTTCCTACCCCTAAAATTTACAACTCCCCTCCCTCCATTTTCGTTGGCCGCTCAATTCACTAATTAGGGCAAAAGTTCCCAAAACTAAACTCACTGCCGATTCAATTCGCAAACCCCTAATTTTCAAAAAAAAACCTAATCTGATCCTCAAAATCGCTGCTGATATCGTTTGCTATTTCCATATTCTTCCTCGCGTTAACGTGCTCGGTCCTCAAAACTGCTACTGATATCGTACGCTTAAGGTATGTTCATTTCGTTCTATTTGTTCTAATTGAGTGTTCTAATTGAGTGTTCTAATTGCATCTGTGTGTATGTTCAAGGAGTATCAAGATTCGTTATTTGGGTTTTGGGTTTTTCGATTTCATGATTCGTGATTTTGTAGTTTCATGGATTTGACTTATGGAGTGGGAGGTTAGACGTATATCATGTTCATAGATCATATCCTAGGTTATTTAGAATTGTTATGCAGTGTTTGTTCGGTTCCGAGTTGGTACTTTATCCTTTGTATACTGCATGCTTGTGATAGATTATGTGGGTTAAGGCTTACATGTTTTGATTGAGTAGGCAAGGAGCAATGTTTTTTGTTTCTATTTAACTGAGATTTAACTGGGTTGTGTTGCAATTTTGAACATGTTATAAGTTGAGATTTGCAATTCATTTTCATATGTCAATCACTGAAGCATATGCTATCACTAATTTACATGATTGAAAATGCATCTAACTATTAATATCAATTAAAGGAATAAATTAACTATTCAATTCTTTAAAAAAAAATTAAGGCTCTTTTTATACAAACTTTGTAATTAACTTAATACTGCCCTACATGTGCTTCTTACAGTTTCCTTATTCATTTGTTAAAAGTGTTATTAATGTTCTAATTTACCACCATTTTATTTGGCAGTTTGACTCAGTTTTAGGAAAAGGTGCCTTGAAGACAGTGTATCCTTTATATGTCTTTTTATACACACACGTGTATGTATATATGCATGTAATTGAAAAAAAAATCTAAAAAAATGGAGCGCCATAGTGACTAGCTTGGGCAACCGACCCTTAGATTAACTTGTATTAACCATTCAATAAATAGAAATTTATCCTAGTTAATTAAAGCAATGGTTTCCTAGTGATTTAACCTCTGTACAGATGCCGAGTAATTTGGTTTTGCTTGGTTTTAATTAGAAAGAATATATACTGAAGATTAAAAGTGAAAAGATAAATTAGAGAGAATATATACTGAAGAGAGAGTACCTCTAATTAAAGTGTGCATAGTAGCCAGTCATTACATTGACAAAGGTGGCCAGTACAACAGAAATATATTCCTATCTTGTCTTTTTGTTACAAACGCGCACACAAATCCTTAACAAATTCAGTAGATACAAAGCATTTGATGAATACTATGGCCTTGAAGTAGCATGGAATCAAGTAAAATTAAGCAATGTGATGGGATCACCAGACGCATTGCAGCGAATGTATTCAAAAGTGCATTTACTCAGCACACTTCACCATGACTCAATTATTCAATTTCATTCTTCTTGGGTTGATGTTGGCAAAAATACTTTCAACTTCGTCACTGATTCACTTCGGGAACTTTAAGAGAGTACGTTCCAACAAAAATTGATTTAGTTTTACACCTAAAATTTTGATGTATATTAAATCTAGCTCCTAGATGGTTTTGAAACTTTGAATAGTGGTGGCTATTCTTCATGATAGCACGTCAAGCAATATTAGTGTATAGTTATATTGTAACTGTTTATGAAATTTTAGTTCCATCACAACTTAATGCATGAATTTAAAAATACTAAATATAATTAATTGAATATAGACAGAAATGTCGGTATTCATTTTCCTGGGAGAAAATGTATATTCTAATTCTCTAAAGAAATATTATTAAGTATTTATGTGTTTTACATGGAACTAGTATGTAAAATTTTCACTGAGAACCATATGATGTGTTGATTTTAGCTCAAATATATCAGGTACAGACAAAGGTACCGTCATGTAAAGATCAGAGCAGTAAAGAACTGGGCTCGTTAAATTCTGAATGGCCTGGTTTACTTGCACCACCATGACCCTCCGGTAATTCACAGGGATCTGAAATGTGATAATATATTTGTGAATGGACATCTTGGACTAGTAAAGATTAGAGATTTAGGTCTTGCTGCTGTTCTTCGTGGATCTCAAGCTGCGCAGTGTTATCGGTAAATTTTCTCAACCTTCCTTCAAGTAATCATCACATCATCATCATCATCATCATCATTTACTGTTATATTTCATGAATTATAAGTTGTAAGCCCTGCTGTGTTGAAAATGAATGAACGCATATGTAATATATCATCCAAAATAGCTGTTGAAATTGTAAAATTATTTGGAAGTATATTTTGCAGAAATCGTTACAGTCTACATACCACTTATTACTAGTCAACCTGCTTAATTAATCGGAAAACTAGCAATTATATTATTCTTATCTCATGTATTTTTGGGATTGCATAAGAAATCCATAAATATATTATATCCGTGTTCCATTAGTTCTATAAGTGTCAAGTATAACAGTACAGAGCTCTAACTTCTTAGAACACTGGGACACATCATGTACATTATTGTTGCAGTGCTATATTCAGGTTGTGACAAAATAATTGTTTGAGCCACATAGACTGTTGGTAATTGTAAAATAGTCTGATTTTTTGGTTGTCCGAATGTCTAGTTGCCAAATTCGCCTGCTATTTTAACTTGAAATGTCACAATATTCTTACTTTCCTCTGTAAATAAAGAATGTACCAATCTCCTATGTGTATGTATGGACTCAATGGCTACAATGATCTAGGATACTAGTATAACCAATTATTTGTCTACTTGATGTTCTAATGTCATCTTCCTTCATTCAGGTACACCGGAGTTCATGGCACCTGAGCTTTATGAAGAAGAGTATAATGAGCTCGTCGACATTTATTCTTTTGGCATGTGTATATGGAAATGCACACTGCAGAATATCCTTATAGTGAGTGCTCCAATCTTGCTCAGATCTACAAGAAAGTCACTTCGGTATAGCATTCCCCTTTTCATTTTCCAATTTCTATCAGTTAAATTATAACATAGGAGTGGAACAAAGTATAGCATATAATTTCAATACTCTAATAAATAGCACAAACCATCTCAAGTTGTTCTAAAGATATATGCACGAAAATTTGTGGCCATCAAACTCTTTTTTATTAGGAGTAGCCTTTGCACAAACCATCTCAAGTTGTTCTAAAGATACATGCACGAAAGTTGTTCTAATGATATAACCATACTTTATCGATTTCTTATTTTATGCATAGTCATATATATCATAAAATGTGTTGTTATATGGTCAAACAATATTGTAAAATATTAATTTTTCTCTATATGTTAGTCTAAAATGTCCGAATTTGAAGGTCTACATTTAAAAAATCTTATGTATCATATGACTTCAATGATTTTTTTAAATTGATATCTTAGCATGTATCAAAGTAATTTTATTTCATATCATACATGGTTTTTGTATGTCAATTTTATTTGTACATGGTTGTTACAAAGTAGTGCTATATTTAGTGTGATGTTCTAATCCTTTGTAAATTATTATGTATTTTTGTAGGTCGATTACTCAGTAGAAGAAGAGTGAACTTGTAGTATCAATGGGGAAGATAGAGCAACATGACGGAGAGGTATTCATCCTTGCATTGCCTTGTTTATAACTTCTGTGTATGGCTGTTTGAAGGTGAAACTTGTGATACAGTGATACTTTTAATTAAATTACTTGTGGTCCATAAAAAAAGATACATTTAATTAAACCACAATTTAGGCATTTTATGTTACTATGCATTTCAGATTTCATTGAGCATTTAAGGCATTTTTTTTGTTTTTGTGCAGTTGTGATACTTGTGTCTTTGTTAATTTTCATTAAAATAAAAAAACATAACAAAACAACAGTTTTACAAAAGATAGTTTGTTTCTTTCAAGTTGTCCATATTTATTTTTAATTCATTCATTTTCAAGTTGTTGGAACACCGTGCTTGCATGAGTTTCATTATCACTGCATTAAGACGTGGCTGAATCAGAGACTAACCTATCCCTTGTCTAAGATATTTTGTGTTTTTGTTCTGTTAAAAAATAAGCTTGTTAGCAACACAGTTTTGAACTGATAAGCCAATCATAATTTACTGACGTTATTTCTAGTATAATTTTCAAGCCGTTTTTTGATGATATTTCGCATGAATATCAATTTTACCAGCTGTTTTTAACATAAGAAAATCCATAATTTTTCATTCCTGCAGAATCAAATGCATACTGTTTGTAGCATATTAACAACTAAATTATTCATAATTCATGGCTAATGTCTATTACAAATTAGTAAACATCGGTCAAATATAATTACAGTAGCAGCAACATGTAACTCATGTAATATTGTGATATTCAACAAGATTGTCCAGTAATGCAATGAAACATTGAAATTAAATGGACTCAATCTGTGATGCATCTACACTGGAAGATATGAAATCATTTTGTTTTGGTAAAACTTTACCATTGCCTCTGCATATCACTTCTGTTGTCATTCTTTGTGCATTGTTCTTTTTTTCATTTAGTTTTCATTTCTTAGTTTTCGTTTTTTTTTTGCAACTCGTGCATCTTTTATTGTTTTGTTTTCATTGTTATACAGCAGTTCACCCAGAGTCTCTTGCCATCACCCTTCTCAATGAGTTCATTTCTTATTTCATTGTTATACACACAACTGCCTACAACTTCCATCTGAATTCACACTTACTTACAAAAACTGCCTAAAACTTCCTCAAACACCATCTCGTCATACCATCATGACTACCAACGGACATATCCACAGCCAAATACCCCAACAACCTATCTATCACAATATTTTTATGATCATATATCACATAAATATTGCTTCGATTCTTGTTTTCTTTCACATTAAATGATACAATTTTATATTTTAGGTTCATTTTTATGAATCACCATTTTCACCTCACTAGCCCACTTTAGCCCTTACAAAAAGTGTACTGTGAATTGTGTCATACTGCAATTACTCTCTATTATTTGTGTCTGGTGTTTATTACGCATATAGTTTCATATTTATTAAATAATATGTTGTAATTATTATTTTAACAAATGGCTATCATATTTCAATTTGGCAGAGAATGCTGCTGGCATCATACAGAGTGGATGGTGAGGATGTCAGTCTCGTTGTTAAATTGTATATTTTAATATTAATATTATTAATAATATGATATATTAGTTTGATAAACCCTGTATTTTGTGAAATGTAATATGTGAAAACTGTATTTTGTTACCTTACTGGATGTATTATTAATATTAATATTACATTTCACATTTAACAACTCCTAATCACAAAAATATTAATAATATTAATATTTAAGAATAACTAAAAATTAATGTTTAATAATAACCTTACCAATTTATAATAATTAATAATTACTATTAAATAATCAATACTTAATAACTAATGTAATAGTTTTTAATAATTACTATGAAATATTTAATAATTAGTAATTAGTAAAATATACATAATAATTAATATCCAATTATAACTAAGAAATGACAAATGACAAAATGAATTTTTTTTCTATGTTTCTTCAATCTGAAAATTCAACAGCGTGTCTAATGTTTAATTACTTTTTAAATTAATTATTCTGACTCTATTGTTTCTTATTCGAATTGAACATACACGTTGTTTCATTTATTTAACACCCTGATCTAGATCATCTGAATTTGGAGGGCTTGCATAGTAAACATAGACCGCATCTTAATTGGATCCGATGTTACATTTTACTTTATTACTAAGACTCCTTTTTAGGGTGATGCAGAGTCATACATATAAGCAGAAGTAGATTATTCTAATTACTTCATGTATCTGATGGCTTCTTGGTTTCATTCTCAGTTTTGAAAGCCACTTAAAGTACCTTTGATTATTCATGCAAAAAATGATTATTTTTTGTTAAGTTTTGTTCTCATTTAATAGTAATTTGGAATATTCCATATGTGGCGTGCTTTATATTTCAGTACGATAATTTTTTGTTGTAACATCTATATTTCCTTTGTGCATACAATGTTTGCAGTTCAATTTTTTTGTCTTTCAATTGATTCATATGTTACAGAGCCCATTGATATTCAAACCATCATAGAAACTACCCCAAACCTGTCCTGCATGCGCACCTGCCTGCATGTGTGTTGTGCGCATAGAATATAATGTAAATATTTTGCTAGCAAGTTCAGTTATTATTTGCAGCCAAGTATGGAAAGGCATTTGTTGCTGCTGCGTTTGAGTTATTGCTATATTGTGGTGTTAGCATACATGTTATGTGTACATTACTATATTACCAGAATAAATAGCTCATCCTCTATTATCAAGTTATGCTCATTAATATTTTGTTAGCAATGTATGGTTCTACAGGCTATAGCTATGTTTAACATTTAACTAGTCAAACTAAAACAAATTAAATATTAATGCAGATAATAGAATTTCTTTATGTTCGTGCTTCTTCCGTGCAAGCAAGGTTGAAGTAAAAAGAAATTTCTAATGAGCATGCGGTTGAAGCATGTCGATACATATATAACTTAAGAAATGTTTACGGTGTGAATAGGTTATGGCTATAAAGCGACTTAATCTTGAGTGTCATCAAGGGAATCGAGAATTTTTCGTTGAAGTATTAATGTTAAGCATGCTCCTTCATGCTAACCTTGTCAATTTAATTGGATGTTGTACTGAAGGCGAACAAAGACTTTTAGCATACAAGTACATGCCGCTTGGATCACTTGAAGACCATCTCTATGGTATGTATGTTATGCATTTATATAGACGAACATGAATAAGACTAGGAAGGTTTACCGATCCTCAGGAGTTTACCGATCCGTCGGGTTTTCCTGGGTATTCCAAAAAAAAAGACTAGGAAGGTTTTATTTATAAACCAAAATTTGCTCAGCATGCACTAAAAAACAGAAGGGCTAGTGTACACAACACGGTGATATTGATTTCTACTCAATGTAAAGCTGTTAAAGAAGGATGGTTGTTGTATTGTAGTTGTAGAATGGTGTGGTAGAAGGTAAAGGGAAGGAAAGTTTCAAATGACTGGGAATTAGGGATTGCGGTGGAGCTTGGTGAAGTATGTTTGGCAGTGGTGATGCAGCTGTTTGGAGTGGACGATCTTAGATGAATATGTACCTATATGTATGTGTTAACAATATATGTACCTATATGTATGTGTTAACATTTTTGTACCTTATTGCTGTTTGTAATAAAATTATGAATTCAAAAATGGTGTAAAACTGAATTGTTTTAGCTTTTATTAAATGTGAATGGTTCATGTTGTTGCAAGTAATGTTAACGATTGTAGTTATTATTAGTGAAATATCGGTTTTAATTATAATATTATGAAATTTTTGGTTAATGACAGTTGTCGGAAGATAAATTTCAATTGTTGGTAGTAGTTGCAAAAAGATTTATTGCAACTGTCAATAATAGTTGTAAATGAATCTATTACAACTGCCAAAAGCAGTTGCAAAAGTTATTGTTGCAACTGCTATTAGCAGTTGCAAAAGAGACCTATTACAACTGTCAATGCAACAGTTACGATAGACTTTACCACAACTTTCAAAAGCAGTTGCAAAAAGCTTTTTTACAACTGCTCTTGCAACTGTCGGCAACAGTTGTAAAAATATTCAACTCTATTACAACTCCGGATATTAAGACTGCGGCCGCCAGTTGTAATAGACCTATTACAACTGTTTCTGGCAGTTGCGAAAAGGTATTTTTGTTGTAGTGGTAGAAATAATGAATTTGGTAAGAGAATTATATTGACGATTTTGGACAGTGAATTATCCTTTAAATTAAATGTGTAGAAATAATGAATTTGGTTAAGAGAATTATATTCACGGTTTTGGACAGCGAATAATCCTTTAAATAAAATGAATGTTTAGGAAAGGGATATTTCAAAATGGAATTTAAATGGTTTGAAAATATAATAAGTTGTGAATTTGCTTATTTTTAAAATAAGTATATGAAAATGTTTCCAAATATCCAATAGTGAAATGGTTTTGAATCTTATCTTTTTAAAGATATTTTAAAGTGAATAAGTGGAAAGTGGTTTGGTTTATGAAATGATTAATAAAAATAAGGCCCAGCGACTACTTATTTGCTAGATTTTGTTTGTTGCTTTTATATTTAAATAACCGAATATCAAATTTGGCCATTTTAGTTTCTCACACTATCATAAAAAAAAATCAAACAACAGATATGCTCCGATGTCTGAATGAATACCCATCTGTCGTCTATTTCCGTGTCATCTCATTACATATCAGACCGCAGATATGCCCCAACGTCTTATAATAACCAACACAATACATAAAAACAAAGTCATGTGTTGTCTGATGTGTTGTTCGTGTTTTACAAATAATAGAGATGAATATTATATGTTAGTTGAAAGTTAATAAATAACAGTTTTACAAAATCTTAATGAATTGCACATTTCTACTAACTGTTACAACCGTCTTCTTACAACAGATAAATGTTTGTTTAAAGCAGTTAAGATGACACAAATTAGTTTTTGCATCTGTTGTTTTTTCGTAAATGAAATGACACAAAGCAGTTAAAATGACATAAAGTAGTTCAGATGGCATAGCAGCTCAGATTTCTGCTACATATAATATTAACAAAACCAATCTCGACACCAAATCCAAATAAATCCTACAAGTAGCACTTTAACACAAACTACATAAACTATGCAATCGAATACATAGACACACAAAATACAGCAAAACCAACATTGGCAAAGCTAACCAAACAGGGTTCATTTGTAAGGTGTAGATATTTACATAATATAATAGCAGGCATATATAGAATTCAGTCATTATGATTCAGCAAACTTGTAGACATATGTAGCCACTCCACCCGAACAATAACAATATCCTTTTGGGAAAAAGTATCGTTTACATCCTTCTCCCACTACAACAAATAGGCAATGCAGAGGTTAACTTTAATCCACATGTAACTCGATATGTATATGTCTAACTAAAATACAGCATTGACATATATTACCTCATCTACCCATTGTTGACTCTTGTCTCTGACGATTTCTTTCATGTAGCGCATAACCCACAATCCACATGTCAACTGACCTCTCTGTTTTGGAGCTCCCTGAAGAATGCATAAATGTTCAAGTAAACATATAATTTAATCAATCATGTGGAGGAGAAAAGTCATCAGACTTGATAAATATTGAGTATGTATACACACCAAACAAGGCGTCCATCGAACTTTCTTTTTGCCTTTTACTTTGTACTGATTGTAAATTGCAATGGAGCTGCAAAGTAAACAAACATATAACACCAAACCTTTGAATACATGTTCAGCCAGACCAATGGTGGCTTGACCAGTATAAAATCAGATTTAGCTATTTTTTGCATGTACAGAACACCTGTTCCTTATTATGTACATAGTGGCACGACCCACTATAAATCCGGCTTAGCTTTGCTAAAATTTAAACAAACCTTGGAATGTACAATCAGGACCAACCTAAATTACCACACTTTCACCAAAGCCTGTAAATTGCAATGAAGCTACAAAGTAAACAAACATAAAATAGCAATTGCGCATACCTGTTCACAATATTAATCCTTTTTTCACCACACACTCATCCTCTCAATGGATCCAAGAAATGCACACTTTCTTCAGTGGGATTCACGACCGTCAAACACCAATGATTACTAACATTGAAAATTCCACTTAGCATCATAACAAAGCATACACAGCATGAATCAAGTACAAAATTTTATAGAACATTATAGAGAACCATATTGTACATACCTTAGTTATATGGCACCAAGAAAATCTGATCAGGATTCCCTTGTTCATACCGTTTGGCCAAACTAGAAGCTATTTTAGCTGAATTTCCACATCCACGTGCATACGTACAAGTAGGCTATACGAAGGCAATCATTTCTACCATCTTAGATTTCTTCATTGATTTATGAAGGTAGCAATAAAAGCCTATAATAAAAGAATAATTAACACCAAATGCAACATTAAAAATTTGTGACTTGAGCATATGTCTCAGCAATGACATGAGCAACACTAATGCAACATTAAAAGAATAATTAACACCTACCTCATATAAAAACAATGGCTTGAGAAGATGCCTCAAGAGAATTTGTGATCGCATGTATATCTCTCCTGAAGATAGCCACTTTTATTCTAAAACCTAATATTTCCTCATCCAAAGTGGTGTTGATGCTGACCCCATTCTTCAGGGATGTGCTTGCCCATTGGCAAAGCACCTTCAGCGCTGCAAGAAGTTTGGCAGGCAGTGTGTCGAGGTCTTCAGCATCATCCAGCCTATTGTGATAATATTTCATCCTCTTCTTCTTGACAATATGAGGCTTAGAAACCTCTAAGTTATGTAAATAATAGTCAACTTGTTTATATCAATTAAACATAATATTGGTTCTGTAAAAAACTTATGAATTAACCTTATGAAACAAAGTTGTCTATTTAATATTCCTCGATCATCTATGAATGATTACTGCAATCTTATTGCTTATGTTATGAATTTTATAATTGAATAACAATTTTCACAATAATTTAATTGAAGTTTCATTTTAAAATTAGGCAAGTGGTGAAGTAGTAATGATTTGTTGTAAGAGAATAATTCACTCTTTAAACTAATCTTCATTTACTACACAAACTAGTCGGGTCATAAAAATATAAATTATTTTACATTAAGTATATAAAAAGGACTAAGGAATACACTTATTCACCAATTAATTTTCATCAAACCATCGTTTGTTAAAAGCTAAGGTATGTGAAAGTCATGGTTACATCCCAAGTGACAACAACTGGTATGTTTGCTAGTGAAGGATTCATGATTTTAACTTGAAATGTAATACCAGATACTGAAAGTATACAATAAGTGAAGTCTATTAATATAGAGTGAATACATGGAAACCATGCATAGATACTGAAATTTCCTTCTTACTTACTACATTGGAGATCAAGCTTCTTGGTCAAGCAATATATGTACCACCAAGCACATCTTGCACTGTCATTTTTTTTACCTTTGATAGGAATTGGTAGGAAGGCATCAGGAACAACAGCTTTGGTGATGGAGACGCGCGCGTTTTCTTTTCCAAGCGAAACGCCATGGATCTTCTAGTCTATGGCGTCGACGTTGACTTTAGTGACGATTCCATATGCACTAACATTATCCATAGAATCAACTGCAAGTGCGAATTCAGCATTGTTATTGCCAGATATGGGGTCTTTCATCTACACTAAAACATTATGTACCATACAAGGTTATCACTGCCAATCAAGTAAACGTCATCAATGAAATTAGCGCAGGTGTTTACCATAATTTCTTCACAAACTTCAAAATCTTCAATCAATTTTCTTTTTGGGGACTTAACATGTTCCTTAATAACCACTGGCAACACTGTCTTTCCATCCCCTTCTTCACATCTTGTTTCTTTACATGCTCAATGTCATTAACTACCTTCTCTAAGTTATCCTAGGAACAGTCGCCTTGTGTAGATAGTTTGGGCGAATAAGCCAACTCCCCTATGCCTCCAATCTTTGAGTCTATTTTCTTTAGCTTTTCCTTAAACCAAGCCTATTTCTTACTCATTTTTGCCTTCTTCTCAAGCCCCACTTAACCTTTTCCTCTTCTATATCATCTGAATGCTTGATGGAGTCATATTTATATTTGCTGATCTTTCCTTTCGATATTTTATTGGCAAATTGAAGTAAGCCTCAGGCTTGACAAAGCCATCAACATCTCGTACCCTTTTGGGATGCTCAGAGGTCCCTAAAGCCATTGTTAAACATCATTAGGTCCATTTACCTCAACGGATCTAGATTCAACTTCTTTAGTCACTCCTCCTGACAACAAAATCAAATATATTGGATTTATCTACTTTTATTTCAATAAATACAAAGTAAAATTTAGATAAAAAGAAAATAATTACACTTATAATTCTATGGCAACGGCGTGTGTATCTGGGTCCTTAAAGTTTCCATTCTTGTCCTGACGTGCCTTTAACCATAGAATGCCATGAGATAGTTCTTTCTCAAAAACGGTTTGCAACTGCGTGTGTATATATATATATTAAAATAATATGAACATTTATTAGTCCATTCTAACAAAACCTAAACCACTTACTTATAGATATCACGCAGTTGTGTAAGCAAAACTAACCAGTTCTTGCATAAGATTAGCATATCCTTTGCATGCCATCTGATGTGGTTACATATTTCCTTTCCATTCTTCTATTTGGGCCTCGTGCATTTCCTGCAAATTACATACAGAAGTATACATTATATATGTCATGGCATCATCGAACCAACCATAGAAATAGTAAAGAAGCTAATTAAAATTTATGTAAAGTTAATATGAAAGTTTATTTAAAGTTAATATTAAAGTTAATTTAAATTTATATTAAAGTTAATTTAAAATCAATTTAAAGTTAATACTACAGTTAATTTAAAGTTAATATCAAAGTTAATTTAAAGTTGATATCAAATTTAATTTAAAGTTAATATTAAAGTTAATATTAAAGTTAATTTAAAGTTAATATTAAAGTAAATTTAAAGTAAATTTAAAATTAATTTTAAATTAATACTAAATTTAATTTAAAGTAAATTTAACTACTATGGAACCAACTATAAAATAAAAGGACATAAGCAATTCGAAGGTGTACCAAAAGTCCTTGTGTAATCCGTTCAGCAACAAAAATATCCCAATCACCCTTCTGAGTGAACCGATAATCATCTGGAGGGAACTCCAACATCTTGAGGGAGTCCAAATAGGTTACCACGTACTTGGTGACTAGTCTGCTCTTGAACTCTCTCCATTTATTCCCCGCTGATGTTGTAATAAGCATTTTAAATTCTTTAGGCACCATAAATGCTTCTACATGTATATGAACAAATTAACATAACACAAGTAAGAGATTATACAAGTAATTGCTAACGGTGGACATTTCAGTGGACAGTTCATTTACCTCTACACAAGTAAAAATATTGTCCTTCTCATGTGCAGGAATAAGTCTCCAATCATAAATATCTATTTTGAGATCGTTGTTCATGCTTGCACCCCAATGTAGGACTGCGTCCACGTCGCAGTCTTTCCATTTGGTTCCCCTTTGGCACTAAAGTCAACCTACCATCTCTTTCCTCGGGCAACTCGCTTGTTAATGCGGTTCATCGTCACCATTACTCGCTTCACCAATTGCAATCTGCCGGTTACATTTTCAGCTTCATCCTCAAGCAATTTTCGCTTTTCCATGATTGTTACCACTTGAAACTGATTTGGATATTGTTGCCAAAACGTTCTTAGATGTTGCCAAAGCACTCTTGGATGCTGATGCAACACTCTTGGTTGTTACCGTAGTGTTCTTGGACGTGGAACTTACAACCTTCTTCTTTATCGTCTTTTCATTTTTTTTGGCTTTGAACTTTATGGCGTGAAGGTGAGTATAAAGGTGAAGCTTCACTAGGTTGAACTTTATGGAGTGAAGGTGAGTGTGAAGGTGAAGCTACATTTGTTTGAACTTTTTTTCGAAGCCGCCTGACAATAAAGAAGTTGGACATGGAAACAATTAATAGAAACATGGAAACAATAATAGACAGATTAAGTGAACTACATTAAGTGAAATAAACATAGAAACAGCTGATAGATAAAAGTAATCCACACAAGTATGTAAAAACTCAAAGAAGTAATCCACACAAGTATGATTTTTTCAAGCATATCAAAGAACACATACTCAACGCATTTTACAAAATAATCGCCCCTAGCCTATTTTTGAGGTTCATTCTCAAAAACATTTATTTTCTTGTCTCCGGGTCGCTTATAATTTCTATGTTCATCACTATTAATGTCATCAAAAGTTTCCACTGATGGCATTGTGGCATTAAATGGTCGCTGCTCCATTTCAATATCTTCTAGTTCCTCATCTTCATCAGCGCCTTGGTAGTTTTTGTCGGGGCATCGTACAACCACTGACCATAGAGGATCCAAGGGGTCTTGTATGTAAAAAAATTGCTGCACATGTGCACCTAAGACGAAAGAATCATTTAAATGCCCTTTTCTATTCAGATTGACCAAAGTAAATTCAAGTTCATTTACTTTGATGCCCTAACATTCTCAACCCAATCACATTTGAATATAGGTACACTAAAGTTGTAGTGTCCATCTCCCAAATCTGTGTAATCACACCATAAAAGTCCATATCCTTTGTTGTGGGATTTTATCCTTTGCACTAGCTAATAGCATTACATCTGCTTGTAGAAATACTCCACTGTTCTGAAATGCTCGAATGTCATCATGCTCCTTCATAGTGAAATGAACTCCATCAACCATGCGTGCACCAAAGATAGGCACTTGATGGTTTAGACCTTTTGAAATCCACCTCAATTCTTCCGAAACTTTGTTTCTAGGAATGGCAAGTTTATCTGATACCGGCAAGAACAGTATACAAATTATGCATTAGCTTTCAATTCAAAAAAAATTACAAGATTGAATGCGTATATACATATGTATTATACATTATACACATTACGCACATTATGCATTAGCTTTCAATATACACGTTATATATTATGCATTATACATATGTATATATATATACATATATACACATATGTGTGTGTGTATATATGTGTGTGTACGTACATTATGCATTAGCTTTCAATTTAAAATTAATTTAAACTTACCCTTTTCTTTAACCATGTCGCAAATGTCTTGTTCTGTCTTTCCTTCAGCCATTTCTCTGTTTTCGGGGGTCTGCTAGCATTTTCCAACCTCAGTGTCTCCAAGTGTTCACTGTATTAACATAAATTCAAACAAGTTAGCTATGTTAAAAATAATTATAATATAATCCACATATTAAAAAAACAATATATAGTTAAGTAACATAAAACTTACATAAAGTAGGGCCTTGCATCCTCCATATTATGCAATACACATAGGTGTACTTGATCAAATGGCATCCCATAAACTTATAAGTATGACGTTCCTGGTTTTCTTTTAGTGGCGTGATGGATGTCTGATTTGCAACTTTGTGGAATTCCAACAGTACTAGGATTGTCAAGCATATGTTCGGCACAAAATTCAACAGCCTCTTCAACTATGTAGCATTCTGTTATGCACCTCTCCGGATGTTTGCGACTTTTCACTCATCCTTTAAATACACTCATATGTCTCTCAAAGGGGCAATCCATCGAAAAAAAGGCCACGTAGCTCTACTTCTCTCATAAGATGAACAGTCAAATGAATCATAATGTCGAAAAATGAAGGAGGGAAGTATTTCTCAATCAAGGAAATCGTAACTACTAGGTCAGATTGCATTTTTTCCAACTTTGAAGGGTCAATCACTTTTGCACATATTGCCTTAAAGAATAGGCAGAAGCGTATGATTGCATACCTTACCGACTTCTCTAAAACAGAATGCAATGCAATAGAGAGAAGAAATTGCAATACGGTGTGACAATCATGCTACTTAATACCAATAATTCTTAAATCATGCATAGAGACAAGATTCCTAACATTAGATGAAAAATTTATTGGCATGGTCATGTTAAAGAAAGAGTTGCAAACAGTTTTCTTTTCTTTTATTAGAAGGTTCCAACTAGCCGTACGCAATTTCGAACTTTTGGCACCATCTTTAGCTACCAAATCCTTCCCAACGCCCATCGCGCACATGTCTAAACGAGCAGAAGCCCCATCTTTTGTCTTCCCTGGAACATTCAACAAGGTACCAAAAATGTCCTTAGCATAGTTCTTCTCTATATGCATCACATCAAGCATATGTCGAACCGAAATATATGGCCAATACTCTAATTGAAAAAAAAACAGACTTCTTCTTCCAAACAGGATTAATACGATCTATACAACCCATTATTGAAGGGGATCTACCTTTTTTCCAAACTCACAGTTCAAACCATCCACTCTTGCTAACACTTCATCACCCGTTAATGGAATAGGAGCCATGTCCTCCTTTACTGTGTTGTCGAAAGCTTTTTCTGCTTCCGATAAGTATGATCTCATGGTAGGAACCTCCGATGCCTCATGAATGAAATTTTCCTACCATGCTTCATGTACTTTGGTTTTGTCTTATTGATGCATATTGGACAAGCATTGTAACCCTTCACAACGCTACCGGACAAGTTCCGTAAGCGGAAAAGTCATTAATAGTCCAGAGAAGTACTGCTCTCAACATGAAGTATTCACCTCTTAGTGCATCGTATACTCCATCAACACCTTCCCACAATAACTTAAGATCACCTATTGAGGGTTCAAGATAGAAGTCAATATCGTTAGCCGGCTGTTTCGGCCCAGAAATTAATAACGTCAAATCATAATTTCCTATGAATACACAACCATGGAAGAAGATTATATTTGACAACCAAAACAAGCCAATAAGAATTCTTGCTATTTTGGGAGCTGAAGGGGCTAAATCACTCAGACGATAGTGCTAGTCTGAGATTCCTCAGCTCACTACCAAATTCCGACCATTTTTTGTCTATTGAATTCCAAGGTAGGGAATCAACTGGATGTCGCATCATTTCATCTTTCTTCCTACCATGGTCATGCCATGTAAGATTCTCTGATGTATCTTCCGACTGGTGCATCCGTTTCAACCTTGGAATTAGTGGAAAGTACCACAAAACCATAGCAGGAACACCTGTTAATTCTTTTTATTCTTCCCCGGTTTCCAGTGTGTAATGCGACAAATGTGGCAGCAAACATTAGCTGCATGCTGCCCTCTATACAACATGCAGTCATTAGGACAAGTGTGAATTTTTTCATATTTCATTCCTAATACATCAAGACTCTTTCTAGCTTCATACAAGGAGTATGGAACCAAATTATCCTTTGGAAGCAAACCCCAAATCAATAATAACATATCTATAAAATAGCTATCAGTCATGTTATGCCTTGCTTTCAAATTGAAAACCTGAATCAAAGCGTTCAACTTAGTTGTCTTCTTATAACCAGGGTACAATGGTTTATCACCATCCTCCACATACTTCAAAAACTCAACTGGGTCATCTGACATATGTTCATCCTTACATTCTTCGCCATCCACCTCATCCTCCCATGCACTATATTCTCCATCTTCAGTTTTAGATTCTTCTCCAACATTATGCTCTGACCCAACTATATTTGATTCTCCATGACACTTCCAATGTTGATAACCCTCATCGGTGTCATTTAAATAAATATGGTCCCTAATAACTGAAATGTAGAATCCACATGTGTTGCAACATTTAAAACAAGGACATAGTATATTATTATCCTTGGCATTAGCTGATGCAAACTAAAAAAATGATGTTAATCCCTTTTCAAATTTATATGAACGTCTATCCGCATGCATCCATGACTTATCCATATACAAATAAACAAAATTAACTGAGTTTATTGTTGTTCTATAACTGAGATTATCCACCTATAACACTAAACAAAATTAACAAGTTTATCATTCTTTAAAAGAAACTGAAAACCATAACGATAAATACAGACGATATAGTAGAAACTGATCAAACCATTATATTTCATAGAAACCATTTTGTATTCAATACTAAATGACATTAGACGGTAGAGTTGAAACCACTAAGTACAAACCAAAAATAGTAAGGATTAGCCTAAGTAACAAGAAGAAGAACAATAACAGAGTACAATTGTAATAAGCATAATAGCCAAATTTCCCAACAATCAAAACAGCCGGTAATAACCAATAACAATCACCAGATTCTCATCATAATTTCATAAACAGAAGACAAGAGAATCGGGGTATACCTTACTACCTGTTGAGATTAGGGTTTCATTGGTTTCACTCAAAATTGTCGAGATTAGGGTTCGATTGCATTTTGAGATAGAAAGAATATAAGGAGAGAGAAAGTGAAAAATAGTAAGAAGAAGAAGGGGAGGGAGAATAAAACGTTGAGAGGGAAACGAAAGTATAATATGGACTGAACACTAAATATTTTTACAACCTCGACAAACAACAGAAAATTGTAAAACACGGATACATCGAAACCAAAATATGCAATATGGACCAGAAACTAAATTTTTGACTACTTTTCAAATAAAAGATAAGTATGGTCTGAAAACAAAACTAAATTATGAGAGGGAAACGGGTAAAATGTTGACCACATCTAGAGGGAGATCAAAATATTTGAACCAAAATCTGAAATTTTTGATGAACATAATCAGACAACATAAAAGTAAGGTCTGATATCAAAACTAAAATACGGGGGGAAAAATAAAACGTTGACCATATTAGGAGGCAAAATAATATATTTACGGAGCCAAATCTAATTTTTTTATAACTACATTCAAACAACAGATAAAACGTTGTTTGAATGTCATGCATGAAATCTCAATAACATAATTGTAACGACCCGTGTAAATACGATGTTTAAAATGAATTTAATTAATAGGATTTTTATTTTAATTTAGAAAGAAACAGAAATCTTATTTATTTATATGAAAGAGAATGTTGAAATTAGATGTATCAAGGGTAATTAAAATTTACAAATTGAATTATGTATTGAAATTAATAAGTGTAATAGTGGAAATTGTTGCGATTGGATATTAAGTTGGAAATAAATAAAATAAAGGCAAGTATTGAATTCTTCAATGAAAATAAGTTTTATCTAATACAAGCCCTGTATTTGTAAACTTTTGTAAGGTGTTAATTAATTATGAAAATTTGGAAATAGATTCAGTTGTATGTTAGATAATCAATTGCAATAATTTAAGGTTAGTAATTTATATATTGGGTGGAATAATTAATTAGATGCAGAATCTTAATTTGTATGTGTGCATATATTTATAATGGAGAACAAAAGGGTAAAATAATAATATACAAATATACTAAACATTAAATAGTAGGATTACTAGTAAATTCAATCATTTACCAATATAGATAGTTGGTGCGCCTTAATTGTAATTAAGAAACAACGAAAGGTGTAAATGAAATTTTTTAGAGTATAAATTATAATTGGACAAAGATTTTAGTATAAAATGTTAATGCAAGGAAATTAATGCTGAATTTAAGGCAATAGTAATGAATAGTAATTTATTTAAAAAAATTGTAACACCTATCATACAAATCTACCCGCTTATTTGTTAATGGGATTAGGATCGGTAATAGGTGGTAATAATTAAATGAATGTTACACTAATTGAAAATGGAGTAACGTTCGTTTAAAAGTTGAGAAATTATAGGAGCATATTTATTAAGCGTTACTTTAAAATTTATGTTTGATTGTGAAATTTATACGAGAAGTTGCAAAGTAATAATTAAGAAAGAATACATATAAATTGTTTATAACCTAAAACTTAAGGGTAGTAAAATGTTGAAATTGAATCTAATCAATTGGAAACTTAATTAAATTGGGTTCAATGTAAATAAAGCGTTATTTTAAGAAATTGAAATAAGTATTATAATTGGCAAATTTAGTTACTTTAAAGTGAAACGGAAAATATTAACGCAATAGTTTGAATGCAATATTTAATTCATCTAATTTATAATAAAGATTCATTAGATTTATTTAATAGAAATTTTGGGACATTTAATAGATAATTGCTGATTTTGTATGGAATTAAAGGAATTACTGAAATTGAAATTTAGCAACTTTTAAACCATTGTAATTGATTTTGAATATAAAGAGTTGTTATTTAATCGAGTTAATATTTTTTTTTTTGAAATTGCGTTATTGCAATTAAATGGGAATTTAATGTTGAATATTACGTTAGTGGAGTTTAAGTTGAAAATTTAGGGTAACAATAATATTAGACCATGAACCAATACTAAATTTATACTTGGTGATATATGAATTCATGGGAAGTTAAGTTTACTTTCAGGTTAAATTAAAATTTATATTTAATATTATAAATTGGAAATTTTCAATGATAAATTGATTAATCTTTAATAATTTGATATTTAAAATTTGTTAAATCATTAAATATTTGAGGAATATTAAAGTGACACAGATTGCAAATTTCAGAAGTTAAAATTTTGAAATTTGATTTAATTTATTTATTTTAAATTTATTTAATTTATATAAAAATAGCCATTTTGGTCACGGACTCGGATTTCGACGAAACCAGTTTCATCGGATCTGTATCAGTGAATTATTATGGGGTTCCAAGTTTCGTATCGATCGGATTTGTTGTTTGATCGTACGGACGCGAAACGCCTTGAAATCAATAAATTGAAATCAATTTGAAATCAATTTGGAAATTTTGTTTTCAGCATAACTTCTTCATACGATCAAATTTGGACGTGAAACTTTTTCCATCGCGTTCAGAATATTTTAAAATGCCTATTTGGATATATGGGTTTAATAAATTTCGTTCCGGGGTCAGAACGGGCTTTTTGGGCCAACTACCGTTTGGCACGTTCGTAATTCGTGCCCACCTAGCCTACTACAATTTATCTATATATATGCTGTGATAAACCCTAGCCTCCATCTTCTATCATTTGTCTATACATTCATTTTCTTCATCTCTTTCTCTTCCTTAGTGGTTGCAAAACCTAGATCTATCTACAGTTCAAAATCAAAGTGAAATTTCAAACTCTCCAGAAAATTCTCAAAAAAATATATGTTGTAGCTGTCGATGTATACGTCACAGATCCGTGATTCGTTTCTCGATTCAGTTGTTCGTTTGTCCAGTAAAATTCAAACCATTTTCGGCCACTCATCATCGTCGCAACAAAACTCGCCCGATCGGAAAACTGTTTCTGGGTATTGTGGAGATAACCGAGGGGTTTGCATCAGTATAGTTTTTGGGTCGAATCAACTGCTAGATCTTCGTGAAATCGCGAATTAGGGTTTGGATAAGGGGGCGGCAGCCGGCTCTGGTGGCCACGTGGGCGAGTCGCAGGGATATGGTTAGGAGCGGCGCAAGGAGGGGGTCATGGAGGTGAGGTCGGCATGGCCAACGACGGCGGATAGAGGTGGAGAACGATGGTCAAAAGCAAGGTCAAACGGTGATGTATGGGTTCGGTTGGTCTCTGTCTCGTGTACGCAAGGGGGGGAGATGATGATGACGTGGAAAATTTTGTTGAGGTGTTGTTTCTTTTTTTCTTTTTTTTTTAATTTGTTTTCTTTCAAATCGTTTAAATCGAATATCTTTTTCATACGATCTCCGATTCACGTGAAATTTTTTTTGTTAGGATCGTAATTAAATTTCAGACCTGTTGACACTGGTTTGGATGGATTTGGAGACCGTCGAATTTTTGGGTATAAATCGGATTTGAATTCGATTTAAATTCAAAAGGTGAGTGTTTTAACCCACTCACAATTTCTAAAATTTCTTATGTTTGTTAAATTGATTTTTGATATGAGTAGAAATTTATTTATGACTATTTGACATGTTTTATTCCTTATCTCTGTTAAATCACATTTATTTAATTTAACTGTTCATAAATTTTATTACTGCGTATAAATTGACAGTTATAGTTATTTATTTGCATATAAACTGTTATTTTAATAGTTGTTAAATTCATTTTTGAATATAACTGCCAGTTATTATCTGTTATATATTATCAGATGTATATACTGATATTGAATTATTATTGGATGATGATTGTGATTTGGATGATGGATGATGTTGATGAATGGATGTTTTATTTTATATCATTAAACTGCAAGTTATCATGCATTTTTCGTTTCATTCGGGATTGTGGTTTGAAATGATATACAACCGCAAAATTTTATTTTTAAATTGCGGATTGAAATGATAAATATCCGTATCACTTGACCATAGGATAGAAAATTATATACAGGCACCGTGGTCTATATATAAATTATTTTAAAGTGATTTCTATGGTTTGGATGGGACACGGTTTGTAAAAATTTGATTTTGATATTTTATAAAATATTATTCTTCGATATATATACATATGAAGTTAAAAATTTGAAAATTAAGTTGTGTATAAACCTGTTGAATAAAAATGAAAAATTGAGAAAATGGAATTTGGAAATTTATCTTATATGTTTAAGTTTGGAAATTTTAAGGTATGATATTTATAACTGGATTTTACAAGATGAATTAAAAATGAAAATTCTAGTATAAAGTAAATTTGAGAAAATATTTAATTGCTAGAAATTGGAGTTTTATTTATGGAATTTATATGAATATTCAAGACTAAATAATAGAATATTAATTGTTGAAAGAAGAAAATCCAACTTTAGTTTTGAAATATTAATACTCCAGATGGATATATATATATATATATATATATATATATATATATATAGAAATTGAAGGGGTTTTTGGAACTTGAAGTGATATTTAAATTATGGTTTAAACTTTAAATAAAGAAATATATTTGAAAAGCCATGGAAATTATTTTTCTTTACAAAGTAACTTTAAAGTTAAACCATTTATTTTACATTCGTTGAATAT
The DNA here is from genome assembly GCA_030765085.1 of Allium cepa. Taxonomy (NCBI): domain Eukaryota; kingdom Viridiplantae; phylum Streptophyta; class Magnoliopsida; order Asparagales; family Amaryllidaceae; genus Allium; species Allium cepa. Next base: position 84,027,009 of record CM060928.1, on the reverse strand, counting down.
CCAAAGCATTCAAGTTTTAGAAGTTATGGTTCTAAAATTTTGAATTTCGAAATATTATGCTTTGAAAGTATATTTCAAATATTTGGTTTCCAGATATTTTAAATTTTAAACCAGCATGATTTTGGAAAAGAATTATATTTGGGATAAAATGATATCATATTGTTTTGGGTTTAAATTGATATCGTATTCATAGTTTTGAAATGGAAAATTTTATTCTGGCTTTAAAGTATAAACTATTTTTAAATGACCGCGGTGTTATAATAACGATGGGTTGGCAAAGAGACCGAGATCGGATATGGACATACTCTATGTCGATACCGAAAACCACTTTGACTAACCGTGTACGCGGTGGAGATTCCAGAATGAAGTAGGTGGTGGCGACGTTTCCTGTAAGGTAAATACGTGGACCCAACTCCCGTGAGTTGGCATAAGGTGGCTAAAACAGGAGCGATTCTCGGGCCAATGAGGTCATTCCTCTGATCGAACGCACTCCTTCGATACTATACTCTGACTTTGGATTGATTCGGTGGCCACTATTGATTTCTTTGATTTGGGGGTGTTAGTTCGAGGTGGGCGGTAGCTGCGGCTACGCGTTACCACCAGCCCGGATAGCAATTGGTATATCTACCCTGGCATTGCCTAGTTGTGTCGTGTCACCTACCCTAGCGCGCCTTATACGATTTTGGTTTTGTACCATACCTATGGAGTGCCCTCTGACGACGCCCAGTACGGGGAAGATTACGGTACTGTATAGACTATGGGAATATATTCTGTGTTAAGGGCTATATGGGTAACCCGTTAATGCTATTAAAAAGTAAGTTTATTTTACAAATAGACACTATTATAATAGCGCAATATACTACATAGTAAATAGTTTAACGGATCCTTAGGAGATGTAAATCCCGAGCATCTCTTGAGTTACTGCACTCATATTTATTTCTGTTAATTTAACTCACATAAGATCTTTTAGTTCTGACTCGAGTGTTTTTGTCTTTTCAAATTCGCTCGGGTCAGTCCGAGCGTTTCAGGATTGCAAGATTTAGCTCTGGAGGACGAAGACGAAGATTTATATTATTATTATTTATACTAGTGCACTACACATTGTTCCGCTGCATTGTTATTGGTATGTGTAACTCTGATATGTATTATATAAATGGTTTTGTAAACAGATTTATAAACTGTATATTTGATTATTATATTTTGTCCTTCCGCTGTGAGATTCTGTTTAGTTTTTTTTCTTTTCTTCTCTGTTTTTTTCTTATTTACCCCATAACAATCCGCCTTTCCGTATGGTTTGAATTGGCACGTGTGTCGATTTAAAGTGTGCGAAAAAGCGGGATGTTACAGTTGGCATCAGAGCTTTGGTTTAGCGATAAACCTTAGCTTTGTGGGGTTTGACTCTTTACTAATTGGGTACTAATACCCTGTGGGAGTCGCTGAGTATATATATGAGAGAGCGTAGTTGTTAGTATTATAATAAGATTTTGATATTGTGTTAATCTGTTTCGTTTTGTATTTATAAATTCTGGTTGGTGCATGGGACGCTATGTCATCAATAGGGATTTCTAAACACTTAATAGGACAGACCGACATAATATTTGTTTTTAATATAGGTGAATGACATAATTTTGCCTATTATATTTTCTATATATAAAAATATTTTATGAAGATCTATATATTTGGTTGCTATAGATTTGGTGTTAGGTAATAAAAATATTTATACTAATTGTAGCTAAGTTGAAATTATAATAAATCAAATTAGAGATTTTAGAACTGAAGTCCGGGATTTTGAAAATCTGCTTTCAAAGGATTTATGAAATATAATGATTTGGTTTATAAGTATTTTCTTATATAAATATTTAGTATAATTCAGAAGAATTGTTTTAAAGAAGATTTTGGAGAAATAAATTTTGTACTTTCCTCTCTGTCGCTGGAAAATAATTTCGGTGATGGCGGCCGCATCATCGACTTTCATTTTCGAGTTTCGAAGGGGAAAGGCCACTGTAGTAAATTCTACTGTAGATTTATTTTGGAAATTATCTAAAATTTTAATTGTTCTAAATATAATTGAGATATAAAAGTTGTAAGAAATTATTTATCTATTATTTTAAAAATAATTTGAAACTTAACCCGGAATTTAATTCTTAATTTCCATTAATTAATTGTTTCAATTATGGTAGTGAAACAGAATTTAATTAATAATTGAAACCCTAAATAAAATAAGAGGCTAAAATGCTAAGCTATAAAGGAAGTTAAATTTTTAACTTATAATGGAAAATTAAAGATTTATTGAACATTAAATTAATTAAAAGATGAGATAAAACTTGTATAAGTTCTTTTGCGTTTTCTTTAACATAAATAACTTACCAAATATAAAAAAGTTGAAATGTTAAATAAGAGATTGGAATTGAATATTATACAAGTGAAATTTTGGAAATAATGAAGTATTCAATAAATTGCTGCTATAAATGAGAATTCAATGGTATAAACTTAAGTTATAATTGAAATTTTACTAAAATTTAAAGGTAAGTATTATTAATAGGTGATTTTAAACTTAAGAAAATAAAATGAAATTCTTTAATAAATAAGGATTGATGTGTATGGTTATAAAATTTAGTATGATTTAAATGCTACTAGTTGAATAAAATGGAAAGTAGGTAATATAAATAAATGACTGTAAACCTTAGGTAATAAATTAATAAAATCTTTTATTTATAAGAATGGAGGTTATAAGGTTAAGAATTTAAGTGTAATTAAAAAAGGGTTACTGTAATTTAATATAATAGAAATGTAAGCATTAAATAAATGATTGAATTTGAAAAGTGCATTAAAAGTAATACAAATAAAGGAAACTTACATAACCTGAATAAATAAAATGAATAACTGTAAGTAATAAGTAAAAATAAAGGAAACAATCACTGATGAGTAAATAAAGTTAAAAGTTGTTAGAAATAAATGTAGATTTTAAAAGGATAATTTATGTGGTATATGAATGAAAATAAATGAAAATAAAAGATAAACTGTTATATGAATGAAAGGATCAAACAGCTAATGTATGAAATAAAAATTTATAATGAGTTAATTGATTTGTTGGTTGAATTGTTATTGTTTGATGTATGGTTGGTCGGGTAAGGAAATTTGAAGTTGTAGGATGAATAAATAATCTATTTTGTTCCATCTAAGACTGTTGAGTAAATGATGCACTTGATAGTTATTTTCATTCCGTACCATTTCAAGTTTTGAACCCGAACAACTATTTGTTTGTTGATTGAATGGTTGTTTTGTTTTGTTGTGTATGTTGTTTGTTGAAACTAATGGTTGTTGTACCGATTGGATATTAGTGATTGAAGCCATTTAAATATTTCACTTTATATAAATAGTTAACCCTTCTAGATGATATAAGTGAAATGCAGGTATGGAAGCAATTGTCACTGCTTTTGTTTCCATAATAATAAGCGTAAATTGCCCGACAAATAGGTACGTTTTCGGATAACGTTTTGTAGCGCTATTTTATATAATTTTCCCGTGTTGGGATATTTTATTTTGGATAATATATGTAATATATTTGTTATATTTTGATATTATATTTTTCTCCCAAACCTCTCCGTACAAAGGAGACTCTGCCAAAATTTTCCGAAAATTTTGGACTTAGAATTTTGTTGAAAATGTTTTCCAACTTTAATTATTTAAGTATAAAAGGATATAATGATTATAAAACAGGTATATTTCATTTAAGAAAATTAATTTAGTAAATTATTGTTTATAAGTTAATATTTGAAATAAGATGTACTGTTTATTAAATTCTTCCTTCTCTTTTCTTTTCCTTTTCGGGGACGAAAAGTTTTGAGTGGGGGAGAGTGTAACGACCCATGTAAATACGATGTTTAAAATGAATTTAATTAATAGGATTTTTATTTTAATTTAGAAAGAAACAGAAATCTTATTTATTTATATGAAAGAGAATGTTGAAATTAGATGTACCAAGGGTAATTAAAATTTACAAATTGAATTATGTATTGAAATTAATAAGTGTAATAGTGGAAATTGTTGCGATTGGATATTAAGTTGGAAATAAATAAAATAAAGGCAAATATTGAATTCATCAATGAAAATAAGTTTTATCTAATACAAGCCCTGTATTTGTAAACTTTTGTAAGGTGTTAATTAATTATGAAAATTTGGAAATAGATTCAGTTGTATGTTAGATAATCAATTGCAATAATTTAAGGTTAGTAATTTATATATTGGGTGGAATAATTAATTAGATGTAGAATCTTAATTTTTATGTGTGCATATATTTATAATGGAGAACAAAAGGGTAAAATAATAATATACAAATATACTAAACATTAAATAGTAGGATTACTAGTAAATTCAATCATTTACCAATATAGATAGTTGATGCGCCTTAATTGTAATTAAGAAACAACGAAAGGTGTAAATGAAATTTTTTAGAGTATAAATTATAATTGGACAAAGATTTTAGTATAAAACGTTAATGCAAGGAAATTAATGCTGAATTTAAGGCAATAGTAATGAATAGTAATTTATTTAAAAAATTTGTAACACCTATCATACAAATCTACCCACTTATTTGTTAATGGGATTAGGATCGGTAATAGGTGGTAATAATTAAATGAATGTTACACTAATTGAAAATGGAGTAACGTTCGTTTAAAAGTTGAGAAATTATAGGAGCATATTTATTAAGCGTTACTTTAAAATTTATGTTTGATTGTGAAATTTATACGAGAAGTTGCAAAGTAATAATTAAGAAAGAATACATATAAATTGTTTATAACCTAAAACTTAAGGGTAGTAAAATGTTGAAATTGAATCTAATCAATTGGAAACTTAATTAAATTGGGTTCAATGTAAATAAAGCGTTATTTTAAGAAATTGAAATAAGTATTATAATTGGCAAATTTAGTTACTTTAAAGTGAAACGGAAAATATTAACGCAATAGTTTGAATGCAATATTTAATTCATCTAATTTATAATAAAGATTCGTTAGGTTTATTTAATAGAAATTTTAGGACATTTAATAGATAATTGCTGATTTTGAATGGAATTAAAGGAATTACTGAAATCGAAATTTAGCAACTTTTAAACCATTGCAATTGATTTTGAATATAAAGAGTTGTTATTTAATCGAGTTAATATTTTTTTTTTTTTGAAATTACGTTATTGCAATTAAATGGGAATTTAATGTTGAATATTACGTTAGTGGAGTTTAAGTTGAAAATTTAGGGTAACAATAATATTAGAACATGAACCAATATTAAATTTATACTTGGTGATATATGAATTCATGGGAAGTTAAGTTTACTTTCAGGTTAAATTAAAATTTATATTTAATATTATAAATTGGAAATTTTCAATGATAAATTGATTAATCTTTAATAAATTGACATTTAAAATTTGTTAAATCATTAAATATTTGAGGAATATTAAAGTGATACAGATTGCAAATTTCAGAAGTTAAAATTTTGAAATTTGATTTAATTTATTTATTTTAAATTTATTTAATTAATATAAAAATAGCCATTTTGGTCACGGACTCGGATTTCGTCGAAACCAGTTTCATCGGATCTGTATCAGTGAATTATTATGGGGTTCCAAGTTTCGTATCGATCGGACTTGTCGTTTGAAACGCCTTGAAATCGATAAATTGAAATCAATTTGAAATCAATTTGGAAACTTTGTTTTCAGCATAACTTCTTCATACGATCGAATTTGGACGTGAAACTTTTTCCATCGCGTTCAGAATATTTTAAAATACCTATTTGGATATATGGGTTTAATAAATTTCGTTCCGGGGTCAGAACGGGCTTTTTGGGCCAACTACCGTTTAGCACGTTCGTAATTCGTGCCCACCTAGCCTACTACAATTTGTCTATATATATGATGTGATAAACCCTAGCCTCCATCTTCTATCTTTTGTCTATACGTTCATTTTCTTCATCTCTTTCTCTTCCACAATGGTTGCAAAACCTAGATCTATCTACAGTTCAAAATCAAAAGTGAAATTTCAAACTCTCTAGAAAATTCTCAAAAAAATATACGTTGTAGCTGTCGATGTATACGTCACAGATCCATGATTCGTTTCTCGATTCAGTTGTTCGTTTGTCCAGTAAAATTCAAACCATTTTCGGCCACTCATCATCGTCGCAACAAAACTCTCCCGATCGGAAAACTTTTTCTGGGTATTGTGGAGATAACCGAGGGGTTTGCATCAGTATAGTTTTTGGGTCGAATCAACGACTAGATCTTCGTGAAATCGCGAATTAGGGTTTGGATAAGGGGGCGGCGGCCGGCTCTGGTGGCCACGTGGGCGAGTCGCAGGGATATGGTTAGGAGCGGCGCAAGGAGGGGGTCATGGAGGTGAGGTCGGCATGGCCAACGGCGGCGGATAGAGGTGGAGAACGACGGTCAAAAGCAAGGTCAAACGGTGATGTATGGGTTCGGTTGGTCTCTGTCTCGTGTACGCAGGGGGGGGAGATGATGATGACGTGGAAAATTTTGTTGAGGTGTTGTTTTTTTTTTAATTTGTTTTGTTTCAAATCGTTTAAATCGAATATCTTTTTCATACGATCTCCGATTCACGTGAAATTTTTTTTTGTTAGGATCATAATTAAATTTCAGACCTGTTGACACTGGTTTGGATGGATTTGGAGACCGTCGAATTTTTGGGTTTAAATCGGATTTGAATTCGATTTAAATTCAAAAGGCGGGTGTTTTAACCCACTCACAATTTCTAAAATGTCTTATGTTTGTTAAATTGATTTTTGATATGAGTAGAAATTTATTTATGACTATTTGACATGTTTTATTCCTTATCTCTGTTAAATCACATTTATTTAATTTAACTGTTCATAAATTTTATTACTGCGTATAAATTGACAGTTATAGTTATTTATTTGCATATAAACTGTTATTTTAATAGTTGTTAAATTCATTTTTGAATATAACTGCCAGTTATTACCTGTTATATATTATCAGATGTATATACTGATATTGTATTATTATTGGATGATGATTGTGATTTGGATGATGGATGATGTTGATGAATGGATGTTTTATTTTATATCATTAAACTGCAAGTTATCATGCATTTTTCGTTTCATTCGGGATTGTGGTTTGAAATGATATACAACCGCAAAATTTTATTTTTAAATTGCGGATTGAAATGATAAATATCCGTATCACTTGACCATAGGATAGAAAATTATATACAGGCACCGTGGTCTATATATAAATTATTTTAAATTGATTTCTATGGTTTGGATGGGACACGGTTTAGAAAAATTTGATTTTGATATTTTATAAAATATTATTCTTCGATATATATACATATGGAGTTAAAAATTTGAAAATTAAGTTGTGTATAAACCTGTTGAATAAAAATGAAAAATTGAGAAAATGGAATTTGGAAATTTATCTTATATGTTTAAGTTTGGAAATTTTAAGGTATGATATTTATAACTGGATTTTACAAGATGAATTAAAAATGAAAATTCTAGTATAAAGTAAATTTGAGAAAATATTTAATTGCTAGAAATTGGAGTTTTATTTATGGAATTTATATGAATATTCAAGACTAAATAATAGAATATTAATTGTTGAAAGAATAAAATCCAACTTTAGTTTTGAAATATTAATACTCCAAATGGATATATATATATATATATATATATATATATATATATAGAAATTGAAGGGGTTTTTGGAACTTGAAGTGATATTTAAATTATGGTTTAAACTTTAAATAAAGAAATATATTTGAAAAGCCATGGAAATTATTTTTCTTTACAAAGTAACTTTAAAGTTAAACCATTTATTTTACATTCGTTGAATATCCAAAGCATTCAAGTTTTAGAAGTTATGGTTTTAAAATTTTGAATTTCAAAATATTATGCTTTGAAAGTATATTTCATTTGGTTTCCAGATATTTTAAATTTTAAACCAGCATGATTTTGGAAAAGAATTATATTTGAGATAAAATGATATCATATTGTTTTGGGTTTAAATTGATATCGTATTCATAGTTTTGAAGTGGAAAATTTTATTCTGGTTTTAAAGTATAAACTATTTTTAAATGACCGCGGTGTTGTAATAACGATGGGTTGGCAAAGAGACCGGGATCGGATATGGACATACTCTCTGTCGATACCGAAAACCACTTTGACTAACCGTGTACGCGGTGGAGATTCCAGAATGAAGTAGGTGGTGGCGACGTTTCCTGTAAGGTAAATACGTGGACCCAACTCCCGTGAGTTGGCATAAGGTGGCTAAAACAGGAGCGATTCTCGGCCAATGAGGTCATTCCTCTGATCGAACGCACTCCTTCGATACTATACTCTGACTTTGGATTGATTCGGTGGCCACTATTGATTTCTTTGATTTGGGGGTGTTAGTTCGAGGTGGGCGGTAGCTGCGGCTACGCGTTACCACCAGCCCAGATAGCCATTGGTATATCTACCCTGGCATTGCCTAGTTGTGCCGTGTCACCTACCCTAGCGCGCTTTATACGATTTTGGTTTTGTACCATACCTATGGAGTGCCCTCTGACGACGCCCAGTACGGGGGAGATTACGGTACTGTATAGACTATGGGAATATATTCTGTGTTTAGGGCTATATGGGTAACCCCTTAACGCTATTAAAAAGTAAGTTTATTTTACAAATAGACACTATTATAATAGCGCAATATACTACATAGTAAATAGTTTAACGGATCCTTAGGAGATGTAAATCCCGAGCATCTCTTGAGTTACTGCACTCATATTTATTTCTGTTAATTTAACTCACATAAGATCTTTTAGTTCTGACTCGAGTGTTTTTGTCTTTTCAAATTCGCTTGGGTCAGTCCGAGCGTTTCAGGATTGCAAGATTTAGCTTTGGAGGACGAAGACGAAGATTTATATTATTATTATTTATACTAGTGCACTACACACTGTTCCGCTGCATTGTTATTCGTATGTGTAACTCTGATATGTATTATATAAATGGTTTTGTAAACAGATTTATAAACTGTATATTTGATTATTATATTTTATCCTTCCGCTGTGAGATTCTGTTTAGTTTTTTTTTCTTTTCTTCTCTGTTTTTTTCTTATTTACCCCATAACAATCCACCTTTCCGTATGGTTTGAATTGGCACGTGTGTCGATTTAAAGTGTGCGAAAAAGCGGGACGTTACAATAATGATTTCACAGGTTGCGTTAGATAACAGATGATTTTTCCAAATGTTGTGTAAAAAAGAGACATACCAAAGAATCTACCTTATGTTGTGTGATCACTGTTGTCTGATTCACTTTATGCATAGTGTCAACTTGATGTAGAAACTAATTAGTCGTGCACTTAGTATGTAACTGGCTGTATAGGCTTAATTATCGTTTGGGTTGAGAATGTGGATTCGTGTAGTGTAAATTGATTACTCCAATCTATTGAGCTTCCTTCTTAGTCGAAGCATAGCAAGTTGAAAGTTGAAAACGTGATAAGTCTATGAGACTTAGTTTCTATATGAGGATGAGAAACACTTTTGCGTTGTTGGCGCAAAGTGACCGAGATCAGATGTATCTGAAAACCACTTCGGACCAACATATATGCGACGATTGTGCAAGTTGGTCGATGATATTGCTATTTAGTATTTTCATAGTGAAGGACTGCTTGTTGATCATTTGGGGTTAAAATCCCAATATACATATAGCAACGGTAGTCTTTTCGTTATGAAATATCCATTGCAAGGGATGTCGCTACTAATCCTATATGATGTGGTAGGGGAGCACGTTTGGTTTGTCCAATTCCTAGACAACTTGTAAGGATGAGTGTCTAACATTGCATTTCTAAGATTATGTATATTGGTTTTTACAAACGTACATCATGTGGTGGCAGAGAAGATAACTTCTCTTAGCTTAACACCCTCCTTGAGACATACGAGCTCATGGGTTGTATTATTATGGAAGACAATTAGTAGTCAACATGAATGGCAATGTGCCATGCAAAGATGATGATGATGTGATATGTGAAAGGTAATCGATACCTCTTTTGGCCTCACACCTCGGAATATGACTGAAATGGGGATAGAAGCAGCAAGGCTAAAGTGGGTCTCTCCCATTAGAAGATGTCATCACTCTTCTAGATATATCTTTACATGCTATAAGGTCAGGTATCTGATTATTGTTGATGTATGCTTGTGGCTACGGATTTTAGGTCGATAATGACCGAAGTGATGATAAATTAGGTACTATCCACGAAGGTGTATGCCAGTCTTGTGTTGGTTTATGCACCTAGGATCTGGACCCTAGGTACATTCCTCTAGAGGTGTACCGAGTATCAGAAAGGTAGTCCCTTCACCTAGTCATTTGTATGGCAATTTAAATCCAATACGTGCCTGCCATTTTCTATTGTAGAAAGCCTTGTGTTACAAGGTGTATGCTGGAATTTAATAATGTAACAATTTCACTATTTTAATATTATTTGTATAATAGACACTATTGTGATATAAGAGAATTTGATATGAAATATTCTGGTTATAGTAACACAAAAACCTTGTCGGTATTTATTTGCGACGTGGTCTTACGAGATACCCTTTTGTTTTGATAAAGAAAAGTTTTGGTAATCTTTAAACTTTAAAATTCAGTTGAGTTTCTCACGCTGGTTTACCAAACTGATCCGGACGTTCTTCCCTTTCAATGCTCGAGGCAGATCGAGTATATTTATAGGTTCATATTTTGTGCTTTTGGAGCTTCAGCAAGCGAGCTGGAGATCTTCATGTTGTATACACGTATCTATTTATTTTTTCACTGCTTAGCATTGTTATTGTTGTACATTATCAGCATTTGTGAGGACTGGTTATTATAACTATCCAAGCTGATGATTACTTATTGTGTACTTTGATATTGATTTATGTATATTACATTTTCTCTTTGTAAAAATTATTGATCTATATTATATATTATTCTGCTGCGATGTGAGATTCTGTATTGTTTTGGTTATATTCCTCTCTTCTCTTCTTCTTTTCTCTCTCTTTCTTCTCATCTTGTCTTTTCTTTCTTCTGATCATCTACAATCGGTGCATTCTAGGTCAGACATGTGTGGTTTGGTGTCGGATTCAAAGGGTGCCGAGTGCGGGTCGTCAGAACATTTTTCTGTAGACTTGAACGTGTTTGAACCCTGTTTATTCAAGCCCCTTAATTTTACTACATCACCTCGATTTTACCCCTTTCTTCTGAAATCCTAGCTCCAAAAACTCCAAATCCTTTAATTTTTCCATCAACAATCACAACTTTTATCAATTGCAAGAGGAAAACGACCTATCTCTTGCATATCCTTTGATCAATCAAAGAAATTCTCACCGCTAAAGTTAAAGAATAGCCCAAGAATAAAAGAGAGAATATAAAAAGATTCATGGTCATAATGATGAATGAATCTCTCAGGGAAGGCCGGTAAACCTTAGCTCACTTTCCTTATATGATGTTAGAAATCTCTTCATTAGGGCTTAACTTATTAATATAACAAATATGGAGAATTTTGAGATTAATATTTATCGAAGATGTTTTGCCTTATTTTATGTGAATTTGGAAGTGGGAAAAAACGATAATGACCTTATTCTTTAAAATAATGTTAGACGAACAAATATTTAATTTCATGGAGGAATTTTAGGCCCAACTTTGGGTATTTCATCGTAAGGAGTTATTTTAGATGATTTAACAATGGATTAAGATAATGCAACATGATAAATTATAGAAAAGTAAATTGTAAATTGGACCACTGCAAATCTCACAAACTTAGCTTGTATTGTTATTCGAATTCTTTAGCATAATTTAATTCTTAAGACAAGTAGTTTCAATGAGATTTATCCCCTGGTTTGGAAAGCCACTTATTCCATTGCTAAGGACAGAAGAGCCAATTGATCTTACTCGATTATGATTGAGACAGATTAGGTAAAAGAGGGCTATTATAGAAAATCATCGTTAAAAATATTGTCATTATAAACCGCAAGTGCACGACGTACAATCGTAGTAAGTATGTACGTATGGGTCGATTCGCAGATAAATGGATTAATTTTAGACTAACCCAAAGTTTTGAAGTGGCTTTAAACTAAGAAAAATTCTAGAAAATAAACTAGAGCAAAAGTGAATAAAAATATGAGATGAAGGGACAATTTAGAGACAAATCCACTCTCATACACTCACTGAATCAACAAAAAATTTAATATATGGTCTCTCATTTTACTCTAGAAGTATTTGCGATGTATTTATCATAAGTATGATCTATTTGTGTTATTAATTAACACAACTTAAACCATCAAACTTTAATACAACACCAAAACCACTTTGTTAAATTCCATGAAAATGAATATGAAACTAAAACAAAATCTATTTTAAGCATGATCTATTTACTATTTTTGATTAGTTACATAGATCATCAAATTTTGGTTCTATTTTAATTCCATGATCAAAATCAGTTTGTTAGATGTTAATGTAAATTGTGTTTATATTTGAGTAAGAATAACTTATTTGTGATAAACAACACGTGCTATCAAATTCACTAATAAACTTACATCAACATCTAACTATCCATGAAGCGTAAAAGGAGATCATAAATTGGAAAATATGTTGAATCTACATGATTTAAGAGAGCTTCATTACCCATAAATTAAAGGGGTTTAGCTTCTCGTTTTTGTTATCATTTCAACACAGTAGATTGCAACATTAAAAAGAAAGGAAAGTAAGAGCAACATAAAAGAAAAGAGAACTAAACTACTTGCATAAATTAAATCTAAACTAATTGCAACGAAAAGAAAGCTAATCTACTAACATGAAATAGAAGAAAGCATGGAAATAAAAGTAAGCATGAAATGGAAAATCATGTAGAAAAAGAAGAAGAGGCTTAAGAAGCCATTTTATTTCTCATTGATTTGTGCTACAATTTGCATGAAAGGTCAGAAGATAATTACATTAGACATAAAGGGTATTTATACATGTTTAAAACCATAATTCATATTTTAGGGGACTACCTAAAATACCTGTAACATTCCTGAAATTTATCAAGTTTAATTTGGCAATTAAATTTATTTTGGAAAATAAATTGTGAACTAATTAGAAAATTTTCTAGAATAAATAAATAATTTTGATTATAAACAGAAATTTAAGTATAAGTAGCTTAAAAATAAATATTTGGATTTGAAATATAAAAATAAAAGAAATTGTATTTGGATCTTTATTTAAATAAAAGAATTTTAATTTGGAATTTGATTTAAAAAAAAATATTGAATTTATTAACTTTATATTTTCAAAGAACTAATACATATATAAAATTGTTTGTAATAAATAATTGGATTTCAAAATCATTGTTATAAAATTTTATAAGTACAAAATAAAATGTGATTTTATAATTAATAAATTAAGAATTATGTATGAATGATTATTTATTGATTTAGTTATTTCAAATTCATTTTATTTATAAATTGTGTAAGTATAAATAATGGGAAAATGTATACATTTATGTATATAAATAAGATTTAATAAAATAGTTAGTTTTATATGTAAATAAATATTCAAGCTTTGATATGAAGATATCTTTTTATAAGTATAAGAGTAAAAAACACATATGTAAGTATGAAGTGTAGAAGTTAACAAAATCTAAAGTTTATGATATGTTTTTTTTACAAATGGCATCAAGTATGTTTAATTTAAATAAAATAATGGAAATAAAAAAATTGAGAAAACTTTTAAGTTTCCCATATGCCATTATTAAAAAAATCTCACCAAATCTGAAATGTACAGTAAACAAGAGATTTGAGTATCTCAAATCTCAACACCCAAACATAAAGAAGTATAAAAAAAAAAGAGAGAGATTGAGCATCTCAATGCCAAAGGAAACCAGATAGAATGCAAATCTGGAAAATAAGCTAAAAAAAAAATCATGCAAATCTCGAATCCCTCCTCTTCTCAAACAAAATTCAAATCAAAGCAAATAATTCTGAAACAAAGGTTTGAAATCTCAAACATGTAGGCAGTGAAGTTCAAGGCTTCAACAAGCAACTACATTTTTCTTAAATCTGGAAATGGTTCTGCATGCAAATCAAAAGCAAAATCTGGAATTCAAGAAGATTCAAACTCAGTTTCAAAATAAATCTGAAGCAATTAAGACAAGGAGTTTAAAATGGAAGTGCAGTTTTCTCTGGGCTAAATTATAGCTGCAGAGAGAAAAGAATTTTAAGTTTTCAAATACTAGATTAAAACTCTGTCTTCAAGCAATCAAAGCAAAGTTTAAGTCAAAAGAAAATCAAGTAAAACAAATGCAAGATCAAAGAACAGATCAGGCTCAAGTGCTTCCAAATCAAACAAGTTGATGAAGTTTACAAACTGAAGCTTTGAAAACAAACAAAATGATAATCTGGAAATCTAGAAGCATAATCCAGTGCAAATGCAAGCTCTCTGGAAGATCACAATTTAAAGGCAAGTGAAGATTTCTTTTTAAAATTTAGATTTTATGTTGCAATCAATAAATAAAACAAGATTTGAACAATTTTTATTTAATAAGTTGCAGGGAATATCAAGTTCAAGGCTAAATTTGGTCTCTGGATTTCAAGTTGCAGAGAAAAAAAAAAATTAAAACTGTTTTGGTATACTTCTCTGCCATTTAAACTGTAAGTAAGGAGGATTTAAAAACTTTGTTTATTTATGAAATGGATGAACAAAACAAAAGGGAAATAAAGATCTATACTTACAATTGACAGGTTTAAAACTCCAAGATCTTAAGAAGAAGATTTTAAATCTGGAAAAAAAAAACACCTGGAAGAAGCAATCCTTTCTGGAATTAAACAAACTGTAAGTGGAATCAAGATTGGTTGTTATTGTGAAATAAACAAATAAACACAATAGTAAAATAAGCCAAGTTCTTCTTATAAACTTTGCAGATGGAAGTTTTAAAATATTAAAGAAGGAACCAAAGAAAAAGGAAAAGAGAAAAAAATAGTTCAGGCTCAAAAACAAATTCGTGTCTTTGTTCCTCTCTGTTGCTTCTCTTCTCCGCCCTCCTCTGTTCTTGTTTCTACAGTCAATACCCAGGTAAGCAATCTAGCCTAAAATTGTTCTCTGTTTTGATGATTGCTTGAATGATTGCATGTGAATATGCTTGAATGTTTATGCCTGTATGGATCTATATGTAGTAGTATGCTTGTATGTGCCTATAAATAAATGAAGATATGTGTCTGTCCTTTGTTCAGGCTTAAAGTTTGATAGATAAAAACATTTATCATCTTCATTTACATTGATTTTAAACTTAAGCATGTAAGTGAAAAAGGTTTCTAGTTTACAAAAAATGAAATTTATTAAGTAAAGATTGTTTTAAGTGTTGCAGTTCTTAGTCTCTTCCCATACTCTCTACTGCATCGAGTTAGAGTGGGATTTGGGAGGTTGCAGAGGGGGTGTAGGTGGGTCATTAGCCGAAGTTGCAGTGATGATGATGATCGGAGAACGGATTATGGGCTGTTGACAGGTTTTGGGTGGAGTGGGTCTTCAGTGGTTTCAGTTTTGAAGAGGAGCATGCAAAATTAGAATTCATGACAGTATCAATCCATTTGATGATCAGTATGGGATGCAGGGGTGTTCGCCGACCTGAGGAGATCATCGACGATGATCGGAGCTCGCTGCGATGATGGTGCACGTGCACAGGGTTGTGGGTGTGTCAGTGTATGGGTAGAAGCATAGGGCAGAATATTTTAATTTTTTTTTCTAGGGTCGATATTGTGAGTGACTCGAAGTTTTGGGGTATCTGACTCGAAGCAAAGTAGCATCTGACTCGAAGTAAAGAAAAAAATTTGTTCAGGTTTAAAGAACAGAAGACCTGTTCTGTTTTTTTTTTCAAATTTTAAAATGTAAATAAAATTTTAAACAAAGTTTAAAAACCTGGATTAGAGTATGGACTCAAGAAATTTAAACCTAAGTTTGAAATAATTTAAGTTTTGAGATTTAAATTTAGTTTTGACAACTTTTAAAGTATAAAGAATATGGGTTTTAAATTTAAACTAAAAGTTTAAATTATAAAATAAAAAAAAAATCAAATCTGAATTTTGAAGTCTGGATTTAGGTTTTAAACTGTAGTTTTTAAATAAATAAAGTTTTAAATTTTATTTGTTTAACTACTTTAAAAATGGTTAAATGTTTTGAAATTTAAAATGGAGATAAATGTAAATAAGTTTTAAATCTAAGCAACCTGAAATCAAAATTTTGAAGTATATATTCCAGTTTAGAAGAAAAAGAAGTTTTTTTAAATTTAAGGATAAGGTCATAGTGTATTTTTTTTAAATTGATTTGAATTTAAGATGAATTTGGTTTAAAAAAAAAATCTCTTTTAAACCTCCTTTCATAAAATAAATATTCTTTAACTTGTGGAATAGAAAAGATTTTTTTTGGATTCTTTGTTTAAGATTAATTCATGTTCATTTTAAATCTTAAATTTAAGATGAAATTTAAATTAAAATTTGAAAGAAAATTTGTTTTTAAATGCTTTATTTAAGCAAGAGATGTTTTATTTTAAAAATAAATAAGTAGAATTTAACATTTTGGATTCATTAAATTATTAAGTTAATAAATCAGGTAATTAATAAATGATCAAAATGAAAATAGAAATTTCTTAGTGAAAGTAATTGAGAGAAGATAATTGAAGGTTGAAAATTGATTTATCAATTATTTGAGGTTAATTACTTGAAAGTAAAATTAATTAATGTGATTTATTGATTAAGATAATTGAATCAAGAAAAATAAATTAAGATTAATTAACTTAAAGTGATTAAGAAACCATTATAAATTAAGGAATAATTAAATACTGTAAATAATTATGGAATAATAGATCTATTGATTAATAAATTAAGGGAAATCAATTATAACTAAGATAAATAAATTAATAATAAAGGGTTTATTAATTTAAGTAATTGATTAACGGAAAATTAGTACAAGTAATTAAGACTTAATTACAATGAAGGGTTAATTAATTAAAATAATTAATTAAAGAAATGATTTAATTATGAGGTAATTAAAATTTAATTGAAATTAATAAATCATTGATTTAAGATTACTAATAAAAGCAATTATGTCGTTGATAAATTTAAACCACCAAATTTATTCATTCTAGTTATAGATGTTTGATTGCTATTGGATGCTAGGTGATGGATTTGTTTATTTGATATGTGATGTGATGCTTTGTGCTAAGTTATTATATCTGTGGTGTATTTATTGTTATGTTAACCCTTTGACCCTTAGAACGACATTTGAATTTCGATGCGACAGGGAGTCGGATTTCAGTTGGTTATCCGAAACCCACATCGAATCATATCAGTGAACCTTTGTGATTGGTAATTTATTTATCTATGAATATGTGAATACAGATGAGCGTTATGGGTCATACCGCTTATCGATTTGATTGAATCTATTGTGCACTATTGCGTTGAACCCTTGACCACACTTATACACACACAAATATGGATTGCACGTGGAAATGGGTTAAGTCACAGATTTAGAAATTGTTTTAAAATTGAAATTTTAAATCCAAAAATAATTTTGGAATTGGAATTGAAGCTTTGAAAATGAGTTTTCTGAAATAAAAGTTATTTTAAATAACTTGATTGAATCTTGGAATTTAAATGAATTAATTTAAATGTGAATTCAATATTTGAAATTGAATTCTAAAATCTAGGAACTAAGGGTTAAAAAGTTATTCAAGTTATAAATGGGTTTATATGGGTTTTTGAAAACCATTTTAAGAGTGATGTTTTGAAATTTTAATTTAACCCAAGATTTAAACTGGTATATAATTGGATTTTTCTGAAAACGAAACTGTTTGTGAGCTTTCAAATGAACTTCCAATTGGTGTTAAAAAGACTTCAAGTCTAAAATGAAATGGTTTCCAAGTTATAGATAAATCTATGGAACGTGTTTTGAAAGCTATAAATCTTTTATCTTAAAGATTTAATTGGGTTAATCCAAATTTAATGGGAATTGTTTTGGAAATCTATGAGTGGATCTTTGTGAACTTTGTGAGATAAATCTTTTTGTTTAAAGATTTTAAAATGGTGATTTGGTTAAACATTTGGAAGAAAAGCTTTGGATTTTTAAGTTGTGACTTAACTGAAATCCCATATCCATATATTTTTTTAAAAATATTGCGCTCACTATTCGGTTTAGCCGGGAGAGGACCTTGTGTCATATAACCCATTCCGGATAGTGATACGACGTTATGGATAGCATTTGGAGACCGGTGGTGAAGGCCGGGTATTTGTGAGAACGATAGGATAACCTATCGATTGACTCTGCACTGAGTTGCTCCGGTATAGAGTTCTCCCTTAGTGATGGGAAGTTCGATCGGGATTGTGGATACCCGGATTTGCAAGGGCTTCTTCGGAAGTGCCTTCGGTTCTGTTCGAACCCGGGACAGACTTGTATGGTTGTATGTCCGACATTACACTTTGAGATATTTACTGATCTCTATCAAATACATTTCTGCTTGGTGGCGGAGAATTTATTCTCTTAGCTTAACACCCTTCTCTGAGACGTACGAGCTCAGAGGTTATGTAATTGATATTTATCAGTGATATATTCCCAACTTGGTAATGTGACATGCTGAGTGCTGCTGTGTGATGATCATTGGTTGATCATTTGTGATAGGATCATTTATTCGATCATTTATCTTTGTGATCATTGCTTTGGTCATCTGTTGACCCAAAGCATGGCTTTGTGCCAAAGCGTAGCTTTGTGGACGAGACTGCATCAGGACCTCACTCCCCGGAAATGGTCGAAACAGGAAAGATGCGGCAAGGTTATGAGGGTCGCGCCTTTTAGGGTATGTCATTTCCTTCTGGAAAAGGGTGGTATCATGGTATGGAGCCCAGATACTTACTCATGTGGATACTGCAGATCTATTACTTTGTGATACTTTGTGGTTGTTGTGAGCGCGCTCGGATAAAGGTCCCAAAGGACCGGGGGATGGCATATTCGTGTAGTAGTTACCTAGTTACAGAGGTAACCCGGCCTTGTGTTGGCAGAGATCTAACCGTAACGTTAGTTCTCGGGACGTCCCGCCAGAGGCGTACCCATGTGGCAATAGGAAGTTCCTTAGCCTGACCATTTGTTGGAAATCCATTCTTCAATTACGTGCCTTGTACGGTTTTAGTTGTAGAACCTGCCATTTAACATGGCAGCTATAGTAGGCATAGTATCATGGTACCTATGCTGGCTAGGATTTATATTATACTTTCGAAAGATTTCCCACTATTCACTAGTAATAATATCAAAGAATTTTTCTCGTAGTAAGCATGTTTGACTATCATAAGGAGAAATCTCCCCCATGTGTGCGTTTGCATTGTGTGTGTGCCGGGAGGCCTTATGGTAGTTTCATTTTTCAAAAAGCATTGCGGATTTCAAATTGAAATTCTTTTGTCTGTTTTAAAAGACCAACTGTTTTTGTTTGCTCACACCAGTCCCATGACTGACCTGGAGTTTATTGTTCCTTTCCTAAACTCTGGGTGCCTACTATTTCCCACACGGGCAGTCTAGAGTTGGGGTTTTCAGATAATCAATAGTAGGTGTAGATTCGATAGCTTTCAAGCCTTAGGATTTGGCAATCGCAATTGGATCGAGTTGCTTCTCTTCATCTTGATTTGAGAGTTCGAGCTATTCTGGATTGGTGCGTTGGAGATGGAGATTACCGATACTGGAGTTCTTCCCTGAAGACTATTTTGGAGATGTGTTCCGCTGCTAGTGTTATCTTTTATTTCCGCTGCTATTCTTTGTATCTCTGATAATGGTGATATCTATTGTACCATTCTGTTGTATCATTCATGTTGTATCAGTTATTGTATCAAATGTTGTATATTGATATATGTTGTTCATTTTCTTCCGCTGTGTTATTTACTTAATGTGTTATAAGCTCCGGCGACTCGAATTTGAGCGGTCGAATCTGCGGCATTCGAGTACAATGTAAAGTATGGATGTCGATTTTCGAACGCGAAAAATTCGAGCCGTTACAATACCCTTGAGGTAGTGTGGCCTCCAAGTTATCATTAGCATGAAATTAATCCTCCATTAAATGTGCATGTGCCTTTAATAACAGTTAGCTTTTAATTGTGGTTCACAGGTTAGTGGGTAGGTGGGCTCCTCCACGTTGCATTAATTCTTTTATTTCTTTATTCATTTGCCTTCCTTCACTTGTGCATGTATGAAACCACTTCCAATAATTACTCGAAGTCCTACAACACAACATTAAATGTGCAAGTAAATTTTATCAAAAATTAACGTACATAAAAATGACCATTTTGCCCCCATATGAAGACGAATGAATGATGATTTGAAAACACTTTAGATTTTGGTAAAACATATATAAACACCCCAATATGCTCATTTATTTAAATGAAAGCAGATTAAGTATGGAAGTAAAAATATGCACTTTTACGTGCACATCAAATACCCCTCGCATTTATCTTTTTACTCATCCTCCAATAAACTAAAACTAAGACAAATCTGTTTCGTAGGAAACATGATTGCATTGAGTGTATGCAACAAGCCATTAAACCCCTAGGTGTCCCTACAAGGACGAATGTTGTCTCGTGAGGTTTTCCAGCGGATACTACCTACAAAATCTAAATGCGATATGCAGATTCTACATGATGCAAGTTTTTAAAAATATTTATAAATGAATAATTTACTTTTAAATTGACATAATTAAGTTAAATACAAGTCTGGTCATTATCAAGAAATTTAAGTTCTTTTACTCATCAAAACTTCCAAAAAAATTAAGTTATCATCACAATTAGGCTCTAGTTTGGCTAGTTTTTTTGGTTGATAACATAGTGTAACTATCAAATGGATTCTTACTTGATTATCAAACCTTTTCAAAGTGGTCTTTTTATTTAGAATAACAAGTCGAATCAAATAAGTGAAAATAGTGCTTGGATTTCAATTGCTTGCTCTCTTTATTTTCTTGAAAAGTATTAGCATTATTATTATTTACACACCTAACTCGGATAAACTGAGGCAAGATATGCTAATACTACACTGCCCTTCGTGCTTATGTAAGAAGGGTACAGAGCGTGGCGAGTGTACATACTTGCGTATCAACACATGACTCTAGGTGGTTATTTTTATAAAATCTATTTACATACACCTAACTCAAATAAACTGAGGCCAGATATATCAATCATACACTTCTTTTTGGGCTTACGTAAGAAGGGTACAGAGCATGGTGAGTGCGTACGCTTACATATGAACATATGACTCTAAGTGTTTCTTACATTTTTTTAAGAATCATTTTTTTCTTTTTTTATAAAGAGAGACTTTAAAAAATCATCTTAGCACCACCTACCCTAGAAGATTAAAAAATGTCATCTACTTTGCTTTAAATCAACCACTCCTTTAAAAAAAAGATTACAATTAGGACATACTTCATAATTATCACCTATGAACCTTTCTATGTGTTGGTTAAACCATAGTTATATGTAATCAAATTTTATTTTTATTTATTGTTGAGACAAATAAATTTTCAAAATTTTTAACTTAATAACCAAAAACATATACTTATCCCACAATGTTTCTCTAAAGGTAAATCAATATGCTAAAAGGAAAGAAAATTCGGGATTTTTTCATGTTTTGAGTTTTAAAAAGAAAATGCAAAAAATAAGTCATGAAAAACCAAAAATGAACTTGTGACTCCCCCCACACTTGATTTTGACTGTCCCTAGAGTCAATGGATGATAAATGAGTGTAAAGGAGATGAATATATACATATTTACAAAGAGGGTTAAAATTTCTTACTAGATATAATGTGGCTCACGAAGAATCATAAGCTCCTCCACTTGATTACTTGGCAACTCCAAATATGGTTTCAAGGGATGACCATTGACTTTGAAAATTGTTCCAACATTGGGGTTTTGTATTTCTTTGGCACCATGTGGAAAAACAGTTCTTACCACAAATGGTCCGTTCCATCTTGATTTTAATTTTGCAGGGAATAAATGAAGTCTAGAGTCATACAAAAGAAATTTTTGGTTTGGCAAAAACCTTTTTCTTAGGATAGATTTGTCATAAAAAACTTTGGTTTTTTCCTTGTAAATTTTCGAGTTTTCGTACGCATCGTTCCTATGTTTTTCTAGTTCATTGAGTTGCAGTTTTTGGTTTTCGCCATCTTTATCGAGATCAAAATTTAAGTTCTTCACTACCCACAATGCTTTGTGTTCGATTTCAACTGGTAAATGGCATGCTTTTTAGTAAGCTAAATGAAATGGGGACATCCCAAGGTTAGATTTAAAAGTGGTATGGTAAGCCCAAGGCACATCCATTAATTTTTAAGATTAATCTGTACGACTTTTATTAACGGTGTTCTCCAAGATTTGTTTGATTTGGCGATTTGATACTTCAACTTGACCATAAGTTTTAGGATGGTAAGGAGTGGATAACTTGTGGGTTATCGAATATTTCTCATCAGAGTTCAAATGATCGTTGTAAAAATGGGTTCTATTATTGCTTATTATTGTGCAGGTGTGATGAACTTCGAAAAGATGTTTTATTTAAGGAATTTCACAACAATTATATGGTCATTGGTTTTACATGGAACGGCTTCAACTCATTTAGATATATAACCGACGGTAAGGAGAATGTATAGATTTCAAAAAGAGTTGGGGAATGGTTCCATAAAATCAATCCTCCAAACGTCAAAAATCTCAACCATAAGAATGGGAGTTAAGGGCATCATATTTCGTAGAGAGATTTTTCCCACCATTTGGCAATGATCATAAGTTTTACAAAATTCAAATGAGTCTTTGAAAAGTGTGGGCTAGTAAAAGCTACACTGAAGTACTTTTTCAGTAGTTTTTTAAGGACTAAAATGTCCACCGCACGCTTGATCGTGACAAAATGAGAGAACACTCCTTATTTCATTATCTGGGATGCAACATCGAATGATTTGGTCTAGACAATATTTGGACAAGTGTGGATCGTCCCAAGAGAAATATTTCACATGGGACAGGAATTAGTATTTGTCCTGCTTGGACCAAGATGATGGAGTTTCCTTAGTAACTAAGTAGTTCACTATATCAGCATAACATGGATCGATAGATATTGAAAGGAGTTGTACATCAAAGAAGTTTTCATTGATTGGTAAAGGCGATGGTGCATTGGGAAGCTGAAACTAGTGATCGTCTATGACATTATCGAATCATTTTTTGTCTTTGATTTTAAGATCGAATTCTTATAGTAAAACGATCCAACGAATTAAGCGAGATTTTGCATCATTTTTGGCAAAAAGGTTCCTTAGAGCTGTATGGTCAGCGTAAACAGTAATGTGTGAGCCTATCAAATTGGTCTAAACTTCTCAAGTGTGAAAACTACCGCTAGAAGCTCTTTTTCAGTGGTTGTGTAATTAAGTTGAGCATCATTCCGAGACGTACTGTTGTAGTAGATAACATGAAGGATCTTGTTGATGCGTTATCCTAAGACAACACCAACTGTAAAGTTCAAAGTGTCCCACATTATTTCAAATGGAAGATCCTAATTCGGTGAGCAAATTACTGGAGCAGAAATGATTTTGTTTTTAAGACGTTCAAAAGAAGAGATAAAATCATAATTAAAATCGAAAGGAACGTCTTTTCCAAGTAGAATAGTCAAGGGTCGAGCAATTTTACCAAAATATTTTACAAAGCATCTATAAAAACTGTGTGTCCTTGGAAAGAGTGAATGTCTTTAACAGATTTGGAAATGGGTAGATTTGCAATGACATCGATTTTTACCTTATCAACCTCAATGCCCTTATTTGAAATGACATGTCCAAGGACTATGCCATGTTTGACCATGAAGTGGCATTTTTCCTAATTTAGCGTTAAGTGTTTATATTACAGCTTTAAGACTATCTCAAGATGTGTAAACATTTCAAAAAAGAGTCACCAAAGATTGAAAAATCATCCACAAAAACCTCTAGAAAACGTTCGATCATATCAGAAAAGATATCGATCATGCATCATTGGAAAGTAGCAGGGGCATTACAAAGCCCGAAAGGCTTGCGTCGGTAAGCAAAGGTTCCAAATGGACAAGTAAAAGTTGTTTTTTTCCTGATCCTTAGGAGCGATTGGAATTTTTTTATAGCCGGAATAACCATTAAGAGAGCAATAAAACTCATGGCCGGCTAATCGTTCCAACATCTCATCAATGAAAGGAAGTGGGAAGTGATCTTTACGTGTTGCAGCGTTTTATTTTGGATAGTCAATGCAAACACCAACCTGTAACATCTCGTATCTTGAGGCCTGAAGCTAAGCGCCACAGATGCTACAGTCGTCCATAGTATTAACCTCCGGTGACAAAATACGGCAATGTTAAGGGTATCCATAATATCAGAAGCATTTAAATATGAAGTACAATATTCAAATATTAAAAAAAAATCCTATTACATTCCCAAATCAATATTTCACAATCAATTACATAATCCCATAATCGATTCTCAGGTTTTGATCAAATATAATTATTGTAAAATACGCCAAGAGCAACATATGAGATGCCCCCTTTTAATTATACTTAAACGAGGCAAATATATGCTTTTCTTTACTCAAAGCTATTTTCCATGTTATATATTCTTTACCCAAAACAATGTTGATGAAATCTATTGAGGGTTACCTATCCCTCCAAAGTAAGTTAAAAAACCTTTTTAACTTAAAAACTCTTAGGCCATAAAGCCGAGGTAAATCATTTGAAACCTTTTTTTAAAAGTGTTAAACAACCCTTTCTGAACCATTGAAAGTACCCCTTTCGAAACATATTAACTACTAAACTTGAAACACTAAGACGAAAGGCCAAGACATACCTATCGAAACCTTTATAACAACCATCCAAAATCATTGAAGGTATCTCTTTGAAACCTTCATAAACCTTAGACATCCTCTTTTCAAAACTCTATATACTTGTCTTTCGAAAGCATTGGAAACCTTCATTTAAAATACTTTAAGTACCTTTCGAAATCATTGGGGAACCTACCCTTCGAAACCTTAGTTTAAACTTTTCGAAAGCATTAATGTCCTTTACTATAAACAACCCTTTCGAAAGCATTGGGTTCAAGTAAAAGCTTGTGGAACATAATTTCGAAACCATTTAAAACCATTCCATTTGAAACCTATGGGTTAATCTTTCAATAGAACAAAGGGTCTTAAAAAACAAAGTCGAAAGCAGCTCTTTCAAAATCAATTTCCTAAGTAAAAGATAGTGAAATTTGACACCAACCCTTTTAAAAGAATTGGAGAAATGGCTTCTTCATTAAAAGTGAAAGCACCCCTCCGAAACAATATTTAAAGGAAAAGTGACCTCAACTAGGTCGAATGGTAGAATTGCGGCAATGAATGTTTCGACCTGTCGAAACTAGTTTAAAACAAAAGGTGACAACCTATGTCAAAATCTATCTTTAAACCCCCTTCGAAAGTGTTCCTTTAAAAGCAAGCAAGCGGCATTTCTTTTTTGGAAGAAAAACAAGGTCTCGACCCCTTCGAAAGCACGTTTCAACCCTATACCTTTCGCCTAACTCCAATCTACTACGTACCAAGGCATTGATACCATTGTATTGGTTTCGACTTGGTTGAAAGCGTAAGTGTACAGTCAAAAGCTTGCTACTGAAAGTGGCAAAGCAGTAATTCTTTACCAAAACTGTTTTCTTTCTTTATAAAATAATTTCTTCCCAACTAACTTTCTTATTTTTCATAGTATAATTGGTTGCCAATTTCTTTTCCAAAATCTTTTCTAAATGCGCTGCCGAATTCAGAGATTAATAATTTAAAACATTTACCAAATTGCCCCTTCTTCTATTTTAAATAGATAAAACATTTAAGTCTCATACCTTAAACAATTTTATATATTTAATAAGTACTTAGGAAAATTCTCCAAAAATTCACATAAATCACTTTTAATATGTTTTATAACATATTTAAATTCCTGACTCAAAGTTAATATATAATAGCCGTAATAAATTTAAACCCAATTTAACTATTTTCTTTACTGGAAAATTCATATTATATCCACAATAATTCAAAAATTTATGAAACTTAAAACCCATCTCTAAAATAATATTTTTGACCTTATATAAAAAATTCAAGTTATTTGGACGCCATTTAATAGGTTTTATAAATCAATTCTTATCATAAAATCTATATGAAATAGCCTAAATCATCAACAAGCATATATATCCATTTAAACAATCAAAACATGGTAAAATATTTGCAAAATAAATTCAGATCTCAATCTAGCATCCAAAAATCATGAAATATGGGATGTAATCTATTATTCACCTTTGGCTTGAGAGGTTGAGATTTGCCTTAGAACTAGTTTGATTAAGCTTCCCTCTTGAATCTTGCTTATCCTCCCCTTTATCTTCTTCTAATGATGGCCGGCCTTGCTTTGTTTAGTTTTTATTTGTGAATGTGGTAAATAAAAGTGTATTAAGGATTTAGGGTATAAGAATATGACTTGTTCCTATTTTTTCCTTACCTTGTTACTTCTTTATTTTCATTTGTTCATTCATTAGGCATGGCTACCATATATTTTTTACAGATCTCAGTCCCTTAACCACTTTAACCTTTACATTATCCTATTTAATTATCTAATTAGATATCCTGAATAATGTTACTTAAAATTAGGGGTGTTACACCAACCCATTTGAGTACGAGTCGGTATAAGCTCATTTTACTCATTTGTGACAAAGATGAATCCAGACTTTTTTGGTACGACGTGAATTGGGCTAACCCATATGCTATCGAATATTGGGCAAATGATACCATTGTCAAGAAGTTTAAGAATTTCTTCGTACACTGCATCTTTTATTTTAGGATTAAGCCTACATTGTGCATCACAAGTAGGTTTGGCTTCGTCGATTAAATGTACACGGTGTTGAAAAATAGCGGGCTAATTCCCTTTATGTCAGAAATTGACCATCCAATCACTTCTTTGTTTTTCAAAAGGACGGAAATAAGGGATGTTTCTTGGTTAAGAGATAACTCGATTGAAATTATAATAGGAAAAGTTTCATTGTCACCTAAGTATGCATACCTAAGGTGAGAGGGAAGAGGTTTGAGTTCTAATTTTGCATAAACAAAGAATTTGATTGAGATTCAGGCTCATCTGGAAGCGATTCAGTTATGAGCTTGTATTTAATCTCATTGGGGATTTCGTGAAACAATTTTTCATATTCAGCTCAAGCTCATCGTTAAGATCAATCATCTCGTTTTTGAAGTTTTCGTGAATGGCATTGACATCTAACATATAGTCAATAAGTTCATTAGATTGATCTTCTATGTTGAAACTGTTAAGATCTAAGGTCATGTTGCCAAAATAGATTTTCATCGACCCATTGCGATAATTGAGTAAGGCATTTAAGGTGGTTAAGAATGGTCGACCCAATATTGAAGTGATTTGACTCATAGGGTTGGTCACAGGTTGTATTTCGAGAATGATAAAATCAACGGGAAATATGAATTGCCCTACTCCAATGAGCACATCCTTAATTTCTCCTACGGGGTTCTTAATGGAACAATCAGAAAATTGAAGTGTGATCATTGTTGGCTTGAGCTCACCTAAGCCTAATTGTTCATACACAGAGTATGGATCAAATTGACATTTGCACAAGTCTATCAAGCATTTGTTAATCATCTTGCCTCCAATTGCACACGAGATCGTGGGGGAGCCAGGATCTTTGTATTTAATGAGAATGGATTGGGAAAAGACTTCACTCAAACTAGTTGCTAAGAAGACTTTTTTGGAGACTTGAGTGTGTCGCTTTTGGGTACAAAAGCCTTTTAGGAACTTAGCATAAGTTGGGACTTGTTGAATGAAATCAAGAAGCGGAATGTTCATTTCACTTGTTTGAAAATTTCTAACAACTTTTCCGTTTGTTCAGAATGTTTTCTAGCGCAAAGCCTATGAGGAAGTGGAGCTTGCAATTCAACATATCAGTCTGCTTGAGTTGGTAAAGGGTTAGAGTCGGAATTGTACTCATTATTTGGCTCGATAGGAGGATTAGAATCGTTTGTAGTTTTCAAAGTGTCGAGAGAAACTTATGGTTCGTCATTTGGATTGACAACTTGGTTGTCTATTTGTTTACCAGAAAGCAACATGGTGATCATGCTCATTTGGTTCAAGTTTCCATCTTGAATGACATGAGCTTGGGTTGGGTTCGTGTTATGATTTTTCGGGTTCGAAATTGGCCGACTTAGGAAAATGCCTCTTTCTCATTCACTTACAGAGTGCCTAACTGATTCATTTGCATTTCTAGTTTAGCAATAGATTGACTCATATTCTACATGCATGAGGTTAAAATTTTTTTCCAATTGCTGTTTGATTGGAGGCTTTGTGTAACATCCCCTATCTTGAGGCCTGAAGCTAGGCGCCACATATGTTGCAGTCATCCATAGTATTAACTTCCGGTGATAAAATATGGTAATGTTAAGAGTACCTATAATATAAAAAGCACTTACATATGAAGTAAAATCATCACAGATTAAAACAACTATTCTGATTACATTTTAAAAAATATTTCATATTCAAATTACATCATCCCAAATTAATTCTCGGGTTTTGATCAAATATAATTATTACAAATTATGCCAAAAGCGACATATGAAGATGCCTCCTTGGATGATCAGAGTACTAAATAGACCAACTGTCTTAATATGACACAGCGGAATTTAAACCAAAATAACTTCAATATATTACTGGCATTGCCTCCTGCACGTCTTCGGAAGCTTTATTCGCCAACCTACTAAACCTAAAAAATCCTTCAACCCTCAGTCTACTCAAATCATATTTTGAGCACCCGAGAGTTTAAGGGGAAAACATAAACTTCGAGTTAGACATAAAGCTTGGTGTGAATAATATTATACATCTCGGTTATTTGATATTAAGTGAGACCAGCCGCTTAGTGAAACGGATTTCCCCTCACTAATATCCCTTTTATCACATATCTTCTGCAAATCCAAATTTGGTAATCAAACAGATTAAAATAATCATAGCATTATCATATATGCATATAAATCAGGTAACAAATGGTCTATCATTCCGAACAATATAGTTTTGTTTGGCTAAGTACTAAACCTTGGCTGACTTGGGCCTACCAGACATAACAGATAATCTAACTTCTATTAGACGACAAACTTTTGGACGGTCTGTCTCTAACTTCTCCCGGGTCCACTGATCCTAATTATTTTGTCGGGTCACCAATAAGCTATCCTTATTCTCTGCATATTCCTTTCTGTGTATAACATCATTTAAGTCTTACATGGGACTAAGCCCTACACAGTGGAATTTTTTACTAAATTAGCTAGGGGCTATAGCTAACGTATATGGCGCGACCATATACCAGTTCCAAGTGGTATTCTAATATCTGAGTCATTTACTTAAGGTTAACTACCCTTCAAATTTTCCATGAAAACCTTTCAAATTTATTTAACCCTTTAAATCATAATTAAACAAGGAAAAAAATACTCTTTGCTATACTCAAAGCTATTTGCCATGTTATATAACTTTACCCAAAATAATGTTGATGAAGTATATCGAGGGATACTTATCCCTCTAAAGTAAGTTAAAACCCTTTTTAACTTCAAAGCTCTTAGGAAATTTAGCTAAGGTAAACCATTCGAAACTTTCGTTTAAAATCTTTAAACAACCTTTTCGAAACCATTGAAAGTATCCCTTTCGGGTCATATTAACCACTATACCTTGAAACACTAGGTCGGAAGGCCAAAACATACCTTTCAAAACCTTTGAAATAATCTTTCAAAACCATTGAAGGTATCCCTTTGAAACCTTTTTAAACTTTAGACATCCTCTTTTCAAAACACTATAAAATTTGCCTTTCGAAAGTAACTGGAAACCTTCAATTTAAAATACTTGAAGTATCTTTCGAAACCATTCGGGAACCTCCACTTCAAAACCTTCATTTTAACCTTTCAAAAGAATCAAAGTCCTTTAATATAAACAAAACTTTCGAAATCATTGGGTTCAAGTAAAAGCATGTGGAACATAGTTTCGAAACCATTAAAAACTTTCTATTTGAAACCTATGGGTTTATCTTTCAATAGAAAAAAGGGTCATAATATAAACAAGTCGAAATCACTCTTTCAAAAGTAATTTCCTAAGTAAAGAAGGTTGATGGTTTCGACACCATCCCTTTCGAAAGAATTGGAGAAGCAGGTTCTTTAATAAAAGTGAAAGCACCCATTCAAAACCATGTTTAAAGGTAAAGCGGCCTAAACTGGGTTTAAAGGTAGAATTGCAGCAGCAAAGGTTTCGACTCTATCGAAAGCTAGTTTAAAATAAAAGGCGAAAACCTAAGTTGAAATCAATCTTTGAACCCTTTCGAAATCTCTTATTACATGTACAAAAACATCTAAGTCGAAAGCTATCTTTAAACCGCTTTCGAGGCCAATCTTTGGAAAGCAAAGCAAGCGGCTTTTCTTTTGAAAGCAAAACAAGGTCTCAACCCCTTCGGAAGCACCCTTTCGATCTTATGCCTTTCGCCTAACTCCAATCCACTACGTACCAAGACATTGATACAATGTGTATTGATTTCGACTTGGTCAAAGGCGGGGGTATGTAGTTGAAAGCTTGCTGCCATTAGTGGCGAAACAGCAAGTCCATACAAAAACTGTTTTTTCCTTTGTAAAGTAATTTCTTTTCAACTAACATACTTATTTGTTATAATCTAATTGGTTTCCAATTTCTTTTCCAAAATCTTTTCTAAAAGTGCAACCGAATTCATAATTTTATATTTAAAACATTTAGCCAATTGCTCCTTCTCCTATTTTAAACATATAAAACATTTAAGTCTCATACCTTAAATACTTTTACATACTTAATAAAACATTTAGCAAAATTCTCCAAAAATCCCAATAAACCACTTTTAATATTTTTCTAACATGTTTAAATTTCTAACCCAAAGCTAACATATAATAGCCGTAATAAATTTAAATCCAAAATAATTATTTTCTTCACTGGAATATTCATAATAAATCCACAGTAATTCAGAAAATTACGAAACGCAAAATCCATCTCTAAAATAATATTTTTGACCTCCTATCAAAATTGCAAGTCATTTGGATGCCATCTAATAGGTTTTCTAAATCAATTCTTATCATGAGATCTATATGAAATAGCCTAAATCATCAACAAGTATATATGTCCATTAAAACAATCAACACATGACAATCATTTGCAAAATAAATTCGTATCTTAATCTAGCAACCAAAAATCATAAAATAGGAGATGTAATCTGTTAACCCGCCTTTGGCAAGGCAACATACAGACGGATTTAACCCAATCGACTGCACGGTTATCGAGGCTGGGTATTATGGGTTTGATTCGGATGAATGGATGGACAATCAATTACAGATAGTAAGCATGAATATGAAGTCAGGATTCAGCATAGCCAGTGGATAAACGATGCGGGTATTTGGAGTGTGGATTTCAGGAAAGGTCAAGTTGCTTTGGGTCACCCAAGGGGTTATTTGGAGTCACCACGTGGTTTACTTCGGGTTAAGTAGGTGTATTCTTCGGGTCACAATAAAAACAATCTCGCGTTGGCATATTTGAGGGAGGTCGGCATTGCTTGTGGTCGGTGTTAAAACTACATTGGGTCGGCAATGCTCTGGCTTTGGGTCGACATCAATCTGTCTTCGGGTCGGCAAAGGTTTGGGGTCAGCAAAGCATCAGGTCGACATAGTTGAAGCTGCTTCGGGTCGGCATCAATGTGACTTCGGTTCGGCATTCTACTTTGGGGTCGGCATGCACATTTGGGTTGGCTATGGCACATCAAGTCAGCATATGGACGGGTCGACATATGCTTCGGGTCGCGTAGCTCCAGCTTCGGGTTGGCATTACTTTAGCATGGGGTCGACATTGGAGTGGATGTCATATCATGTTAAGGGATCGACATATTTCACTTTACTTCAGGTCGGCATTTGGGTAGCTCCAGGCCGGCATAAGGGCTTTACTAGGGATCGGCTATAGGAATTACAAGGGATCGGCTATAGGAAGTGCTTCGGGTCGTTTTGGGTGTTGTTTCCGGAATTACTTTGGGTCGGCATAGAGGAAACTCCGGATCGGCTATAGGAAGATCAATTAGGGGTCAGCATTTATTTACTTCGGGTTAGATACAAGCTTGCTTCGGGTTCTGCTTTGAGTTTTTCTTCAGGTCGGCGCAGATTGAGGAGTTGGGATCGACGGTCACTATGGTGGGCCCATGTAAGTAAGGAGGACCTGTAGCCGGGGGTTTTCCTACAAATACAGCAGGCATGGCTTTAAAAAAGGGATTCTCATTCTGCTTCCTTTCATCTTCTTCTAAAAAAGCTACTCTTCCATTTTTGTTTCAGAAATTCTGGATTGTAACTGTAATCAGATTTCAGTATAATAAAAAGGAAATTGTTGGATTGGACATAGGTCGAAGTTAGCCGAACCACTATAAATCTTGTCTTTTTTACTACTTTCATTTTAGTTTTGATTGTTCTTCATATTTATAACCACTACATATATTCTATCTGTGATCTATGATCGAGTATGATGTTTTTGCTTGCAATTGGGTGTTTGTGATCAATTTTGGGACAAACATAATCTATTGTTCACGTTAGCTTGTTAAGGAGTTGAGATTTGTTCTTGAATTGATTAGCTTAAGCTTCCTTATTGAAATTTGGTTTATCTTCTTCTTAATTTTCTTTAATGGTTGTTGGCCTTGCTTATGTTTATTTTTATTTGTGAACGTATAAAATGAGAGTGAGTGAGGGTTTAGGGTATAAGGATATAAGTTATTCCTATTTTGCCCTTATTTATTACCCATATCTGTTTCATTTTATTTCCCTTTTGTTCATTAGTTATTTGGCATGGCCACCTTATCTTTTCTCAAATCTCAATCCCTTAACCAATTACATTATTTTATTTTATTTACTAATTAAATGTCCTAAATAATGTTTATTACAATAAGGGTTATTACAGACTCCCCTCCTTAAGAATTTCGTCCTCGAAATTAGGATAAGTTACTTGTGTAAATCAATCATAAAGGTAAAACATACCATGAAACAAGTTAGGATAAGCGTCTCTAATCCAGCTCTCTGTTTCCCAAGTACAATCTCTCTCATCGTTGCCACATTGGACTTTAACTAACTTGATTGTCTTGTTCCTTAGCCTCTTCTCATCTCTCGCGACTATACGAACAGGCTTTCTAACTATAGTCAAATTCGGTTCCACTACTAAGTCATCTAACACAATCGGTGCTATAGTAGTCTCTGGATCTCAGATACACTTCCTTAGATTAGATACATGAAAAACATCGTGGACTTCTGCCAAATTATTCGGTACACATACATTATATGCGAGTTTCCCGATCCTCTCCATAATAGGAAATGATCCAACGAACCTCGGTGCCTACTCTCCTGATTTATCGAATCTAATCACACCTTTCATCGGTGATGCCTTGATGAAAACATATTCTCCAACTGAGAACTCTAAGTCTTTCCGTCTCTTATCAGCATAACTCTTCTGTCTAGACTGAGCTTCCTTCATTCTAGCTCGAATTAACTTAATCTTTTCTGCAACTCCCTAACCATATCTGGGCCAAGAACTAACCTATCCCCGGTCTCTAACCAACAAATAGGACATTTTCATAGCCTTCCATACAAAGCTTCAAACAGTGCCATCACTATTCTAGTCTGACAGCTGTTGTTATACGAAAACCCGACTAAGTGTAGATCGTCTTCCCATGATCCCCCAAAATCTAGCACATAAGATCTTAACAAACATTCTAAAATTCTATTAACACTTTCTGTTTGCCCATCAATCTACGGATGGTAAGCGGTACTCATCTTGTAGTACCTAAGATATCATGTAGACTCTTCCGAACTCGCTAGTGAATAAGGAATTTCTATCGCTTACTATACTACTAGGAATTCCATGAAGTCTAATTATATTCTTCATGAATAACTTGGCCAAAACAAGAGCCATTCTAGTTGACTTAACTGGAATGAAATGGACACTCTTGGTCAATCTATCCATTATGGCCTATATATTTTCATTTCCTCGGTTTGATCTTGGCAATCCGTCTATAAAAACCATTGAGAGAGAATCCCACTTCCTAACTGGCACATCTAAAGGCTGAAATAACCCACTTGGTTTCTGATATTCGGTTTTACCAATTGACAGTTCAAACACCGCTTCACCCATAAGCCTGCATCTCTCCTCATACCTTCCTAGAAGAAACTTCGTTTCATATCCTGATACATCATAGTTCCTCTCGGATTAATAGTGAACTTCAAATGATGACATTCTTTTAGAACCTCCTTCCTAATGTTTTCCACATTAGGAGCATGATGTGCATGTAAATGTGCATATTTTTACTTCCATATTTAATCTAGTTTAATTCAATAAACAAGCATATAGGGTATTTTAACATGTTTAACCAGTATTTTAATTATTTTTAAATCATCGTTTATTCATCTTCATATAGGGGGAAAATGGTCGTTTTTGTGCATATATTAATTTGAGAAAATTTAATTGGAAATTTTTATATTATTTTGTAGAAAATTGGATGGAAATTACAAGAGACTTCGTGAAAATATACATGCACAAGAGTTAGAGAACAAATGAAGATGGAAATAAATCATTTCATGACAACATGGAGGACCCTACCTCCCCACTTATTATGATGTACAATTAGGAGCTAATGCACATGCAAATGAAAATTAAAGCTACATGCACATGTAATGGTGGATTGTGCTCATACTAATGACAACTTAGAGGCCACACTTCCTCAAGGGTATTTTGGGTAGTCCCCAAAACTATGCATTAGGGTTTTAGGCTTGTAAAAATACATCATATGTTCATGTAATTAAGCTCTTAGCCTCCTCTTTAGTTAGTTTAGTTTGAGGCTCAAAAATAAAAGAAAATCTCTTCTCTTTTCCATGGCCACTTAGCTATTTTCTTTCATGTAATTTACTTAATGCAATTTTAATTCAAGGTCTTTTCTTGTATATTTCCTTTTATGATAGTAGTGTAGATCTTTTTATTTATGCAAGTAGATTAATTCTCTCTTTATGTTAATTAGCACTCTTTTTGCTTAGCTTTCATTTTCCTCATGTTTTTGTTTCACGTTGAACTCTACATTTGTTGAAATGATAACAAATATGAGAAGCTAAACTCCTTCAATTTAGGGGTAATGAAGCTTTCTTAATCATGTAGATTCAAATTTCTATTTTTTGATCTCTATTTGTGCTTAATGATAATATTTAAGTAGGTAACTTTTTTGTTGTTTTCACTTTGAATTTGATAGTATATGTTGTTGGCATCAAACAGGCTATGCTTAAATAAACACAAACACAAATTACCTCTTCATCTACAAATGATTATGGTAATAAAGTGAATATTAAAACCAAAATTTGATGATCTATATTTCTAATTAATAGTCAATAGATCATGTCTAGAATAGATTTTATTTTCAAGTTCATTGTCATTTTCACGAAAGTTAAAAAGTGGTTTAGTGGGTAAGTTAAAGTTTAATGGTTTATGTTAGGCTAACTAATAGAACAAATAGGCCATACTTATGATAACCATATCAACTAAATTCACTAACGACCAAAAGAGAGATCATAATTTCATTTTGTTGATATATGTGACCATGAGAAGGGATTTGCCTCTAAATCGCCTTCAAACTCTCATATTTTTATCCATTTGAGCTTTTGCTAGTTTTTACATTTTTTTTAGCTTAACACAACTTCAATTCTTGGTTAATTTGATTGAACAGAATTTTTAAAATCAATACAATTCCCTATGGATCGACCCATGCTTGCCACATACTAGAATTATACGACGTGTGCTTGCGAATATTTCTAATTTAAATTTGATAGGCTATTTTCTAATCCGATAGAGATTTAGCCGGTTAAACATAACACATAGTCTTTCTTTCTTCCTTGACTTCTCATTCGGGTCAAAACTAAAATCCTTTACGTCGTCGCTCTCTTTTCCATCTCTCAACCTTCTGATCCATTCAGCTAATACAGGATCCTCTTGTTTTCTAGAAGTGGTCGTTTTTACTATCACAAGTCGAACTTCTAAACATGACAACATAGCAGTCTTTATACTAGAACAACTTTTAGATCTCCACTGTACTCTGCATGTAGTCAATGCTTCCAAATCTTTCCATTCAACTATCATTGCCAACACTGTTTTCTGATGTTTTATGATAAGTGCATCAGCAACCTTATTTTCTTTCCTTAGTGTGTACTCAATACCAAATTCATAAGCGGCTGAAAACTCAAACCACCACTATTATCTCATACTCAACTCCTTTTGGGAGAATAAATACTTTAATGACTTTTGATTCGTATAAAACTCAAATCTTTTTTCTCAACAGGTAATGTCTCTACACCTTTAGTGCAAAAATTACTACAGATAATTCTAAATCATGAGTCGGATATCTAACCGCATGTGGTCTGATCTGTCGAGAAGCTACCTCTTTGCATTAACATAGCTTCTAACCCTACTCCACATGCATCTGTGTCCACCACTATGTCTTGATTCCCTTCTGGAACAAGTAACACAGGTGCATTCGTCATCAAGTGTTTTAGCTTTTGGATTGCATCCTCACACTTATCAGTCCAGACGAACTTCATACGTTTCTGAATTATCTTAGTCATCAGTGTTGCTATCCAAGAAAAGTCCTAAATGAATCTTCGATAGTAACCCGCTAATGCGAGGAAACTTCTGATGTCAGTCACTGTCTCAGATCTTTTCCAACCATTCACTGTCTCGATCTTATCTAGATCTACAGACAACACTTTCACTGAGATTACATGACTAAGAAACTTCACTTCCTTCGTCCAGAAATGACACTTTGAAAACTTCGGATTTATCTGATGCTGCCTCGGCATCTCAAGCACCATTCTAAGATGAACTTCATGCTCTCTCTCATCCTTAGAGTATATCAAGATGTCATCTATAAATACCAACATGAATCTATGCAAGAGCTTTTGGAAAGTTCGTTTCATAAAATCCACAAAGAATGCTGGCGCATTAGTCAGTTCAAACGACATTATTAACCATTCGTATGATCCATATCTGGTTCTAAACATCGTCAAAGGAATAATATCCTTTACCACTCTAACCTGGTGGAACCCTATTGCTAAATCCAACTGGGAAAATACTTTGGCTCCACTTAACTGATAGAACAAATCGTCAATTCTAGGTAACGGATATCGATTCTTTATCGTCTTCTCATTCAGCCTATGATAATTGATGCATATTCTTAACGATCCGTTCGGTTTCTTTACAAACACTGCGGTTGTTCACTACTGTTTTGTATAAGTATTCTTTTTTCACTAATTATCGTAGATATGTTATGTTATGAAATTATTTGGACTACAAGATCAAATTAGATTATAGAGCAAGACTTTATAAACAACGTTCAAAAAATTGGAATTCATTTATCAATAGTAAAACTCTTTCCTTCAAAATCCACCAACTGCACCTTTAACTCCCTTGTGTCGATAGTTGTCATTCTGCTTGGCAGTCTACATACTGTTTCCGCTTCGGGTACTAAATCTATTCGAAACTCAATAGCTTGTTTTGGTGGTAGTCTACTACAAGTTCAAAGACATTTGAGAATTCTCTAATAACGAAAATTCGATTCAACTCGTCTTCTACCTTCACAACACCGAACAAAGCATTAACCTCAAAACTAGGGTTTTCTATGAAGTATACTATCCGATCATTATTGTCTAGTGTCTAAGTGATATTTTCCTATCAGGGAAAAAATATCCTAGCATCGTACTTACTTAACAAGTTCATACCCAAAATAATTCCAAACCCTACAAAATCAAACACATGTAAACTGTAAACAAAGGTATGACCTAACAATTCAAACTCTAGGTGGTCACATCTCATCTCAAGAGTCGCATAACCTCCTACCAGATTTGCGACCCATAAAGAAGTAACCAAGTATGAGGGTTCTAGGTTAAAATTATCTACCAAAAAATGAGATATAAAAGAATGCAATGCACTAGTATCAAATAGAACTTTAACTAAAATACCATGAATCAAAAGCGTACCTCTCAACACAGCTTTTCCT
Organism: Allium cepa; assembly: GCA_030765085.1. NCBI lineage: Eukaryota > Viridiplantae > Streptophyta > Magnoliopsida > Asparagales > Amaryllidaceae > Allium > Allium cepa. The sequence goes on along the minus strand of CM060928.1, from coordinate 83,988,883 downwards.
TTCTCTTCTACTGTTAGTCTTAAGGTAGCTGGTTCCAATGCAAACACATTGCCCTTCCCATCCTTAGCTAGCTCTTTGCACTGGTTCTTATAGTGCCCAACTTGATCAAAGTTGAAACATCTAACTCCTTTCTTGTTAGCGGCTTTCTTTCATTTGCTGACCGGCACTCATAAGCATAGTGTCCCTTCTTTTCAAAGTTATAACAGACAACTTCTGCCTTTCCTTTCTTAGCAGCTCCATCCTTCTGAGCACCTTTCTTGTGGAAAATATTCTTTTTCTGACTCTGCCCTCCTTGAGCTTCCTTTGCCTTATGTCCTTCAAAAAAGAAAGCATCCCTTTATGCCTCAAGGCCATCTCAACAACATCACATGGATCCTTAATGTGCGGTAATGTGGACTTAGCAAGCTCAGGCTTCAACCTACGAATGAACTTTTCATTCTTCTTAACAACAGTATCGACCGTAGCGTAGCCATACCTCGCTAGCTCCTCAAACCAGGTCACATACTTAAAAACTATCATGTCTCCCTGTTCCAACTCAACAACCTTCCTGAGTAGAGTATACTTAGCAATTTCCGACATAAACCTTTCTTCAAATCTCCACCTGAACATGGCCCAAATTGTAGCCTCCTCATTGATTTCGATATTAACAATGTGCCACCAGTATAGTGTTGCTTCCAGTAACTTCCTAGAAGCGAGTCTTCTTTTCTACTCATCGTTGAGCCCCAAATTAGCAAAAATCCTCTCGCGGTGAATTAACTAGTTCTCCACTTCGGTTGCATCTTCAATATCTTTAAATAGCTTTCCTCCCAATTGAGCACAATCTTTGCTCAAAACAGCATAGTTATTCACCATTAGAGCTTCTTAATTTCCTCTTCCATCATTTCCACCCACTACTCCAACAGCAACTCCCGCTTGCATCATGTTTACAAAGAACTGATACTTTTCTCCCATGTCGACTTGCAGGACTCCAGCACCCACATTTTCAGCTTCTGCTAGACTTGTGTTTCTCTTGGTATTTGGTCTAGCATTCCCATTTGTTATGGTGCTTCCTTCTTTAATGTTAACTCATCTAGCATCCATATCTTACATCCGTGAAATATGCATTCGAGTCTTTGTAAGATATGGAAGAACAGCTTATGAAAGATAGAAGAACAGAGACAAAGCGTATACTTATATAGCAAATATAAGTACGTTACTATAGCATTATCCCATACCCCGGTCTTTTTCTCTAATTCCTTAGGACTATGTTTTCAAAATCATTTTAAGTTTAAAGTTTTTCATAAACCTATGCTCTGATACCAAGTTGTAACATCTCCTATCTTGAGGCCCGAAGCTAAACGCTACAGTCATCCATAGTATCAACTTCTAATGACAAAATAATATAATGTTAAGGGTATCCATAATACCAGAAGCACTTAAATGTGAAGTAAAATCATCACATATTAAAAAAACTTTTCTGATTACATTTCAAATATTTCATATTCAAATTACATCATCCCATAACGATTCCCATTTTTGATCAAATATAATTATGACAAAATACGTCAAGAGCGACATATGAAGATGCCCCCTCGGATGATCAGAGTACTATATAGACTAACTATCTTAATAAAACACTGCGGAATTTAAAACAAAATAACTTCAATATTTAAATAGCATTACCTCATGCACATCTTCAGAAGCTTTATTAGCCAACCTACTAAACTTAAAAACCTTCAACCCTATGTCTACTCCAAACATATTTTGAGCACCCGAGAGTTTAAAGGAAAAACATAAACTTCGAGTCATACATAAAGCTCGGTGCGAATAATGTTGTGCATATCAGTTATTTGATATTATGTGAGACTGCGCCACTTAGGGAAATAGGTTTCCCATCACTAATCTCCCTTTTAAAACATATCTTTTGAAAATCCAAATCCTATAATCAAACTGATTAAACTAATCATAGCATTATCATATATGCATATAAATCTGGTAACAAATAGACTATCTATCCGAACAATATATTTTTGTTTGGCTAACTACTAACCTTTGGCTAACTTGGGCCTACCAGACATAATAAATAATCTAACTTCTGTTAGACAAACTTCTGGACGGTCTGTCCCTAACTTACTTCTCCTAAGGTCCACTATTCCTAATGTTTTGTGGGTTCACCAATAGCCTATTCTTCTTCCTTATATATTTCTTTCAACGTGTAACATTATTTAAGTCTTACCTGTAACTAATCCCCAAACACTGGAGTTTTGGACTAAATTAGCTAGAGGCTATAACTAATGTATAGGGCGTGACTCTATGCTAGTCCCATCTGGTATTTTAATATTGGAGTCATTTATTTAGGGCTAACTACCCTTCAATTTTTCCTTGAAAACCTTTCAAATTGATTTAACCCTTTAAATCATACTTAAAAAAGGAAAATATATTCTTTGCTTTACTCAATGCTATTTTCCATGTTATATATACTTTACCCAAAATAATGATGAAATATATTAAGGGTTACCTATCCCTCCAAAGTAAGTTAAAACCCTTTTTAACTTAAAAACTCTTAAGCCGCATAGCCAAGGTAAACCATTTGAAACCTTTGTTTAAAATCTTTAAACAGCCCTTTAGAAACTGTTGAAAGTACCCCTTTTGAATCATATTAACTATTATACCTTGAAACATTAGGCCGAAAGGCCAAAACATACCTTTCGAAACCTTTGAAATAACCTTTCGAAACCATCGAAGGTATCCTTTCGAAAACTTTTTAAACTTTAGACATCCTCTTTTCAAAAAACTATAAAAATTGCCTTTCGAAAGCAATTGAAAACCTTCAATTTAAAATACTTTAAGTACCTTTCAAAACCATTAGGAAACCTTCCTTTCGAAAACTTCATTTAAACCTTTCGAAAGCATTAAAATCCTTTACTATAAACAAACCTTTCGAAAGCATTGGGTTCAGGTAAAAGCTTGTGGAATATAGTTTCGAAACCATTAAAATCATTCTATTAAAAACCTATGGGTTTATCTATCAATAGAACAAAAGGTCGTAAAATAACAAAGTCGAAAGCACTCTTTCGAAAGAAATTTCCTAAGTAAAGAAAGTAGATGGTTTCTACACCATCCCTTTTGAAAGCATTAAAGAGGCAGCTTCTTTAATAAATGTGAAAGCACCCCCTTTGAAACCATGTTTAAAGGTAAAGCGGCCTCAATTGGGTCGAATGGTAGAATTTCGACAACAAGGTTTCGACTCTGTCGAAAGCTAGTTTAAAAAAAAGGCGGCAACCTAGGTCAAAAGCTATCTTTAAACCCTTTTGAAAGCTCTTATTACATGTATGAAAGAAAGTGCTCGAAAGCTATCTTTAAACCCCTTTCGAGGCCAATCTTTGGAAAGCAAAGCAAGCGGCTTTTCTTTGAAAGAGAAAATGGTCTCGACCCCTTCGGAAGCACCCTTTCGACCTTATAAATTTAACCTAAATCCAGTCTACTATGTACTAAGGCATTGATACCATGTGTATTGGTTTCGACTTGGTCGAAGGCGAGGGTATGTCGTCGAAAGCTTGTTGCCGTTAATGGTGAAACAGCAAGTCCATACAAAAACTATTTTCTTTCTTTGTAAAATAATTTCTTTCTAACTAACTTGCTTATTTTTCATAATTGGTTACCAATTTATTTTCTAAAATCTTTTCTAAAAGTGCTCCCGAATTCAGAATTTTATATTTGAAAATTTTAGCAAATTGCTTATTCACCTATTTTAAACATATAAAACATTTAAGTCACATACCTTAAATAATTTTATATACTTAATAAAACACTTAGGAAAATTCTTCAAAAATTCCGATAAATTACTTTTAATATGTTTTCTTATATATTTAAATTTCTGACCCAAAGGCAACGTATAATAGTCGTAATAAATTTAAACCAAAAATAATAATTTTCTTGGGTAGAAAAATCATAACAAATCCATAATAATTTAGAAAAGTATGAAACTTGAAACATATCTCTAAAATAAAATTTTTGGCCTCCTACCAAAATCGTAAGTCATTTTTATGTCATCTAATAGGTTTTCTAAATCAATTCTTATAATCAAATCTATATGAAATACCCTAAATTATCAACAAGTATATATGTCCATTTAAACAATCAAAACATAAGATTCATTTGCAAAATAAGTTCGGATCTCAATCTAGCAACCAAAAATCATAAAATAGGAGTAATCTATTATTGACCTTAGCTTGTTGTTAAGGAGTTGATATTTGTTCTTGAGTTGATTAGCTTAAGCTACCTTCCTAAAATCTTTTTTATCTTCTTCTTGATTTCCTTTAATGGTGGCCAGCCTTGCTTATGTTTGTTTTTTTATGAACGTATAAAATGAGAGTGAGTGGGGGTTTAGGGTATAAGGATATAACCTATTCCTATTTTGCTATAATCTATTACCCTTATTTATTTCATTTTACTTCCCTTTAGTTCATTAGTTATTGGGCACGGCTACCTTATGTTTTCTTATATCTCAATCTCATAACCAATTACATTATTTTATTTCATTTACCTAATTAGATGTTCTAAATAATGTTAATCAAAATTAGAGTTGTTACACTTTGAGTGGTAGCTTTAGCCAAAGTTTTAAGATTTCTTTCAAGAGAAGTCAATTGTTTATCATCTTGGGGAGCAAAATATTGTTGCGGTTGATTTTGAGATGGACCCACAAAATTTTGTTGAAAATGATTTTGTTGAAACTGAGGATTTTAAGCATTGTTCAAAAATGCTTGAAAATTGGGACAAACCAAATTTGTGTTGGAATTATTTTGGTTTTAAGCAAAGTTCGAATGATTTCTCCAATCAGGATTGTACATCGGAGAAAAAAGGTCATTCTTAACCTTATTGAAAGCATTAAGTTGTTCAACTGAGTTAAGGCACTGATCGACAATGTGATTCGGATCATTGAATTTATAAAACATTGGTTCAGGAGCTTGGTTCATCTGGTTGGATGAGAAAACATTATCGAATTTATTAATCATTGCATCGATTTTAGCTTTCAATGCAAAAGATGACCCTATCGAGCACGCACTCGATCGTGAGCAAATGGATTTTTCATTAAAACATACCCATTTGATTACTTTTTGGCTAGGTTTTAAAGAAATAGCCAAGCATCGTCGTGATGTTAGACGAGAAAATTGCCTTGGAACATCGATTCAAGCATGGTTCGTGAGCTATTTTCAAGTCCATCATATAAGATTTGGCAAAGAGTCCATTTTTCGAAATTATGGTGTGGACATTTTATCAAAACTTATTTAAATATTTCAAAATATTTTCAGAATGATTCACCCCTGAATTGGTAAAAATTTACAATTTCACTTCAGATTTTAGTTGTCTTTTCCAAGGGGTAGAACTTCTTTAAGAAAACTCTAACAAATTCTTCCCACGTTTCGATCGTGTTTGAAGTAAACTATACAACCATTTTAAGCATAATCGGTAAAAGAAAATGGAATTAATCTGAGTTTTGATTCCATAATCACAAAATTGTTGGAGTTTAATAGTTGCACAAACTTGCTCGAATTTCGTTAAGAAAATATATGGTCATCGTGTTCAAAATTGCTAAATTTTGGGAGTGTGGCAATATGATTGGAATGAATTTCAAAATGATTACCCGTTGGGGAAGGTAGCGTGATACAAGAAGGAATAAAAACTTTATCAGAAAATATTCTATCCATGGGAGTTCGAGGGGAATTTTCATTCGCCATAGTTAGAGGGTCGTTTGTTTGAGTTAAACGATTTGTTGTTGTATCACGAGTCCAAGTACTCATGCACAAGAAAAAGCCAAGAAGAGAAAGAAGTGAGAATCGAGTTTAAGAGAATGAAGCAAGGTTTAGAAAATGAAGTGAAAAATTATTGTTTTTTATACTTTTTTTAAAGATATTTACCAAAAGGGATTTGTTTTTCAAAAGGAAGGTCGATTTTTGTTTTATAGATTTTCAAACTTTTTTATTCCTTTTTTATATGTTTTTTTCTCTTTTTTAAGCTTTAGTTTCCGTTTCTGAAAGGATCACTTTTTTGGATTTTTTGTTTTTTTAAAAAAAAATAAGCAAAATGCTTATTTGTTTTTTTTTTTGATTTTTTTGAGAAAAAATTCAAAGGAAAAGATTTAAAAAGTTTTTATTTCGAATTTTAAAAATAACTAAGTTAAGTGAAATGTTCAAAAAAATTAGTTTTGGATTTTGTTGTTTTTTTAATATATATGCATGAACTAATGCAACTAAATGAATGCAAGGACTTAATTACAAATTTTCTGTCCTTTGTAGCTCCTCACCCAAAATTGTATAATACACTTTGTCTTAAACTAGCAAAATAGTTCATAGTCAAGAAACGGATATGAGTTATCGGTGCACGACGAATCACCGTAGCAATGCAGTCGAAGATTTAAGTATCATTAGAGAAACAATCGCTATAATATTTACGAATCACGGTAATATTTATTTATAATTATTGCTCTACCGTAGCCTAGACATCAAGAATATAAATTTTCGAAAGAAGACAACTTTTTAAGATACAATTAAGCCCTAGGTGAGCTCGTGACACCCTTAAGTCTGATGTCTAACCATTATTATTAGTCAAGTTCTACTATGAAATGCAACTTGTGGGCCAAGAAAGATGTGATAAAATCCCCTACCTTATGTGGATTTGGACGTTGCCTTTAAAAAAGAAAATAAGATTGTATGAATGCAAAACAGAAATTAAACGTGATTTTAACGATGTAACTATGAATGAGATTTTTTTTTGAATTTTTTTTAAAAGCAAGCAACCACCAATGCAAGGGAAAATGCAAGGGATAAAAGCACGATACCAGAGCGTGCAGAATTATTAGCAAACAATTTTAAAAACAACGATTATTTTGTTTATTTAAAGCAAGCAAGCTGGGTAGGGCAATTTGTCCCCTTATGCTTTTGCAACCTGTAAAAGAGAACAAAAACAAACACAAATGAAAGCAAATTAAAATGAAATAATTTTTTTAAAACAAAAGTAGAAAGAACTTGTTTAAAACTTAAATAAAAATAATTAAACCAAAACTCGAATTTCCAAGCCAAATGAAAGTAATATTATTTTTTTAGAAAGCTAAGAAAAGAAAATTAATGAATTTTCACTAAAAAGTACTCTCTTTTTTATTTTTGTGAAGTTCTTTTTTTTTTTTACAAACCAAAAGAGACTCAACTTGAATTATGGAATTTTTTCAGTAAATAATGAGAAAGACAAAAGACAAAAAAAAACTATTAACTCAGCCCAAAAGCCTACTGGCTAATTCTATTCCAACCCAATTTATTGCTTAGTAGCCCCCCGTAAAATAATTAAAATTATTATGACTAAATTACCCCTGAGAAACTAGTTAGCAAAATTTTTTTTTTGCTGTGTACAGTTTACCACACAGGGCAAATGCGTGGTAAAAATGCGTACCACGCATGGCCAATGCATAGTAGAAATGAATACCCCGCAGTAATTGCACGATGTTTTCATTTTTACCACGCATTGGCCCTGTGTGGTACGCATTTTTACCAAGCATTTGCCCTGCGTGGTAAACTGTATACAGCAAAAATAATAATTCACGACTTAGGAGGACTTGCTGAGGAGGAGGAGAATCGCGACTTGAACAGGAGGAGGAGAATCGCGGGTTGAACAGGGAAAAATCGCGACTTGAACTAAACGAAGAGGGGAGAAATTGCGTACGTGAAGGTGAAAGGGGTAGTATTGGAAAATATGGGGGGCTACTAATTAAACTAAGAGGTATGCAAAAAAAATTAGAAAATAGAGGCTACAAAGCAAAATTTTGGGTTGGAATAGAATTCCTTTCTTCTCTGTTTATTTAAAAAACGAAGTCAAAGAAAAAAAGAAAAGAAACGAATACAAAAAAATGAAATCACAACTGGGTTTGGAAGTAAGAGGCAGGTCGCGGTTGCGGTAGAGGGTTTGCGGCAATCGAATGCTGAGGCGGTTTGAGGCGGTTTGTCCGAGTAGAGTTTTGGACTGCGGGTTGGAATTGGAGGTTGCGGATGTGGAATTTGGGTTGCAATAAGGTCTGGCACCAAGTTTGAGCTTCCTTTTGTGTTGCGGTTGGTGATCTGAGAAGTGATGGAACACGAGGAATATGGTGCTGCTTCAGGTTGAAGGAGGAGATGAGGTACTGGAAGTTGTAGCGGAAGTGATGAGGTGAATGGAGTTGTTGAAGTTCTTGGCAGTGAAATGTGTAATGGTTTTCCAATGGGGAGGTTGCTGTTTGTGAAGTGTGGTGTAGGCTGAAGTGAAGTGTACAGTTATAGTGGTTGATTATGGTGCTGCTATGATGGTTGTTGCTGAGATTGTAGATGATGGCCAGTGACAGTTAGGAGGTTGAATGAAAGAGCGAGAGGAAGGAGTTGTGGTGAAGGAAGGCAGTGTAGTGAAGCAGGGGTGCAGGGAGGAAGTACTGTTGTGATGGCTTGAGTGGAATGTTGAAAGCAGTAAGGCGGTATAGAGCTGTTGTAGTGTAGAGGATTGGTGACTTGCTGGTGATGTTTGTAGCAATCGGGTTAATGTGGTGAGGATTTGAGGCAGTGATGAGGAGCACTGATGAAGGAATGTGTGAAATGTTTGGTGGGTGAACTATGATGATGGTATACAGTTTGATGGACTTATGTGGTTTGGTTAGATGGCCAGAAAAGTAGTGCAGGCAGCAGTTTGATGTGGTGTAGAGGAAGTTGTTCTAGTTGTGGGTGTTAGGTTGAGGATGGTTTGTTGACGGTGAGATGGCAGTGAAGGTTATGTTAAGTGGAAGTGTTTTGGTTGCTGTGAGGTGATATGAGGGTAGTTGAAGTTGTAGGGGGGTGGTTGTAGTTGTACTGATGAGGCAGTGGCAGTGAGGGTAGTGAAGCTCAGGTAGTGAAGTATTTGTGATGGTTTAGGGAGTATGCAGTGTAGCTGGTTGCTGTAGTAAATGCAGTTGAAGTGGTGATAGTGGTGGAGTGGGTTGTGTGCATAGAGATGCACAGAGACAGGGTTATGTGGAGGGGGATAAGATGCAGTAGTGTTGAGTGGTTAGATTGTTTGTATGATGTATGCATGGTTGATGGCAATGAGAGGAGGCAGTGGTTAGAGGAGTTGATGTGGGAAGTTGTGATGGGTTTCTCTGGTAGTGGAGAAGTGGGTATGGAAATTGCAGTGTGAGGGAAGTTTGGTTTAATGGTTTAACACTGAAGGGTGTAGGTGTGGAACAGGAGGAGGTGGAAGGATGCTAGGTAGTGTGATTATGTAACAGAAGTGTGGTTTATGGTGATGAAGTTGTGATGATGAAGGGTGCTAGGCAGTGTGATGAAGTGTGAAGCTCAGAAAGTGAAGGCAGTTGCGGAACAGTTGTGTGATGTTCAAACAGTGTGTTTGCGATTGATGCTATGTAATAGATGGTGATGAAGTGTGGTGAAGTGTATTCAAGTGATGGCAGGGAGGTGGTGAAGAGGTGGTGGCAGTGTTGTAAGGTGTCAGAAGGGAACTATGAAGAAAAATGTAAAAAAAAAAGAGAATAAAAATTGTAAAAAGAAATTTGTAATGCAAATGTAAATGGAACAATGTATATTTATACTATAAAGCAAAACCCTGGTCAAACCGGTCAAAGTGAAGCCTTTTATGTGCTTTCCATATTGCCCCCACTTGAACATAAAAGGAAATCAGTCCACCAGGGAAGTTTCGTCCTACCACTACCGCATGCCACGTTGCCAACACTATTCTTCACACGTTTCTCTTCCAACCTCTTCCGTTTGTCCTTCCTCTTTCTCTTCGTTTACCACTTTCATACAAACCCACTTTCTCCTTATCCATGAAAAAAGGCTACTCCCCTCCTTTACTTTTCTAACCGCTCCTCATGAATTGACCTTCCTCCATCCGCAAACAATGGCTATTCCCCTCCTTCACTTCTCTAACCGCCGCTCCTAAAATGGCCGTCCTTAATTTCCACCTCTCCTCCCCGGCCATGTTTGCCGCTATAGCCGACGTCGCCGCATTTATTCTTCCCCGTCACGATCGTCCATCAACGCAACCTCCACTTCCTACATCTGAGTTCCGCCGACAGCAACTCCGTCGTGAAGTATTGTTCAACCTTCCACCATCGGCCGTCCCTACTTCCGAACGTACGATCTCTACCTGTTCTTCTCTTTTTTGTTTTGATTTAATCCAATTTTGCGTCTCTTCCCGAACTGTACTTTACTTCGCCTATGATTCCCTTTCCTACTTTGTCCTTTTCGGCCTCCACTTCCGATTTCACCTACTTCACCTACCTTCCTCCTCCTTCAACATCGACCGTATTTTACTAAGTTTAGCAGTGGATTAGGGGACTTGATGAGATTTCAAGGGCATTTGATCTTATTGGGTGCAAGGACCGAAGAGATGAAGGAATTAAATGAAAAGGTATGTATACTCTCATTTTTTTTTGGGGATGGTGGATCTTTTGCTGCCAAAACACAATATTTATTTAGGTATACGGTTCTTATTAGTAGTTTGTTCATACTAATAGCTTACCTCAGTAAATCATTGCCGTTTCAGATTGGGAGGTGACAACATCGCCATACCCGTGGATGTGATTTCCTGTATCAGTACTCCACTGTCGAGCGATGAAGTTAGTGGAGACGGGGATGTGTATATGTTGGGAAAGAGTTATTTTTACTGCAAGGAGCACAGATGTGCCACACATTCTTTGAGAGGCCAGAATGGGAAGAAAGCCTGTTTTTAGGTGTTATGTGCTTTATACGGTGCGTTAATTTTGCAACACAGTTGATTTTATTAGTTTGACCGCAAAGTGTTTGGTCAATTATGGATAAAGATTTGTTTTTCATGATAAGTGGATGTGGTTTATGATGAGCATTTGAGTATATCAGGATATGCAACACGGATAACACAGTAGTACTTTAGGAAAAACAACTTTAGTGGTATTTTATCAAAAATTTGAAGTCTATTTGACATTATTACGCGTTGGCAGAAACGTTCAAAAGAATTATATGCAAGGATAATCTTTACTGTCTACCTATCACTGCCCCTCGCATATTAGGTTATTATGATACGCATTGTATACGAGAAAAAAGAATACATCAATTGTTTTGAAAACATTGCGTTTCATCAATTGTTTTGAAAACTACCATTAATACTTAGTACAGTTAGCATCAAATATTAATGTAACACAAAATTACTACAACTAGGAACAAATATTAACGGTACATTTTATTTTTGAAAACCTAATTTGAACTATACTAATTTTGCAGGAAACATGACATTTGACAACACCATGGAGACTGATACCCTTCGGATTTTTAAGTCCAATTTGTGAACAAAATGAACGGGAACAACCCATCACAAGAGGTATATCGATCAAATTGAATTATGTTCAATCTGAAGTTCCATCTTATTTTACTCTATGCTTAGTTCATGCTTGATTCCTTTTAGGTTTGCAAACTGATTTATTTGGTTTTTTTACAGACGTTTTAGATATAAAACCGTGGATATTTTTAAAGTTACCACAAAAACAAAGGCAGCAACTTTGATAACACTTGGTTTTTTTTTGTTACAGATTTGGTATGATTTCTATGTAACCCATTCATGAATAAACTTTTTGTCTGCTTCAAATCCTATAATGATACGGTCCTCTCTTATTTCAATAATTTTGCAACTTAATTTACTTCGGGTCTATTTAAAATTGATTTTCGTTTGTAGTTACACCAATTAATTTGTGATTTTGGATATTAATCTACATCACTACACAGCTTTGACCAATATATCTTAACCGCAGCTACAAAACACCATTACTTGACGATATTGACAGTATACATATTAGTTGATGAAATTTCAAATGTAATAATCATACAATTACTTAGTGCCACTTTATATTTTTTGGGCCAAAATTAATTGTTAATACATACGATTCGTTCCATATGCTTGACTTTACATACAATCTATGCGCATGTGTGCGTGTGTCTATGTGTGTGCGTGTATATGAGTAGTTTTGAATATTTTACAAAAAGGAATTCGATCCAGCTTTAAACATATCAGCCTTCATATCTTACATTCCTTTAACTCCTTTGATACATTTAATACACCTTATTAACCTTTTAAAGCCTTTTGTTTTTGCAGTTTGGAAGAGGAGATATTGGCTGAATTAACTTGCATTATTATAGGTAGGTGAAAGAATAATTATAAAAACAATTTAGCAATTGGACAGAGGTAGTTTAATTCATTTCTAACTCACAGTACTCTTTTGTCTCAGTTATGTTATGACAAAATAACATATGTTCATGCTAAAAAATAATACCACTGAACCTGAAGTGAAAGACCTTGACGTAATGAGATGGTCTGTTCTGAAATAGGTAATTTTTTTTTTACAATTATCACTTATGTATTTATTATTTTAGCTGGAAGTGAAGTTCATTTTACTAAACTATTTCTTTTTCAAGTTAGAATAACAAAGTAGTTTGGCTTTGTTTTTATTCTTTATGGCCGAGCACGAAAAGTTTAATTTAAATTAATGAGAACATGTAACCTTACAGATGGTCTAACGTAAAGTAGTATGATGATAGATCATGATATCCAACCTTGATAATGGTGACAAGCATAACATTGTGCAGTGGTAGATGTTTTTTTTTTTGGAAAAAAGGTACTTTATTAACAAGATAGTATATACTTCCATGATATGCCTCATTAAAACCATTCAATCCCCCTAACCTAAATGGGTGCGTTGGAGAAGGAAAAAGAGTACATATCATTTTCGTATATTAACAGTACAACAAAACAAATTCTGTGCCATGCTGTCAAACAGATGGAGGAGTAAAAACGAGTTAATGGACACTCAAAACCATCCATATGAACAGCTTGCACTAGAAAACCACAACAAAAACCAAGTACCACTACATGTTGCTATAGCATAAAACATCAGACCAAAAGAAAAAAAAAGACGACTAATTCCTCCTCTCAGCCAAAACGAGGAGAGAAAAGAAAAGTCCCAAAAGCTTCCGCATTCAGATCTAAATCGAATGGGCTACTGACAGTTCCGGAGGAAGATAACAATACGCTTCTAAAAGAACTAGATGCAGATGATTAGCCAGCAGCAGGACGAAATCAGGGAGGGCGAAAACAATCTTGGAGCCCAATTTCTGGATCGAGCTTCGAAATGATAAGTTTTTCCTCTTAGTTTAATATATGATCTTGAAATCTTAGTTGGAAAAGATGTTTGCTTTTGATAATTATTTGGTTGGTTCTTAATCTGAAGTGTTGTTCAAGTCCTTTAAAAACACGGTTATTACGTTCACCCCAGATATTCCATATGATAGTAGTAAAGAAGATACTTAGAATGCTTTTTATCGGCGATTTAATTTTTTCCTGAGCTTGTAAAATCGAATTCAGTAAGGAATTGATGTCGTAGTTAATATCTAGCTTTATGTTAAGCTTAGGCATAAGAGCATCCAGAACATGCCTCGAGTAGGTGCATTGAAAAAATAGATGGTTTTTATCTTCAATTTGATTAGCACAAAGCACGCATTTTTGATCTATATTAGGGGACCACTTACTGATTCTGTACTTTGTCTGCAACTTGTCTCTTATGGCTAGCATAGCACATGTAGACATTTTAAGGGCACAACTCTTGTCCCATACAACAGTGGACCAGTCGAATTCGTTATGTGTGGTTCTAAATATGCTCCATGCAGATTTTAAAGAAAACTGGCCTTGATTGTTAGGCAGCCGCCACCAAAAATCATGTTTCATGTCTTGATGAATGAAAATTTTTCTAACCTCTACATGTGAGTTCATAGGGATGAAATTGAGTCTTCGTTTCCAAGTTCTCATGGTGTTCCACCCATAAGTGTCAATTACCTTGGAACCCTGAATCCAAGGGTCAAACCATATGTCAGTGTTTGCACCATTAACAATTTTTCTGTCTATATGCCCCTTGCACCATTGTCTAGCACGCAATATGGTCTTCCAGGTGTGTGATGCATTGTTATCCATTTTGGCTACCCAGAAATTTCCTTTGTTGCCATATTTGTTATGCATCCATTGTGCCCATAAAGAGTCTCCATTAATATAATTCCATAACAACTTTGCAGCAATATATTTTGCTATGTCTTCAATTTTCCTGATTCCCAGACCCCTCTTCACTTTTGGTTTTGCATACCTCTTCCCAGCACATTTTGTGAGATTTTGATTTCCACAAGGAATTTGCACACAGGTAATTGATTTTTTGGATAATAGAAGCAGGGATTTGAGCAATTTGTAACAAGAAATGTAACATAGGGTGAATAATAGTTTTTATGAGTTCTATCCTACCACTAATATTGAGAAACCTGTTATGCCAGTTGCTGAATTTTTTGTTGATTTTGTCAATGAGCAAACCAAAGTCTCTAGCTTTCAAAGCATTATTTGAAAGAGGAATTCCTAGATATTTGATTGGCAGGTTATCTGGTTTGATTTTAATTATGTCCACTATATTTTGCTTACACTTTGCCCCTTTACTGAAAAATAAGCTGCTTTTTCCTGAGTTTAATTCAAGGCTTGTGAGATTTGTCATGCACTGCAATACATGGTAGATAGTTTCTGCATTATTAGTAGTAGCTTTCGCCGGAATAAGAATATCATCAGCATATAATAAATGAGTAATAATGGGCTCCACTTGATAAATAGGGCTGAGATTTCCTTTAAGGAATTCAAGCTCCAAATTCAGAGACAGGAATTCCATAGCAATAGCAAATAAATATGGGGATAGTGGGTCCCCTTGTCTGAGTCCCCTCGAGCTATTTATAAGACCATAAGGGGAACCTTCTATTAAAATAGAAAACGATGGAGTGGATATACACTCATATATGAGGTTGGCAAAGGAAAGTGGGAATCCCATGGAAATCAACATATGATGAATAAATTCTCTATTGATTTTGTCGTAAGCCTTATGTAAATCAATTTCATACAAACATTATTTAATTTTTTCCTGTTAAAACTTCTGACCATCTCATAAGCTAGAAGAGAATTTTCTAAGATTGATCTATTTGCAATGAAAGCATTTTGATTGTATGATATTAAATCGTTCATGTCTACTTTCATTCGATTGCAAAGAAGATTGGCTAGAATTTTGTAAGTAACATTACATAAAGAGATAGGTCGAAAGTCGGATATAGTAGTAGCATCTGGGTTTTTAGGAATTAGACATATGAAAATATGATTAATTTCTTTGATGATTTTACCAGATTGTAGAATACCATTCATAGCTTCCCAGATATCCATTTTAATGCTATCCCAATGAACTTTATAAAATTTAGAGTTGAAACCATCTGGACCGGGAGAGCTATTTTCATTAATCTGAAAGACTGCCTCTTTGATTTCTTCCATCTGAAAAGGTCTACATAAACTGATTCTAGCATTCTCTGTTAAGATTTTCTTACAAGTAATGTTAGGAAATTGATTAAAGGCTTGTGGCAAATGAAATAATTCTGAGAAATAGCAAATTGCTTCTTCTGCTATAGTTTCTGATGTTGAGACCCACTTTCCTTCACTATTAACAGTAAAGTTTCTTCTATTAGGCTTACAGTCAGAACTTTTACTGTAGAAGAACTCCGTAGGTCTATCCCCTTTAGTGAGCCAATTAATTTTCATTTTTTGTTCATTGTCTACAGCAGATTTCCTCATCATCTTGTGTAGATAATCATAATTATTAGAATAAGTTTTCAAGAGACTTTCATCAAGAGGATTGTTGATTAATTGATTGTATATTTTGTTGTTTTGATCTTTCAGTCTATTAAACTTTACTGTCGCATTTGTTATATTGCTTGACCATTTCTTCAATTTATTTTTCACTGCTTTCAGTTTGCAGATCAGCTTGTAAAGAGGACTGCCAGTGTTGCAAGTTACTAGAGACTCATGGATTGCTTGGTGGTAAACATCATAGACATGCCAAGAATTTTTATATTTGAAAGGCATCTTTCTCTTTCTCATGTTTTGCATTTGGAGGTTAATTAAAATTGGTGTATGATCACTCAGGGAATGGTTACCAAAACAAATGCCAAATTTATCAAATTTATCAAGCCAAATAGAATTAAAAAACACACGATCTATCTTACTATGTACTGAAAATGAGTTACCTCCTCGCCAAGTAAAAAAAATTACCTGTGAAATCAGGTTCCACTAGTTTTGATATGGTGATGCAATCAATGAAATTATGTTCTCCAACAGAATTATAAGATCCATTGTTCATTCTATCACAGCTGTAAAGAATAGAGTTGAAATCTCCTTCCACTAGCCACAGAAGGTTGACATATTTGGATTGGGATATTATACAATCCCATAGTGATTTACGCTTCTCCATCGTTGAAGGCATAGACAAATGTGCACATTATGTTGACACTACTAGCACTGTAAAGCATACTTGTAATGAATTACTCACTAGTATGTACTATAATATTGGTCCAAACCAGTGAGCCCCAAAAGATAAGGATGCGACTTTTTTGTTCTTTAGAAATGTTGTGGGACAATTTCCATTTTTTGTCAATTTTATTTATAAACTTTCTATAGAATGATTAGAAAGCTTATTCTCAAGAATCCCTATAAGGGAATACTTATTCGAGCTAAGAATATTAAGTACTTCCACTTGTTTGTAGAGGGCATTCATCCCTCTAATGTTCTAGAAGAGGAACTCCATTAAATATTATTATTCGGGTTGCTACTTTCTTCCAGAGAAGTAGCTTTTCCCAAAGTCTTAGCTTTCTTGGATTTTTTCTGTTTACCTTTCAGTTGATTAACCATATTTACCCATGCAGGGTTATCCATTACTTCAGAGTTCGAAGAAGCTTTGAATTCGAAAGGGGCTTCCTCTGGTCTAGTTTTGCGGGATGCTTTAGATTTGACGAAAGACAGTGGCTCTGGGCTGGCCATATCTTGCTGTTGGTACGAAGAATGTTCCGTTGTCATTTGAGCAGCATCTTCAGCTAAAGAAGTATCATTTGAATCTGTGTATTGAAACTCATTGTGTACATTTGTATTGTTAATGTCGTTTAGAGATTGCAGATTATCAATCTTGTTATTATCTGCTGATGAAATAATAGTCAAACTAGATTTAGTTGGCGGGACTGTTTGTACATTGAGCATAGCACTTTGATTAGGTTCTGATATTACGACTTTTGATTGAGGATTATTATGGAGAATTTGATCTATTACCTTAGGCTGATTTTGTGTATCAGCGTATTCGTTAATCAATATGGCTTTCTGCTTAACTGCTTCTTCACTTGATACATTATAAGTTGGGAGAGGGTCGTTTGAATCTATATTCATGGCTGAAGTGTTATCTGTGGTGTCTTGTTTAGCTTTTTGAACCCATACTTTATTAAATTGACATTGATTTTCCATGTGACCAAAACTCGAGCAATTAGAACACGTACCAGGCTTCCATTCGTAGACAACTTCTTGCCATATAATATCATCTTTCTCATTTAGTATAGGAAATTTAGTAGGAAATTTAAAAGAGTTTTCGATTTCTATTAAAACCCTAGCGTATGCAATCTTAATTATACCTTCAGTGAATTTGTCAAGTTTGATAGGGGAACCAATTACGGAAGCAATACGACTGATCCCCTCTTCCGTCCAGAAGTCAAGTGGCAAATTTGGTAGGCGAATCCAGATCGGGATAGTATGAAGTAGCTCTTTATTGAGTTGCATTCCTGGATGCCATCTTTTGATCATCATCGGTTTCTTATTATAGTAGTAGGGTCCACCTTCTAGAAAATTCACACAATCTTGTTCTTTATTGAATTTAATCACATAGAATCCATTTTCCATCGAAAAGATCGAGAAATCCTCTGCTGGTTTCCAGACTCTCATAATGTAGTCCTTAAAATATGGATAATACGGTTTAGGGCCAACTACGTAAATCACTATGGCGTTACTCCATTGCTTTCTGGCATCCGAAATCACTTCAGTAGACATTTTTGCACACTTCAAAGAATTAATTTCCCGGGGCTGATAGAATTTCAATGGAACGGAAATAGAAATATTATTGCCTTTGACTACCTCGTTACACGCTTTACTTGAAGTGGAAGAAAAGTTCCATTTAACAGATCCATTTTTTTTATTCTGAGATGGATCATGAACATTCGTAACCGAAGGGTTAGATGTTCTAAACTGGTTTGATGTTAAATTAGATTTTGTAGATTCTCTATAATTAGGAAAGGATCTATTCTCGGTTTGAATACTAATTTTATTAGCGGCACTTTTGATTTGTCTTTTCCACTTGCGGGATAACACTGGTGTGAAGCCATCATCATCATGGATCCAGTTGGCATCATTTCCTGGTGGTTCGAATCCCGGAGGATGTGTAGGGGAAGTAGGAGAAGGACCGGGATATGGGGATCCCTGATCAGTAGGAGGAGGAGAGGACATCAGGATGATTAAAATGAAAGAATACTCGAACGAGAAGGAAGAATAATCGCAAAAATTTAGACGAGGAGGAGGGCGGCTGCAGTGGCAGATGTTGACTGTCATGGTCATAAACAAACCAAGAATGGGTGCTCTGTCTGCCAAAATTGACGAGTAAGCATGCATTGTCTGTTTCTCCACTGTTTTCATTACTGCACTAGAATATGAATAGGAATATGTACAGTATATGGTTCATATGTTGATTTACGTTTAAGCTTTTACTTGCTATTCTAATATCTATGTAAACAAGCTATACTCATGATAGTTCAGGACAAAGATTTGTCTATTTAAAATAAAAAATTATTTAAAATCCTCCAAGTTTAATTGAATTACATTTGCCCATAAGTTACTATGTTCTATAAAAGTAACAAAGCCATTTTGTTAATATTCATTTGAATTAATGAATGTTTACTGTGTTTTTGCATTTGTAGGTAATAGTTTATATGATTCACATGAACTGCAAAATAGGAATGTTAGAACATACCTTCGTATATAAACAATAATATTTAGCTTTGAAAATAAGCCAAGATGCACTAAAAAAATTGCTTACTCAGTTTTGCAATCTTGCAACAGCTCTCACAATATACACCTCTCCCACCATCAACGAATATGCAAATATTGTACAAAATTTTTGTTCCTACAATTTATTTAAAACAAATTTTACTGTAAAAGCGAGTAAACAAAGGAATATTGTTTGTTTTGCTTCACAAGTACTTTCACAAACTCGGTAAAATAAGTACTCAGTCGGTAATGGTGGTTGCATGGCTTACACTGTCAACTTATTACATATGTCTATTTGTTTTTCTTACCGGTTTTGAACACACCTTCGAAGTTGCAATAAATATTCAATTGTCACAATGTTCATGTTCATATGCGTAATTTTATCACCTTCTATGCTCAGTTTTTTTTTGTCTTCATTGTGCAGTGCCAAATGTTGATTGTCATGGTCATAAAGAAACCCAGAATAGGTGCTCTGTGTGTCAAAACTCATGAGTAAGCATGCATTGTATGTTTCTCCGCTGTTTTCTTCACTGCACTAGAATATGAATAGGAATTTGGATCTTCGCGAAACATCTACAATTGCTATATATAATTTTGAAAAATCTGTACGAAAATGTACAGTATATTGTTCATTAGTTGATTTAATTTTTAGCTTTTAATTGCTATTCTGATATTTATGTCAAAAAGTTATAGTTATTATAGTTCAGGAAAAAGATTTGTTTATTGAAAACAAAAAATTATTTAAAATCCTCCAAGTTTAATTGAATTAGTTTTGCCCATAAGCAACTATGTTCTGTAAAAGTAGCAACGCCATTTTGTTAATATTCATTTGAATTAACGAATGTTTACTATGTTTTTATATTTGTAGGTAATAGTTTATATGATCAACATGAACTGCAAAATAAGAATGTTAGAACATACCTTGATATATTTAATTTTGTTCCTATTTTTCCAATTTTACCTACATTCATTTCATTTTGCAACAAAAAATATTTAACACACATTTTCAACCCTGCTGACCAGTTAGCCCATACCGACGACGCCCATCTACAGCAATTTGGTGTCCAATTACCATTAGAAGCTCTAACAACCGGCTGGATATTGACGTTAAGATAACTAATTTCAGTTGCCTTTATTGCCCGATATCCAATGTGAGTATTTTTGATTATTACTTAACCGTTATTATTCTTATGGTCATTAAAATGTACTTCAACGAATGATTACAGCCTTTTAAAGGGTGTATAACGAATTAGAGTTACTACAAACTTAAAATACAACTAATAATATTAGTTAGAATGTAATTAATTACTACTATTAATGGTAAAAGTAAAACAAACGTAAGAAATTATATTAATTGCGTAACTTTTCAGTGGATTTGAGAAGTCGATGTACAAATTAATTACGTTTCTTTGACATTACTATAAACTGTATTGGTTCCATGCAGTTCAAAAAAAGTATGCTAATAACAACTTTTACATGACCCTTAATTATTTGTCATTTTATAAGTATCAGCTCGATGTAAATAAGGAGATTGCAAATGTATTTTCTTACCCCATTTTTTGCAATTCACTTCATTTAGCACGTAATAACACTTTTTTGTCCCTAATATATTTTTTTTTATACATTTTTGTCACTAAAGGTTCAACTGACGGGTTTGCAATTTTGGATACTCTTTTGTTATGATACCAAGGATTACACAATATACGACTAATTTTATCAAGTTGTATGCTCAATTTTTTTTTGTATTTCGTCCTCATTGTGCAGTGGCAGATGTTGATTGTCATTGTCATAAACAAACCAAGACTGGGTGCTCTGTCTGCCAAAATTGATGAGTAAGCATGCATTCTCTGTTTCTCCACTGTTTTCTTTACCGCGCTAGAATATGAATAGGAATATGTACAGTATATGGTTCATTAGTTGATTTCCTTTCTAGCTTTTACTTGCATTCTAATATTTATGTAAACAAGTTATACTCATGATAGTTCAGGACAAAGATTTGTCTATTGGAAATAAAAAATTATTTAAAATCCTCCACGTTTAATTGAATTACATTTGCCCGTAAGTTACTATGTTCTGTAAAAGTAACAAAGCCATTTTGTTAATATTCATTTGGATTAATGAGTGTTTACTAAGTTTTTACATTTATAGGTAATAGTTTTATATGATTCACATGAACTGCAAAATAGGAATGTTAGAACAGACCTTAATATATAAAGGATAATATTTAGCTTTCAAAATAAGCCAAGATGCATTAAAAAACTTGCTTACTCAGTTTTACAATCTTGCAACAGCTCTTAGAGTATACACCTCCCCCACCATCAAAGAATATGCAAATATTGTATAGAATTTTTGTTGATACAATTTATTGAAAACAAATTTTGCTGTAAGAGCGAGTAAACAAAGGAATATTGTTTGTTTTGCTTCAGAAGTACTTTCACAAACTCGGTAAAATAATTACTCAGTCGGTAATGGTGATTGCATGGCTTACACTGTCAACTTATTACATATGTCTATTTGTTTTTCTTACCGGTTTTGAACACACCTTCGAAGTTGCAATAAACATTCAATTGTCACAATGTTCATGTTCATATGCATAATTTTATTAACTTCTATGCTCAGTTTTTTATTTATTTTGTCTTCATTGCGCAGTGCCAGATGTTGATTGTCATGGTCATAAAGAAACCCAGAATGGGTGCTCTGTTTGTCAAAACTCATGAGTAAGCATGCATTGTTTTTTTCTCCGCTGTTTTCTTCATTGCACTAGACTATACATACGAATTTGGATCTTTGCGAAACAGCTACAATTGATATTTAGAATTTTCAAAAATCTGTATGAAAATGTACAGTATATTGTTCATTAGTTGATTTACTTTTTAGCTTTTACTTGCTATTCTCATATTTATGTCAAAAAGTTATAGTCATTATAGTTCAGGAAAAAGATTTGTTTATTGAAAATAAAAAATTAATTAACATCCTCCAAGTTTAACTGAATTAGATTTGCCCATAAGCAACTATGTTCTATAAAAGTAACAACGCCATTTTGTTAATATTCATTTGAATTAACGAATGTTTACTATGTTTTTTTATTTGTACGTAATAGTTTATATGATTAACATGAACTGCAAAATAGGAATGTTAGAACATACCTTGATATATTTAATTTTGTTTCCTATTTTTCCAATTTTACCTACATTCATTTCATTTTGCAACAAAAAATATTTAACAAAAATTTTCAACCCTGCTGTATACAAATATGTTCCAACTGATTTGTTGCCCAAAACAGCTACCCTCCCTTTGACCTGATGCACAGTAGCCGTTAACCCCACTTTTTCAGCAATACTTACAGACCTATGACTCCTTCAACATCTTCCACTTAATAATATGACAGTTGCAAAATATCTAATCTACATGTTCCTATAAGTATGCATTTTCCACTATTCACTCACCCCACTTTTCACCTTTACTACTACGTACTATTCCACTTTCATTTCCTTATCATTATTTTGCCATATCATTTCAACTACCCCACCCTCTTCACACATTTCTTCCACCTAACTCATTTTTCCACATCTTTATGGACCGGCAACAAAGGGAAAGACGACATGTTACTCAACATGCAAGGCGTCAACAAGCAAGACAGTCTGTTGTCGCCAGTAGAAGGACATCCGTTGCTGCAAACCAACATCTGCCAACTTCGACAGGTACTTTTACACTCCCTTTCCCGCTTTCAATTGTTTAACATTTTCACATCTATGCTTCACTATAAAGAAGTAGAGTACACATATATGCACTATTTCTGCAATTAAGGGTGTTACCCACTATTATACACTTACCCTGACTTAGCTACACATACCATGCTTTCAGGTGGCAACCTGTTTTACTACATTCTTATACGTATCCACGCTTTTAAATTAAGTCGTACGCCAGCGACGAATATTACTGGGACTAAGTTTTCAAATAAAAAAACAAAAAATTGGGTACCCACTGTAGCACTAATCTTAACCCCATTCAGTTCAAAAATATTGTATTCGCACCATCTAATTTTAGTCGGTTATAATTTTTTTAAGTATTTTTCACTGCAATTCTGTTATACAGCACTGCATTCACACATGTACTGACAACTAGATGTTCTACTCATCCTTTTTCTTCTATTTTCAAAGATACTTTTTCTTTTACTACCAATATTTCTATGTCCAAAATTGTTATATGATATTTTTGTATTTACCATTGTTGTATATTAAACTTATCTTTATTGTGTGAGCTATGGTTTCATTTTATGATATTCGATACTTACATACCATTTAACGGATTTCCAATAAAAAAAAACTCTTACATGCTCACTTACAACTACTTGCATGAAACAATGTATTATCGTACAACTAACAAGCCTCCCATGATTACATTACCAAAAGGTTGGATAGGTCGACGCTGTGTTTCGGCTTATAAAGTCCTCTTAAAACATGTTTACACTTTCAGCCTCCCTGATTTCAAATTTGAAATTGTTTTACGACACACTTCGTTAAACCAATGTTTAATCTTACAATTATTAATACTTACCAAATATTTTTAGAGTTACCGTGACAAAATCATTACTGAACAGATTTAAAATTTGGTTTGAACCAATATATGAAGCATATATGAGTGACCTTATAAAGGTCTGTTAACAGAAGTTTACACTTTTGCTCTCCCATTTTTTATACTTTAAGATTATTTTACGAAACTTCCTTATGGCCATTTTAAATTTTGTAGTAATTGATACTCACTAAATATTTTTAAACTTACCATGAAGAACTGTTTACTCAACAATCTAAATTTTTTGCATGAAGCAATACGTGCACCAATATATTACTGGGACTGAGTTTTAACATAAAAAACAAAATTCACAACAAACAAACTAATTTTAATTCGCAGTTTAAGTAGGATAAAAAACTGCCACTGTCATGGAAAGTAAAAGCATATTAAGTACTGTTGAGATTTCTCAACTGTTCACTGCAAGTACTGTCTCTTTTTATCTTCTTAACCTACTACATCCAAGGTTATTTTCAAACAAAATACTACATTTCGTATATGTACGAATTTAACCTGTTATACGTCGTATGTGTACATGAATTAAGATTCAGTTATAGCACTGCTTTTTAACCTGTTACAATAAATGACTGAACTTCAGCTGATACTTTGTAACTTTTTACCCGTCTATCTAATTACCAATCCAAATTTTCTTAATCATTCAAATATAACAATTTCCGCTCTCCCTACATTCATTGTTTGGTATGTTTAAATTGTGATATTCATGCGTTTTCCTATTTTCGCTTAATATGCTACATAACATAAAAAACCTACGGTTTGCTGTAAAGTAAAAGCAGATTAATTACTGTTGAGAATTCTAAATCGTTCACCGCAAGCATCGTCCATTTTATCCTTCTTAAATTCCTATTCCCACTGGGCATTCAAAATTAAAATTACAAGTTTGTTAAAACGTACAAGTATTAATGTTATACGGTTTTGTTTGACTGTTCCCTCTACATTTTATGGTTACACTTTCTTTTAAGATCCTAAGTAGTATCATAAAAGAATAGTCACTTATTTTGATTACGATGTCACAAATGTTTGCATATTTTGCTACACAAATAACCTGCCAGAAATAAATAAATTTGCTACCTTTTGCCTTTCAAACCGCTCCACTGCATTCATTGTTTAATTAGTTCAATCTATGAGATTCATGCACTCTGCACTCCACTCTTAATATGCTAAACCAATTTCAATTCGCAGTATACATAGGATAAAAAACTTGATCTTTCCTTGAAAGTAAAAGCATATTATTTACGATTGAGATATCTCAATCGTTCATTGCAAGCAGTATCCACTTACATCTTTTCTATTTTATGTATCATCTAGGCATACTACTTATACAAGCCTTACATTTATTCATTAAGTTATCCAATATTTTTTAATATATTCAAGTATTGAAATTACAAGTTAGTTAACCTTTACAAATCTTTATATTCCACGGTTTCAGTTGACTGTTATAGCTATATTTTATGGTTAAACCTATTTTTTCTGTCCTACACGGTATTATAAACGTGCAGTTAATTATTTTGACTACAATGTCACAACTATTCATCTACTTTCATATTCAAATAATCTGACGCAAATAAATTAATTTGCTAATTTTTACCTTTCACACTTTTACACTAAAATCATTGTTTTATTTAAATTGTGAGATTCATTCATTTTTCTACTTAGCTTCAGAATGCAAGTAACATACTAACTTTAATTCGCAATTTAAATAGGATAAAAACTGGCACTGTTATAGAAAGTAAAAGCATATTAACTACTGCTGAGATTTCTCAATTGTTCACTGCAAGTACCTTCTTAATTTACTACATACAAGTTTAATTTCAAAACAAATACTGCATTTTGTATATTTTCGAATTTAGCCTGTTATAAGTTGTGCGCGTACATGAAAAGGTTCAGTTATCGTAGTGATTTTTTTCCCTGCGTTTCATGCGCATTGCCAATAAAAGGTTTACCCAGAAGATCCTGTTATTTTTTAAATCTTCAGCTTAAGGTTAAACCACCGTGATCCATCTACTATTACTACTTACAGTTTGAGTTAAACTTGCCTTACAACTTATCTGCTTCCAAAATATATTATCTTTTTGGTAACATATTAAAAACTTATTGTCAATTCCATAACTGATTCATGACATTTTCTGCCGTACGAAACGATACTCAAATAAGTACGTTGTTTTGCTCCTTGCTGAATATTTTCCACTAATTATGCGAACCTTTTAATTACATGTTTCGGAAGTTATATGAATTGAAGGAGTAATATTATGCCACTTTTACACTGACGTATCAGTACATCGTCTGTGCCGGTTTTTGTTCCGTCCAAAGTATTTTACACTAATTTTGATAGGCAGTTATTAAGATGTTTTGGAACTTATATGACTCAAAGTAGTAACATTATGCAATTTGTAAATTAACGTATCGGTATTTCAGGTATACCGGTTTGCGTTACGTCAAAAATTAATAAACTTACTTTACAGCAAAATGAAAAAGACAGCTGTGGTAAACGAAAAATAATTCTCACGTTTTACGATGCTCTATTCCCGAAATAGTACGATATTTTGGTTGACGGTATGTAGTTTTGCTTTTGACACATAACAGCTGATACTGCTTCTACTGCACCAACAGCTACATCTCCTCCCCATCAACAACTTCCGTATCAATCTTCTCTTCCTACCCGTTATAACTATGGTCGAAATTTTACTGCTCCCCACCCTTTCCTCCGCCATACCCTACCTCAACCAACTCAGTGCCGACACTGTACTGCAAAATTATTTCCCCATGAAACAAGTGGGAATTGTTGTTCAAGTGGTAAACTTAACAATTCCTACCCTCCGCCCCCTACCGAACTTTTAGCTTTATTCATGGATGACAGTGATAGAGGTTTACATTTCCGAACTAACATTAGATCTTACAACGATGCTTTCGCATTCACCTCTATGGGCGCTAACATTGATCACCACTTGGCCTCCGGTCGGAACGGAATATACTCTTACCGTGCACAAGGCTCCATCTACCACAGCATTGGAAGTGTTCTGCCTCTGCCGGGTAGTAGACCTAGATACCTCCAAATGTACATCTACGATACTGATAATAAGACTGACAATCGGCAACAGGATAGTGCAATATTAAGAGCAGACATCCTGCAAACAGTGCAACAAATCTTAGACTTTTACAACCCTTATGTACGTGTGCTGCGACAGTTGGGGCAGCGTACTGATTTAGAAAATTGCAGGCTGATAATAAAGGAACTTACAGTTAATCAGTATTTTCACCAACTACCTACAGCGTCACAAGTAGCGGGTATCATTGTCGGCAACGATTGCTCAAATATTTGCAACGCCAGAGATATTATAGTTCAAACAAGATCAGGAACCTTGCAACGAGTTGCAGATACCGCTGGATTTTACGATCCACTGCAATATCCGCTTCTCCACCCACGCGGTGAACAAGGATGGGATCTGAACATTCACAATACCGGACATAACCAAATCAGCTGTAGAGCCTACTACTCTCACATGTTACAGGTTTTTACTCTCCTCTACTGAACGGAATATAACTTTTGTACACATATCTCAAATACAGTAAGTCTTCCATATATCCCCCACACTTACCACTTTGTACAAATCGTGGGTACGAGCTACGGAGAAGCCTCTTCTCCTACTTGGTGGTCGCCTACTCCAACAATTTGTGGTCGATACTTATGTCAAAATTGAAACTATGCGACTACGGTATCTTCGTGACCACCAAGCTACTATTCGAGCCGACTCATATCAAGGTTTACAAGACGCTCTAGCCAGTGGGAAGACAACTGTCGGCTCGTACTTTTCATCCCATCCATCTTTCCCCCACTGACAATATACATTATGTACTTAAAATTTTATTGGTAGCCCACGAGACATGCATCAACGGTATCAGGACGCAATGGCAATTGTACGAAGGTATGGAAAGCCTGACTTATTTATTACTGTAACCTGTAATCCTAATTGGATTGAGATTACACAAGAGCTATTTCCCTTTCAACAGCCACATGATCGTCCTGATTTGACAACTCGAGTTTTCCATGCAAAAATAGAACAACTTAAAACAGATTTATTTAATAAACATGTCCTAGGTAAAGTCATCGCACATGTTCATGTGATAGAGTTTCAGAAAAGGGGATTACCACACGCTCATATCTTACTTATTCTGGCAGACACTGATAAACTAAATAGTGCCGACGATTATGATGCTATGGTTAGGGCAGAAATTCCAAACAATGAATTAGAACCAGATTTGTACATGTCAGTTATTAAACACATGATTCATCATCCATGCGGCAGTTTCAAACCCTCTGCCGTATGCATGCGCGATGGGATATGTAAGAAGGGATTTCCTAAACCCTTCGCGGCATCAACTTTACAAGAAGCTGATTCGTATCCCATCTACAGACGTCGTGACAGTGGAATACAGGGTCACACAACTGATACTGCAATTGACAATCGTTGGGTCGTTCCTTATAACCCTTATTTGCTTCTAAAATATGACTGTCATATAAACGTTGAAATTTGTTCCAGTATTAAATCTGTTAAATATCTCTATAAGTACGTTTACAAAGGATCAGATCGTGTATCTCTAAGCGTGTCTTCGTCATCATCCGCTCTTGATGAAATTTCTCAATTCGTTAATGCCAGATGGATCTGTGCACCAGAGTCCATATGGAGAATATTGAAATTCCAACTTAGTAGCATGTCTCCGTCAGTAATAGGGCTACAAATACATCTACCTAACAAGCAACATATTCAATTTAACTCAGACGAAAGCTTACAATCTATTGTAGCTGATGAACACAGAACAAAAACTATGCTTACCGAATTTTTTAACCAAAATTTAATAGACGAGGACGCACGCCAATACCTTTACCATGAATTCCCTGAAAAGTATTGGTGGAACAATGAACAAAAACAATGGGTTCACAGACGAATACAGCGTAAAGTAATTGGTAGGCTATACACCATACCACCCACCGAAGGTGATTGTTACTACTTACGACTATTACTGAATCATACTCCAGGACCACTTTCTTTCACACACTTACGCACGGTCAACGAAGCTGTTTACAATACGTTCAAAGAAGCAGCCGAACATAGAGGATTGCTAGAAAACGATAACAGTATTAAGGATTGTTTAATTGATGCTTCGACCACCCATATGCCTCTTGCTTTAAGGCGATTATTTGTAACCATTTTAGTATACTGTGAACCCTTTGCTGTACGTGACCTATGGGATGAATTTTGGCCTTTTCTAACTGAAGATTATCCATCCACTTCTTCCTCGCTTTCTGCTACATATTTAGTTGGTCGATGTCTTTTTGATCTTAACAACCTTCTAAAACATCATAATAGAACCATATTTGATTATGACTTACCACATAACTCTCTACATTCCCTTGACGAATACAACAATTCAACACTTCTTTTAGAAGAACAGTCAACAGAAATACCATCATCCGATTTGCAAGCTATAACAAAGTTAACCACTGAACAAAAAAAAGTGTTCGACGCGATCATGGATACGGTACATTCGAAAAGCAGCTCCATTTATTTCATCGACGGCCCTGGAGGGACAGGAAAAAATTTTCTATACAAAGCAATTTTAGCTCATCTACGAAACCAAGGCCTTATCGCAATTGCAACCGCTACTTCTGGAATAGCTTCTATTGCGTTGCCCGGTGGTAGAACAACACACTCACGATTTAAAATTCCTATTAACTTACACTCTCATCCACCTGTCATATTACCAAACAATCTGATACTGCAAAACTTCTATCCGCAGCAACCGTTCTCCTATGGGACGAAGCAACCATGGCTCACCGTCACGCATTCGAAGCTTTAGATAGAACATTACGAGACTTGACCAACGCCGATGCTCCATTTGGAGGTAAAATTATGATATTAGGCGGTGATTTTCGTCAAGTTTTACCAGTTGTTCCAGGGGGTACTAGAGCTCAAACATCTGATGCATGTATAGTTCGATCATACTTATGGTCAACTGTTAAAATATTTCAACTAACAAAAAATATGAGGGCACTGGCTGACCACCATTACACTGACTTTGTTTTGCGCATTGGAAATGGTACTGAGCCCACCGTACACGATGGTATGATCACACTACCAATGCATATTGTCGTACGATGGGACGGTCCAACTTCGTTACACTGTCTGATTAACGAGATCTTCCCCGCATTAAACGATAATTTTAACAGCACAAAGTACATGCTGAGTAGAGCGATATTATCACCAACAAATGAAACTGCGGATGAAGTTAATAACCTGATAATAAATCAATTTCCTGGACAACAACACATTTACTACTCTTTTGACAAAATAGAAGATGACCCTTCAAACTTATATCAAAGTGAGTTCTTGAACTCGCTTAACCCAGGTGGTATGCCACCTCATAAGTTGACTCTTAAAGAAGGATGTCCAATAATGTTACTGCGAAATCTCGATCCCCGAATTGGACTATGTAATGGGATGAGACTAATCTGTCGTGTCTTCCGTCGAAACCTTATAGACGCTGAAATTTCTTTCGGTCAGTTACAAGGAACACGGGTATTTATTCCCCGTATACCATTAAAGCCTTCTGAAAACATAAAGCTACCATTCAACCTTATCCGTAAACAATTCCCAGTTAGGCTTGCCTTTGCCTTAACAATAAACAAATCATAGGGTCGAACCATCCTACATGTTGGAATTTATCTTCCCAACCATGTTTTCAGTCATGGTCAGCTTTACGTCGCTTTATCCCGTGGGATTTCAAGCAGCACAACAAAAATTTTGGTTCAAACAGGAGACCTTCGACGAAGTACTGCAACACATACTCGTAACGTTGTTTACCACGATGTTTTGCAAACATGCGCTCAAATTATGAATGTCCCCTAAAGTCATCTTACCGACCCCACTTTTCAACCACCGTCCATGCGCCCAACTTCACCCTCCCCGCCTCTTCCAATCCCGCTGCTGCATTTACTATGTTCTAACTTACACTCCACCTGTTTTTTTCCCAACCCTCACCTCCACAGCTTATCATGCATTCACATTCCACAATCAAATAATAAACAAACATTATAATAAAACTACACATCCTTCTTCTCATCATACCCCCTCGCTCCATTTGTTCTTCGCAGACAAGCTGTTCGTAGCCTCTGCATTTAGCATATGACTTTCCCTTTGTTGTCCTATTCTGCTTCTCTACCTACTCCCAAATTTCATTTGCTCTTTCCTGCATTAAAACTACTGCCGATTTACCTGGCAACTACAATTTGGGTTAAATCTTCGAGCTCAAGCGATGGGGGTAAGTGTTGAACCCAATATATCACCGGAGCTACAGATGTACAAACTCCACCCAACAAACCTGCTCCACGAACGCTGTTTTCCAATCCTAAATTTCAGTCACTCCTGCCACCTGAAGTGAATTACAAAAGATGTAAGTGGTCAAACTGTAAGCTTGCAAACTTTACACATTCTGCACATCGTTCTTCTAACATAATGTTCTGTTTTCATTTCTTCTTCAACCACGATTTACTAGGTCTGCTACATGGACAACGCATAAAGATGACACAAATGTCCTTTTCGCCCCTTAAAACTAAATGGTATGAAACCACTTAACTGGCGTATCCTTCGCCATTTGATTGGTACTTTACTTATGTCATTTCGCTATCATTGTCTACAAGAATTAAACACAGTAAAAGCAAGGCTTATTTTAGTACTGAATTTATCACTTTACTTCTTTCAGTGCATCAAAGTGATCCTTCCTCCTACTGTCTCCTCTGCTTTGGCAACTCCAGCAATGGGTATGATGGATGTACATAAGGACCGGATGAAAACCAGTCTACGCAGTGACATAAAATGAAAAGTAAAGTTCTATTTTTAACTATCTTTTTTTACCTTCAATTATATAACATCGAAAAAATGCTTTACATCCGTCGCACGGACAGTACGGACAAACTGAACAAACATAAAGTTCAGGTTGTCAATACGTCACTGTCTACATCGAATTAATTGTTCGTTTTCCCCTTTCTCATTTGTTTTTTATTACAACTTTTTTCCATATTCAATCACACTTGGATATTTCTACTACCACCACCCTCATATTATTCTCCAACCTGATGCACTGTTTATGCATTTTTCCACTTCACCATTTGGCCATAAGTTTTTTGCCACTGTTTCTGGACTGTTCTTGTCTGTTTCTCCTTCCCGCCTTCATTGCATAAAAAAAGGATTGGACAAACACCAACCATTAGCTTCACAACTTCATTTCATTTCCAATAAATATTTACTTAAACTATTTCTTATTGCAGGCATGGTTCAGTGGGAGTTGCAACTTCACTGCATATCAAAATGACTAAATTCAAGCTTGGTTCGAACAGAAGGATGAATTGAACCTGGGACTTGCTAATGTTCCATGAAGATTGCTAAAACACTGAAGCAAAACGTGTAAATCATGTGACAGGACCACAGCTTACATAAAATAAATTACAGTATATTTTCTTTTTCCATTACAGAAATCAACTGCTTGCTGTTAATTATTTGTACGCATATTTTTTCTCATACTGTACCATCTTGATGGCATATGCTCCTAATCACTTTATATTATGACTTCTGTCCTTGCATACCCTTTTGTTATTTTATTCCGTTCATAAAGGCAACGCTTCTGACTTTCCTACTGTAATACAATTTTCTACTGCTGCAATAACATGAAGCAAATTATATTTTCATGCTTGCTCAGTTGTCATATTCATTTTCAACGCAACAATAAATAATGCACTCATACGTTTCTTCAATGGGTTGTCGTAACAGGCACCATACATGGAAATAAAAATATTTCTCTCCTTATTTTTAGCTGTTTTTCACCATCGTTATGAAACATGGTTCAATTATACACTGTTGCCTTCACACGCAGTAAACATAATAAACCCTACACAACCCACCCAATTTACTCTGACACACATATCTCGCTATATAATTGATACCGGTCATAATTAATGAATTTAACATCTACCGTACTTTGCACAACAAAAAATACTGACCCTACAGACAACAGTTTACAGCATCTCCACAACAATTCCTTCAAACAGTGTGCACCTGCTTACCACACAGCTGTCCTCTGCAAGCCTACATATTAAAGTACTGACTCTACACACGTTACTTCTTCTCCCTGTTCCTTCACTCATTGCACGCAGGTACACCATAAGATAATAGTATGTATTCCATTTCCTGCACTCTTAATACGTGTCATGCTCCCAACCTTCGGTCTCCTCATTTGTATCCCCTGAAACAGTAAAACTATCCACCGCATATTCCTGCTTAATTTGTTCCAATACCCATCCTTCCCTCCTGTCTGTCAGCTTTTCAGCTAGATCCAACTTACACTCTCACTCTCATATACACTCTTCCCCGTTACAAAATTTTCACTCTTCTATTCATCGCCTCTACAACCACAATGTCTAAGGTAAATTTTTTTGTCGTCATGTTTCCTCATAATCTTTTACTTTTCGTCTTTTTACCAACTTCCCAACATACTACTTACTTTTTTTTACACATGTTTATAAACCCATACGGCTGTTTTAATACCTGTACCACACCATTACACCTCCTACTGCACAGTACATCACTTCGTTAACAAGCCCTTACTTCTGCCACTTACAGCACAGTCAAGGTACAACCACTCTGGCTGCATAACTTACGCATACTTAATTTTCTATTGCAAGTACTTCCAAACACTGTCCATTCATCCCGCGTGTCCACAAATTTAATCCACCTTCCTCCGCTCCACTTATTCTACCACGTTTTCATACCTAATTTGTATATTTTTACCCCATAAAAATTTTGGTAATTTATTTCCGTCCACGCAGAGCAAATGTGCAACAACCATTCAACAACGTCCACCTATCATTTCCACAGAAAGAACAAAGCGAAAATGCACCCGTGCGTCAAAGCTTCAACAATCACCACCTGCTGAAATAGTTGATGCATCACCACCTTTGACTTCAGAGGTTGAGTCGGGCGAAAGTACCAATGCAAACCGCCTGCTACAGCTTCACTCCTCTACAGCTTCACCTGATATTGCGCACCAACATCGCAAGAATTGCATGACAACACCTACTACTACATAGCAAAACTTCAACGTAGAACAACCGTCTACATTTCCAATACAACCCCAAATTCATAGCAAGCACGAACAGTGTCCACCCTGTCAGCTAGACGAAAATTGGGATGCTTTCTTCACACCTCAAGTGGTATGCAACACATAACTCCCTATACTTATCACATAATCCTACTACTCAACAACTAAACGCTTATTCTAACTTCCAACCCATTCTACTTATTCTGACAGATCGAAGAGTGCGATAAAGCTATTGAGCGTTTTCTTGCCCAACGTTCTCATAACTGATTGTGCTGCTTGCTACTACAACATTTTCTCCTCCTACTGCTCCACCATATATTTTCTCAACCTGCAACTGCCAATAAACTAGGTACCATGACTCCTCTTCTTTATAACATTTAGTATTCTGTTTACTGTACTGTCCGTCTACCCAACTATTTACTGTACTGTTTGCCTATTTTCTTCCTCATCAATAACAACCATTACTCTGCTTTACCAACTTACATTGATTATTAATTACATGCTTCCTCTCTAATTATTCTACTCTCATTAAACTTACATTTCAAGGCTCCTTTTGCTACAATTCACAAAGCTACAAGTTAGCTCATCCGACTAACAAACTTTTATACAAATCAACAACAATTTTTTATCCTTCACCACTCATCATAATTTATACTGTGCAAACAATAGCAAATTACCAACTAACATCGACTGCATATATTATTCTATGATAAAATAACACAACCAAACAAATATTAAATTAGGTTGACGTTGGAACAATTAGTCCACCTACCTACACACCCTCTAATACTCTAATGTACGGTCATACGTTAGTTTATTCACACACATATTTTAGTTAGACTAAAATTTAATACTTTATTACTGCTTGCTTGCCATATTATTTCCTCCTTTTCTCCACTACTACCAAACACTTTACCATACTCTCTAACAACACGACAACTATAACACACATAAAATTTGTTGTACCCCATTGCGCACACGTCCAACGTAATGAGTCACAAATAAAAGGATTTAGTACTACACTATAATATTTAGTCTAATTCACTGAAAAGTTTTTTCGTACTATTGAGTTATATCTTCTGTTCTGTACTGTTATAAAACTATAACATGGATTTTGTGGTGGAAAAGATTGCAAATGACAACAACGGTTTTGCATGTTTGGATTTTGCAGCGTACTGTTATAAGTGTGTTTGGCTTTGTTATACTTAGGACACATGGGTTGAGTAAAGATTCTTAACGTACTGCATGCAACAGTGGGATTATGATATAACTACTATATGTTGTCAGGTTTGTACACACCGCATCCATTACAGTACTTTCTTCATTTAACACTTCATCGTTTGGCGCCAAACCAATTTTGTTAAACCCTATCATCAGAGGAAGAGGTGCCAGCAATAGGGGAAGAATCAACCGATGATTCAACTGAAGTTGTGGAGGTCGCATTAGCCTTCACAACTCAGAGTTGCCCTTTTTTTTAAACTTCTACTCAGAGTTGTCCTTTTTTTTTAAAAAAGACCGAAACTCATCACTATAGGCGATGATAGATACTTAATATTGTTAATAGTATTCTCCATAAATATTGTTTAAAAATGCATTGTTTGTGTGGATTTGTTCTTTTTCAAATACTGCATCAACAAATGAATGTTCATTTTATTGCATTTCTTACTGCATCAATCTACTTCCTGGCTGCTTCAAACTTCTCATTCGGTGCTGACCAGCCTATATAATTAGACCAAAAATAATATATAGCTATACACTACTACAACTGTACAGAAAAGAAGGGAAAATATAAAACACACATACACAGACACACACATACACCCACATATATATATCTGTGTACATATGTACGTAAGTGTGTCTGTGTCTATATATATCACCAGCATAACGGTAGCACACACAAAAATTTTCACACTTCCTTCTTGGCACACGTCCAACGGACGTGCCATCATACTCGTGTATACACACACACACACACACACACACACACAGATATATATATATATATATATATTTGTTTTTAAGTGAAATTGTTTTCTTTTTAGAATTGTAAATGAATAGAAAAAACAAAAAGCACATAAATTAAATGAAAGCGCAAATCACACAACAATCATACACAAAACAAAATATTCTTTTTTTTAAAGAAAAAATGCAATTCAACATACAAAATTCACACACAATAAAATCAAACAAAAATAGTTCGAAGAGTAAAATTAAAATAAAATTTAAAGGCAAATCCGCTCTCATACTCTCACATAAATCAACATAAAGTTTAATCTATGATCTCTCATTTTAATCTGGTAGTATTAGTGATGTATTTATCATAAGTATGATCTATTTGTGTTATTAGTTAACACAACTTAAACCATCAAATTTTAATACAATACTAAATCCACTTTGTTAAATGTCATGAAAGTGAATATGAAACTGAAACAAAATCTATTTTAAGCATAATCTATTTACTATTTTTAATTAGTAACATATATCATCAAATTTTGATTTATTTTAATTCCACGATCAAAATCACTTAGTTAGATGTTAATGTAAATTGTATTTATATTTGAGTAAATATAGTCTATTTGTGATAAACAACATAGGCTATCAAATTTATTAATAAACTTACATCAACATCTAACTATTCATGAAGCATAAAAAGAGATCATAAATTTGCAAATATGTTGAATCTACGTGATTTAAGAGGGCTTCATTACCCTAGATTGAAGGGGTTTAGCTTCTCATTTTTGTTATCATTTCAACACATCTAGATTGCAACATTAAAAAACAAGGAAAGTAAGAGCTACTTAAAAGAAAAGAGAACCAAACTACTTGCATCAATTAAATCTAAACTAATTGCAATGAAAAGTAAGCCAATCTACTAAGATGAAATAGAAGAAAGCATGTAAAAAAAAGTAAGCATGAAATGGAAAAGCATGTAGAAAAAGAAGAAGAGGCCTAAAAAGCCATTTTATTTCTCATTGATTTGTGTTACAATTTGCATGAAGGTCAAAAGATAATTACATGAGACATAAGGGTTATTTATACACGCTTAAAACCCTAATTCATATTTTAGAGCACTGCCTAAAATGCCCTTGAGGTGGTGTAGCCGCTAAGTAATCATTAGCATGAAATTAATCCTCCATTAAACATGCATGTGCATTTAATCTCCACTAGTTTTTAATTATGGTCCATAGGTTAGTGGGTAGGTGGGCTCCTTCATGTTGCATGATTTATTTCTTCATTCCTTTGTCTTCCTTCACTTGTGCATGCAAGAAACCACTTCCAATAATCACTCACATTCCTACAACATAACATTAAAATGTGCAAGTAAATTTTATCAAAAATTAACACATATAAAAATGATCATTTTGTCGCAATATGAAGATGAATGAATGATGTTTTGAAAACACTTTAGATTTTGGTAAAACATGTAAAAACACCGTAATATGCTCATTTTTTTAAATGAAAGTAGATTAAATATGAAAGTAAAAAATATGCGCTTTTACATGCACATCACTCCTCAATAAACAGTCATTAGCGGTAAGCTATACAAATGAGGGTATGCCATACCACTTCACTGGTGCATGCCCAAAAGACGAAGTCGCCAGATTGTGGAAGAGATACATAAAGAATTTTATGGGGATCATGACGGGGGCAAAGCATAGCAAAGAACGTTGTTTGATGAGACTATAACTGACATACTATGATCAAGGATACGAAAAACTACATCTAGAAGTGCGACCAGTGTTAGTGGTTTTCAAAGATCCCTAGAGTCCCACCTGCCTTCCTCGCCTTAGTTACTTCTCATGTTCGTTCGAAACTTGGGGAATTGACTTGATAGAAAAGCTACCAAATGCTAAGAGAGGATACAACCATGTCATAGTTTCCATTGACTACATGACCAAGTGGGTGGAGCCCGAGCTCCTCACTTTGGTCATTGTCCCCAAGAAACTAAACTTCGTCATCAAAAACATTGTGTCAGTTCAGCTTGCCAAAGAAGATCATCGCCGACAACGACACTCAGTTTTGAGAGTGGCCTCATTTAAGACTTCTATAAAAGAAACATGATCGAAAGTGTTTCTTCTTCATTGCCCGTCCTCCGTCAAACGAGCAAGTGGAGGCTATTAACAAAACCATTAAATCAACACTTAGGAAGCACCTCGCAAAAGCTAAGGGAAACTAGGATGAAGTGGTACCGCTTGTCCACTGGCCCTA
The DNA here is from genome assembly GCA_030765085.1 of Allium cepa. NCBI lineage: Eukaryota > Viridiplantae > Streptophyta > Magnoliopsida > Asparagales > Amaryllidaceae > Allium > Allium cepa. The sequence continues at coordinate 83,951,008 of CM060928.1, read as the reverse complement.
TTGCACTTCCAGCTGCACTTCAATCGACCATACTCCCTTCTCGCTTTCTTATAGGTAGAATCCATGCTACCTATTTAGGTTGATGTCCCCACTCCCCGATGTCTCACCTACGAGCTCGAAAAAAATGACAACCTACTTAAAATCAAGGCTCGACACCTTAGAGGAGCGAAGAACTAAAGTCAAACTCCACACTAAAGCCTATAAAAGGAAGATAACCAAGCATTACAACTCTAAAGTGAAGCTTCTGCAATTCTTTATCAGCGATCTAGTTCTATGTCGAGTCTTAGCAATCATAAAGAACCCAAATAAAGGAATGCTCAGCCCAAATTGGGTTGGATTGTATGTCATCAGCGTCGTCTTGTCAAATGGTGCTTCCCGTCTCTTTCTCTCGAATGGAACACATGTACCCTACACTTGGAACACAGAGCATCTCTGAGCCTATCACCTATAAATTTAGGCTACATTATAAGGCTGGAGTTGTAATAAACTTTTTGTAAATAATATAATAAAGACTTCAGAGCTAACTGTCTAACACAATCACCAAGGCCATCCGATGGGGATAGGCTCCATTATTCTTCCTTGTTGAGCATTGCCAACCACTCTATCAAGGACATGTAAGCCACTCAATACTCTCCTCATTGCAGGATGGTTATCCACCATGGATGATTCTCTTACCGCTCTCTTTCATGCCGAGGACTGCCACCATTATAGTCTATCCAATGAGGTTGAGTTATTATATGCTTACTTCCTTGCTTGGGGACTGCAGACCTAATCTATTAAGAACCATGAGCCATTCAACGCTTCCCTCTTTTTTAGAAGGCTATGTAATGAGGGTGAACTACTATTCATTCACATCTTTGTCCAGGGACCGCTGGCCTACTCCATTGAGTTTCGATGAGAGGTCTCTCATCCTCATGATAGGGTGCATTAATGACTGGATAGTGCGACCGTAATGGTCTCGATTCCCTTACCCATGATGTTGTATGTCTCTCTTGTAGGATAGGGAACTATTGTTGAGACTGGTGTTATTACCCTATATGACGTCGAAGTCTAGAATTCATAGTGCATCCATAACAAATAAGTTGGGCACCATATCAATCGGTCATGCATCTCTTAGGAGAACCCTCAAGCCACTCAACCAACTGTTTCATGCCGGGACTGCCTGTCACTCAATCTTGTTGCATGTCACCTAGGAGAACCCTTAAGTCATTCAACGCTCTGGTTCATGTCGGGACTACCTCTCTTCATAAAACAACACGACCAGGCTCGACAATCATATGCTCACCTAAGTGTCTTACTACAGTCGAGATCAATAACAAGCACTCGTATTTGATCCCACTTACAAATCGGGCACAACATCAATACGAGTCCTTCTCCTTTTAGTTCATATAGATAGGCTATGATCACAGACCATCTCATAATCATACTATTAACCTATCTTGTGGAACATTCAAGTGTAGATGATACAAGAATTATGCTAGCTACTCAAATAGTGCAACCCTACTAAGCATTCATAGACGAGGAAAGTACTTAAATCAAGTTCCAATGCCAAAATATATTTTCATTACATAAAGAAAATGAGGCTCAAAACCCGCCACACTCAGCTTACTAAAGAGTATGTACAAAGCTAGTCCACCACTTGACCGAGTCAAGGATTATGCCTACTCCTTAGTCTAAATGGTTGACATGGACAGTCCTTTATCCTTCATCTCCGATGTCACCTCAACTTGGGTTATGGCGAGGGCCTTAGCATTGAAGTCGTTGAGAGAAAGTAGAAGGCAATAGATTTCTTTAAATGTGAGCTTCGCCTTGTTAGTCAGCTTACCTTCCATAATCCTTACTCCTTCGATCTAGCATCCTCCACATCTTCAGCCGACCGACAGCCAACTAGGTGCCTGCACAGGTCTCCCTCAGGGTTTTGACTTCCTTCTCGACCTTTGCCAATGTGCCCTTTAGATCCTCAGCCTCCTTCTTTTCCATCTCCCTAGCTTTGGCCCTGAGGTCAAATTGTAACTACTCCTTGTGCAATAGATGCAAGTATTGTGGGTTAACACTGGCTTGGCCCATCATTGCATATATCATCAAAACCAAATGGAAATTCTCCCATCTAGAATATTCATAGTATTAATTTTGTTTCCCTTTCCATTTATGATTTATATGCCTCTAGCAACAATCTTTATTCTAGCTTCTGTCTCTAATGAGTTATTCATTCTTGGCTATCTTTAAATGAGGTTCAAGAGAAACTCCCCAATAGATAGTTGACATAAATGGAATAGTAATGGTGTAGGCATATGTACTTGAATTATTTATAATATATACGTACATATATACATTTATAAAAATAAAAATATGCTATTTTAATATGTCTTGGTCCTTAATTTAGGTTGAATTTTTCTCTAATACCAAAATAGTGACCTGCCTTTTTACACCCTTTGATTGAACGCCTGAATCGATATTCAAACCACAAAAGCTGAAAAGACGGACAGTTAAGAGATGATAACGAGAGAAAAAAATTATAGAAATACCTTCTAGAAATCACAGTGGAATGAACAATTTATAATATCATGAAATAATTATATACTCAAACCACGCTAATGTCAATTATACCATTTTATAAGCTTAAACAACACCGGTCACAAATCCACACCACATTATATACAGGTCATATCATGTATTTACAATATGTACAATATTTACATAACAAGGTTTTCATCACCATGCACTCCATGTCTTCGTGCTCCACCAATCTAAATAATACATATATAAATGAAAAATAGAGAGGGTCAGATATAAGTCCGAATGAGTGAAACATGTCTACTCCATATGTACTACAAAGGTACTTGTACTGTTGAATATGCGATTATATGATTTTTGTTTGATGGTAATAAACATAAATATATTCATTTAAATGTATTTGTTAATGTACTATTTTATTTTTCATAGATTAAATAAATATTTGCTGAATAAAATAAATAACAAAGAATTTGAATTCAAACAGAAATTTTACTCAAACAAATATTTATTAAAATTTTTGAATAGTACAAATTTCAAGCTCTCACTATATACAATTTCAATTACAACACAATTCACATTTACATTGCACCTCACTACATATCACTCATTCACTCAACTCGTACTGATCTTCAACCTCATTCCAATGTGAATCCAACATCTGAGCAATCTGCAGAAATATACGTTGACGCGGTAAAATTGAAAATAAAATATTTTTGCAGTATAAAATAAAATGTGGATTTTGAAAATAATATTTGCCTCAGTTATTTGGGTTGTTCATCATTATTTAGTTTTGAATTCATCATACACGAACAGCTTGTGACATACACAGTGTATCACTGTATATGCCACAAGGTCATGCACGCCGATATATACACTTGATAAAATTACAAGGACAGGTGAGCACAGGTCAAACCCAACGAGGTAAACTCAAGTGCAGTAAAAATAACGTCACAATATCAGCACAATGTCAAACCCGAGCTTCAAGCTGGATTCAACACAGGTGCAGTTCGAATATACAAGTTTAATAAAATGGCCAGGAGCAAGCCAGTCAAAGTATACAAACATGTACCATCTCATACATATATGCAGCCTCGACTAGCCTCTACTAAAACTCCAAAGTACACATGAAGAGTACATGCAAAATGAAACAATTGACTCAAATGCATCAAGCAACGCCAAGCAGATTGTACATGAAACAAATATGCAAGACTGGACAACATGAATGCAAGCAATACACTACAGTGAAGACTGTACTCAGACTACAAGTGCAAAACAAAGTAAAGCTCCAACCAAGTGAATATGCAATATGTACACAAGTGAATGCAATGTAGTACTCGAGGCAATCAGACATCAAGTATATATGGAGGCTGCAAACACATAAAACAGTGATGAACCATTTCATATCAAAATCAATAAAGTACATCAAACCAGAACAACAAGTGGAACTGACCACACAAGAAAAGCTTGACCAAGTGGTAAACAAACAAACACAAACCAAATCATATCACAAAACCAAGCACCAAAGATACAACAATGACTGATACAACTTAACAAAGTAAAACAGCAAAAGCACTGATATGCAGTAGTGTAAACATCACATTGAAGCAACTCGAACTCAACTGGACAATACAAGTTAGTGACATGAACAATGCACAAAGGCAACAGGTCTGGCAACAAATGAAATGTATGCACCAGCAAACAGTCTACACAGAAGTATAAAGAAACAAGACTCAACATGTGTATGAATGTACTGGCAAGAAATAAGCAAGCATATGCACCAGTATCAGACTCGAGTGCATATACAAGTATGCAAATGTGAAACTGGATAATGCAAGTGCAGACTCAAGTGATACAAGTTCGAACAAAGCTCAATAGCACAAAGCAGCATCATGTTGAACAAGACAGAGAAGTAGTAGTTAACCAGCACAAAGAACAAAACAAGTCAAGTATGCTACAGCAATGAATTCAATCATAATCCGAAGTCAAAAAGAACGGAATCGAACTGTTCAAATTCAAAACCGTGGTGGCCAAGTAAATTGACCAAGCCAAGAATCAACTTCGTGAGTATCAAGCAACGAAATAATATGAATTGAAGGAGTCAGATAAATCACTATCGTTCAAGAATAATCAAATGGCCGAAGACAAATTCAAACAGATATATACGAACAAAAATCAAAGGGTTTGAACCCTATATAAAAAAACCCAATCATCATCGGCTAAGAAATCAATCGAGTTCAAGCAAGCATAACAGTAAAGCAAAAGGAATAAAATACATACCAAATCACCGAACTCGATCGAGAAGGAGCAGCCGTGTGCAAAGTGAAAAATACAATCGATCATCAAGCAATCACGAGAACAACCCACCTAATCGAACTAATTAAAGTCGGCTTCTTCGATTTTATACGAAGCCCTAATTTGCAAGCAAAGGAAAAAGGAACGGCGGACATTATTTTACAAAGAAAATGGAGAAAGAAGAAAGTAGGCCGGCATAAATTAAAGTGGGAGAAATCTTTGGGCCGGTTAAACTAATAAAGGATTTTTGTTTTATAAAATTAGGGTTTTTTTTTTTAAGTGTTTTTAAATTATCGTCTTTTGTATTTTCTTTTGAAAATTGTGTAATTACTAGTCGTGTGACTAGGTGACAAACTACGTGGCGTAGATTGAGAATTCGCAACTCAGTGGCTGAGTTGTGGCAGGGGTTTGAGCGTAGAGTTAGGTTAGTCAGTAGCGGGTGTTGCAAGTTTACGTGTGTAAGCATGTGACTACTTAATTTCTAGTAGAAACCTTAGAGGCAGCACGTAGGCAGGTTTTGCCAAAGGCTGGTAAATTTTGTTTCGTTCTATTTCTGCATTTATTATTCTGATATTATCTGTGCTGCTATAATTTTGATATATCTATATTGAAATAATTTTATAAGCTTTCGCAATAATTTTTATAATTAACAGCATCACCCTATTCACCCCCCCTCTAGGGTGAAATCGATCCTACAAGTGGTATCAGAGCTAGGAATAGAAGTCAACTTTTGTTTTTAAAAATTCGTTTTTCAAAAATCAATTTTTACAAATTTGAATTTTTAAAATGGCTTCTTTTAATAATGCTTTTGCTGAGGGTCAGTCCATAGTTAGACCACCAATGTTCAATGGTGAATACGCCTACTGGAAAAATAGAATGAAAATTTTTCTTAAAATCATTGACGCTTGGAATATTGTTGAGACAGGTTATAGAACACCAACTATAATTGTAGATAATCAGGAAATAGAGAAACCAAAGGATCAATGGACAGAACTAGAAAATAAATTACAAAATGCTAATGCTAAAGCTATGAATTCTATTATCTGTTCATTGGATCAATTTGAATAATCATGTCTCACATTGTCTAACTGCGCAGGAAATATGGCACACACTAGAAGTGACTCTCGAAGGAACATCTCAAGTCAAAGAATCTTGCCTTCCATGCTAAGCAGCGAATATGAGAACTTCACAATGGCAAAGGAAGAAAATGTCAAAGAGGTGGACGACTTTCCAATATCGTATACAAATCAAAAGCTCTCGGAAAATCATACACAGAGTTGGAGATAGTCCGAAAAATCCTCAGAGTCCTTCCATGAAGTTTTGAAGCCAAAGTGACTGCCATTCAAGAATCAAAAGATTTAAAACAGATGAAAGTTGAAGAACTCATTGGAAATCTCACCACTTATGAGCTAGAAATGAAATTCAAGGAAGAGCGTGAAGGAGGTGACACTCGAAAGAAATTAATAGCTCTTAAAGGAACAACAGAAAGTGATGATGGTGATGATGATGGTGGAGCGGCAGAATTGGAGCCGATAATAAAGAAATTCAAAAGGTAGAATTACAAATACAGAAATCCAGCTCGAAATCAAAAATTGAAAAGCAGAATAGCCAAAGCACTAGACTACTCAGAAGGACAGAAGATCATCTTCCACAAGTGCAACCAACCCGGACGTATCAATCCCAATTTTTCTCAAAATCGATGCGACTTTGAAAAGAAATAAAAAAGGAGAAGTTTTGCAGCCACGTGGAATACAAGTGATGAAGATAATCGAAGTACTAGCAGTGAGAGTGAGAAAGCAGATATGTGCCTTCAAGATAATATAACTGATAGCGACGATGACAAGCCAAGCGAGGTATCAAAACTCAGTCACTCACAACTACTTATATATTTCCACGAAGTAAATGGCTGTTTTGAACGACTTAGGTAGAAATATGCTAAATTTGAATCACAAAGAGATAGTTTGATTGAAATAAATGAACAACTTGAACAATTAGTTAAAAACTATCAAAATAAGTGCCCTAAGTGTGACAAGTGTCCATTATTTGAAGAAGAAATTAAAAAATCAGAAATTAATATAAAATCACTTGAAAATGAAATTCTGTTTTTGAAAGAGAGTGAAAATACTAGGAGAGAGAACTCTATTAAAAAGTGCACACAATTATTGAACGAAAATGAATCTCTCAAAACACAAATCCAACAACTGTCAACCACTTTAGATAAATTTTCAAAAAGTGAAAAATCGTTGAATATATTATTAGGAAAGCAAACTCTTAATACAGTTAGACAAGGACTTGGATATAATCAATCTGAAAAAGTTAAAAGCAAAATTAATCAAGTCAATTCTATGTGCACAATTTGTAGAAAATATGGACACAATCACAATAATTGTTGGTATGGACCCAAACACATGAAAACTATACCAATTTGGGTTCCAAAAGACACAAATATAAAATCTCTCAAAGTTAAACAAATCTGGGCGCCAAAAGGAACATATATAAATAGTTTTGGGTCTGCACAAAATGATTTTTCAAAATATTCTGCCACTAACAATCATGGACCTATAAAAACAAATAGGTCACAAAAATCTTTTATCGTGTAGGAGTGGTGGCAGGCTAAGGAACAACAACAGTGTTATCTGGATTCTGGCTGTTCTAGAAACACAACGGGCGATAAAGCAAAGTTCCTTAGCCTAGTATAAAGGTGACAGAATCACAATGGACAACAACGAAAAATATCGTAAAGGTAAAACAGGTAATGGTATATTTATTTGAACGATATATTAAATGTGATAATCTGCACCGTAATCTGAGTTAAATCAGCCAATAATATGCTGATGAAATAATGATGATTTTGATTCTGACTTATACAAAATTGTTGGCCAATTATATTCTTATGCCAAGAACACTATAAAAATCTACAGAGTCTTTGAATTACTTCATGTATATTAGTTTGGATTAATAATAGTGTTTTATTGGATGATAATACATTTGGATATCTTACGGCTGACTCCCTATTCACGGTTTTTGATTATTTACACGGCTTCAATTCAAATTCAAGAGAATGTCATTTAAAAAGCTATTAAAATTGATTTTGAGAATTTTTGGTTGCACACTTCATGGTCTATCTATCAAATTCAGTTAATGATAATTTTGAGTGAAATAGAAATTCAGATGCAAATTACATTAGCAATCTAGTTGATAGAAAAATTACTAGTTGAACTTATTTTTTGTTGAGACATTTAGTAACTACATCGTTTTTCAAAGAAAATATGTGCATATTTTTCATTTCAAATAATTTTCAAATAGCAGAATTTTTTCTCATATAACCCCTTCGAGAAAATCATGTTCGACCATGTTTTCTGATCAGTCATTTTGAAATTTTGATTTTATAATCATTTTTGAATTTGATTTTAAATGACTATTTTAACTGATCTGACTCCCAATAATTATCGAAAAGATAAATAGTGATTGAAAAAGTGATGAGTGTTGATATTTATCATATATATGACTCGAGACGGTATAATTAGTAAATTTCTTTAGAAATTTAAACAAGAGTTATAAAATAAATTGTTGGAAAAAATTCCATGACCATCTCTATTTCTATCATATTTCTAACGACCATCACTCATCAAAATTCTATATAGTTTGTCAATATGTGGTACTTTAAACAGGAATCATTCGTTTTTCATTTTACATTTTTTTAATAAAAAAATAATATTAATAATAATATTATTAATAATAATAATAAAATAAAAATAAAAACCAAAGTATTCACTCGCATTTAAAAGTCCTCACGGTTATGCATGGGTAAATTACTTGCAATTTGTTATATGCTTCAATGCTCATTTAAAAGTCCTCACGGTTATGCATGTATGGAACACATATCAAAATTGATTTCTAAAATAAACAAGTTGATTCTAATCCTATTTAAAAGTCCTCACAGTTTTGCGTGGTTAGAAGATACTTGAATTTATTTTATTTTAAATAAAATAGGAATACTACTAATCTCATTTAAAAGTCCCAACGGTTATGCATGGTTGGTAGATATTCAAATTCTTGATAAAATATACCACAAATAGACACAACTGTATGATTTTATATGATGACATCATTCCCATCATTCTAAAAGTGGAATATGCGCCAAACAAAGTATTTATGATTTTTGTTTAATTTTTATATTAAAATTTAATATTTATATTCAATTAAGTTTTAATGTTGGATTAATATCTATCACTTTATCTCCATTTTTCTAATACTTTTACTCTTTTGCTGAAAACAAAAGGGGGAGGGAAAAGTTAAGATTTTGTCAAATAAAATCAAGCAAAGGTCAAATATTTTCTATTTGCATCTAGGCTCATTTTCATATTTTTAATTGTATGCATATATGAAGGGGGAGCTTTGTGTAGAGAGGAAGCATTTAAATAGGGGGAGCAATTAGAGTATATCAATGATCAAATACATTTGACATATTCAAAATCTTAAATATATGATTGTTATCATCAAAAGGGGGAGATTGTTGAATATGCGATTATATGAATTTTTGTTTGATGATAATAAACATACATACATACATATATATATATATATATTCATTTAAATGTATTTGTTAATGTACTATTTTATTTTTCATAGATCAAATAAATATTTGCTGAATAAAATAAATAACACAGAATTTGAATTCAAACAGAAATTTTACTCAAACAAATATTTATTAAATTTTTTGAATAGTACAAATTTCAAGCTCTCACTATATACAATTTCCATTATAATACAATTCACATTTACATTGCACCTCACTACATATCACTCATTCACTCAACTCGTACTGATCTTCAACTTCATTCCAATGTGAATCCAGCATCTAAGCAATCTGCAGAAATATATGTTGACGCGGTAAAATTAAAAATAAAATATTTTTAAAGTACAAAATAAAATATGGATTCTGAAAATAATATTTTCCTCGGTTATTTGGGTTGTTCGTCATTATTTAGTTTTGAATTCATCATACACGAACAGCTTGTGACATACACAGTGTATCACTGTATATGCCACAAGGTCGTGCACGCTGATATATACACTTGATAAAATTACAGGGACAGGTGAGCACAGGTCAAACCCAAAACGCCGGGGTCAACTCAAGTGTAGTAAAAATAATGTCACAATATCAACACAAGGTCAAACCCGAGCTTCAAGTTGGATTCAACACAAGTGCGGTTCAAATATACAAGTTTAATAAAATGGTCAGGAGCAAGCCAGTCAAAGTATACAAACATGTACCAGCTCATACATATATGCAGCCTCGACTAGCCTCGACTAAAACTCCAAAGTACACATGAAGAGTACAGGCAAAATGAAACAATTGACTTAAATGCATCAAGCAACACCAAGAAGATTGTACATGAAACAAATATGCAAGACTGGACAACGTGAATGCAAGCAATACACTGCAGTGAAGACTGTACTCAGACTACAAGTGCAAAACAAAGTAAAGCTCCAACCAAGTGAATATGCAATATGTACACAAGTGAATGCAATTCAGTACTCGAGGCAATCAGACATCAAGTATATATGGAGGTTGCAAACACATAAAACAGTGATGAACCATTTTATGTCAAACTCAATGAAGTACATCAAACCAGAACAACAAGTGGAACTGACCACATAAGAAAAGCTTGACCAAGTGGTAAACAAACAAATGCAAACCAAATCACATCATAAAACCAAGCACCAAAGATACAACAATGACCGATACAACTTAACAAAGTAAAACAGCAAAAGCAGTGATATGCAGCTGTGTAAACATCACATTGAAGCAACTCGAACTCAACTGGACAGTACAAATTAATGACATGAACAATGCATAAAGGCTACAGGTCTGGCAACAAATGAAATGTATGCACCAGCAAACAGTCTACACAGAAGTACAAAGAAACAAGACTCAACATGTATATGAATGTACTGGCAAGAAATAAGCAAGCATATGCACCAGTATCAGACTCGAGTGCATATACTAGTATGCAACTGTGAAACTGGATAATGCAAGTGCAGACTCAAGTGATACAAGTTCAAACAAAGCTCAACAGAACAAAGCAACGTCAAGTTGAACAAGACAGAGAAGCAGTAGTTAACAAGCACATAGAACAAAACAAGTCAATTATGCTACAATAATGAATTCAATCACAAGCCGAAGTCAAAAAGAACGGAATCAAACAGTTCAAATTCGAAACCGTGGTGTCCAAGTAAATTGACCAAGCCAAGAATCAACACCGTGAGTATCAAGCAACGAAATAGTACGAATTGAAGAAGTCGGATAAATCACCATCATTCAAGAATAATCAAATGGCCGAAGACAAATTCAAACAAATATATACGTACCAAAATCAAGGGGTTCGAACCCTATATAAAAAAACCCAATCATCATCGGCTAAGAAATCAATCGAGTTCAAGCAAGCACAACAGTAAAGCAAAAGTAATAAATCACATACCAAATCACCGAACTTGATCGAGAAGGACCAGCCGTGTGCAAAGTGAAAAATACAATCGATCATCAAGCAATCACGAGAACAACCCATCTGGTCGAACTAATTAAAGTGGCTTCTTCGATTTTATACGAAGCCCTAATTTGCAAGCAAAGGAAAAAGGAACGGCCGACATTATTTTACAGAGCAAATAGAAAAAGAAGAAAGTGGGCCGACATAAATTAAAGAGGGAGAAATCTTTGGGCCGGTTAAACTAATAAAGGTTTTTTGTTTTATAAAATTAGGGTTTTGTTTTTTAAGTGTTTTTAAATTATCATCATTTGTATTTTCTTTTGAAAATTGTGTAATTACTAGTCATGTGACTAGGGGACAAACTACGTGGCGTAGTTTGAGAATTTGCAACTCAGTGGCAGAGTCGTGGTAGGGTTTTGAGCGTAGAGTTAAGTTAGTCAATAGCGGGTGTCACAAGTTTACGTGTGTAGGCGTGTGACTACTTAATTTTTAGTATAAACCTTAGGGGCAGCACGTAGGCAGGGTTTTGCCGATGTTGGTTAAATTCTGTGTCGTTCTATTTCTGCATTTATTATTCTTCTCTTGTCTATGCTGCTATAACTTTGAAATATCTATGTTGAAATAATTCTATAAGCATCCGCAGTAATTTTTATAATTAACAGCATCACCCTATTCACCCCCCTCCTCTAGGGTGAAATCGATCCTACATGTACAACATAATCAGTGCGTAACACATATGTAAACACCTCCTGGACCCGCTCTATGCATTACAAAATCATATTACATCTAACTAACGATTACATAAATGACACAATGAAATGTTTCCTATGCTCCAAGTACTTTATACTTATAGCGTAGGTGCTGGCAACAACAACAAATGCATGAATACCAACCTTAAAAACAAAGCCTGTTATATGAACGTATCTTGCATTCTCTCAACGGCCCATATAATATATGTAATCCCATGACGCCATGGTAATTCGAATGAATATCTAAATGTAGTGCGGTCCACATCATGTATCCCATGTAACAATTACAACATATCACATTTTAATCATCGAACAACATGTGCCTAAGCTAGCTTCATCTCCATGTACTCACATTAGGTTAAAAACCTTAAAGATAATCTATGAAAGTCAAGAAAATACATTTGAACACATACTTTTCTTCAATATGGCTCTATCTGGGTCCAAGTTCAACTTGTGCCCAGATTGTATCCATTGGTGGTTAGCAACCGGTCGATTAGGCACCGACAAAGGTTATGCACTCGTCCATCTCATCCGTTTTATCGTTTTTGGTCGAATTCTAGTGTTTTGGCTCCTTATTTCAATTTAGTTACTTAGTACTAAGGTTTATATATCATTTCTATGTTGTGTTTTGATCATTGTACAAATTATATTTGATTGCCTCAAATTATATCAAGATTTGTTTGCTAGAACCAAACTTATATATGTCCGATCGATTATATTAAATTAATCATATTTAATTTGTAGTTAACCCTATGATAGATTATTAATCATTATTACATGGTATAGTTGCAATTTAGATGGATTAAACAAGAACCACTCACTTTAATTGATCGCTGCCTCTGAAATGAAGAGTACCAACGATCGCCTCTGCTATCATGCAGCTAGTACCCATTTCTCTAAAATCTGCCACAAAAATAGTATCAATCCATAGTGCTCCTTGTGCCTCTTGTGGCCTTTGATTCTATATCAAATTCGCCAATTTTCGTTAAGTTATTTGAGAGATACGGATTGAAATTGATGGTTTATTTGAAAGTTTGAAGAAGAAAGAAGGAATGGATGTTGAAATGGGAAAGTATATTGTTCAAGTTTTATATAAGTGGAGTGAAATGAAAAGTTATATTTTTAAATTCAAATTAAAGTTATTGGAAAAAACTGCTAATTCCCATTCGGACCTAAAACCGGTATTCCCTTATATCTCCTTCATACGATCTTTGATTCAGACAAATTTATAGTCGAAATTGCTTAGAAAAACATGCTCTACGCAATGGCATAACCGCGTCATCAAATTCCAAACTTTTTAAAATGTCCATTCACCCTTATTATTCAAATTGACCAAAATACCCTTTTAAATTTATTATTAAAATATCATGGTATTATGCGAGGTTAAGCATGAGTGGAGACTTTTTCCATTAAAACGACAAAATGATTATAGTAGATCCTTATGTGTGTTGGTGTAACGACCCAGGATTTTTAGAAATTAAAATTAGAATATTTAATTAATTTTAAATATTAATAAGTGAATTTATAAGTCGAATAAATTTTATTTGAATTTTTGGATTTAATTGGATAATTAAATCGATAATTTAATATGTTAAAATTATAAAAATAATTGAAAATTGAGTTAAATATGATTGAAAATGATTTGTAAAATTTTATTTTATCATATGGGAGTTAGAACAATATTTTAGAACTTTTAAAATCGAATTAAAAGTTAATTTGTGAAAATTGAATATTTTAATATTTAAATCGACTAGTAAAAATAGTCAATTTTTGAACGGTCTCAGAATTGAACGAAACCAGTTTCATTGGATCCGTAATAGTTAGTTATTACCGGATTTCAATTTTCGGGTCAATCGGAGTTATCGTTTGATCGTGGCAGCTCGAAACGCATCGATTTATTTTTAATTTAAATTTGGCGAGTTAAAATAGCCATTTTTCAAAAAGTCTCGGATTTCGGCGAAACCAGTTTCATCGAATCCGTAATGTGATATTATTGTAAGGTTTCAAATTTCAAGTCAATTGGATTTACGGTTTGTCCGGTACAAATTAAAACGCCTAGAAAATCACTTAAATCGGTTTAATTTAAATTGAACGTTTGCAGCCATAACTCGCACAGATGTCCGAATTATCTTTCGAAACCTGTTCCATTGTGTCCGGAACGCGGGGTAAACCTTAGAAACGCTGGTTACGGCGCGTAAATCGGAGTTCGGAATTTCCGGATGAATAGTGTCGATCGTTTCTCTATAAATACACACCCACACCCTTCATTAAAAAAATATATAAAAAACTAAACCATAATACCTTGTAGCCGCCGTTCACCCATGAATGGCTAGAAATTAGTTTCATTCATCCCTTAATTACTTTCAATCCGTGAAGAATTAGAAGAAATCACCAACTAAGAAGTTGTAGAGGGGAGTGTGTTCTTCAAATCCATACGGATATGATGGGGTATGGCGCGACGAGGAGGGAGCCAGGGGGGTGCGTTTGTGGGCCGCACGGCCTCGTGATGCGTGCAAACCATAGGGCCGAGCTCCAGGTGCTTCTGGCCGTGGGTAGCTTGCGTTGGGGGCTTCGCGTTGGTGGTAGTTTGATATGATTTCGTCGAGAAATGAGGGTGTATTATCAAACCCTAGTTCTATGGCTTCATGGGTTCAAGTTGCGGCCTGGGAACCTGTACATTGCGTGAATGAAGAAGGAGAAAGGAGAGGCCTTGGATTGAGATCTAACGGCCCAGATTGAAGGTTGTAAATTTTATATAAGAAATTTGTAAATATAATTCGTGTGTAACTTCAAAAATTAATAACTTTTTCATACGAGGTCGAAAAAATGCAAAACCAGTTGCGTTGGAATCGTATGGACGAGCACTACGCGATGGAGTTGGTTTGGAGTCGTTTGGAGTTAGTGAGAATTTTGGGTAAAATTTAAACGTACGTTTAATTTTATTCGAAATAAATCGCTAAAACGGAATTTAAAATCAAGGTGAGAACTTCTCACTCAATCGAATCAGTTTCGATTTTATTTTAAATAGTTAGATTTAAAATATTTGAATGCATGTTTGAATGTTGATTGATATCTATTGATTGTTAAAATAGACATTATACGCCGTTAGTAAGCGGATGTTATTTATTAAAAACATATACCGCGAATATTTCATAAACAGTGAAATTGGTATTATATATAGTAGCAATATATATATATTGGCATATGTATATATTGGAGTTATTGATTTCCCGCATTTATTTGTTTAGCGGATGAGACCCTATTGCGCCGTCTATTAAGCGGATAATATTTAAATCCCATATACCGCGATAATTTCGTACTGGAGCGAAACTGGTATTGTGCTAATGTTTTTGGATGCAGGAAAACAGGTTGGAGGGATCCAACTGGATTCCTCAACAGTATTTATTTGATTTCAGATATTTTGATATTTGATTGATTATCATATACGATATATGATATCGTTGTTGTCGTGATTGACTATTTGGTGTGTAGCATCATTGGACCGAATTTGGAATTTTAAAATGATTTCAAAGTGATTTTTGAAAGTATACGTTTATAAAATAATTTTTGGAATTTGATCCATTTTAAATAAATAAACGTTATAATTTTTAATGTTATAAAAATTATGATTTTTGTGAAATACAGTTAAAAACTGATTTTTGAGAATATGATGCTATTAATTTTATAAAATAGTTTAATCGAGATGTTTTAGAATTATTGTGAAAAGTTTAAATATAGGATTTATAAAATTTGATTATTTTATAAATCAAGAGAAAGGATGAAATTATAAAGGAAATTAAAGACGTTTTAAAGAATAATATAAATTGATTTATATTAAGAGATTTATAAATGGATATTTATAAATTGAAATATTGACATTATAAAACGAGTTTTTATAAGTGTTTGAATGAAGTGAAAATGAATTTCATAATTGAATGGAATTTATAGAATTTTATACGGTGAAGTTATACATGGAATTTTATAAGCAGTAGGTTTATAAAATTTATTAAGTTATTAAAATAATGATTTTGGATAAATGAATGAATCTTATAGGTTATAAGATTTATAATTTGGGAAGTAAAAAAGAACGATTTTATAAAATAATCGTTTTATAAGTATTTAACTTATAATATGAACTTTTAGTTTATAATTGAGTTATAAACTGAAATGGGTTAATAAAAGAATTTATAAAAAAGAAGTTTTTATAAATAAATAGAAATGGAATTTATAAACGTTGTTTATAAATTCGCAAACAACTTATTTTGATAAGTAAATTGTTGAAACCTATAAATGGAGTTATATTCACATTTTTGAATAGTGAATAATCCTTTGAATTAAAATGAATAAAAGGATGAAATGGTTAACGTAGTATATTCACGTTTTTTAATAGTGAATAATATGTTAAAGAAATTGTTTTGAATGTGATATTTTAAACAGAATTCAAACGATCTAACGATGTTTTAAATTGTGCTGAGATTCGAAACCATAGATTTCAACATTGATTGTTGAAATAGACGTTTTCGAGAAATAGAAGGAAATAATGGACTATAACACTGTTGTTATAGTAAATGATTTCCGAAAGGAAATGTTTTGTATAGTATTGGGATTTATATATCTATTTTAATTTCGAATCCCTATACTAGTGATTTTGGGTTGTCGTAACGATGTTTTACGCAACATTCGTTTTGGCCCAAATAAATATGTTTAAGAGAATGATTTCCTTAAAGAATGAAATATATACTTAATTTCGATTGAAGTATATTGAATATTTTCTAAGTGTTGAAAATAAATAAAATTTGTGAATTACTTATAAATAAGTAAGTATGGAAATGTTTTCCAATATAAAGTGAATATCTTAAGAATTTATCTTTTTGAAGATAAATTGAAATGAATGATCGAAATCGAATATTCATAGATATTTTGGATTATAAATTCACTAAGGAATTTATAAATGAAAGGGGAAACTTGTTTAAAAATAAATATTGATTTATTTTTGAAGTGTTGAAATAATATATCTAGTGAAGATATTTTTGGAAAATAAATAATTTGGAAAATTATTTGGAATCTGGTGATATGTGCATATCCGGTGATAGTTCAATAACCGACTATCAATATTTCCCTTTGAACGGGTATTTGATGTGATTTGGTTGAATGTGAATGCCACACTTATTTTTTAATAAGCGCTCACTATTCGGGTTAACCGAGAAAGGACCATGGGGTCGTATAACCCATTCCGAATATGTGATACGTCGTTATAATTGCATTTGAAGATCGGTGTTGAAGACCCGGTATTTGCGAGAGCGATAGGATGACCTGTCGATTGTCTCTGCACTGAGTTGCAGCGGTATAGAGACTCCCTAAATGATGGGAAATCCGATCAGGATTGTGAATATCCGGATTGCAAGGACTTCTTTGTAAGTGCCTTCGGTTTTGTTCGATCCCGGAACAGACTTGTATGGATTGTATGTCTGACATTACAAGTTGAGATATAAAGCCGATTTCTTTCAAATATATTTCTGTTGGTGGCGAAGAATTTATTCTTTTAGCTTAACACCCTTCTCTGAGACGTACGAGCTCAGAGGTTATATAGTTGAAGTTATCAGCGATATATTCCCAATTTGGTAATGTGACATGCCGAGTGTTGCTGTAAATGATCATTGTGTTGATTATTGTGATAGGATCATTTATTTGATCGTCTATCTTAGTGATCATTGTGTTGATCATTTGTTGACCCAAAGCATGGCTTTTGTATAAAGTATGTTTTTGTGGACGTGACTTCGTCGAACCTCACACCCCGGAAATGGTCAAAACAGGAAAGATGCGGCAAGGTTATGAGGGGTAGCACCCTTTAGGGTATGTACATTTCCTTCTGGATAGAGGTGGTATCATGGTATGGAGCCCAGATATTTAACCTATGTGGTTACTACGAATTTATTACTTTGTGGTTGTTGGTTTTCGGGATCCCGTGAGAAAGGTCGTTTACGATCGGGGAATGGCGTGCTCGTGTCAGTAGTTACCCAGTTAGGGGTAACCCGGCCTTGTGTTGGCAGAGTTCCGGTTTGGTTCTCGGGGATGTCTTTCCAGAGGCATTCTCATGTGGCAATGGGAAGTTCCTTGGCCTGACCATTTGTTGGAAATCCAAAGAAACAATACGTGACTTGTACGGTTTTAGTTGTATAACCTGCTATGGAATGTGGCGGTAACCTGCTATTGAACATAGTTAGCTATAGTAGGCATACGATAATGGTCGTATGTTGGCTAAGATTTATATTCTACTTTCGAAATGAATTTTTTCTACACTATACACTAGTAATAATATCAAATGTTATTTTAAATGCGTATCAAGCATCTTTGACTATCATAAGGAGAAATCTCCTCCGATTCTGCGTTTGCATTGTGTGTGTGTGTGCGGGAGGCCTTATGGTAGTCTCATTTTTAAAAGCATTGCAAATTGAAAAAATATCTCTCTATTTTGATTTTAAAGATAAATGAACTGTTTTGAGTTCTCACACCAGTCACATGACTGATTTGGAGTTTATTGTTTTCCTTCCTAAACTCTGGGTGCCCACCAATTTTCACACGGGCAGTCAAGAGTAAGGTTTATCAGGATATCTGGATATTCTGGAGTTGCTGGAGGCAAGCTGGATGGTATGGCGTATTACTAGTTTATATAGTATTTCTTTTTCCGCTGCACTAGTTGTTATTGTTGTACACTCTGATGATATGATGTAATGTAATGTATAAAATGTAATAACTGATATAGTTCTTTGTTTAAAGATTATTCATTTATTATTATATGTTGTTCCGCTGCGAATTGTGAGATTCTGTTGTGATTCTGTTGTTTTCTTTCTGTTCCGTTCTATGTTCTCTATTCTCTTTTCTTCCTATTCTATTTTCTTTCTATTTTTAAAATTTTCTATCTTCTTTTCCCTCTCTAAATTTTCTATTTCTTCTTTTCTTTTCCTAAATTCTTTTTAAAAAAACCATAACATTTCGGGTTTTCGGCCTTCGATTTCTCGGCAGTCGATAAAGTGAGTGTCGATGTCGAATTTTCGAAAGTCGAAAATTTCGGGGCGTTACAGTTGGTGTGTGCAATATAAGACTATTTTACACACAACATATGTTGCCTTAGCTAGGCAACCAAGGCATATAAGATATAGGATTTGTGTGATTTCCTATATTTTTCGATAACTAAATTAAATAAGGTTATTTTAGCAATTTTTAATATAGAGGCAAATTAAAATTTATAAATAATTGAACCAGGCGACGGAACTTACACCATTGCGACCGTCTTGTTTTTTGTTAGAATTGTATCTAAGTTTGTGTATATAGAAATTAGACAAGAAAGATATGAACATTTTTTATAAAATGTGTTTTTGAATTTCAAACGGGCTTGGCCCATTTAGGTGAATGGACATTTGATTCTAATATATATATATATATATATATATATATATATATATATATATGCGTATGCCTGTGTGTGTGTGTATGTATCTCTATGTGTGTCTGTATACAGGTCGTTCAATTTCAAATTTTTGAAATCAGAAACGTGCATATATTTCTTCATCTTCTTCCTCTCATAAACCTATTTCCTAAATAAAATTCAAACAACCATAACTCAGTTAAGCCTCCACTGAATTAGGAAAATCAACAATCAAATCGAAGAGCACGAAGGAGGCTAAACACTAACGTCAATTTCGAGTAGATGGATTTAGAGTTGTCTCTAATTCCAAACATCGATGCACTAGGGATTTGGATTTATAATTTAGGGCTAAATAACTCAAAATGAATAGTGTTTACCTAATTTGATAGTTACTTGATAAAACCTAAAGTATTGTGATTTATATGGCCTAGCATTAGAAACTGGAATTTTTATTGGCCAATTATAGTTGTGATCATTAATTAAATTTTACTAAAGATGGATTAAAATACAAATTTGATGTTGGAATCGGTGAATTTGATTAAGATATGAAATGACATCATAAACAATAAAACGTGGAGTTTAATTTGATTATATATGACCTAAAGACCATATAAATGTAGAGCAAACAATATGGAATGTTGTTTTGAATATAAAATAAACTAGAGGGTGGATTTGAATTTGAATACCTATAATTTTATATATGGAATATGTCATATATATATATATATATATATATATATATATATTTTTAAGGAAAAATGAAGTTATTTTGGTTTTATATGGATCAAATACCATATGAATACTGTTGGAATGTTTTAGAATATATTTTTGAAGTTTATTTATATATATTGTTTGGTCAAAATTGGCATAACACCCTAAATCAAAATTAAAGTAGAAAGATCTATTCATACACAGTAAAACAAAGCAATAAACACAAGGATTTTTATAGTGGTTTGGTAAATCTGAGCTACGTCTACTTTAATGTTATTATTTAGAGTTTTTATCACAAGTATAAGGGTTTTACAGTTCTAAATAGCCTACAACGGTAAAGAGTAGACTCCTTAGTGGCAAGATCGAGTAAAGAGAGTATGAAAAAGATGAAGTTCCAAAAGTCCTTTCTTAGTTGTCATTTGCTTTTTTATTTAAAGAGAAACCGCCCAACAAAGTTGAGGGATCAAGAAATACCAGTTCAAACTCTAGATCCAAGAGATTATGAGGGAAGATAAAGTCTTCAAAGAAGTATTTAAATCATGTCGACATTAATCAGAAGTGATTGATATCGATCTACATTGTTGATCACCAACTATACCATATTCTACTACTCTACCCTCTTGCTTCAATCCATCGAGTTCCAAGCACTTTTACCTTTGAAATAAAGTCATTATCGAGATATTCTGACACCTTCGGTACTTGTCCTTTCCTTTAAACATTTTTGGAGTTGTTCACCCACTCCTTCAGAAACAAGCCTAGGACGATCACTTTAGCCAGCTACTCACCAGTCATAACTAGAGCTTTTTATAGTGCTAGAAATCAGCTTAGTACCAACCTGAAAAGTGGTCGGTACCGACCCGCCACTTAGTGCATTCTTGTGCTCCAAACATAAGCCTCTTCTGCAGCCCTTCCAAGCATGCCCTTGAGTCCACAAACCACTTTGTCTTCATCCTGACGTACAGATTCATTTTAAAGATGCTTGGTCTAAAATCCAAATAACAATTTCCCTTGAAAGTATGTTTCTATTGAAAATAAAGCATGCTTTGAATTAAGAAAAGTGTATATAACCATCATCGATCATTCGAGAGTTGCTTTAAAGTGTCATCTCTATTTTAGGGCATATATTCCATCACTTTAAATTGCAGCCATATCACTTTCCATACCAAGGTCAAGATCTACAATCTGAAGATCATTCCATGTCTTAAACAGGCATGTATTACTTTCCTTCCCTTCTATTTCCATTAGTTTTGTGTCTAAAATTTAGCACAATACGACTTGATCAGGTCGGTACCAATCTGAAAAGTTAAATCACGGTTTTACCTTTATAATCATTACTTAGCCAAAATTCAAGGCCAAGCTTTCATGTTTTCTATCTTCCCGCTTCTTACCTTTTTCCCTAAGACCTTGCAATCTGATCTCCTTGGCAAATATCATCCACTGTCAATCAATCTACGCCACCACCCCTTCCTCTAGTAGTCGTTGGCACCAGATCTTCTCCTCGACAATCGTCATCTTCCCAAAATAGATTGACCGTGAACCCTTTTCGAATTTAGGTCTAGATCGGTCATTATAAGGTAGATGATAGTAGTTAAGTGTAATAGTGGCGGTCAACGGGTTGCTGATGATGTTGGCTGGCAACCATCTTCGGGCTGAGATCATCTAGGGATAGATTGGTGATCAAACTTCCTATGGAACCTTTGATTTTGAGAGGACATGGGATGACCTAAAGCCCGACTTAAATCTTATTTGAAGCTCTATCCATAGCATCAAACCTCATCGACTAGGTGGAGAACCCTAAGTTGACCCAATGCTTGCTTTAAGTCCCCTTCTAAGCATCCCTATCTTGCCAAAATCCAACGATAATGCACTTCTAAGTGCTTAAAATGCTTTCATTAAAGTTTAATTGATCGCCAATCGTCTCTTCAAGTTCCAATGAGATGGTTCTCTGCTAAAGAACGGTCGCGTCGAATCTTCTCTAACATCCAAATAATTCAATCGCAGAGCATTTCTGATCACTACTCTTCCTGTGTTCCTGCAAAAGAACACTCCATGTCACTCCAGACAGTTTTTCCATTATCGATTATTCGACAATAACTGATACGATCTGACACACTGTTCCATCGTGCGACGGGGCTCGTTTTCAAGCATGAGCATACTATCTACACATAATGATCCATTGGTCGTGTATGTGTCACATGACAAACACTGCATAGATTGACACTATAACTTGCCCCGGTCGACGTTCAAAACCTAATTGGTTAAGACATGTCGATATCCATTGGACTCTAAGCACCAATCGTAAGGGTTCACATTTAAGAGAGAAATTCAAAATAAATCATACTCGATCATGCTCAATATCAAGCTTTCCAGTCCAAAATGACATGCCATTCATCTTGATTCAATATTGGGGCTAGGCCATAATCTCCTTTTAAGTTTGGTTTTGCCACTATACAAGCCTCGACATCAACGACTGTTGGACCTAGACATTCAATCACCATAGAGCTACAAAGTATGATAGTTCCAACGGCTCTAATCTAGAATCAACCTTCTCCTCTTAATAAACAAGTTGGCTTGAGAATTCTAGATGGTCCTCCGAAACAAGTGCCAAGAATTTTTGCAAAGCCGCTCTGAACTGTATGCGTTCAACATGGAATACCAAAGTGTGACCTCTTGCTCTCAACAATTAACCAACAGGCACACAATCCTTTACTAGGATACACAACTTGCAATAAGTACATATGTTGTGACACTGTACTTCCCTTCAATCCATTTCTTCATATGTTCCTTCAAGAGCTCGGGATTGCTCCCACTCAAGTCCATTCCAATAGTTACTCCATGCTGAGTTCTCTTTACGTTAAATTCATGAATCAATTTCATCGGCTCCAACCTTTGATGAGCCAACACACATACTAAGCTTCAAACAATGGCGTAAGTCACCATCTTTTAGGATTATGGAAGCTTGCTATCGATGAAAGGTTATCAAAGCACTCTACAACAAGCGCTCATACTTTACAAATGAGTACCTTTTCGTTCGATGTCCATACAGCTTTAACTAGCTCTGGTTGTATGGACGTAAGGCTTCTTCCTTTCCACTCTTCCCAATATAGGACTCTTATCATCTAAGTGTCTAACTCCTTATCATCTCTCTTCACTGATATTCATATTTAAGATAGAAGAGAAGTGCATTTTAAAACTCGACAACCTTTAAAAGAGTAAACATTTGATATCGCTCCACCACTTATCTCCCGACAAATGAGAATTTTTGCCAATGTAGTCTTCTACCTTCTGATCGCTTCGCTATTCCAACTAAGCTTCTTCTAGGAGGACACTAGTTCTTCTGACTGTAAGTTACTATGCTCTGATACCAAATGAAAGTTACAGTGTTATAGGATCGGTAATATGGATAAACTATTTGTGTGGAATATAAATTAAGTAAGTAAATAAATAAAATAGTAATGTAAATGACACCAGAGATTTTTATACTGGTTCAAACTTCCATTCTACATCCAGTCCCAGACTCTTTCTGGAATTAAACTAGCAACCCTCACTTAACCCGAAGGAATAGGTTTACACCGTCTGAGCAACCGAACATGACTTCTACCGCCTAAGTAGAACTTCTACTGCCTGAGCAACCGAACATGACTTCTTTACAACTAGACAAAAATATCTCACTGTAGTGTGCTTTTTTAGATAGCACTAATAAGTCAATTGAGTATAATCTTTCTATAATCTTCTCCTTTATAATATATAGTGATGTGCTTGAGAATTATGGAAGATAAAATGATCAGAGAATGCATGCAGTTTGAGTGCAGTTTGAAAATAGAGAATAAGACATAAGAATCCAAGAATATTAGATTAAGTTAGGTGAATTTTTTATTGAATTTTGAAATCTATTTATAGAGATTAAAAAGTTGCGATCATTGATGAAAGAAAACATTGAAAAGAAACAGATGCAACTGTTGATTTGAAGATGTTTTTCTTCGATGAGGAGAAGTGTCATTTCATAAAAATAGCTGTTGAAAATTTTCATCTGGCTGAAAATATTTATTCGGCCTTCTGAAATTGAAAAAATCGAAAACAGCAAATAAATAGGCTAATTTTGGTCTAATTAAGCCGGTTGAATGAAACCATTCAGCCGGTTGAAACTTCATATCAATTTATGAAAAGTTTCAGCATTCAACCATATGAATGTTATGTTTCAGCAAGCTAAATTCTGTTAATAAACAAAAGTTACTACATCTCATTTGGTTAGAGCACCTGCCTTCTAAACTATTGACCCGGGTTTGAGCCCCGCTCCATGCAATTTCTGAAAACTTGATTTTTCATTTAAAATATGAATGTATACGTGTGTATACCATTTTGAGAAGATTTTAACATTTGTAAACTCTAGACAGGACAATCTATGACTAAAAATACTTTGTTTGTCACCTTCGTCTTGTCTCTATCATGTATATCTCTTCTTATATCTCCATATACATACTTTCATGCTGTTTTGTACTATGTATCTTCATTTTGAATGTATTTGTTTGTCTCTGTTTGATGCTCATGTACTTGCAGATGAGCTTAGAGATTCTTTGGCATAATTGTGTAGTTGTTGTCATTAAAATCCAACAATTGAGGTTGAAACACTGACCTCATTCGCAACTCTATCAAAGATATCCAAAGGATGTTAGAGGCTCATCAAGCATGGAAAAAATCTATGAAACTGCAGATAGAGCGGCGGAAGTAAACATTTTTGGTGAAGTGCAAGTGGAAGGGGGAAGATAGAGTTGAAATGGAAACAATATATGAAGGAGGAGAGGGAATAGAAGGAGGAGAAGAGAAAGGTGACAACGAACGAGATGATAAAGAGGGCATCGACTAAGATGGAGACGGATCGTACAAGAAGACGTTTCCAAAGGGGGCCAAGATTCTTATCTCAACATGTCCAAGGTGAATAATATCCAAGACCTCCGAGCAATCTGCAGAATTGAGTGCAACATCAACAATCGAGGCAACTCCTCTATCTGGTTACTTAAAAACATCTTCGACTCACTAAGTGATCTTGACATCCCGATTGGCGACCTTCTTAAGGAGTGTCCTTTAGGATTCAGCTTCCTATCGAAGGGCCTCATAGTCGAGGGAGGCAAAATGTAACACCCCTAATTTTTAATAACATTATTTAGAAGATTTAATTAGATAAATTAAACAGAATAATGTAAAGATTAGAGAGATAAAGGGATTGAGATCTGAAAATTAATTAGAGTCCTTTCTTAACTAAATATAAACAAAAAGAATGAATTTATGGAAATGGATCATTAGATAATTAATAAAAGAATAAAACAAGGGCATTAGGGGTAATAGCCACAACCATAATCCCATTACCCTTATAATGTCATTTCATTTCTTTGCATGTTCATTTTTCAAAACTCAAAAGAATGTAAAATCAAAGAATAGCAAGCCGCCATAACCTAGGCAAGGGAAAATCAATTAAATCTAAGGAATAAAGCTAAAAGAATTAATCAAGTTCAAATCTCAAGCCCTTATCTAAATCAAGGTGAATAATGATCAAAACCATCTCTATTTTCATCTTTAATGAACATTTGATTTCGGGTTTATGTTTAAATCCTATATTGTGATTTTAATGATGATATGTTTGGATTTCATGATATGTTTTATGCAAACGCGTTTGCTTGATATATGTTTTATTCGATTTTAAGGTTAAATCATTCATGTTGGGTTTCAAATGCCATGAGGATTTAATATGTTATGTAAAACATCATTTTGGAGATGGGTTAAATTTTTCGTAATTATCAAGCTATGGATAATATACCATGAATTTTCAAAAAAAATGAATAATTGGGTTTAGAAATTAATTTCGGTAATTATATAAAAGAATTTGGGTTCGAAATTTATATATGTTATATAACATATTAAAAATGAATTTTTATGATTCTTGGGGATTTATTCTAAGTAATTTAATATGGAAATTAAATTTATTTATTTGGAGGACTTATATGTCTTATTTATTTTGATTAAGGAAAGGGCTTCTTTGAAAATTACCTTTATTTAGATCTGAAAATGAATGCGGAAGTATTTTAGAAAAGATTTGAAATTTTATGCAACCAATTAAATTTTTACAAATAGGCAAGTTAGTTAAAAAGCAATTACTTGAAAAGGCATTAAAATAATTTTTGTACAGAAGTATGGTTTAACCACTTTCAGTAGTACTTTCAACCCTATACTTTCGCCTCAACCATGTCGAAACCAATACACATGGTATCAATGCATTGGTATGTTGTGGATTGGAGAATGGTGGCAAGTATGGAGCCAAAACCAGGCTTTTGAAGGGGTCGAAACCCATTTAAATAAATTTTGAAGATGTCATTGGCCTTGTTTTAAAAAATGCATTCGAAAGGGTTTATTATAGCTTTCGACGAGTTTGCCGCCTTTTTGTTTTGAATAAGCAGCCTTCGAATGATTTGCCCTGTTTTTAAATAAGAGCTTTCAAAAGGGTAGCTTAAACCCAATCGAAACCATCCTACCATCTTTATACCTTTCGAAGAGATTGAAGTCATCAACGAGTTCGAAAGGTAGCCTTTGTTTTATAAAATACCAAGCCACTTCCCAATGCTTTTAAAAGGGCCCTAATGGCCAACTATACTAAAGGTTTCGAAGGCAATGGTGTCGAAAGGGGTTTCGACGCTATCATTCTTGTTATTTTAACTTAAAGACTAATGCTCTCGAAAGAATGGTGCCGAAGCCATCTATTTTTCCCCAAACTAATTGTAATCGGTTCAAAAGGGGTACTTTCACTTGTATTCACGTAGACCCGAAATGATATGTTTAAAATTAAACCCAATTATTTAGAAAGAGGTAATTTCAATGTTTTCAAAAGGGGTAATTTCAAATGGTTTCGAAGCTATGCTTCTATAATTGGACAGTGATGATTTAATACATTTGAAAGGTTTCAAAAGAAAGGTTTTAAAGTGTTTCAAAAGGCTGCCTAGTGTATTGAAAAGAAGATTTGATTGCTTTAGAAGGAGGTTTTCCAATGGTTTTGAAAGTACAGGTTTAAGGTTTTGAAAGCCTTGGTTTTCAAAACGAAGAACCCAATCTCAATTTTTAAAGGTAAAACCCAGGACATTATAAAAGAGCTTTTAAATGCTTTTAAATTGGAGTTTTTGAAGAAGCTTACTTTGATATAATAAAGGGTTAACCAAATTTCCCGGGGAAATGATTTCAAAGATATTAAATAAAAGATTTTGGTATTTTACATATGTTTCTTCTGTTAGTGTGTTCACTAAGTAATGGAACCATAACTGAATTTTAGGGAGTAAGGGTAGAATAACCAGGTAGGTTGACCTAGTAATGAATATAAACTAAGTAACTCCTGAGTGAATAGAGTTGCATCCAGGAGGTCAGGTAGACCAGAATAATGGATGCCCAAAGACTAATTAAGAAGTTATTAGGTAGGTTGTCAGTTTAGACAGGTTCATAGTGAACCCAAGAAAACTATGTTGAAATAGATTTATTGGCAAGGGACAATAGGTTTGTAGTGAAAGCATGAAAACTATATCCAGATTAACTATTGACAAAAGCCGATAGGTTCATAGTCAACCCATGAAAACTATGTAAAGGGGAGTTATTGGAATACCAATAGGTTCAGGGAGAAACCATGAAGTAATTGAATTAAGTTATTGGTAGGGGCCAAGAAGTTCTTGGTGATCCCATGAAAACAGTGAGATAGTACGGGTAGTCCATAAACTGTAAACTGGTTATTAGTCGGCCCATGGAAACTGATAGGTTAATAGTAACCCTAGAAAATATAACTGAGACAGATAGTTAAATGAGTGGGGATGAGAAATCCAGAACATTTTACTTATTTGCGTATCATCATAATAATATAAATTGATATGTTTTTAACCATTATGGATGTAGGATTATAGTATATGATTATTATAAGTTTTTATAAGGTACCAGTGAGGGGAAAACCCGTTTCGCTAAGCGGTGTGGTCTCACTAGATATCTAAATGGTTTGAGATGGTAGGTTATTATTCATACCTCGCTTTATGCCTGACTCGAAGTTTATGTTTGCCCCTTAAACTCTAGGGTGCTCGATCGATTTTGAGCAGTTTGAGAGTTGAGGTTTTTAAGTACCTCTTTGGATGAATAAGCTTTCGGAGACGTGCAGGAGGTACGTTAGCTAGTAGGAGTTCTTTTCTATCTTGATTCTGCTGTGTTCTGTTGTAAAGGAAAAGTTGTTTAGTGTCCTACTTTAGACTCCGATTATCTAAGGTGACATCTTCATATGTCGCTCTTAGCGTATGTTGTAATAATATATTTTCTCTGAACGTGGTTCTCGAATCTGGGATTATGAAATGAATTACAAATAACTTGAAATGGAATGAGAGATTTGTTTGAATGATTTTAAAATTTCTTCATATACATGTGTTTCTGTTGTATCAATAAATCTAACATTGCCGTATTTGGTCCCCGAGGATTAATAACTATGAAGGACTGCAACATCCGTAGCCGTTAATTTTGGGCTTCCAAGTAGGGATGCTACAAGTTGGTATCAGAGCATAGGTTTATGAAAACTTAAGAAAAATTAAACCAAAAATCTTTTTTAGAACATAATCCAATGAATAAGAAAATAAGATATGGGTATAGGATAGCACTATAGCAGCGTACTTGTATTTGATATGTGTGTGTGTGTGTGTGTTTGTATAAGTACGTATACCCCTTTTTGTTAGACCGTTCTTCTGTATCTTACTAAGGCTCGTATGTAGATTTACGAGGTAGAAAGATATGGAGGCAGGAAATGGAAGAGGAAATCTCGGTAGAGGAAGCACCACAACCAATAGAAATGTTCGACCTAACACTAGAAGGAACCAGGGTCGATAGGCAAATGCTAATCAAAATGCAGATGCCAACGTTGGTGCTAGAAATCCGCCAGTGGATGTGAGGATGACGTATCAGTTTTTCATCAACCTGATTTAAGCTGGAGCAGTTGCCTGGAATGTTGGATGAGCTAATCCCGTGGCTTCAATTGAAATCAACTATGCTAAGTAGAGCAGAGGTTACACCAGCCTTGGTGGAAAGCCATTTGTGGGAATAGAGGATGCCATAGAAGTTAAGAATTGGCTATTGTATTGAGAGAATCTTTGCTCGCTTAGGATAGAATGATGAGTAAAAGAGGAGACTAGCCTCTAGGTATTAATGGGGAGCAGCGCTTCCTTGGTTGAATAGTGTTATTTTCGGAGTTCTTGAGGTTGAGTTAACTTGGGCAGAATTTCGAAGGAGGTTTGAGCAGAGGTTTCTGTATGAAGTTGCTAAACCAACATTGTTAAGAAAGTTCATGGATTTGGTGTAGGGAGACATGTCAGTAATTGAATATGTCATTATGTTTGATGAGTTGTCCGGATATGGGTATGCTACTACTGACACCCTCGTTAAGTAAAATGAAAAGTTCATTTGGGGATTGAGACCCGAGATTGCTATGGCGACCCTGCCACATCTTCGTATTCCTTGTAATGTAGTTATGGAGATGGAAATCGAACATGAAGAAATGCTTCCTATTTATATGAAGGAAAAGTCAGTTGAATCCCAGGGTTCTCAGGGAAAGAAGAGAAAATTCTTTAAGAGGGAGGAAGCCTAGTAGGGGGAGGCTGTCAAGAAGGCAAAGGCTGATTTAGTTTGTATCAAGTGTGATAAGAAGGGTCATTATGCTCACAAATGCCGGATAGGAAAGGGGGAAGAAGGCCACGGAAAAGAAGAATGTGAAGTGCTTTAACTATGACCAGATTAGGCATTACAAGAATCGGTGTCCAGATCCAGTCAGGGCAGACAAGGAAAAAGTCTTTGTCGTTGGACCATCATCAGCTAGGCCAACTACTGCTGAGAAAGAAAAGGCTATGATGGAAGGTACACTGTTGATTCAAAGTATACCAGATAGGGTACTATTTGATACTGATGGCTTCCATTCATTTATATCTCAATGTTTGGTTGATAGGTTATGTTTAGAACCCACCTACTTTGTTACATCCTTAAGGGTTGCAAATATGATAGGAGGGTATGAAACTCTAGGAATGAGATGCGACCAGTTAGGACTTGATTTGTTAGGTCATAAGTTTTCATGTCGTCTGTATGCTTTCGATTTCATAGATTTCGGAATCATTTTGGGTATGGATTGGTTGGGTAGATATGACGCTAGGATTTTTTGCCGAGATAGGGAAATACCGTTGAGACACCCTAATAGTCATAACCAAATTATATTCTCAGTGGAGGATTTAGACCAGAGTGTTTATGCTCTGTTGAGTGTTATGGAAGTAGAAGAAGAGTTCAATCAAGTTCGAGTAGTAAGAGAATTTGTAGGTGTTTTTGAGCTGGTTAGAGGACTACCATCAAAATGAGCCGTTGAATTTCGGATAGATCTTGTGCCAGGAGCTGAACCTGTTAGTTAACCACCTAGCAGGATGACAGTGACCGAGATGAAGGAAATAAAGGTGTAGCTAGCAGATCTAGAAGGGAGAAATTTTATTAGGCCAAGCAGTTTACCTTGGGGAGTGACTGTGGTGTTCGTGAAGAAACCAGATGGGTCGTTGAGAATGTATATGACTATCATAAGTTAAACGAGAGGATGATCAAGAATAATCATCATTTGCCAAGAATTGATGATCTATTTAATCGGTTGAGTGGAGCCAGAGTGTTTTCCCAATTGGATTGGTTTCCATCAGTTAAGAGTGGCAGAGGACAATATCCTGTTGATGGCATTTCAGACTAGGTAAGGTTCGTACGAGTGGCCAGTAATGTCATACGGGTTAACGAATGCACTAGCTTTCTTTGTGGATTTGATGAACCGAGTTTTCTAAGAGTACTTGGATAGGTTCATATTGGTGTTTATAGATGACATTTTAGTATACTCTAAGGATGAAAGAGAGCATGAACATCATCTAAGAGTAATGCTTGAGACGCTGAGGCAGCATCTGCCGAAGGCGAAGTACTTCAAGTGTCATTTTTGGAAGAAAGAGATTAAGTTACTTGGTCACGTAGTTTCAAAGAAGGGTTGTCAATCGATCCAGATGATCGAAGCTGCTAAAATTGGAAGAGACCAGAGACAGTGATTGAGATTAGAAGTTTTCTTGGACTTGTTGGTTATTACCGAAGATTCATTAAGGTTTCTCGTGGATAGCAGCACCTTTGACTAAGTTGACCAGGAAGGACGTGAAGTTTATTTGGTTTGAAAAATGTGAGGAAGCATTCCCTATGTTAAAGCATTGTTGAGCAATGCGCTTGTGTTAGTGGTTCCAAGTGGAAACCAACGGTTGGTGGTGTGACCGATGCATATGGAACTGGATTAGGATCACTGTTGATGCAGAAGGGTAAAGCCATTGCCTATGCTTCATGATAGCTTAGACAGCATAAGGTGAGATATTCTACTCATGATTTGGAGTTGGCTACGGTGATCTATTCATTTAAGATATGGAGACATTATCTTTTAGGAGAGAGATTTGAGTTATACACATATCATAAGTCCTTAAGATATTTATTTTCTGAGAAGGAGTTGAATATGAGACAACAGAGGTGGCTGGAGTTTTTAGTAGCTTATGATTTTCATATAGAATATACGCCTAGGAAAGGAAATAAAGTAGTAGATGCTCTAAGCAGAAAACATCTGAATGTGGTGTTAGCTATGTCAGCAGAATGGAAAGATTTAGAAGCTTTGACTACTTGTAGTTTGCAGTTAAAATTGACTGCTATTTCTTATCAGAGCAGCGCTATATTATCTTGTCTGGAAGTTCGACCGATATTGATCGAAAGTATTTCTTCTAAGTAGAAAGAGGATCCATTATTAGCCGAGAATATGAGGAGGTTTGAAGTTGGATAGGAGATTGATGATCTAAAGGATTTTAGTCTTGACTAAAGCAGATGGTTAAGAAAGAAGGATGATTGTCTGTTTCGAATGTTGAGGACCTAAGGAGAGAAGTTCTTGGAGAATATCATCGAACCAAGTGTACGATTCATCCTGTAAGAACGAAGATGTTTCAAGATATGAGAGGAACTTCTACTGGGAAGGTATGAAGAGGGATGTTGGCTTATGGGTTAGGCAGTGTGCAAACTGTCAATAAGTGAAGGCCGAACATCAGAAGCCGAGTGGATTACTTCAACCTTTAGAGATTCTAGCTTAGAAATGGGATTCGATATCCATTGATTTTATAGACGGGTTGCCGAGGTCGAATAGGGGAAATGAAAGTATATGGGTCGTAGTTGGAAGATTAACCAAGAATGCCCATTTCGTTCCAGTCAAGTCAACCAGGACGACACCTCTTTTAGCTAAGTTGTTCATGAAGAACATAGTTAGTCTGCATGGAATCCCTAGTAGCATAGTCAGTGACAGAGATGCTTTGTTTACTAGTGAATTCTGGAAGAGTCTACAAGACGTGTTAGGTACCAAACTCAAGATGAGTACTACGTATCATCCTCCGATGGATAGGCAGACAGAGAGAGTCAATAAGGTACTAGAGGATTTATTGAGGGTTGGTGTGCTAGACTTTGGTGGGTCTTGGGAGGGTCACCTACACTTGGTTGAGTTTTTCTATAATAGCCGTACCAAATTAGTATAGGAATCATGCCTTTTGAAGCATTGTATGGAAGGCCATGCAAATCAACAGCATGTTAGTTGGAGATTGGAGACAGGTTAGTCTTAGGTCCAGAACTGGTTAGAGATGCGACAGAAAAGATAGAGTTGATCTGAGAAAGGATGAAGGAAGCTCGGTCTAGATAGAAAAGTTATGCAGATAAGAGGCGCAAGGACCTAGAATTCTCAGTTGGAGATAGAGTTTTTATTAAGGCATCACTGATGAAGGGTGTGGTATGATTTAGGAAGTCAGGGAACCTGGCATCGAGATATGTTGGTCCATTCCCAATTATAGAAAGGATCAGGATGCTCACATATAGAGTAGAATTATCAAGCAGTATGGCAGGTGTCCATAATGTATTTCATGTATCTCATCTCCGCAAGTATGTGCATGATCCAAAGACTACAATTCTTCCGATATAGTTGAAAGATTTTATAGTAGAACCGAATTTGTCTTTTGTTAGACAACCAGTCGGGTTGTAGTGAGAGATGAGAAGAGATTGAGGAACAAGATAGTCAAGTTGGTGAAAGTTCAATGGAGCAACAACGAGAAGGACTGTACTTGGGAGATAGAAGACAGGATTAGAGATACTCGTCTTGATCTGCTGTGAGGGTATGTTCAATATTTGCTTTATATAGACTATTGCTAGTCAGGTAGGCTAATGTGATTATTAGGAGCTATTACAGATGATTGCTATCTTTAGTATTTAGTCCTTATTGAATTTTGAGGATGAAATTCTTTAAGGAAAGGAGCCTGTAACACCCCTAATTTTTAATAATATTATTCAAGAGATTTAATTAGATAAATTAAACAGAATAATATAAAGATTAGAGAGATAAGGGGATTGAGATCTAAAAAAGAATTAGAGGTCGTGCTTAACTAAATATAAACAAAAAGAATGAGTTTATGGAAATGGTTTATTAAATAATCAATAAAAAAATAAAACAAGGGCAATATGGGTAGTAGTCGCACCCATAATCCCATTACCCTTATAATCTCATTTCCATTCCTTTGCACGTTCATTTTTCAGAACTAAAACAACCTAAAATCAAATAGGAGCAAGCGGGCCATAACCTTGGGAAGGAAAAAAGGGGAAAATCAATTAAAGATAAGGAAGCAAGCGAGAATAATTAATCAAGTTCAAATCTTAAGTCCTTAGATCAAAACCATCACTATTTTCATTTTTATTGAATTTGATTTTGAGTTTATGTTTAAATCCTATATGATCATTTTGATGATGATATGCTTGGATTTCATGATATGTTTTATGCTAACAAGTTTGTTTGATATATGTTTTATTCGATTTTAAGGTTAAAATCATTCATATTGGGTTTCAAATGCCATGGGATTTAACATGTTTTTTAAAACATCATTTTGGAGATGGGTTAAATTTTTCGTAATTATCCAAGCTATGGCTAAATTACCAAGAATTTTCAAAGGGAAATATAAATAATTAGGTTTAGAAATTAATTTTGGTAATTATATAAAGGAATTTGGGTCCGAAATTTATATATGTTAGATAACATATTCAAAGCAAATTTTTATGATTTTTGGGTATTTTTTCTAAGTAATTTACTATGGCAATTAAATAAATTTATTTGGAGGACTTATATGTTTTAATTGTTTTGATTTTGATTAAGGGAAGGGTTTCTTTCTAATTACCTTTATCTAGATCTAAAAATTAATACAGCATTTTATAGAAAAGAATTTTAAAAGTTTATATTAACAATTAAATTTCAACAAATAGGCAGGTTAGTTAAAAAGTATTTACTTGAAAGGCAATAAAAAAGTATTTGTATAGAAGCATGGTTTCGCCACTTCCAGTAGTACCTTTCGACCCTATACTTTCGCCTTGACCAAGTCAAAACCAATACACATGGTATCAATGCATTGGTACGTAGTAGATTGGAGAATGGCGGTAAGTATGGAGTCAAAACCAAGATTTCGAAGAGGTCGAAACCCATTTAAATAGCTTTTGAAGATGTCACCGTCCTTGTTTTAAAAGAATGATTTCGAAAGGTTTAAAATAGATTTCGATGAGGTTGCCACCTTTTTGTTTTGAATAAGTAGCTTTCGAATGAGTTGCCTTGTTTTTAAATCAGAGCTTTCGAAAGGGTAGCTTGACCCAATCGAAACCACCCTGCTGTCTATATACCTTTCAAAGGATTGAAGTCATCAACGAGTTCAAAAAGTAGCCTTTGTTTTATAACATACCAAGCCACTTTCCAATGCTTTCGAAAGGGCCCTAGTGGCCAACTATACTAAAGGTTTCAAAGGCAATAGTGCTGAAAGAGGTTTCGACACTATCCTTCTTACTTCTTTAACTTAAAGACTAATGCGTTCGAAAGGATAGTGCCGAAACTATCTATTTTTTGCCAAACTCATTTTAATGGTTTCGAAAGGGTACTTTCGCTTGTATTCACTTAGACCCAAAAGGATATGTTTAAAATTAAACCCAATGGTTTCGAAAGGGGTACTTTTAATGGTTTCTAAAGCGGTACTTTTAATGGCTTCGAAAGGGGTAATTTCAAATGGTTTCGAAGTTATGCTTCTATAATTAGATAGTTATGCTTTAATACATTCAAAAGGTTTCGAAAGAAAGGTTTTAAATTGTTTAGAAAGGCAGATGCCTACTATTTTGAAAAGAAGATTTGAATGCTTTCGAAGGAGGTTTCCAATGGTTTCAAAAGCAAAAGTTTAAGGTTTCGAAAGTCTTAGTTTTCAAAACAAAGAACCCAATCTTAATTTTTAAAGGTAATACCCATGGCAATATAAAAGAGTTTTTAAATGCTTTTAAATTGGTTTTTTTAAAGAAGCTTGCTTTGATATAAACAAAGGGTTAAAAGGGTTAACCAAATTTCCAAGGGAAAATGATTTCAAAGATATTAAATCAAAGATGTTGATATTTTTGCATATGCTTCTTCTATAAATGTATTCACTGAGTAATGGACCCATAACTGAATTTTAGGGAGCAAGGGCAGAATAACAAGGTAGGTTTTCCTAGTAGTGAATATAAACTAAGTAACTCCTGAATGAGTAGAGTTGCATCCAGGAGATCAGGTAGATCAGAATATAGGATGCTCAAAGACTAATTAAGAAGTTGTCAGTTTGGACAGATTCATATTGAACCCATGAAACTATGTTTAAAAAGAGTTATTAGCAAGGGCCAACATGTTTGTAGTGAACCGATGAAAACTATATCCGGAATAAGTTATTGACAGAAGTCAATAGGTTCATCATAGTCAACCCATGAAAACTATGAAAAGGGGAGTTATTGGAGATACCAATAGGTTCAGGGAGAACCCATGGAATAATTGAATTAAGTTATTGGAAGGGGCCAATAGGTTCTCAATGATCCCATGAAAATTTTGATATAGGATAGGTAGTCCGTAAACTACAAATTGGTTATTGGTTAGTTCATGAAAAATAATATGTTAATAGTAACCCTAGAAAGCATAACCGAGACAAATAGTCAAATGAATGGGGTTAAGAAATCCGGATTGTTTTACTTGTTTGCATATCATCGTAATATTACAGATAGCTATGTTTTTAACCATTGTGAATGCTGGAGCACTGTATACAGTTATCATATGTTTTTGATAAGATACTAGTGAGGGCAAGCCCTGTTCCGCTAAGCGATGTGGTCTCACTAGATATCTAAATGGTTCGAGATGGTAGGTTATTATTCATACAAGACATTACGTCTGACTCGAAGTTTATATTTTTCACTTAAACACTCGGGTGCTTAATTGATTTTGAGTAGTTTGAGAGTTAAGATTTTCAGGTACTCTTTAGATGAATAAGCTTCCAGAGACGTGCAGGAGGCAAGCTAGCTAGGAGGTCTTTTCTATTTTAATTCCGCTGTGCTTTATTGTAAAGGCAAAGTTGTTTAATTGCCTATGTTTAGATTTTGATCATCCAAGAGGACATCTTCATATGTCGCTCTTGGCATATGTTGTAATAATTATATTTTCTCCGAACGCGGTTCTCGAATCTGGGATCATACAATGAATTAGAAATGATTTGAAATGGATTGAGCAATTTATTTAAATGATTTTAAAATTTCTTCCTATCTACGTGTTTTTTTGTACCGGTGAATCTAATATTACCGTATTTGGTCACGAGGATTAATAATTATGGATGACCGCGGCTTTCGCAGTCGTTAGTTTTGGACTGTCAAGTATGGGATGTAACACGAAATTCCTTCCTTACATCTTTTTGAACACCGTATGTGGAGTACTTAGGGCAACACTAGCACTCTGTACACTTCTAGGATCATGTACACTCATACCTTGCATTTTCCCATATTCTAATTGTTGTGTGCATTTCCACCACGAACCAACACACTCGTCACCAGACCACTTCCCTGCCGAACCAACGCTTCTCCAATACCTACCGAACCATGCCATCTCTCCTCCATCATCAGACCAAACCTCTGCACTTCACTGCCGAACCAAAGCATCTCCAACACCTACCGAACCAAAGTCCTCTCTCCTCCATTACCGAACCAAACCCCAATTGACCACCACCGAATCAACCACCACCGGACCAAGCTACGTCCCCATCACCGAACCAACACATCCACAACATACCACCGGACCAGCATACTACCGAATCAGAGTAAAGAAGGTGATACCGGACCAACATGCAATCAAACCAGAACCATCGCCGGACCAAGGGATACCGAACCAACTTTGCCAGGCCAGATTGCATCAGCCCAGGCCCACCAGCAGCTGTATACATCCAAGACCCCTACCCCCAGCCTCACTCTATAAATAGAGGGGCAGGGGTACAACAATGGCTGACAGGTTTGAGAGCTCAAGCACGGATAGAACTTTCAAACAACTTTCATACTCTTGTAATAAAAGCTTTGTACTTGTAATCCGAAGAGAAAAGGAGAATAACATATAAAGTGGACGTAGGCACATTCTGGCCGAACCACTATAAATCTGTGTATCTTTTACAGTTTAGTCCATCTATTTTATATATTTGCATAAATCACCCAAATCACTAAGAACAACACATAATCAACATAATCAACTAAATCATACGACTTGGAGGTGTTTGCCCATTTTTTGTGCAAACATTTTTTGGTGCTTTCACTGAGAAGTGAACTCAAGACCCCCCGCTTAACCCTATTCCTATCATCATCGTTCATTACTTGGAAACCATGCCTCCTGGCCGGAAGAAAGATGCTAACAAAGGAAAGAACATCGCAACTAGCAGTATCCCAGATCTAGTGATCAGAGATCAAGACAATCGTCCGGTTCCAACAGTAAATGGAAATCAGGCAAATCCGACAGCCCCTGCTACGGAACAACCAATTACAAGGGCGGATCTGGACACGGTTGTAGCTGAAGTAACTAATCGCTTCGCATCTCAACAAGAAGCTTTGGTGGATCAACTCATGTCACGCTTAAGGGACGCTGAAGAAT
The DNA here is from genome assembly GCA_030765085.1 of Allium cepa. NCBI lineage: Eukaryota > Viridiplantae > Streptophyta > Magnoliopsida > Asparagales > Amaryllidaceae > Allium > Allium cepa. Next base: position 83,912,770 of record CM060928.1, on the reverse strand, counting down.
CCAACCGCAACACTGAATCATGGGGTGAGTCCTGGTCTGGAGGACCTGGGAGACGACAGAGGTCTTTCTTCTTCGGAGAGGCTAACAATAGAAACAGTTATGGTAGGAGCCGAGCCCGGACTCAGCCCGAATTCCGACCCGAGGAAACACTTGGAACCGAACCCAACAGGGGTCAGATGTAGCTGAGCCTGCCATGCTACCTAACCATGGAAACACCAATGGACGGGGCCGAGCTGGAGTCCAGCCCGAAGTTGGACCCGAGGAAGTACAGAGGACAGAACCCAGCAGGGTAAGATCAAGGCAAGGGTCAACTGTGGCTGACCCCAGCGTGCCCCCGGTAAACCAGAGGCAGCCATTGGAGAATGTTAGGAGTGATAGACGATACCATCCCTACAGGTCATCTGGACGGAATCAATCCCGCTGGGTAGAACCAAACTCATTTCTATCCGCCCCAAGTTCTGATGAAAGGATGGCGTGATTGTTCAGAGAGTGCGTCCAACGGGACCAAAGGGATCGGGGGATAGGCGCTAAGGTAACCAGCCCCTTCACCCGCAATATCGAAACTGTCATCACTCCCCGGGAATGGAAAATGCCAACAATGGATCCTTACAAGGGAACCTCTGACCCCGTCGTACACTTGCAAAGATACACACAGCATATGCTTATGAACGGAGAAACAGAGAGAGTGTTGTGTAAATGCTTCCCACTATTCTTGGCAAATCTAGCTACCTCCTGGTTCTGCCATCTACCCCAAGGGTCCATCAGCTCATGGGAAATGTTGAAAGAAAAGTTCATCAGCCAGTTCCGCATTCATGTGGAACAACCCAAGGACGCTTATTCCCTATCTAATATCAAACAGAAACCCGGAGAGACAGTGCAACAATATCTAACCCGATTCAACGCCGCAGCGGCCGCAGTCCAAGATGCCGACGAGAAACTTATCCTAATGGCCCTCTGCAGTGGTGTACATCCGGATACTAAATTTGCTAGGAGATTAACGAAAGAAAAGCCAGCTACCTTTCACGATTTCTTCCATGAAGCCGGGAAATACATGAGACTTGAAGACGCTGCCATTGAAAGGCAGACAGGGCAACAAACCAAGGCAGCTCATGGCGACACATCTGCAGTAGCAAAGGACGTTCGAAGAAATGACTCCAGAGATAGTGCTGGGGGGCAAGAATGGAGAAAAGCGCTTATATAGGCCAGGACCGAGATTTGACTCTTACACTCCTTTAAATGAAACAATCGAAAACATCTTATTGGCCACCCCAGATGAAGTTAGATACAAGCGCCCCCCGCACAAGAAGGAATCAGATAATGCAATTAAGTCTGGAAAGTTCTGCCGCTTCCACGAATCTCATGGGTATGAAACCAATGAATGTCATCATCTCCGGGACTTGATTGAAGAACACATTAGAAGGAAGAGACTGGAGCGCTATGTGAAAGGTCAGAACAGGACTTCAACTCCTGCCAATGAGAACCCAGGGCTACCCCTCCTGGAAGTAGGTGGAGGAAATCGCAACACCAGCGGCTCCAGTCAAGAGAAGATAGTGGTCCTTACCATATCAGGAGGACCACACATCGCCGACGGAAGATGGGCAGAGATGAAAAGATACGGTGAGTCACTTAGAAACAATGAAGGCTACGTTAATTCTGTTACAGAAGAACGCCATCGGAAACGGAAAGAGAATGATGACATCACATTCAGTAGGCGTGATCTAGAGGGAAGGCAGTACCCTCACATGGATCCTATGGTTATCTCTGCCTGGTTCGGTCCAACCAAGGTTTTTCGAATTCTAGTAGACACTGTAAGCTCAGTAAATATCCTATTCAAGCATGCTTTCGACAAAATGAAGCTGTCAATGAAGGATGTGTCTCCCTGCAGCAAACCGCTACATGGTTTCACTGGAGATGCGAAGATGCCCCTCGGGCAACTGGACCTCTTTGTCGAAATAGGAAGTCATCCCCGCTCCGTTGTGCGTAAACAAACATTTGTGCTAATAGAGAACCACTCGGCCTGCAACGCCTTTTTGGGAAGACCACCCTTGTCTGACTTCCAAATTATCCTAGCCCCGTGGTGCCTGAAGATGAAATTTCCAACAGATAACGGAATAGGAGAAATAGAGGGAGATCAAGACGCCGCTTGAGATTTCTATGTAACTTAACTTCGTAATAACCGCAGGAAGGATAAAAGGAAGGATGCAGAGACTTCTCTCTGCAAGAAAAACTTGGAAGCATAGCAATTAAAGAAAGCCCCTCCTCTTCGATATAGCAGCGATCCTTTCAACGAATTAGACCTCAGGGACAAGGAGGAGGAGGCCACCACCGAGCCTGCAGAGGCTATGGAATTTGTATCTGTAGACAAACACGACCCAAGTAGACTGCTGAGAGTCGGGTCTCAGTTAAGAGCGGAATTGAAGGATCAACTCGTCGATTTTCTTCGTCACAACATGGATGTATTTGAATGGACGCACGCTAACATGACTGGAATCTCCCCAGACGTAGCATGCCACGTACTGAACATCGATCCCACCAAGGTGCCAGTAAAGCAGAAAAAGAGAAGCATGGGGGCAGAACGATCAGCAGCCCTCGAGGAAGAAGTAAAGAACCTACTTGCCAATAACTTCATACGAGAAGTCATCTACCCAGAATGGATCGCCAACCCGGTACTGGTAAAGAAGGCTAATGGGAAGTGGCAAACATGCATCGACTTCTCCAACTTAAATGACGCTTGCCCGAAGGACTGCTTCCCACTCCCCGAATCGATCAACTCGTTGACAGCGCAGCCGGACACGAACTCTTATCCTTTATGGATGCATACTCAGGATATAACCAGATCCCTATGCACGCCCCCGATCAAGACCACACTAGTTTCATCACTGACCGGGGATTATACTGCTACAGAGTAATGCCTTTTGGACTTAAAAACGCCGGAGCTACTTATCAGCGCCTCATCAACAAGATGTTTGCGAACTAATAGGACGAACTATGGAAGTTTATGTGGATGACATGCTGGTAAAATCGAGGAAAGCCAACGATCATATAAACCACCTGGACGAGATGTTTCAAGTACTTCGCCAATATGGAATGAAGCTGAATCCTCTAAAGTGCTCCTTCGGAGTATCGTCGGGAAAGTTCTTAGGATTCATCGTCCATGCCTGGTGGATTGAAGCAAACCCCGAACAAGTCCGGGCTTTGCAAGATATCAAGATACCATCCACTCGAAGAGAGATGCAAAGCCTAAACGGGAAAGTGGCCGCCCTAAGCAGGTTCATCTCTAAAGCAACCGACAAATGCATCCCTTTCTTCGAAGCTCTAAAGAAAGACAAAGGAAAGTTCGAATGGACTGACAAATGCTCGACAGCCTTCCTTAACCTAATCGAACACCTTCAGAGACCACCAGTACTCTCAACTCCAAATGAAGGCGAAGAACTATACCTATACCTTGCTGTATCGTCCCATGCTTTAAGCGCCACATTGGTGAGAGAGGACAACCGCGCGCAGCAGCCCGTATACTTCGTAAGCAAGAGATTTACAGGGGCAGAAGCCAGATACCCTAAATTTGAAAAGCTAGCATACTGTTTGCTAATCACGTCACGGAAACTGCGACACTATTTCCAATCTCATTCCATCAGAGTTTTAACCGATCAACCGCTAAGGCAGGTACTCCATCGCCCCGACACTTCTGGGCGACTACTTAAATGGTGCATTGAACTGAGTCAATATGATATCACCTACCACCCTCGCACCGCCATCAAGGGACAAGCCATGGCCGATTTCATTGCCGAATTCACTACCAACGAAGGTAAAGATCGATCTGAAATAACAAAAGATATCAAGTGGAATCTCTTTGTAGATGGAGCATCAAACGAACAAGGCTCGGGGGCAGGTATTGTGATAATCACCCCCAGGGGAAGGAAGCTGCACTATGCCCTAAAGTTGAAATTCGCTGCCACCAACAACGATGCAGAATATGAAGCAGTGATAGCCAGATTAGAACTTGCCCTAGAGATTGGAGTTGGTTCGTTATGTCTCCATAGTGATTCTCAACTTATTGTAAATCAAATACTGGGAGAATTCCAGACTCGAGGAGAACGACTCACAGCATATCTAAAGAAGACCAAGCTGCTGCTCAATCAATTGGATCACTATTTAATCAAACACGTTCCTCGAGAAGAGAATCAGGAGGTCGGCGAACTGGCAAAGCAAGCTAGCATGAAGGACGGCCCCAATTCCGGAACAATAACCATCTCAAAGCAACTAGCCCCGAGTTTCGAGCAAGTGAATCTGATAGCTGCAATCGAAGAGGAAACTTGGATGACTCCCATCCGAAAGTACTTACAAAGTGGCACACTGCCCGACGGGCGTAGCGAAGTTAAGAAAATCTTGAGGAAAGCTTCCCGCTACACAATACAAGAAGGCATCATCTATCGACGCGGCTTCTCTAACCCCTTATTAAGGTGTGTCGCTGGAATTGAAGCCAAAGAAGTCTTGTCCAATATCCATCAAGGAAGTTGCGGAGATCACACTGGAAGGGCAGACTCTAGCAAAGAAAATACTCCGATATGGGTATTGCTGGCCCACTTTAAACAAAGACGCCTTAAACTTCGTCAAAAGATGTGACAGATGCCAGAAATTTGCTAAGATCCATCGACTACCAACAAATGAGATTACTCAAATGACCTGTCCTTGGCCCTTTGCGGTATGGGGAATTGACCTGATTGGCGAACTGTCGATGAGCCGAGGCGGAGCCAAATATGCTATAGTGGCAGTCGACTATTTCACCAAATGGGTGGAAGCGAAACCTTTAAATAAAATATCTTCGGCAAAAGTTATTAACTTCTTGATCAAAAATGTTCTATGCAGGTACGAGGTTCCGCTCAAAATCATATCGGACAATGGACTTCAGTTTGATAGTGAGGAGTTCACCGACTGGTGCCGAGAGCACGGAATTCACAAAAGCTTCTCATCTGTGGCTTACCCCTAGGCAAATGGACAAGTCAAAGTTGTCAACAAAATTCTCAAAACTCTGATCAAGAAGAAGCTTGAAAAGTCAAAAGGCGCTTGGGTGGATGAACTTCCTACGGCACTTTGGGCCTACCGCATGTCTTTCAGAACATCAACAGGGCATACCCCTTTCTCTTTGGCATACGGATCGGAGGCCATGCTCTCAGTTGAAACTGTAGTGCCCTCCCACCGTAGGATCCACTACAACCCAGAAGAGAATGAAGAACTCCTACACATGTCTTTGGACCTAATTGAAGAAAGAAGAAATGATGCAGCACTTAAAGCGGCAGCTCACAAGCAAAAAGTGGCAGCACGTTACAACTCCAAAGTCAAGCACCGCAGCTTACGAGAAGGAGATCTTGTTCTCAAACGGATCTTCCCGCGCCCCGGAGCGCTAGATCCAATCTGGGACGGACCCTATGTAATTCATAAAGATCTCCACAACGGAGCTTATATTTTGTCAACAGTGGACGGAGAGGTGTTCCAGAGGGCATGGAACATCCAACACCTTCGTTGATACTTTTCTTAACTTGTACTGCCCATACGAAATGAATTAACAAAGAGAATCAGGGGACGTAGGCATTTTCGTGCCGAACCACTTTAAAAATCTTGTCTCTTTTTAACTTGTTCCTTTATATCTTGGCTGCTTGTTAAGCTTTATCCTTTTCTGTTGAACAAAATCCTGTATAACGGCATTTCCATTCTGGACACTTCACGGCATAACCTCACCTGGACAAGACCTAATAGGTACTATATGAATCTATGCCCTCGCCAATGAGACACTTTTGCTCCAGCATCCCTCTGTTGCGAGTTAACTCATTGCTCGCGACGGCCTTCAAAGCCAACTGTAATGAGCCGATCATAAGCCACCAAGAAGGCCGACTATAGCCGAGGCAGCTCATTACGGCGTTCGGCTCACCGGCGACTGTGAACCAATTATAAGCCCCAACATAAGGTGTGGCCAGCCAGGGGCAGTTCACAGTTGACGATCGACACCCGCGCTAGCCGGCCACGGTAAATCGAATAATACCCACGATTACGAGCCATAATGGCCCGGGTAGTTACCGTGTGCGATCTCGGCTTCGATGTGTCTTAAGTACGGCTGTGGTAAAAAAGAAAACTCCCCACAGAGGCGTAAGATGGGTGACAAATGTCTTCAAGACCCACAGCTAGGGAAAGTGACTACAAAACCCGTTTGCCACGAACTTAAGCACATTGAAGGCCTTCCGTGATTGGAAGTTTTACTATTTCTTATATTTCCATTCTATTTAAAAAACTTTCCTCATATCCTCTATAACAACCCTTAAAGTACAGGACACCAAATAGGATGCACTCGCTAATGGGAATGAAAACTCTCAGCTGGATGACGGGTCACTCAACTGCAATCCGTATTCGATCACACAAGGCATTCAAAGCTACCATCTACAACTAAAAATCGAAAGGGCGGTACTTTCTTCTCTTGTATACAAATAAGTAGCTCTGATATATTCACACATCACATTAACATTGCAAGACATGAAATTATACTTTAACCAAGAACTTGACATCAAACACAGTTGAATCACTAGCAGATGCACAACTATATTTCTTATGCAACACATCAAAATAATGACAGCATCCAAATATGACAGAATCAGCTTATGTTATAAAATTACATGTTAAGAATAAAGTCGTTCGTTGCAATGACATAATTACAACCTGAAAGTACATTAATGTTTTGGAACTAGTATATACAAGAATATCAAGTAAAACCAAAAATGTCTAGATCAAGCCAAAATAGTCGGCAGCATCAGAACTTCATCTCTATCCTTCCAACCCCCCAAGATCTACTTGACCGCAGGATCAGAACTCTCAGCATGCTGACCAGAGGTCCCACCTGTCCAATTCAGGACAGGAGAAGAATCTATTAGATAAACGATAAGCAATCAAGTTAAGAAAATATTAAAAGGGAAGACTTACCAGCGTCTGCTCCCTGATCATCATCCTCCAACTGCACACCCACTTCCTCGGCGGTAAGCAGCCACATGCACTCCTTCACCGCCACCTTCTCCTCCTTGGTGAACTGATCCACATCCATTCTGAAGGCTACGCCACCCTCTTTATCCGCATCAGCCTTGGCCTCCTCCAAAGCCCGGAGATATATCCTAGCCATGACCCGGGGGTAATCGTCCATTCAGGATAGGTTGCCCTGCTTCCAAGTACGAAAATACATATCCTGCAGCATATCATCCATCATCCCCTCGTTCTCCTCAAACTCCCTCATACGGGCCTCAGAAGCCGACAACTTCGCAACAGCAACATCCCTCTCCAATCGGTATCGCGAGCAGTCAGCCTGAAGGGATCTCCTCATCGCCTCCATCTCCTCCTTTAGCTTGGCCTGAGCAAGCCCTGCGGCTTCAAGTCTTCCAGATAACTCCTCTACCTGCTCAAGATCCGCTCTCCGAACCTCATCCACCGTTGCGATGGCCATGTCAATTCGTTTCTTGCAAGCAGCCTCCATTTTTTGCAACTCTGCCTTACTAGCCTCTTCCATGGTTTTCTTTAGCCGTCTGGAGGCCGCCTCATGCTGGGAGATCTGGATGGCCTGATCGGCAAGCTGCTTGGCCTGATCAGAAACCATTAGCCGCAACCGAATGTTAGCACTTCCGATTTCCTCTCCAGCCTTGACCAGTCGGGAATGATGCGCCATTAGCTTCCTGCTCTCCTCAGCCACCCGATCAATGTTTGCCTTGGCCTCATCCCCCATAGTCACAATCCGAGTGGTCAACAAGTCGAGATCCAAAGACTTAGCCTCATCAAGCACCCTTACCATAGGATTCCAGGGTAGGAGGTGCTCACCGGTAACCTCATCGAAGGAAATATCATGAGAACTCGGGTCCAGATCTGGATGACCCGCAAATGGGTTACGAGCCAAGCCGGGACGATCAACATGAGTAACGGTAGGATTCTCTGATAGATGCGGAGAAGGTATGGACTCAGTATCCTCCCCCGTGATATCATGAATTGGCTGGGTTGGGGGATGAGGTCCAAGTGAAGGTTCGAACATGGAGCGCCTCCTCTTTCTCTTTTGAATATCCTCTTCAATAATCCCGAGAAGAGGACGATAGCTGACTACGTCCCCGGGGAGGCTAGTAGGAGGCTTCGGTCTAGCAGAGGCTCTAAGTAGCTTGTATTGTTCGAGGCGGTGTCGAACATCTGATGTCTTGGCCACCTCGTCTGCCCCTGGAATAAAGAACAAGTGTTACGAGCATACACTAATCCATAATTCAAGAAATATGTTAAGTTAAAAGGAGCAAGAAGACGCATTTATTGTACAAACCCAAAGGGGGAGTGGGATACTACAATAAGTCCTGAATCTCATTCCAGGACGGGAGCTGGCCATAAAATATTCCTAAGTCATTATCATAAAGGGAGTCTGCAGAAGTCAAAAATTCACCTTGAATCACCAGAGTCTCCTTAGCCGGAATACTCTGAGAAGATGAACCGGCACCAGCCCCGGCCTTGTCAGCTCTCTCGGACTCCTTTACCGGAGCCGGTCCTCCCTCCAACCCCTCAAAAGCTTGGCGGAAGGCGTCATCCGTCCACTCTTGAATCTCACCTGCTTGCCCAGAGGTCAAGGCATCAACGCCACTACCACTCTGTCCATCACCACCTCCATCACCTTCTCTACCACTTCCTCTCTCCGCCTCACCTCCTTCACCCTCGCCACTTTCCTCCTCCACGCTCTCCTCCTCCGGAACATCTAGGCATGTGCTGGGAGAGGGTCCATCGGATTTCTTGAGTTTCTTCCCCCCGACGACGGGAGGTATCGAGAAGGGTTTCCTCTTGCTGCTCTTCGCCGTGGCCCCTCCTTTGGCTTTGCTATCTCTTTCCTCAGCCGTATCCCTTTACTTGACCACAGACTGATGTGGTAGAATCAAGTTGTGTCCCAGGAGAGTGGCATTCCTGATTAGGTAAGAAGCTGACCTATCCCTTCCCGAAATGGCTTCTATCTCCGCGGCCATCTGAACCAGGTGATCATTTTCCACGACCGCAAAGCCACCTATCGCTAGCAAGAAATAAACACATAAGAAGAAGCATTTCAGTCAGAACGGAAATTATAAATAAGCTTCAACTTACAGCCAGAGGTGAAGCGGTGGATAGAAACGGAGTCATCCTGGACGAAGAACCATTCCTTATTAAACATGGTGAACTTTGAATACAAGTCCAGGACCGGCTTGAAGGACACGGCCGATTCCAAGCTGATGTATGAAGACCCCTTCTTGTAACCTCTCAAGTTATATAGGTACCGAATCTCTCGGTTGGAAGGAGGCGCCCGTACTTTCTCTGGAAAATCACGAATAGGCACACCAAGATAGCGTAGGAGTTGGGCTGGAGCTGGAAAGGGGACACCTTCAAATAGGTGATGAAGCTAACTATCCAAGCATTGATTGGAGGAATGGCCCCACACATGCAGTGGTACCTACTATAAGCGAAGTATCCTTCAGGGGGATTATATAGCATGACCACCTTCCCTGGTAACAGCATGCGTGCTCTATCAATCCCAAAGAAGCGGGAGATAACATCAAGCTGCTCTTCTTTGAGAGAGCTAGGAAAGCAGTCGGGCGGAGAATTCAGAAGCTCTTGAGGACCATACCCATCTACTAGCGATCTCGGGGTGAGTCCATGACATTCTGGTCCTGGCTGAGCTGGGGGCACTACGATGGACTCTCCTTCGTCTTGGATTTCTTCTTATCTGATCGAGTTTCCACTTTACGAGACATTTATCTGCACCACAAGAACGTACATCGTTAGAACAGAGGATATAAGCAAACAAGTGTATATAGTCTGAAATTTCACTCATAATTCAAAACACTCAAACTCCTGGCGTCATTCGTAAAGCAAATACAAAAGTTCATTCGGTATTCGGAGTCTCAGGCTTCATCCGGTGGTTCAAGTATAAGTTCATTCGGCACTTTCCATTCTCATTCAGGTGGTTCGGGCACAAGTTTCATTCGGCAATTCAAATATGAAAGTGACATTCGGTACTTAAAACCTCTCGGGTTCATTCGGAAGTTCAACCTTTAAAATCGTTCGGCAAAAGAAAGTTTACCTGGTCCGGCAATTACGATTCGGCAGTCAGAACTGGTTGGGCACTAATCGGTTCGGCAGTTAGGAATTTGATTCGGCTATTTCGCTTGGTGGGGAATAACAAAGGCCTAACACCCCTATTTATAGACGAACGCAGGATGACCGGACTTGGTGGTTCGGCACATATGACCGGATGGAAACACCCAAGTTAAAACAAAGCACGCCATGTGCATGCACATGCCCTACTTTGGGGGGCAAGTGTTGTGTGCATTTCCACCACCGAACCAACACACTCGTCACCGGACCACTTCCCTGCCAAACCAACGCTTCTCCAATACCTACCAAACCATGCCACCTCTCCTCCATCACCGGACCAAACCTCTCCACTTCACTGCCGAACCAAAGCATCTCCAACACCTACCGAACCAAAGTCCTCTCTCCTCCATCACCGAACCAAACCCCAATTGACCACCACCGAATCAACCACCACCGGACTAAGCTACGTCCCCATCACCGAACCAACACATCCACAACATACCACCGGACCAGCATACTACCGAATCAGAGTAAAGAAGGTGATACCAGACCAACATGCAATCAAACCAGAACCATCGCCGGACCAAGGGATACCGAACCAACTTTGCCAGGCCAGATTGCATCATCCCAGGCCCACCAGCAGCTGTATACATCCAAGACCCCTACCCCCAGCCTCACTATATAAATAGAGGGGCAGGGGTACAACAATGGCAGACAGGTTTGAGAGCTCAAGCACGGATAGAACTTTCAAACAACTTTCACACTCTTGTAATAAAAGCTTTGTACTTGTAATCCGAAGAGAAAAGGAGAATAACATATAAAGTGGACGTAGGCACATTCTGGCCGAACCACTATAAATCTGTGTGTCTTTTACAGTTTAGTCCATCTATTTTATATATTTGCATAAATCACCCAAATCACTAAGAACAACACATAATCAACTAAATCGTACGACTTGGAGGTGTTTGCCCATTTTTTGTGCAAACACTAATGTACTGAAACTGATGCGATCCTTTCATTCATTTTAGGTGCGATGGAAAGAGATCGCTTCAGTTATCTTCACTCTAGCATTTCTGAACAAAGGGTATTAACTCCTTTTCCATACCCATCTCGAATCTGTTCTTAAAAAGAAAGAGAAACAAATAAAGGGAGAGCACGGGTAAAGGACACAGAACGCTAAGCAAAAAGCGATCGCTCGGCGAAAAAAGGTAGAAAGAAAAGACACAAGACGGAGAAAGAACCCTTTGACTAAGGGAAAAGGTACAAAAGCCCGTGTGACTACCATGGTCCTTCTTTCAGCCTTCCCCCACCTCGATCTCAACTACAACTTTCTTCGCAAAATCCTCCAGCGTCGCTCTCTTTGGCCACCATTTTTCCTTTAGCCCATCAATCCAAAGAGGTCTCTGTCCATCTAGCTCCGTCTCTACCCTCGCGAAGCAAAATACAAGCCACCTTCCCAGCCCTTTTGGCTAATCGAGGTTAAATTCGACCATGACCTTAAGGATATTCCTAGGGAGGCCAACAACGGAGTTGGAGGAGTTTAGGAGTTAATAGACCAAAGGTACGATTGAAAGAAACTCGCCTTTGCCCTTTTTGACATCAATAGAATTCACCAAATTGATAGTTTAATTTTTTGAGTTAGAAAAGAGAAGCTACAATAGAATTATAGAAGAATACAAGAGGGAATTTGCAAAGCCATAAAGTAAAGAGAAGCTGCTCAAAGTCAGCGAAGAACACTAAAAAAATTGGTCAAAGAAATGAGACACACTCACGATCAGGCCACGATTGTGATAAAAGACCAAGTTAAGACTGCTCGTGATGAAGATGCCCATCTTAAAATGCAAATTGATACCAAGGACCCGACCCTCCAAGAAAAAATCAAGGCACTTCAAGCTAAGGAGGTTAATATCTAGAAACTTCGTACCAAAGCTTGAATCCACCATACTGATGGAAATAATGGAGAAACTAAAGGCTTAGTGTAACACCCCTCATTTTGAGTCCCGAAATTAAGCGCTACAGATGGTGCAGTCATCTATAGTATTAATTTTTGATGAAAAAATACGATCATGTTAATGGTATCCATTATATCAGAAGCACAAGAATATAAAATAATTTAAACATAATTTCAATAATAACTTTTCTCATTACATTTCAAATCAATATTTCATATTAGTTAAATAATCCCAAAACGTTGCCTAGGTTCAGATGAGATATAATTATTACAAATTATGCCAAGAGTGACATATGAAGATGCCACCTTGGATGATTAGAGTTACTAAATAGACAGACACCTCTATTTTCAATACATTCATAAAATAACTGACATAATACAACGGATAATAGATATAGATAGACTCCTACATTGCTGGTTTTTGCCTGATATACATCTTCAGAAGCTTTACTCGGCAAACCTACTAAACCTATAAAGCCCTTACTCCCGATCTACTCAAATCAAATTTTGAGCACCCGAGAGTTTAAGGGGAAAACATAAACTTTGACTTAGACAAAAATCCTGGTGTGAATAATAATATGTCATCTCAATTAATTGACATCTAGTGAGATTACACTATTGAGCGGGACGGGTCTTCCCCTCACTAATATCCCTTTAAAAGTATATCTTTCATAGATCAATTTCCTGCAACCAAACTAGTTAAATAGACAATATAAATAATAGTATTCTTGCAAGCAGCATAGATAACCATGATTATCCATCAATCAGTGGACTACCCATCCCAATGTTTACTTTTTCATAGGACAACTACCAACATATATGGCTGGTTCGGGCCTACCAAATATATCAACTGTTCTAACTAACTGTTAGAGGAAAACTAGACGTCTATCCAGAACTTACTATTTCTAGGGTTAACTGATCCTAATGGTTTTACGGGCTCACCAACAACCTCACTCATCTCTATATATTCCTTTTTGTGCATACACCTATGTTTTGTATTCTCCTGACACAGCCCTGCATATTGGAATTTTTAACTAATATCAGCTAAAAGCTAACGAATGAAGTATATGGTGCTACCCTACACCAGTCCCATCTGGTTTTCTGATATTTTATTCAATTTTCTTATATCATAATCTATCCAAAAGTGATAAGAACAATAATCTCTTTACTAAAATTTTGGGCTAAATACTCTATTTATTTCCTTGAAAACATACTTCTTTACAAATGATTTATCCCTTGAAATCATATTTTCAAAACAAGAAAAATTATAGCCTTTCATTCTACCAAAATAATTATGCCATGATATATGCTTTAATAAAACAATACTGGTGAAGTTCGAAATCATTTAAGGTCGCCACCAATCAAAATCATAGGCTATAAGGCCAAAACAATATAAATCCTTTATATTAATAAACGTAGCAATGTGTATAGCCGAAGAGGGTCTTTGCCCTTCAAAATATATTGAAACCTTTAACTTTCAAAACATAAGTAAGGCCGAAAACAATATAAAGCCGTTATATTGATACACATGACAAGGTTAAAGTCGGTGAAGGTCTTTGCCCCTCAAATATATTAAAGTATTTCATTTATAAAACTCGATGCCATAAGGCCAAAATAAGCCACTTCGCATATATAGGTTGCCACATACAATCGACATCCCCAAAGGTTTGTATAATTGAAAGATATAAAACTTTAAAATGAATAAGGTGGGCGTCATAGGGCCGAAGTGAATATCAAAACATGCAGCATCGCTATCGCCACTATAAAGCACTTTAAAAACACAAGGGTCGGCGACGTTCTGAAAACATGCGGTGTCATTATTTCCACTACAAGTCTCTTAGAACACATTAGGTTCGGTGACTTTATTGATTAAAAGCGGCGACATGCCATATATAACATGCGACATAATTAACATCGAAGACATGTGTGCAGATGTCGTTTGTAATCTCAAACGAATTCATTCCGTATCTCCCATTAGTGATATCCCGTGATTTCATTTAGGTCGAAAACGTATAATAGCGGTAATGTGGTCTTCGACGTCAACGAAGTCGAAGTGGCAAAATCATAATTAACAAGAAAACCGTTTTATTACCAATAAAAGTAATTTCTTTTCACCCATTCCAAATGTTTGTTAAATTCTTATTAGTTAATAAAAACTTTATCACTTTCTTTTCCAAAAAGCTATCGCATACAGGAAATTTCTTTATTTAAACGTTTTGCAAATTAGCCCATTATATTAATATCATAATATAACAACTAAGTCCTTCCAGCTTAAATAAATTATTAAACACTCTAAATGCTTGGGAAAAATCCCCAGAAATCATAATAAATTGAATTTAATACATTCTTGACATATAAAAATTTTGCGGCCATAAACGTAATTTAATTATTTTTAATAATTAATACTCGAAGTAATCCATTTTATTCCCTTGAGAAAATCATAAAATATTTATATGTTATCAGAAAATTATGAAATTGCTAAAAATTATATGATAATTTCATAATTTATAGAATTTAATTATGAAATTTAGTGATATTTCTCAGCCCATTCAGTTGGCTATAGAAGATGGTGAAATTGCTATATTTCATGCTAAGAAAACTCCAACTAATGCAGGTATTTCTCTCGTCTCTCCGGTGTTTGAGGGCTTCAGTTCTAGCCCGAGATGGCACTAACCTTTACTTCACTATTTGTGAATTTACAATTGACCCGTCAACCTTGCCATCTCCCCCCATCAATCACATAAAGTTTGGGTCCCATTGCCATCTCCACCGGGTCTACCTCTGTTATCATGGGACTGGTCTCTCCAATCCTTCCCTCCAGCTCCATCCCTAGTCCTGATACAGAGAAAATCGTGGCTTTGGAGAGATAAGGTGACAGTTCACGGTCCTTTAGGAAAGATGTTACCATTACTTGCGCTTCAAGCCCAACCGATCATATTTCTATGGTAGAGAATGGAAGATTGACATGTCCAAAGTAAAAATCAAGATTGAACCTGGATAAGGAAACAAGTTTACATCGAAAAGCCAAGGCCTGCTCGGAGAATCCTTCCTCTTATTATTAAGCCTCTTAAGGGCAGTAGTGTTGGTGCCTCCACCACAATGTTTGATTCCCCTATTGAAAAACTCGAAGGTCCAACCAATATCGTCAGTAAAGGAGAGACCAATCCCCCTGAAGAAACACTCCCAAGGGAAAATCGAAGAATGGCCAGGGCCAGAAGAAGAAGAAGGCATTGAAGAAATAAGCCTTCCACTTGGCCTTCGACGATGAAAAGGCAATTTCATTTTGTCTCTTTTTATTGTACGTTTTGTTTTTTCATATTGTACATAGGTCGTGCTTATGCGGGACCAGCCCTCACAACTGATGTATATAAAAACGAATTTAATGAAAGATCATTATTACTGTTTCAATCTATGTCTCGCTTACATTTCTGCATTTTGTATATTATTCTCGCTTATATACAACTGCTTGCATATCTAATCTAACTGCTTGTATTGCAATTCATCCATATTATACAGCCCCTTGTACATGCGTTGCAATTACTTACTACAACACTATACATGTAACTAAAAATTCTGCAATTGCTTTAGTTATATTTCATTATTCAATTCTATTTATTATTGCCAAAATGTTTCCATTAGGCTAAACAAAACAAACAATTAACTAATTCTATTTTTATTTTTAATTATCCTTAGTTGGGTTTCCCTCAACCATTAACAAGTTATAAATAAACCGAATTCATGTCATTTCCTTTCTTCGGGAAATAGCAGTTTGGATGTTCATATTCTAATGTCTATGATCTCGTTAATAACCGGGCATGATCGATATTATCCGTAGATTTCCACCACTCGACCTCGACCTCGGCCAAGCGTGTCACACAAGGTTATGAGTAGGGTTGTACTTTCTTGTAATTTCACAACACACCGAGTCATGTCTTTGGGACTTAGCATTTCAGATGCCAGAATCCGAGCATCACTCTTCGACCTTGCCTACCTCCAAGCATTGATCGAAGGTCAACAATGTGGGACAAACTATCTAATTACGGATCTTGACACCGTTGGTTGAATACTTTGAAAAAATAATCTTACTGAAGGGAAATAGCATCAAAACTAAAGTACCAGGCCCCCTCATATACCATAATTGATGGAATATTATATAAGAAGTGGTATTCAGTGCCTTACTTAAAGATGCGTTACACCTAAAATAGGCATAAAAGCCCATGAAGGATTCTGTGAAGATCATTCCAATGAAATAAAACTAGCCAAAAAAATGATGAGACAAAGATATTATTAGACCTGAATGACATAAGTGGCCATAAATTATGTCAAAAGGGCAACAAGTGCCAAAGATTCTCCAAAATACCATGACTTCCACCCAACAATGTACCCACCAATTTTAGTACATGGCCCTTTCACGTATGAGGGATTGATTTGATCGGTCCTCTTCCAGTCTCAAAAGGAGAAGCAAAATTTATTATAGTAGTGATTGATTATTTTACCTAATGGGTGCAAGTTGAACCTCTACCTAACATAACTGCCAAAAAGGTTCTAAAATTTGTTACTAAAAATATAGTAATGACGTTTGGGCTCCTAAAGAAGATCATCTCTGACAATGGGACCTAATTCAAAAGCGACGAGTTCTCTCGCTTCTATGAAAAGAACGGAACCACAAAGAATTTTTCATCAACAAGTCGCCCAAGGGCCAATGGGGAAGTGGAGGCATCAAATAGAACCATAAAGAATATTTTAAAGAAACGATTGGGGAAAACCAAAGAAAATTAGGTAGACGAACTTCTTTTATTTTATGGTCATATCAAACATCTTTAAGGACTATCACCGGACACACTCAGCAATGTTACCCATTGAAGTTGAAGTTCCCTCATGTCAAAGAATTGATTTTACCTATGAGATGAATCAAGAATTGAAAAGGGAATCACTTGACTTGCTTAACGAATTAAGAGACCAAGTTGTTTTTCGAACTATAGAATATCAACGTAGAATCACAAAGTATTGTAATCCAAAAGTGAATCAAAGGATGTTCAAAAAAGGAGACTTAGTTTTGAGGAAAATAATGATGAATACAAATGACCCTATAGACAGTCCCCTCGGACCAATAGGAAGGTCCGCTTGACATAAATGAAGTAATCCTGCAAAGGATATACTGATTAAGTAAACCTGATGGAAATGTGATATGAAGGACTTGGAATTCTAAACAACTAAGGCCATATTTCATGACATTGAGTGAATAAAGAAAATTACCAATAATGACTTATTGGATGAAATATGGGTCCCATTCTCGAAAGTGAAATGCATATGTTCAAACTTAACTTCCGACCTGACGAGGTTGGTAAGATTCCTTGAATAAATGCAACCTTCAGATCTAAAAGACGACGAACAAGCCTTTAGGCCTGGCCAATGCAGCCATCCAAAGAGTGATAGTCAATTTAGCCTTTAAACCCACCTTCGGGCCTGGTCAACGAATCCATCAAGAGAGAAAGACGAAAAGCCTTTGGTCCCACCATCGGACCTGGCCATAGCAACCATCCAAAGAGTGATAGTTAATTAAGCCTTTAATCCCATCATAGGGCCTGGTCAAAGCACCCATCCAAGGAAGATGGACGAAAATCCTTTGATCCCACCTTCGAACCTGGCCAAAGCAACCATCCAAAGAGTGACAATCATTTAAGCCTTTGATCCTGCTATTTGGCCTGGTCAATGCACCAATCCAAGGGTGATAGATGAAAATCCTTTGGTCCTGACTTCAGGCTTGGCCAAAGCAACAATCCAAAGAGGGATGGCTAATTAAGCCTTTGATCTCGCTGTTAGGACTGGTCAAAGTACCCATACAAGGGAGATGGATAAAAAGTTTTTGGTTCCACCTTCGGGCATGGCCAAAGCAACTGTACAAAGAGTGATGGTCAATTAAGACTTTAATCCCACCATTGGGCCGAGTTAAAGGACCCATCCATGGAGGATGAAAGAAAAACCTTTAGTCCCGCTTTTGGGCCTAGCCAAAGCAACCATCCAAAGAGTCATGGTCAATTAAGCCTTTGATCCCATCGCCCTGCCTAGATAATGTACCCGTCCAAGGAGATGGACAAAAAGCCTTTGGTCCTGCCTTTGGGTCTGGCCAAAGCAACCATCCAAAGAGTGATGGTCAATTATTCCTTTGATCTTGCCACCAAGTCTGATCAAAGCACAAATCCAAGGGAGATGATCAATGGAAACTTTGATGATTTTCAAGCAAAATCTATGCAAATAACCATCCAAAGAAGAACAATCGACTGAATTCCTAATTCGATGTATAGCCAAATTTAGAATAGGCAAAGGACAAAATGTATCTCCCGAGAACTTTGGAAACCTCTATCTTATCATGACATCAGTTCGTTCTAATGAAATCTACTATCAAAAGGTTTCAAGTAGATTTCCTTACTTCAAAAATTCATTCTTCAAAAAATACTTTAATAAGTACATATATTTGATTTTCACATCAAATGGTTTCCAAATGAAGCTATGAAATCTTTTGTAAGGATATCTTCATGTAAATTTTTGAGAAATTCTTTTTCAATGGGAGCAACCGCTGCAAAATAATAATAATAATAATAATAATAAATGAAAAATATATTTCTAAACGATTGTAAAACCTATGCTTTTTGGAAAACCTTTTATGAAAATTCAAATAGTTAAGGAGTAAAAGTTACGGCCAATTGGAGTAGCACATACACTCATTGATGAAGGATGAAGCACCCAAGAATTAATAAATTGAGAGGAAAAAGTAATAATGCAAGAACAGAAGTTCACTTAGGCTAAAGCATAAGAAACTTCTTATGCAATGGGCGGAGGCAAGTGTTATACGCTAAGCTCCAAGAATGGATTAATAAATAAAAAGCAATCGTGTGCTAGTGGGACTCATCGCGCCTAATTAAAGCCATTGTGTATAATGCAAGGTCATTAAGTGAAGAGCAAAGCCATCATGCGCAAGTGGGAGTCATCATGACTTATTGCAGCCATTATGGGAGGTTTTCCCTAGCCATCGTGCTTGATTCTTGAAGCAATCATTGGCAAGGTAAAAGAGCTATCGTAAGGAATTCTATGAGGCCTTTATGTGTTATTTATAGATGACTGATAAAGGCGATCAAACCATCATGTACCAGCAAACCAACATATAATAACATCCAAATGGAAAATAAGATTATCGTAGGAAGATTTGGTAAGGTTGCCACAAAGAATTTCTTAAAGACATTATCGTAAAGAGCTTGTAGAGCTAGTTGAGATAAATCCTAAGGTTGTCATGGTAAAAAGCTATCGCAAGAAGTGGTAATTCCAAAAGCTATAATGAGAAGTCATAAATAGGAGTAAATGAGAGTTATCATGGGAAGTTCAAATACAGAAAGTACGTGTCTTCCACAAATGGTAATTCGAATGAAGTTGTTTTGAAACAAATTAATAGAGCCTTCGTGATAATTCCAAAGGTTATTGTAAGCAAACGACACCTTGAGACCATCGTGAAGAAATAGAAAGAACCATCATAAGGAATTAATAAGTCTATCATAACACGAAGAGCCAGAAGTCATTGTAAAGTATCCCCATAAAGCCTTCATGATGAAAAACATTGAAGGCTATCGTGAAGCTATATGACAAAACCGTCGTAAAGAATTTCTTGGAATCATCATGAACAAAGCGCTAGGGCCATCATAAGGAAACTTATTAGAATTATTTATATGCTAAAACTTATGGTCATTACGAGGAATGCATGAAGACCTACCATGTGATAAAAAGTTAGGAATTTTGGTTAACAAATTCTAAGGCAACTGCAAGATAATATACGAGAAATTTTATGTCCGTAGTCCTTGCATGATAATGCATAAGGGTCATCATAAAGTGATTCCTATAAGCCATTGCAGGGTCATCGTGATGAATCATTACAAAACCATTAGCCTTCATGATCGATATGAGATATCGTGAGATAAGCTTATAGATTGAAATGTGGGAAAAAGATGTTATCGTGAACATATGCTGAAGTCATCGCATACCAATCATCACACAAATGATGGCTCATTTCCGTAAGATCAACATTCACCATCCATTTATTTTACGCAACATATGGTACCAATCCAATAGCTGAAATCTTCTATACAGGGGCACACCCCCTAAGGAGAATAATTTTCTGACACCTTCTTATTCGTTTTCTTTTTTTACTTTCTATGAAAAATCTTGAGTAAAAGACGATAATGGCCAACTAAGCCATCTTAAATTTGTAACTTTGTGTAAAAGGACTTGGACAATAAACAAATTGCATAATGGCTTCTCAAGAATGCAAAGCTATCTCTCATCAATTTGTGACTAGCATATTTGACTAGGTGTATAATCCTATCCAAATATTTCAAAACTGTCTTGACCTAAATTTAGTGCTAACGTCTATTTAGGAAATCCTTCAATGCCTCTTCAGAACCCTGAGAGATGATTGACAAGGACATCACATCCTTTGGTCAGGAGGCATGGAGTCTGAGCTGCTTCATGAACTTCTTAGCAAACTCATCAAAAGTCGAGATGGATTTTGGCACGAGCTGAGTGAACCACACCGATGCAACCTGTAACAACCTGTCAATTCAAAACCTCATAACTACACAGAAAAGTCTTGAAATGATGACTCGTTGGGTGATAAATATTGATATACAGAGAGAACATAAACAAAAACTATGATAACTTTCAGAGTCTCACAGCGGAAGGTCATAAAGTATCATAGTACACAAATATATCTATTTAAATAGATAAAATTACTACATCAGTTTATACAAACCAAATCCAATCTACTCTACACACTATCATGTCTTCTCTTCAGTATACAAATTATATTAACAATTATATATATATATATATATTTACACTATGTACAAGTCCACACCTCAAGGTCTATCTCGTCCAAACTACATCACCCTGAACAATATAGATAAAAGAAAATATAAGAGTGGGTCGGACACACGTCTGAGTAAGTGAAGCCAATTTTATGCACGTATACTACTATTAGTGATATAACATGATTTAAGCCTAAATTATAATATTTAATAGTCCTACCTCATGCGCTACAAAGCAATATTATACTATCTAAGAATGAATCGGTCTCACCACCTGTGGTAAAGGATTTCTTGATACGTAATCCGATCTCGCCACCTACAGTAAAGGTTTTCATGATACATAATCCGACCTAGCCACCTACGATAAAGGATTACATGGCTACAGCTACAATTCGATCTCGCCACCTACGGTAAAGGATAGTAATATGAATTCGAATCATGCTTGTTCCCACCACATGTGCTATAGGTCGACTTTTGTCCACATCGAAACTCATGGATCAGCCTCATTGCTTACAGATGAACGCTCCTCGATACAATGTACCACAGTCTCACCACTTGCGCTACATGATTCAAGTATTCATTCATCATCCAAAACTATAGTCAAAACATTTATTTACCGTTCAAAAGCCATATGCACTACACCCATACATTATCATTATAACCAAATCATGCAGCCAAACAGTAGCCATACATATCAAGATATCACCATTGAGTCATTAGAGAACACCATGTAAAAAGTCGGACCGTCTTTCGTCAATTTGGGCATTCAAAAGCTTAAAATACCAAAAATTAGGTTATACAACGGTGGACCGGTATGCACCCGGTGCACCAATGCACATTTCATTTACGTGATTTTACTTGTTTTGTATACTTTTAATTCCAGATATTGATTATTTACTTCATTCTTCATTCTAGTGATTCTATCATACACAAACACACACAATATCTACTATGTTTCTATGGTCCTAACATGTTCATATACATCAAATTATGGTTTATATTAAGTTTTTATTCGAATTGAAGTGGAAATTAGGTTTCTATCAATTTCTTACAAACAGAGTACGTACTTTTATTTCCATATTTTCGTATTTCACGGTTTAGAAAATTTTACATCATAGTTAAATCCTTGAATAGGCTTAATGCATCTTATACCATTATCAAAGCAATGTATTATGATCAGAGATTACTCACTCACCAAATCAAGCCAAAAGAACCCAAATTTTCTTACTGTCTAGAAATTCTAGAAAACCAAATCTCCACAATAGCCCTCAGTCTTTACTCTAGAAGATAGAGAGTCTCACCATGATTCCAAATGCACTTCATCTTATCGAATTTCGTCGAGAAATAAAGATTATATTTTGACATGAAAGAGGAGGAAGAAGATCGATTCAGTGGTTTTAAAAAAATGAGAAAGAAAATGCATGTACTTTCTTTTTAAAATAGGCTTTGGAGGGAAATCTAAAATGGTACTTGGTTTGAATTCAAATTATAGACACGGCCCAATTCTGCCCAATTTGGTACACCGCCAGCACACAGTTTCAACCCGCTTCGTTAAATCAATGACATCTCACTCATACAAAGTTCGTTAAAGAAATGAATAATTTATCTCGACCAGAAAAAAGAGAGCTACACAATGGTGTGACTCCCATCGGCCAATTCAATTGTTTGTAAATATTACTATTTTGTCCCCTAACTGAAATTTAGAAAATACCCTCCAATCATATTTCAAATTTATTTATTATTGTTTATTATTAGTATTATTTAGGTTTAATTGAAATTTAGTGGTATTACACAACCCCATCTAAAATGATAGAGAAATACCTACATCGAACTGTATCTGTTGCTCGGGCACCATCCATGTGTCACTCATACTTGAGTAATATGTTGCATGGGGTAAGTTGTCCTATTATACGATGGCATTGAAGATATTGTAAACTTTTTGGGATTCTCCTCCCTCAATACGTTCTCTATGAATGGGGTTCTATTAGCAGCAGAACCGCAATCTACATTCTTTCTCCACTTGTTTTCTTCCACCAACGGCTTAGTCATATCCGTAATATGCTCCTCACTAGCCTGGTAATCCAAAGGATAACTATCAAGAGCTTCGTCAACTATTTGACTCCACAAACGGTTGAGGTTTGCTCGTTGATGTTTAGGTTCTCCGATCTTTGGAAGGACCACTCCTTCAGTTCTTCCCTATTATCTAGTTGGCTTCGTAGTGGTTGCTTGAACACTAACATCTTGAGTTTCAGCATTCGGTCCATCTTCATTACCAACATCTTGCAAATCGTCCTCGGAATTTGACAACTTAACAGCCTCGGGCCTTTGCCCCTCCAAACTCCTCAAATTTAGATCAGTACCGATCTGATTCTAGTTGATACCAATATAAATTCCTTTAGCAAGGGCTTGAGCACTTCCTCTAGCATTCCTCCGTACTGCTCTAGTAGATTATTCCTATGTCTTTTTCTTTCAGTCTCTTCTGTTCTGACCAGAAGCAAATGATTTTTCCTCTTCAGAACCAGTCGGTGATACTTCTTATCTGTCCCTCCTAGGCCTTTGGGATTGTCGGGCCAGCAACGCAATGCTAGCATCCATCTTTCCAAAGTGAGCCTTCAAACTATCTGCTATCCTTTGATTCAACTCCGCCTTCATCTTTGTAAACGCCACCTTAGTCACCATGTCCTGAGGACAGATGGTCCCGGCAATGCTGTCGTTGGTTAGTTAGTTACCTCATCCTGTTGGGAAGCTCTGTCCTCTCCACCAGCAACTTCTTTAGATCTATTAGACTTCATTGGTTCCATTACTTCCAATATTATATTCCTTCAAACTTTAAATAGAAATCTTCTGGATCTAACTCCTGAACATGCTAATCCATAATAGAAAGGTAGATCTATGCCTCAGAAGCTTTGTCTCTCCATGAAAGCACCAAAAATGTTGGGTCAAAAAGTGGTACAACACCCCAAATCCAAATTAGAATAGAGAGATATAGCCATAAACAGTAAAGAAAAGAAAGAAACACAAAGATTTTTATAGTTGTTGGGCAAATTTGAGGCCAACGTCTACCTTAATGTTATTATTTAAAGTTTTTGTCACAAGTACAAGGGTTTATAGTTCCAAATAGCTTAAAATAGAAAAGGTAGCCTCCTTAGTGACAATGTCGGGTAGAGAGAAAGGATGAAGAAGATGGGGTGCCAAAAGTCCTTTCTTAGCTTTCATATGCTTGTTGTTTATAGAGAAATCGCCCAACGAAGTCGCCAAATCATGAAATACCAGTTCAAACTCTAGATCCTAAAAAGTAGAAGAAGAGACAAAGTCCTCGGAGTCTTAAAATCATGTCGGCATCGATCTGAATTGTTGGTCACCACTATGCCATTCTCTACTCTATCCTCTCGCTTTGATCCATCGAGTTTCGAGCACTTTTGCCTTAGAAATCAAGTCGTTGTCTAGAGGTTTTGACACCTTCGGTACTTTTCCTTTTCTTCAGAGCTTTTTGGAGTTGTTCACCTACTCCTTCTGGAATGGGCCCTAGAATGATCACTTTAGCCAGCTACTTGCCAACCATAACTCCAGAGCTATCCATAGTGCTAGAAATTAGCTTGGTACTGACCTTTAATAGGCCTATGTAGTTTAATTCATTTAGAACTTTTCTAAATTTTCTGCTAAATAAAATCAATATTTATCTAAATTTATAAATAAAGTTTTGTTTTATATAATTGGTATTATATTAAATATATGTCTATCATATACCCATACGTGTGTATGTGTACTTGCAACAAGGTAATGTGTACATGGTTTGACATGCCCGTATGTAGATGCTGTGATTTACACCGCAACAGATATGTTAGCCCCTCATGTATACCAATATATTGTCTAGATGTATGTATATATGTGCATAAAATTGTTTATATTATCTATATGAAAATATAATATAAAATTATTATAAAATATTAGTTGCAAATTGTTTACATAAAACAATAATTAAAATACATACATATATACGTTTGTATGTATACGTATATATATATACACATACTAGAATGAACATAATTAAATTATACAATTATTTGAACATTAATTTGCTAATTTTTTGAATATTTATAATATAAAATTTGAGCTGAATGTTTCTAATATATTATATATTTTAAATTAAATACACATTACATATAGACATCTAACTAGCTATAATTATACGTATAAATAAATAAATAAATTTTGTCATTAAAAATATATTTTGCTATTGCTTTTGGCTTGGAAATAAAAGTAATATTTTTTAGTTTAATTTTTTATTTTTAAATAATTTATTAGTTAAAAAACTTATAATTAACTATTAAACTATACGAAAATAATAAATAATAAAAAATTATTTTCGAAACCGTAACATATATTTTATATTACATTAAAGTTTTCCAGAATTTTATATAATTTATAAATATATATGTATAAATTCATTTTATTTATACTAGTACGTATGGCACATCCGATTGGACGTGTAAAAGAAAAATTGCATTAGTTTTATGTTTAGCAAGGACGAAACCATCCTCCTGTTGCCTTATTTTTAGTTAATGTATAGCAAGGGTATTAACGTAGTTTCCAAAGCTTCAAATGAAGGTATTCCATCAAATATAGATAATCAATTTTAAATTAAATAATATATATATATATATATATTAAACATCCAAAAAATAATATATTTTATTATTATTATTGTCGAAAAGC
Source organism: Allium cepa (assembly GCA_030765085.1). Classification (NCBI taxonomy): domain Eukaryota; kingdom Viridiplantae; phylum Streptophyta; class Magnoliopsida; order Asparagales; family Amaryllidaceae; genus Allium; species Allium cepa. Next base: position 83,887,138 of record CM060928.1, on the reverse strand, counting down.
ATACTATACTTACACATACACACAACCATCAGCATCAGCATCAGAATATGACAATCCATTGATAGACCAATTCGCGATATTTTTAACGAAGCAATATATAGAACAATAATCATATAAACATTATAATGTAATAGTAAACTGGAAGAAAATATTTCATCCAATCCCAAAGCTCGCATGTTGAAGTGAAAAAGTGAACTCCTTGAATCCAATTCCAATTCTGAAGTTGCTAGCTCCTGACTTACCTAACCACCGAAGTTCAAATCGAAGTGTTTTGATATGATTTTTTACTTGGGAGTTTTAGGGCTGATATAAGCTATGGTTGGCCTTCTTTTGCTATGGTAGAAGTGCAAAAAATCATAACTTAAGCGAGGGAGAGGTAGCTTATATAAAGGAAAGATAAGAGAGAGAAAAGTGGATCTAGATCCTCTTTTTATCTTACCCATTCTCTCCTTTGTTTTTCATTCAAAAACAACTTACCACGTCAATATATGGCCAGCCTCACTATGGCCACCTGTAGTCGGCTATCAAATCCTCCTTTTTGGCCTCAATAAATATTTAAAAGCCCAAACAATATTCGTTGCATTTAAATCTAATTTAAACGTGTATCTATATTGAATATCGATTGGTGTTTATATAACTATTGTATGTATACTGTTTAATATTGTTTAATACACATAAATTTTTTATAATTAATACTTAATAAATATTAATTAGTTTAATTAACTTATGACAATTATAAATTAAGTAAATGGGTGGTAAAAGGAACATTCAATGTTTTAGTGTATGACTTTTAGGTGTAAATCTGGTCATCTATTAATATCGAGCAATTCGATTATTGATGTTCGCACGTCACTTAGAAGGTGGTGTGACATTTTGGCCTAATTTATTACTTACTTGGTTTCGATAAAATCCAATTTTACTTTTTAAGAGTTACCCGGTAGTGACAATTATTTACACTAATTCTCTTCGTCAAAACTATATCATCATGGACTTATAGAATTTCATAATGGTCAAAGTTCCAATATCGTTCATATTCAACTCTATAGTCCAAACACAAACTCCTTTGTTCAATAATAATAATTATTTACCACATTGCTTTGGGCAGAGACTTTGACTTTGAGTTTACTTTAGTTGACCGTGATACTAACCTTATATAACTGAGAAGACGGATCCTCTCTTGGATAGTGTTTCATTTCCAATGCTTTCACTCGATCCAACTATAGTCATTCGATGGACGTCATGCCATGATTTAACTATGATCAAAGTGGAGCTTCTACATTGAGGATCAACAGTATTCTCAAGTCAAGAAAATTGTGTAACTTTACCAAATCAATATTTTCTGTTTGACTTTATTTATATTAACTAATAGAAAACTACCGAGCGAGTCGTTCCACTATTATTCAAAAACCATTGGTACATAACCCCTTGGTGCCTCTAGCAATTATGAGTAATACACTACCTAAAATTTCAAGAGTGTTAAGGATGTATCGATATCTCTTTCGATACATCTTGACTAGGAATATTTAAAACGGTGTGTTTAGTTTCATTATGATTAATTACTTTTGGTTATAACACTTTTTAACTACCATCATAAAACATACCATTTATGGATTTTATCCTAAATTTACTTAAATTAAATTAATTAATTATAACATATTATATCAAGTATATAATAGAAAGAAAACACCTTTATTTCGAATAAGATTTGTTATCAAGTTAGACATATGTAACAAATTACATAATTGCCACTAGGTTATAACCCTAACTATATCAATCTGCCACTTGCACTTCGGGCCAATTATGGAATCTCTATCCCATCCCTTCAATCTGTTTGATGACAGCTGATCGGGTTAGACCCTTCGTGCATGGATATGCTATGTTGTTTTAATTATCCACTCTGCCAATTAATTCTCTAATGCTGATAAAAAACCATTATCATATGGAACTAGTCGATGTATGTTTCTCGACTTTTATTGAGCTCTTATTATTGCATTGTTATCATATAACAATAATATAGTATTCTGAATACTTGGACCCTAACTCAATTATAAATTTATGCATTTATATTTATACATTGCTTTTATTCTAGCTTTATTTAAGGCGACGTACATATTTTTTTCATTGAATCAACCACAATGTGTCACTTGGCACAATTCCAAATTAAAGCTTCTTAGTTATGGTTTGAACATGAATTTAGAATTGACATATTATACTCAGTAGCACATGAAGATCGAGTCTAACCACTTCTTCATAGGGAGTTCGTTGTTTTTGTAAACAATTCTCCAGTATTTTATAAATACTCGAAAATACTCCAAACTACCATTTAGTGATCATAATTTGGATTTGATATTTTTTTCACACATCAAATGCATAAGAAAATTACGATATTGCAGACAACACAACATGTATAATAATTTTTGCTACTAATGCATAAAGAATCCATCTTACATATTTCATATTAAACACTTTAATAGGATGTCTTCACATATCATTTGGGACGTTCATGATATACTTTTATACTTATAATAAAAGATTTAATTTACAAATCCAATATTGAGCATTAAACAACTAAATGATTATTGATTATAACATAAGTACATTGCTGACAATCAGCAGTATGTTGTTTACTTCTAGTCCAGAAATATCTATGTACCTTTTAGTAGTTCTTTCTTATAGACACATGCTTACCCTGCATTTTGACTGAAAATGAAACACTTGAGATTTATGTCAAAATATTTATTCAATTCTGATGCTTATAGAATGATACTTTCGTATCATTTCTTGGATCATATCCAAAAAACCCACGAACTCAATATAGCTTCACTAACTTCAAGACATTTTGGTTGTTGTATCCAAATTGTATATTCTAAATCATTATTTAGAATTTTTCATTTCAACACATATGTACAAAAAACAAAGTTATATCAAGCGATATTTTATGAGTAAAAATCTTAATCAACTCAAGCACATTGAACTGCGATATTGATTAAAATTTACAATTTTATTCTTATCAATGTTGCTCATTATATTCCAACTACATTAGTCTTTCCCTTGAAGACATATTTATGACCGATGAATCATATCCCTATGGGCACAACTGCCAAAATCATATCTTGACAATGTACTTGGAATCCTTTTGGATTTGTGCAACAGATTCATACCACATTGTATAGCCAATACTCTTAATGGTTTAGTTGACAACCGAGGACTATCTATTCTCAATGTTAATAACTCAAAGTTTCTCTTCAATGTGTGAGAATAATTTTAGACATTTTAGTGCATTGGGTTCATTTAGGTTAGCTTAGTTTCATTTCATCCTACGTAATCGGTATCATCTTCGCATTGCATACAAATCCATTTTAGTACCCATAATTTCCAAGAGAAATTTGTTCACCGTGAAATTGGTATATCTTAAAACAACAATTGTTTCTCAGTGCAACGGAATAGGTACTCATGAACATTTAGTGAATTACCTTATAAAAACTGAATTGGTTTAGTTTACAAAACTTATGTTCCAAACAAAAATTAGTCATCCAAAGATAATCGTTCTCAAACTCCTTTTGGGGTGATTCATACAAGATCCCCCACATATAATTATTATGTGCAGTCTTTCGACTTGCATAGCCTCCAACTCCTTGGCCTAGAATATGCTAGGCTTTTTTTATAAACGCTTATCTTATATTATTTTGTAAATCATTCTTCAGATGAAATTAATTTTAACCTTGTGTACTACTCTTAATTATGCGACCTTACAGAAAGAAGTTAACTCAATTCACTCAAGGTTAATCGTATTTCATTCAACAAAGTTCAATTACTCCTTAACGACACATCATTATGTGTCATTGGGAGGAGTGACTTTTGAGATTGAATCTTTATTTATTTTTAGATATGCTCGGAACTCTTTCCAATATACTCACATATTCGATCAAATAAAATCATTTTATTTTCTATCCCATGTTATTTTATTTACTTCTATATTATATTCTATGGACTCATCATTAACATAACACATGTGTATTATATACGCTTGTTCATGTTTGTGATAATTCACTAGTGAATATAACAAAGTATGTGGATCCATTTTGGAATTAATAGACTTTCGATTGCAAACATTACTAATCTATAGAATTCATTAACTCTTATAATACTCCTACTAAATGGGTTTTTCCCTTAACTGTTAAGATATAATTAACTAGTATCATATTCATAATCATATAATCAAAAATTATTTCTCAAAACCATGGCCTAGTCCATAATTTTAAAATAATTGCAAATAAGTTTAGATACTTCTTTATTTTCTAATGCATCACAAATACTAGTGCTATGTTTTATTTTATAATGAATATTCATAATATTCATACTAAAATAAAACTATGTCTATTTTTCAATCAACACGGAAATATAATTATTATTTCGTAAACAATGTTTTTCATAATTTGATGCGACCAATAAGTGTTATATGGCATGCTCATATTATTTCTTCCATTATTAAAATAGCATTTGGAATATGAAGTTCCATTTAACACATGATATTCGCTATTTATTTCATTTACTATAACTGGTTTACGGTTGAGAATTTTGAGATCAAGTATCTTAAATTCAAAGAAATAAATATTATATAAGGTAATTTTCCATGTGAAAATACTTTTCGGGATAGAAATCATATTTCTCATTCCAATGTTAAGTATCTATTTTTACTTTACAATTCTCATTTTCGAATTTCTTTATGAACCAGAAGTGACCATTCACTCTCTTTATCCCAACTATGTCTTAGGTTACATCAACTCTTATACATTTGATTTCCTTTCTAAACCTCCAACCTTTTAAAGGAAATCCTCATTATAGTATCATAATGAATTCTTTACAACAGTGTATTTGGTCATCCCTAACTTTTAAGAATATCAAATTGCACTTTACATAAAATGATTAAACTGACATTTCAACGATCGAATTCTTGGATCTATCTTGTAGTCTTTGGTCTAGTGTTACATTTAACATAACAAGATCATTATTGTAATCAATCATATTGAATATAAGATCCCACACTATAATTTATTTGCTTATTTCAATGAACTAATTTCATCAAGGTTCCATGCATTACAAATTATGACCATCATCATATAACATTTATATGTGATTGTATGTGGACAAAATATCCATATTCTTATATTGCTTTTAGAGTTTAAAACTCATTGAAGACAACACATAGTCTTGGGCAAGTAAACTCGTAAGTGACCAAGTTACAAACGTATTTAGCAGTTGTATAATTATGCACTTACATGGGTCAAAATGAAAAAATTTATTAGCAAGTATATTTTATATTTCTATTTTTCAATATTAATTCAGTTCATTTGTATAGTTTAATTGATAACCATTTTATTAATTATATTAATTGCATAAATTTATCTATGTAGATTACTATAATTTTGTATAACATATGTTCTTACAATATTAGAAAGGTTAAATGTTACCATTTTATTTTTCTAATAAGGCTCCTACTAGTCTTTTTTATTTCTCCAAACCCTAAGAAAAAACATATAAGTGTTTCGATTTCACTAGTAGGTGTTAAGACTCGTCTTTCTTATTGACCTTAAGTTTGCTCAAAAAGTCATAACCCCGCAAATGATGGATAACTTCTTATTAGTTGTATAACATACAAATGCTAACCGTTATTTCTTGTCCTATTCTCATTTCGACCTTGACTTTTTAAAAAAAATCAAAAGATATTATTCACTCATACCTACCATTTTACGATAGCCTAATTACAGTATATGTACCTTGACTTTGTTCAACAAATACATATATGTATCTTACCTCGTCTATCCAATATATTAAGTAATATTACACATAACATCTCTAGCTTGGGTTTGCTCAACAACTAAATAATATGCAAGTAATTTATTCATATATAAATGGTAGAGGGAAACTTTATAGTAAAGATTTATAATCTTTAATATATTATATTGAGTGATATCGACTTGGAATAATGTATTCCTTATGAAATACCATCGTGATCAAGTATTGAACACATCTGAAATCGCGATATATGTAGTTTTACTTATGTTTTTATTCGTTAAGTCTATTTAGGGTTTCTTAAATGTTCCAACTTTAATTTATGCATTTGTATTATATATGTTTTATTATTATATAACTTTTATACTTTATTTGACTTATATAATATTTATGTGTAACATTATATTGATTAAATCTTATCTAATTAATTAACACTTTAATTAGCTTTTATATTATTCAATTATAACATAGTACCTTGAATATATATACTACAACCTTTATAGTAGTACACATATATCTTATATATATATATATATATATATATTATTTAATTAGACAATTTTAATTAAATTTAATTAATTTTAAAAATTCTTTTATACATATATGTATACTTGTATCATCTTAAACAATTCAAGACAACATAACATATATCATTACATATATTATACATGTATAAATAATTAATTAATTAACTTATTTAATTAATTCATTTGTTTTATTAATTATATTAATAAATAATATTTTCAAAACTAATTTTATGAAAATTTCAAACATTTTGAGAAATTATATTATCACTTCCACAACATGTATCTTATTTTCAATTCAATTTATAAATTTAAATCTTTTACTTTAATTTTCAAAATAATTTGAAAATCTATATTAGAACATTTATAATATTTTTCTTATTCTAACTTTAACCTTTGAATTAAAAAGTTTTCATTTTAATTTCAAGATCAACCCAAGTCCAATTCAAATTAGGCCTTTTCTATTAAGGATAAACTTTCGGGGTTACCTCATCCTTTCGAGCAAGGTAAGTAACTAGATATGGTAGAGTACTTGATTACCCAAACCCAACCTTAACATTACTTTTCTAAACATCTTATTTTAGGGTATGTTTCAATAAATTAGTCTTAATACTGCTAATTTAGACTGTATAGGCTATTTGGCTATAATACCATTGTTAGAACTAGACCAGTACGCGCGGCCTAAATAAGTAACTTTCAAAAAAATCCATATTTGGGTCTTTAATAGTCTTATGTAGTCTATTTATTTATAACTTCTATAAATTTTCAGTTAAATAAATCCAATATCTTATTCAAATTTAGAAATAAATATTATTTTATGTAATTTATATTATATTAAAAAAACGTGTATAATATACACATATGTTCATGCATGCACATGCAACATGGTAATGTGTACATGATTTGACATGTTCGTATATAGATGTTGAGATTTATACTGCAATGAACATGCTAGCCCCTCGAATATACAAATGGATTGTCTAAATGTATGTATATATGTACATAAATTATATAAATATATAATTATTATAAAATATTGGTTGTAAATTATTCACGTAAAACATTAATTAAAATACAAAAATATAATTATATAATTATTATAAAATATTAGTTGTAAATTATTTTAAAAACATAATTTCATAGGCTAGGGATGTAGGAAAGCCTGCCCCGACTCTAGCTCATTTCTAGCCCAGCCCTCATGCTGGTACTTTTTGATCCCATAGATTTTATACCTTTCATCAGCAATTATTGCATGCCTCTGTGAATAACTGGCTACTAAAGTGTAGCTGCTAGGCTCAAATTCTCTCCCTTCGCTGAGGAGCTGGGAACTCATGCCAACTGCACTAGAGTTGCTGACAGAGGTAGTTAGTTGTGAATTATTCAAATAAAAAATTAATGTGTGTGTGTGTGTGTGTGTAAGAGTAAATAGAATTAAATTACAAATTTATTTAAACATTCTGGTATAGTGGTGCTTTTAATTTATACCACATACTATTAATATCTCACTTTTGTAAATCGATAATATTAAAATTTGATATTTATAATCTAGCTATTAATAATGTAGTTCATTCTGGTAATAATACTTCATTTTGGCATGATTGTTGAATTTCAGCTATTCCACTTGAAGTGGAACTTAGAGAGTTGTATGAAATTTGCAATTTAAAAAATGTACTAATTTCAAAAATTTGCAAGCTAAATTTAATTTTTCCTTAGGAATTTAGTGTTAATCATACACTAAAGGGATGTACTTTAGGACAAATTGCATTATTGTGTGCTAAATTAAAGCTTTACAATATTGATAATGAGAAAGATATTAAATTTTAGTGTTGGATAAGAGCAAGAAATATACATCTCATTCATTTTATAATTTTATAAATTTTGCAAAAACTAAATTGAAAATATTTAAATACATTTGAAAAGTTAGTGTTCCACCTAAAGCAAAAGTGCATATGGGGTTTATTTTACATGGGAAATTGAATACTATTGAACCTTTAAAAAGAAAATTATATTTAGTGACAAAAATATTATTTTTGTAATAATAAAATGAAAATACTATGCACTTATATTTTGAAAGCAATATAACTATATTTATTCTCATAAAAATTCTTAATATTTTCTAATTTAATTTAAATTATTGACATATTAATTATGAATTATATTGGAATGACATTAGATTTTATGGGTCACAACAGGTTTTTACTTAACGCTATTTACACAATAACATGTTGGTATATTTGGTTTTAAAGAAACTAACGTTTGTTTAATAATATATGTAATTTCTCTATTTAGTTTTAATTGGTTTCAAATTCTAGTTATAAATTAAATAAAATTTGAGTTTTTAAAGAGTTTCTTTAAAAAAATTCTTATCGACTTTTTAAAGAACAGTACCATTCTAAATAATAGAAAAAATAACAAGGAGCTAAATTTAGCTTCCTTGGACAACCTTACTGCAGTAACTTTTGATTCTTCGTTTTTATTAGGTTATTAGCCTTGTTCTTTATCTTTTATTTGTTTCTTTTTATGTAATAAGTTTTGAATTATATTCTTTATTCTTTCCTACACAGTGGTAATCATATTTTCGCTTGTTATATAACTTTTATTATTAGATTATTATATTTTTATTTTGTAAATATATGTACATAAATATGTATTTACATATATTTATATACATATATATATGTATGTATGTACATATTGATCTTACATTTTTAGTATAGTTTTCTTAGCAGGTTCATGTATAGTTACTGGATTAGATGGATTCGGCCGATTAAGGATACGAGCTCATTTAGCATTTTGTGGTTTTATATTGTTGTATTTTTCTATTATGGACCTTAGTTTCATAGGCTTGGGGCTTTTTATTTTAATTTTTTTATTGTATGGGGTATATCACTACCAATCAGGCATGTTGACAGCTCCTTCTTTAAGTATGGAATAAATTACATGAGTGATCTTCTCTACTAACAGAGGATCACTAATTTTTTTAAAAGAAATTATTTTACACATTTATTTGTAAAATTATTTATAATATTATAATATAAAATTTGAACTGAAATATAAATATATATATTAGATTAAATACATACTGCGTATAAACATATAACCAGTTATAATTATATATATAACTTAATAAAATAGGGAATTAGGAAAAATGACAAACTGTGAAGAAGAAAATTAGGTTGAAGGACACCAAGTTTTATTTTAGGCCGAAGGACAAATTCTAGTTATAACTAACATTATATTCAACTTTTACACTATACAAAATAAAAGTTATAACTAGCATTACATTCAGTTTTACACTATACAAAATTATAGTTAAAATTAGCAATATTTTTCATCCAAAAAAAGCTTGTTGTCCTTTAGCCTAAAAGTATATCTAAGTTTGTCATTGTGCCTATTTTCCTGTAATTAAAATTTATAATTAAAATAATTTCCTATCACTTTCGGTCTGATAATAAAAATATTTGTTTTATTTTAGTTTTTGATTGTTAAATAATTTATTAGTTAAAAACATATAATTAATTATTAAACAATACGGAATTAATAAAAATAATATCTAAAAATTATTTCGAATGCATATTATATTTTATATTATATAATTTTTTAAGAATTTTATATTATTTATATATACATATACTATATGGGGCATTTCACTAGAAGGACAAACTTTACAGTCCAATTAGTTTCTAGGACACACGTCCACAGAAATTAATTTCAAGGCCAAAATCAGCAGAATAGTTACTTTTAAGGACAAATTCACTAATCCAATTACTTTCAAGGACATAATTTAATAAGTTTTTAGGCCTTAGAAACTAATTATTTTGCATTTTGTCCTTAAAAATAATTATTTCATTTTTGTGTCCTAGAAACTAATTGCAGTTGCTAAAGAGGACCTTGTGGATAATTTCCACTATATTTTATTTATATAATTAGTTTTGAATTAAATAATAACATGTGTGTGTGTATATATATATATTCGAAAAATATTAATTTTTATTATTGCTGAAAACCATACCAACAAAATTAAATTTTGTTAAGTTATAAATTATGTGTTATATAGTGTTAAACTTTTAAAATTAGATTTGATATTTAAATTCATACATATTATTATTGAAAATTTCAAAAATAATTTATTTTATTTCAGCCTGAGATCACGTATCGATAAATGTGCATGATTATTTTTATTTTAATATACACACAATTTACACACATACACAAATGCACGTGCGCACACACACACACATATGTAAACACACACACACACACTACCATCAGCATGTGAAATTCCTTCGATATACTGATTCGTGATATATTTAGAAAAATAAAATATAGAACAATAATCATATAAACATTGTAATATAATAGTAAACTAGAAGAATACTTTACTAAAGACCGAATCTCGCATGTTGAAATGAAGAAGTGAATTCTTTGAATCTAATTCTTATTCCGAAGTTGCTAGCTCCCAAACTGTCTAACCATTGACTATCAAATTAAAGTGTTTTGATGTGATTTTGGGGCTGATATAAGTTATGGCTGGCCTCCTTTAACTATTGTAGATGTGCAAAAAAAACATACCTTAAGTAAGGGGGGATGGCTTATATAAAAGAAAGATAAGAGAGCAAAAAGTGGATCTAGGTCCTCTTTTTTCACTTACCCATTCTCTCTTTTATTTTTCATTCAAAAACCGCTTACAATATCAATATATGGTTGGCCTCACTATCGCCATCTATAGCCGGCTATCAAAGCCTCCTTTCGAACCATAAAAAATATTCCAAGCACGAACAATATTCATTGCATCTAAATCTAATTTATATGTATATTGGTATCGCATATCGATTAGTATTTATATATTATATGCACACTATTTCATATCGCCCAATACATATCGAATAAAATTTTATAATTAATATTTCATAAATATTATTTAATTTATAACATTTATAAATTAATTAAATCAGGTGGTAAAAGGAGTACTCAACATGTCGGTTGTGTGGCTCGAGGGTGTAAATTTGGTCACCGATTGATATCGAATAATTCGTATATTAACATTTACATGACAACTATTTAGACCAACACTCTTTGGTGTAAATTTGGCCAAATTTATTGCTTGCTTGGTTTCAGTAAAATCTAATTTTACTTTGTTAAGCAATACCCAATAATGACGATTATTTACACCAACTCTCTTTGTCAAAACTAAATCACTTTGGACTTATAGAATTTGGTAAAGGTCAAAATTATAATATTGTTCATATTCAACTCTATAGTCTAAACACAAAGTCCTTAGTTTAGTAGTAACAATTAATATTAAACGTACCTCTTTGGCTAGAGACTTTGACTTTAAGTTGACTTTAGTTGACCATGATACTAACCTCATATAAATGAGAAGACGAATCCTCTCTTGAATAGTGTTTCACTTTCAATGCTTCCACTCGACCCAACTATAGTCATCGATGGACGTTGTGCCATGATTTAACTGTAATCAAAGTAAAGCTTCTACATTGAAGATCAAATGTATTCTTAAGTCAAGAGAAATATGTAGTTTTGTTATATCGATATTTTCTGTTTGATCACATTTATATTAAGCAATAGAAAACTATCGAGTAAGTGATTTCATAGTTATCCGATAACTATCTATACATAACCCCTTAGTGCCCCTAGTAGTCAGGAGTAATATAGTGCCTAACATTTGGAGAGTATTACGTACTCTAGTCTCAAAGGACGCATCAATATCCAGTTCGATAAAACTTGACTAGGAATATTTAAAACCGTACGTTTAATTTCATCGTGATAAATTACTCATAGTTACAAAAATTTATAACTATCACAAAACATACCTTTTTTCTATTAAATATACTTTTAATTAGATTAATTAATTAATATAATACATCATATCAAGTATATAACAGAAAGAAAACACTTTTGTTTTAAAAAAGATTAGCAATCGAGTTATATATATATATATATATATAATTGCCGCTAGGGAGTAACCCTAAATCTATCACTTTTAAGCATCCCTCCGAGTCCACAACCTACTTTGTCTTCATCTTGTTTGAAAGCCATTTGGTCTAAAAAATCAAATAATATATATATATACACACACATATATACATATACACACATATATATATATTAGAGGTAAAGAATGAATTTAAATGTATATTCGAAAGCATATGTAAGATATGTAGATATAAACTCTCTTGTAGTGAGGATCTCTTCTACAGAGAGGAACTCCACAACAATGGTTAGAAGGTCGGGAACTCTTTTCAATTTTTAGGTCTTATGCACAAGCAATTTTATGAGGATCTAAGGTTTTTCTATGAATTCTAGGTTATCATGGAAGTCGTTGCTATCCCCAAAACAAAGAAATACTTGATGTCCATAATACCAAATCTATGTTGGGTTGGAAAACAAAAACTGGTCAAGTTCGAAAGCAATTTAGTAAGATCTGAGTGCAAAGACATACATTTTGAAAGGGATCGACGATATATGGTTTGAAGTGACTGCTGACAAAAAGGACAAGTATGTGATCCAAAGTGGTTAAATGAAAACCATGAACCCTGGTTTTCAATTTGCAACCTCGATTTAGATCTGGGAAACAAAATGAAAAGTAATATCGATTTTAGGGCATTATCAATTGGTAAACCCATTCTATAGACATGAAACCAGTAAAAGAAGATTAGCTAAGAGAATTCTTTTGATCGAGATATCTTAAAAATTCTATATAACATAAGATCTAAGGTGAGAGATTTTGTTCGGGGAATCAATAAAGCATTTTAGCACTACGATTGAATAGCTAGAAAAGAACAAAGCCGATGTTTGGAATTAAAAATAATAAAGCAGCTAATGATCGAGGTAAAGAGGTCATCTTTCATCTTTGGACGAAAGCTCGACTTCAAGGCCATAGTGGAAAATCCTGAAAGGAATGGTTACTATCACCGGGGAAGGGATGAGCACGTTCTATTTATATACGGTTATGATAACTACATCCTTAAAAGGAAGAAACACATACAATGTCAAATTGGGTTAAATGGACCACTTTCACATTTCAAAGCACATTGGATGTGGACACACACTACTGCACAAGGAGAATGATACGATGGGCTAAAAATAAATTAGGCTTAATAGAACTATTTCATAAATGAATGGAAGGCATGATGTGATGATATGAAGAAAGCTTCAAGTAAATTGGATCATTGTAGAATTTCATTCGAAGAATGCTATGAGCAACGTCTCAAGTAATTTGGAACTATGATGTATAAAGATGTAATTTTATTTTCCAGTAATATGTACGCCTATTATTGCTGGGTCATTTATCTGATTGTGCTTTGTAATTTTATATTAATAGCATTAGAAGGAACCCATTTTTGGAATACACACACACACACACACACATATATATATATAAAGTGTGTATATATGAAGTTTTGGTAGAAAAGAGTTGTAAAATGAATATACGCATGAAAAATATTATTAAATCATATAAAATAGTGTTGATCGGTAAGTGTTGTGTTTCGTTATAATATTAGCGATTTATTTTAAAATTTATATATATATATATATATATATATATATATTAAGGTGTTATGGTATTTTTGAAGGTAAGTATAATGTTCATTTTGTAGAAAAGTATATTTGCAACTTTATACAAAATGAATGAAATGTAAATAAGTTCAAGAAAATTATGGATAAAATGAGAGTATATTAGTGTACAATTAGCAATGTCAGAATCTAAAATTAAATGTAACGAGAAATAAGTTATAAATTTAAAAAAATAAAAAATATATAAAAGCACCGGCATTACTTCATGTGCTCTGCCCTACACCACCACCGACCGGCCAGTGGGATTCAATTAGGCGTAGTAAAGCTAGGCCCAATAAGGCCGAGTCAATAGAGGTCGTGTATTTCGAACCTAGATTTGGTGTGTTGTCATGGGCCAACTCTTTTGGGACGGTTATATGTTCCAAGCTGGATGTAATGCACACATACACATTACAACATGATAGAGGGTTTTTTCCCTTACTTAATTTCTAAATCTTGGTGTGATTTTATTCCTAGTAGAAATATTGCAGAAAACATACTACTAGCACATGAGGATATCAAAAATTTCAATAAAAAGGGAGCAAAGAAATTTTGTACTAAGGTGGACCTACAAAAGGCCTATGATAAAATAAATAAAGATTTTATCTACCATATGTTAGCAAGAATGTTTTCCCACCTCAGATTATTCGGCTAATTCATAGCTGTATTACTGCTCCTACCTGTTCAGTGTTGATAAATGGAATAACCCAAGGCTATATCTCTTCACCATGGGGGAGTAAACAAAGGGATCCTTTGTCCCCTACCTTTTTTTATTGCTATGGAATACAAGTCCTTAAAATTAGAAGCAACAATAAGAAAGATATCACTCCTATTAAGGACGTCCAACCATGTGTATACCACCTACTTTATGTTGATGATTTTATGCTATTTGCAACTATAGATATAAAAAATACACAAAGCATCAAAGATATTACTTAATGTCTAAGCAAAGTAGTAGGATTGAGCTTAAACCAAATGAAAAACAAAGTGTACTTTAGTTCCATTTTCTAGAACAAGAATGATATACTAGAGATTTTACAACTACATGAATCGTCTTTACTAATAAAGTACTTGGGGGCACCCATAGCTACTGATTATTTACACTACTCTGAATGCACAACATTATTTTAAAGAATTATGGATAGATTTGATAATTGGGATAATAATACTCTCAATAGCAGGTAGAGAAAAAATTGATTCATACAATTATCACTTAAATGGCTCTATATTGGTTATTAGTCTACCACATGCCAACTACTACACTTATTAAATTAGATAGTATTTATGCTTATTTTTTTTGGTCATAGAAAAAACACCAAATTGCATGGGGCAAGCTTTGCAAACCAAACTTGGAGGGTGGTATTGGCCTAAAAAACATTTAGGAACTTAGAAATACAGCATTTTTAAAACTAATTTGGCAAGTACACTTCAGGAATAACACGTGGTCTCAATGGATGAAGAATAAATACTGCAGCAATGCTACTTTCTGGCAGTTACAACGCAACAACAACATGTTATGTACTATGAAGAACATGATTAAACAAAGGGGTGAAGGCCTGAAATGCGTTAAAAGGGTCATTGTTAATGGTAACAATACTCTACTTTGGACAGAACCATGGACTAGAAGTTTCGTTTATCATCTAAGATGACCAGTGGAATTCTTTCAGATTGTCAGAAACAACTAAAATCTCTCATTTAACTAATCAAAAGCATATTGACATGGCATGAACTATTGATCACTGGGAATGGTATAGACAACAACTATTTTCGTTCTCCAACACATGGCAAGCATGCAGACATACATATCATAAATCTAACTGGTGCTCGATTATATGGAATAGCATAAACAACAAAAATGTCATGTTGTGCCTACAGGGTCATGTTAGGGAGAATTGATACAAAAGACAAATTGCGACAGTTGAGGTAGACCGTGAAAAGGAATGTGTGCTTTGCAGCGAAAAACCAAAAAGCATAAATCATTTATTTTTTCAACTGTTGCTATAGTAGATACATATGGACTCTCATGAAATTAAAGTTAAACCCAAAAAACAAACAGTATCCCCCTTAATATGGAAGATGAAGTCTACATGATCAGATCCCATTTTCGCATCGCAGACCGGATTGGCCAACCTGCAGCATGTTATCTCGTTATGACAGTCTGCCATTTATGGAAAGAACGCAATAGAAGGATCTTTAAGCATAAAAGTATAAGCAAATTAGAGAGATCAAAACTTATTCAGATAAAAAATCACTTATCTGATGATGAAATTGAAGATGAAGACAAGGAATACTGCTAGGAATTTTAAGATTTTGGAAAAATAGGGAATAGATCTCAACGGTGTAGGATGATAAATGGAAGTACAAATGAAGCCAGTTGGGTAGACTAAAATGGCGCCCTATATTTGCAGAATAGGGCCTAAAGTAATAAGGATTGCAACATGGCCGAGCTTTGTTTTATTGCTTTTGTTTAACTCTAATTTTGTTTGTAGTTTGGTGTACAAAATACATGGATTGGTATGTATTATTATACAAGTTGGCATCGTACTCTTTTTCCCTACTGCTCTTGTAGGGTTTTTTAAGAAGATAAACCATTTAAGATTCCTATACATCAATAAAGGAACCAATTTTCAATACACGCACACACATACACATAGATATATGTGTGTGTGTGGTTGGAGATATGGTTGTGTATATGATGTATTCAGTATTTTTGGTTGATCGATGTATGGATTGAATGCAACATCGTTGATAGTCAATATTTCTTCATGGATAATTGCTTAGTATGGCATGGCGGCGTCTGAACGTGGTTATCCATATCATTGTCCATATGATGCTTGCTAGGCATGGTAGTGTCTGAACTCTACAATTAGTGTCACCGTAGATGCAATGTTGTATTAGGTGTGGCTGTGTATGAACGTGGTAATCCATGTCATTATTTATACAATGTTCATGTCTGGTGTAGTGCTATTTGAAAATGGAAGTCCATGTCACTATCCATGCATGTTGTTTATTGAGATATGACTCTTTTTTTATATATCAACCAAATATGTAGTATTGTTGAACCAACCCTGGGTTGCAAATGAAACAGGATTGAGGTATGTTATATATACCATAGTTAATCATAGTATTTTATGGGAATGATTATAATATGTGGTAAAGTGGATTTACCTCACTCACTCAGCGTATTATCCTGCCCTTCCCTATGTTTTCCTTTGTGTTTATCACTGTTAGGTTGATGCGATTGAAACTTTTTAGTTAAGTGACATTTGAAGGTATAGATAACGATGACGTTGCTTGTGTATATAAGTTTTTACCATTCGACATGAAAGTGTGTGTTTATATTGATTGTACTAGACAAAATTTAGCAATTTGGATCGATTTAGTTTGGATATAATAGGACATATTGTTTATATTATATATTCGTTCCCATTCGTTGTGAGCTTTAGAAAATTATATTTAGAAATTTTTATGTTTTTTATTATCATATCTTAACAACTCATTATTTTCTACTTTCAAGGTTTAACATTTTGGATTTGTTTTAAATCAAAGGGTCGAAAATAATGGATTGTTACAATCTACCCCGCAATCTATAAGTTGGTATGAACTTCTGTGAAATAGTAATCCATGTATCATGAGAGAATGCATAATCCGGTGTGTGATTACAAGTAGGGGTCGACTCTTATAAATATCAACAATACACCATGTACAAACTTTGTTATGATGATTCTTTAAAGGGTAGTGAATGGAGTACTATTATGTGGATATGTGGATATCCTTCTTAGAATTCAAGTATCATTCTCTTCATATATCATTGTATGTGATTCATATATAAATGTTTATGTGGATGCTACTGATTAACATGGTCATATTGTTACGATTCACTTTACATTTCGAATTCAACCTAGACTTGGGGACACCATTGACTATGGAGTGTAGTATTACCCCCACATTCATCTATCATATGCTATTACTAGCATAAATTATTATAGAATGTGTTGTTTTAATATTAGAATCACTTTATGTATTATCCCAACTTGTTTTTGTAGGGATAAAGTGAGATGTGATATTTTTATAGTAAAACCACATACGCCTTTGCTCACTTTAGTATGTATATACATACCTTTTTTATGTATAAAATTTTGAGGCTAGTTCCTCTCATAATACTTGCATGTGATCCTCATTTTCTATGTTTTTATTTCTTTTTTGAAAACTTTTGGTTACTCTTTCGAGTAGAACGAGAGTCATATTTTTTCTATGATACTTTAGCAGGATAACTGGATTTGTTAGAGATATGGAGGCATTGCTTATTTATATGTGTATTTATTCCATGTAAAGTTATATATATCAAATATTTTATTCATGCATAATACTATGTGTTATATTCGGTGTATTCATTTGATGTCGTGTATGTATGGAGTTCATAAATCTGATATTTGTCATGTCTTCGAGCATTTAACTATCATGCCTTTTTGCAGCTATATTATTATCATATTATATTTCATTTTTTCGATGTGAGTTATGCACAAGGCTATGCTAAATTTTCCTTTGTTTCATTTTACCTATACGGTAGATCACACTTAGCTATTTTAACATTGATTCGGGATATTATAAATAGTGGGTTTTCAAACCGAACTGTAAATCCCTTATATGCAACCTTGCCAAAATAATATCATGCCTTATATTTGTGGCATCTATGGTGTAGGAGGAATAAAATTTATTTTGAAGGGATGTGTGTAGCTTCAAATGAATCATTGGTCGCATTCATAAGGGTATTATCCTTATCTTCAATGCATTTGTAAGTATAATAAACTATTTATCATTGATTTTCAAATTAATTACAATGTTAATAAGTTTTTTGTCCCTCATATGTTAGTTACCATCTTCGGCTCCTTAGGGTCCACATTGGATAAAAAGTTCAGTCCAGATCATGTCAGCTTGACGTTGGTTCATGACGAAAACTAAGAGCGTGTAGCTTCAGTCTATATATGTAGCAATAGAGTGGGAATCTCAAGACAATTATTGTTGGATATGCAAGGAGAATGGACTTTAGTAGAATTAAGCACAATATACTTGGATTTTTTCAAGCTTAAAGATGCTAAGTGGTTTCTCGTGTATGATATAGAATGGGCTCGCACGATGAGACTTACATGTAGTGCGGTTGCGTTTATAAGCTATTAGTGAAGTTTTTCGGCTTCACCACACTCGACTTGATCGTGATGTGACCTTATGACTAGTCACTCTCGCAATTAGAAATCAATGAATTTAAGCTATGTTAAATTCACCTTTGGAAAGTGACCATGTGATGAATGCTTACATAGTCAAGTAGTCGAACTTTAACTGATTGTTGAAATGTTGAGATGGTTCTACATAACATAAGAAAGCGAAATTGGATTATGGAGCAATAAATGTATAAGGCAACAAGATTTTTACATGGTTTAGGTTAATGTTAATCCTACATCCATAGGACATTCCACTATATCTTTGTGGTTTTAGTACAAATGATTACAATGATCTTTCAGTCATACAATCTCATATTTTTTTGGAAGGAGAAGAAGTTAAAAATGAAGATCCCTTTTTTCATCCTCTAGGTTCTCCTTTTATAGTATCAATAGCGATTGCTGTTTGCTACAATCGACTTTAGTATTTTCCTTTAATCTCTGCCTTTAAATTTTTGCCACATATCACTTATCCATGGTGCATGTTTGTTGTGCTTAGATTGATGACGGGTTTTTGGCAGGAAATTGTGATATTGGAGGTTCTTGGAAATTTGAAGCGAGATGTCGGAAAAGTTGGGCTAGAAGCCTGAGCCTGCATGGATCAGTCTCCTCTCTCTCGGAATGACGAATGTGTTTAGAGAATGGCAAGGAATAGCCTTGGAGCTTTGCGCTATTGTTGAGAAAGATGCAATGATGAATGTTGTTTAGTGCTCAGGCCGCAATGCCCTGCCAATACCTTTGCTGCCTTTGATTGACTTTGTAAGATGTTGGGTCAGAATAGGGTAGCTTTTTCCTTATTATGTTCTATGGGTTGACTTGGTACATGCCTGGAACACGTTTAAGGTTATTCGTGATCGGAATTGCCCTCTGTGTAAGCATACTTTGATTACTGATGAGACAGAACTTCACGATTGTCGTTCTCCCGTGAGCTTGGTTCTATGTTGAAGTGTATTTCGAGTGGCCCTATATACAACACCTTTAGAGTGATTTTGGCTCTACATGGCGCTGTCTAGGTTGCCTTTGGTATGTGCTAGAGCAGACTTGTTTCTGTAGGTATTGACAAAGTGCGAGTTTTAGAGGTCTGTTTACCTTAGTACATCTGGCACCGCTTTCTATGCCTCTGTTTACTTTGTATCCGTGCTGTTGGATACAGCTATAGTGGCCCATCCCTGTTCCCTGATGCACTCAGTGTTGATCTCTTGTTACGATCCTTTGATTATAGGGCTCGGGTTGGGTTAGGAGCTGATGCAGCACGATCTACAATTCCTCAAGGTTTAAGTCGTTCACGAGCTAATAAAGAGGCCTTAAGTCATTCGCGACTTAACAGGGTGAAGGATAACGAGTTACGACCTAAGGAAGAGGAGCTACGAGTTGAGGCAGCCGCGTTGAATTATCTGCGAGATAAGGACTCAAGTCGGCTACGACTTAAGAGTTTAAGTCGGCTACGACTTAACAGAAGAGGAAGCAGTCACGACCTAACTAAGCCGTTGAGGAGATATGCGCAGGGAGATTGGGGCTTGAGTCGGCCTTGCGTTGTAGGGTCGCGAGTCTTTGAGTCGTTAAGTCGGTGTGATGTTGGGTCGGCCGAAGGCTGTGTAATGTAATGAGCTGAGTCCTTGAGTCAGTCTTATATGTAATGCGTTAGGTCGCGTACGACCTATGATGAGTCGGTCAAGTTGAGTCGGGTGAGTTGTTATATGTAGGTCGTACTTGTTAAGTCGGCCAGGTTTTTGAGTCGTTATGTTGAGTACTTTGTGTTGTAAATAGTAGGTCGGTATGTAGTTGAGTCGGTTGAGTCGCTTTGTGTTAAGTCGGTCACGACTTAAGGTGAGTCGTAGGTCGGCAACGACTTAAGGACTGGGTCGAAAACTCTATAAATAGGGGCGTGTGTTGTACATTTGTTGGTGGTTGATTTTTGAATAAAATTCTCTTTGTTAGCTTTGTGCTTTCATACCAATTGGTAGTTGAGTGTAATCTTCTATCTCCTCTTTCGGTTAATCGAGTGCGCTCGATTCAACGATCGTAGAAGCCGATTCACGGAATCTAGTGCGCTAGATCAACGTGCGAAGAATCGTAGATCTTTGAACACGGTATAGTGCGCTATCAACGTGTTTGAGATAGCTAGAGTTCGGTATCTTTGGATCAACGAACTTGGGCATTTTGGTATCTTCAACTCACCGATTGCTACATTTCATCGATTGAAGTTTTGTTCGAATTATCCGCTGCGTCATTATTGGTATCAGAGCCATACTTAGCCAATCATAGCTAAGTTGATTCTTGGAGCCAAGTTTTTGAAGTTTGAAGTTGTTCATCGTGTTCATATTGAAGTTGCATCAAGTTTGGAGTGTTTGATCCATTTCATTTTGGATCGAGGAGTTGGATATTGTTTGGATTTTTGTCTTGGAGTTTTGCGCGCCAAGATTTGAAGTGTAGAACTATACCTTGTGCTTGAAGTTGGAGCCGACCTCACTTGAGCCGTGACATATTGCCGAGACAAGTGGAGGCCGAGTCAAGTTCTAGCCGTACATTGTTGAACCGAGACTTGTTATTTTGTTGAAAGCTTTGGAGTTTTGTGTTTGAATTGCTGAAGTTTTGTGAAATTTTCAATTATGCCACCAAGGAGAGCTAATCGTCATCAAAACGTTGAAGCTTTGTATCGTAGAGAAGAAGCCGAGCTTATGGAACAACGTATTAATGAAAAATTTGATGAAGGCATTGGAAAATTGGAGAAATTGATGAATGATTTGAATCAAAGGAGGAGATCACCAAACTCGAATCATGGAGGAAACCGAGTTTCGCCATCGGTTACGGAAGCGAGGAGGGTATCGCCACATTCTTGTAGAAATAGAAGAGAAACATCAATTTCATCACGAAGAGATCATTATGACTATGCACATGAAGAGAGAAGAAGTCAACGTGAATTTGACCATGAAGTATATAGGGATGAAGAGAGACATAGTCAAAGAAGCATGCATGAACGAAGGGATGATAATGGTCGAGATCGATGTAGACGTACTTTTGATTTTGTTGAAGAAGGTGATAGAACTAGTAATCGAGATCGAGACCAAGTTCGAAACTCTTATCGGGATGTTGAAGATGATCGACGATGGGAATCGGGTATGAAAATGGAGATTCCGGAGTTTAAAGGCGGAATGATTGCAGAAGAATTTCTCGATTGGATTTCTAATGTTGAAGAGATCTTTGATTTCAAGGAGGTTCCTGAGCATAGAAGGGTGAAGTTGGTTGCTACTAGGTTGAGGGGAAGAGCTTTGGCGTGGTGGCAGCAAACTAAACTTACTAGGGAGAGAATGGGAAAGTCAAAGATAGAATCGTGGGATAAGATGAAGAAGTTGATGAGATCTACTTTCTTATCTTACAACTACCAATCACTTATGTACCAGAGGTTGCAGAATCTGAGGCAAGGGACGAAGTCTGTTAGTGATTATGCTGATGAATTTTACCAACTCATTGCCAGGAATGATATTATGGAAACGGAAGAACAGCTAACTGCTAGATTCATTGGGGGATTGAGGATGCAGATCCAGGATATGGTTAATATGTTCGATCCTAGATCCGTTGCAGAAGCACATCAGAAAGCGTTAGCTTGGGAGAAGCAAGGAAGGCGTGGAGGCGGTGTGTTTACCAATTCCAATAATCAAGCGAAGGGTGTTGGTGGAAGTTCTAATGTTCCTAAACCTGTTTCAAAGCCAGTGGTGAAGGAGGCTGAGAAGGCGAAGGTTAGCAGTGGGTTCAAGTGTTATAATTGTCAGGAGTTGGGTCACAAAAGCAACGAATGTCCGAAGCCGAAGAAGAGAACCATGGTTGCAGAAGTTGAGGAGGATGATGGTGAGGAGACAGAATGTTCAAATACACCTTATGTTGAGGAGGAAGAAGAATTGTTTGGAGATGAAGGTTGTAATCTTATGATGAGGAGGTCATGTCTTACACCAAAACAAGAGGAGGATTGTAGTTGGTTGAGAAGCAATATTTTTCAGTCGACATGCACTATTCTGGGTAAAGTTTGCAAGTTCGTTATTGATGCTGGGAGTTGTGATAATATTATTTCTACAGAAGCAGTAAGGAAGTTGAACTTGAAAACTGAGAAGCATCCTAAACCGTACAAGTTAGCATGGCTAAGGAAGGGTGGTGAAGTGAAGGTGTGTCGAAGAGCTTGTGTTAATTTTTCTATTGGGAAGAAGTACAAAGATGAAATTTGGTGTGACGTTGTAGACATGGATGTGTGTCATCTGTTGTTGGGCAGACCATGGCAGTTTGATAGAGCAGTACAACATGATGGTCGTGCCAACAGTTACAGTTTCATGTTCGAGGGTACTAAAATCACTTTGGTTTCCAAGAAGCCACAGCAGAAGGAGAGCAAGCTGGAGGAGATTGAGGAATTGAAAACTTTATTATCTTTGAAGGAGTTTGTCAAGGAAGTGGAGGAAGAACCTGAAGTGTTTTTGTTGATGGGAAGAGAGAGTAGTGAAGAAGTTGAAATTCCTGAAGAAGCAAAGCCAATCTTGAAAGAATTTGAAGATGTATTTCCAGAGGAGTTGCCTAAGGAGTTACCACCATTGAGAGACATTCAACATCAAATTGATCTTGTTCCGGGAGCAGTGTTACCACATCGACCACACTACCGAATGAGTCCGAAGGAACATGAGGAGTTACGAAGGCAAGTGGAAGAGTTGTTAGAGCAGGGGCGTGTTCAGGAAAGTTTGAGTCCATGTGCAGTGCCAGCGTTGTTGGTGCCAAAGAAGGATGGAACATGGAGAATGTGTACAGATAGTAGAGCTTTGAACAAGATTACTGTTCGATATAGATTTCCTATGCCGAGGTTCGATGATTTGTTAGATCAATTGAGTGGGGCAACTATATTTTCAAAGATTGATTTGAAGAGTGGTTATCATCAAATTCGAATCAGACCTGGGGACGAATGGAAGACAGCTTTCAAGACGAGAGAGGGGTTGTACGAATGGTTGGTTATGCCATTTGGTTTGTCAAATGCACCTAGTACATTCATGCGGGTGATGAATCAAATCTTTAGACCATTCATTGGGAAGTTCGTCGTGGTTTATTTCGATGATATTTTGATATACAGCAGGAGTACGGAGGAGCATATTCTACATTTGAGGGGAGTATTGATTATTCTTCGTGAGGAACAATTTTATGCTGCTGCGAAGAAATGTGTGTTTATGACGCATACTGTTTTATTTCTTGGGTATGTTGTTTCAGGAGAAGGTATTCAAGTTGACCAGAGTAAAGTTGAAGCAGTCAGGAATTGGCCACAGCCAAAGACAATTACAGAAGTGAGAAGTTTTCATGGGTTAGCATCATTCTACCGAAGATTCATACCACACTTCAGTAGCGTGATGGCTCCAGTGACTGATTGCATGAAAGTGAAACAATTTGTATGGTCAGAAGAAGCGGGAGTTGCTTTTGAGAAGATCAAGGAATTGTTGACGTCTGCACCAATTCTTGTTCTACCTAATTTTCAGTTATTGTTTGAACTACATACTGATGCATCAAAGGTTGGGATTGGAGGAGTGTTGAGTCAGCAGGGAAGATCTATTGCATATTTCAGTGAAAAGTTATCAAGGGCAAAGATGAGATACAGTACATATGACGTTGAATTTTATGCTGTTGTACAAGCTGTTAAGCATTGGAGGCATTATCTATTTCAGAAGAAATTTGTTCTTTACACTGATCATGAAGCATTGAAGCATTTACAGGGGCAGGACAAGATTTCAGCAAGACATGCATCATGGATTGCTTATTTACAGCAGTTTACTTTTGTCGTTAAGCACAAATCAGGGGTGACAAATCGAGTAGCTGATGCTTTGAGTAGGAGGAATCATTTATTAACGACAATGAAAGTTGAAGTGCCGGGTTTTGAGATGTTGCCGAAGATGATTAATGAAGATCCTTACTTTGTGAAATATGTTGAAAAGGTGAAGGATGGAAGTACCGATGAATTTACGTTGGTTGATGGTTTTCTGTTTAAAGGGAATCGTTTGTGTATTCCAGACTGTAGCTTGAGGTTGAAAATTGTCAAAGAGTTACACGAGGAAGGGCATGTGGGCCGTGATCGTACTTTGCAATTGATTTCACAATCTTACTTTTGGCCGTCAATGAGAAAAGAAGTGGAAAGATTTGTGGAGCGATGTCATATTTGCCAAGTTTCAAAGGGAACAACGACGAATGCAGGGTTGTATATGCCATTACCTGTACCGTCTAAGCCATGGGTTGATATTAGCATGGATTTCGTTTTGGGTTTGCCTAGAACTCAAAGGGGAAATGATTCTATATTTGTAGTAGTGGACAGGTTTTCGAAGATGGCACATTTTATTGCCTGCAAGAAGACAACGGATGCAGTTCGAGTAGCACAGTTATTTTTCAAGGAGATCTATCGACTTCATGGATTGCCAGAGTCTATCGTGTCGGATAGAGATACTCGTTTTCTGAGTCACTTTTGGTTGAGTTTGTGGAAGATGGTGGGAACGAAACTGAAATTCAGTAGTGCTTATCATCCACAAACTGATGGACAGACGGAAGTTGTTAACAGGTCATTGGGAAATTTGTTGCGATGTCTTGTACAGGATAATTTGAGAAGTTGGGACATGAAGTTATGCCAAGCTGAATTTGCACATAATCATGCAGTGAATCGTAGCACGGGATTCAGTCCGTTTCAGATTGTTTATTCAAATTTACCCAGGGGACCGTTGGATTTGGCAGGAGTACCACAGTTGAAGGGAACAGTTAAACGAGCTGTTGATTTTGTTGATGAGCTGACTGAATGTCATAAAATCGTTCAGGAACGATTGGAGAAATCGAATGAGAAGTATAAGAAGTCTGCAGATTTAAAGAGACGAAATGTTGAATTTAATGAAGGTGATTTGGTGTATGCTGTGTTAACAAAGGGTCGTTTTCCAATGGGCGCTTATAATAAATTGAAAGCCAGAAAAATCGGTCCAGTAGAAGTTGTGAAAAAGATCAATGAGAATGCTTATAAGTTGAAACTGCCGGAGGATGTATACACTTCTGACGTATTCAATGTTAAACATCTTGTGCCGTATTATGGAGATGGACAATCTGATGGGAAAGAATTTACAAATTCGAGGACGAATTTTTCTCAACCAGGGGAGGATGATGCAGCACGATCTACAATTCCTCAAGGTTTAAGTCGTTCACGAGCTAATAAAGAGGCCTTAAGTCGTTCGCGACTTAACAGGGTGAAGGATAACGAGTTACGACCTAAGGAAGAGGAGCTACGAGTTGAGGCAGCCGCGTTGAATTATCTGCGAGATAAGGACTCAAGTCGGCTACGACTTAAGAGTTTAAGTCGGCTACGACTTAACAGAAGAGGAAGCAGTCACGACCTAACTAAGCCGTTGAGGAGATATGCGCAGGGAGATTGGGGCTTGAGTCGGCCTTGCGTTGTAGGGTCGCGAGTCTTTGAGTCGTTAAGTCGGTGTGATGTTGGGTCGGCCGAAGGCTGTGTAATGTAATGAGCTGAGTCCTTGAGTCAGTCTTATATGTAATGCGTTAGGTCGCGTACGACCTATGATGAGTCGGTCAAGTTGAGTCGGGTGAGTTGTTATATGTAGGTCGTACTTGTTAAGTCGGCCAGGTTTTTGAGTCGTTATGTTGAGTACTTTGTGTTGTAAATAGTAGGTCGGTATGTAGTTGAGTCGGTTGAGTCGCTTTGTGTTAAGTCGGTCACGACTTAAGGTGAGTCGTAGGTCGGCAACGACTTAAGGACTGGGTCGAAAACTCTATAAATAGGGGCGTGTGTTGTACATTTGTTGGTGGTTGATTTTTGAATAAAATTCTCTTTGTTAGCTTTGTGCTTTCATACCAATTGGTAGTTGAGTGTAATCTCCTATCTCCTCTTTCGGTTAATCGAGTGCGCTCGATTCAACGATCGTAGAAGCCGATTCACGGAATCTAGTGCGCTAGATCAACGTGCGAAGAATCGTAGATCTTTGAACACGGTATAGTGCGCTATCAACGTGTTTGAGATAGCTAGAGTTCGGTATCTTTGGATCAACGAACTTGGGCATTTTGGTATCTTCAACTCACCGATTGCTACATTTCATCGATTGAAGTTTTGTTCGAATTATCCGCTGCGTCAGGAGCCATGGCTTTAAGTCGATTTCCTTTTCGCTATGTCTCAGTTTTCTTTATTGCGGTTCGTGATAAGAACGGGTGTAACATAAGTTATATTGTTATTCCCAAAGCCGAATTATTTTTCCAAGTTCCTCTATACTACCGAAGGCATGCTTCAGTTATTTCTTATGTTGCTTACACTGCCTAAAGCTGATGCATTATTACCACATAAAAGTTTGGTTTTACGACCTTCTTCAATTAGTCTTTTCATAATCAAAATTTCCCATCGATAATTCTTCAGTTAACTGCTTTAATTTCTTTTTAAATTTTTTGTAATATGATAGAAGCTTCTTAATGATTTCACCCTTCTCAAATTTTTCATCAAGTTTCATCCCTTTAGATCGTGTAAAACTTAAGGATGACAACATATAATTCTTCAATTGGATTGAGGATAGTTTTATCTTCCACCGATATATAAATCAAAATTTTACCAATGATAAATTTCCTTACATTTTCCTATCTCAGGTCAGTCGACAAACCGAACTTGTTGAATATTTTAGGAGAAAGATGGAGAGAATATATGAAAGGGACTTTATTATTGAAAACTTTTCATTTTTTTTTGTTTGATATAAACACAAAGACTTCACCATTATTTATACTGGTGGCATCATCCAAACAATGGTCAGGATTTTGCCAACACAACTTCGATTTAAGGGTTATAATTAGCTTCTAAAATTTTCTCCATATTTCTAAACTTATCTTTGTTTATACACAATTCTAAAGACTTATCTAGAAAGAGCTTCCTAGATAAGACTTCTTTATAACATATTTCTAGGGTTTGGGCTTATTACATCAAATACTTAAGACCAAAAATGAAGATCCAAAATATAATTAATATTTCAACACCCCCCTTTAGACTTGATTTTCAAACTCCAAGCAGATTCCTCAACTTGACGAAATCCTCATGCTTGAGAGGTTTGGTGAAGATATCAGCTACTTGATCATGCGTCTTCACATACTCTAGTTGCACATCATTTTTGGTGATGTACTGTCTAATGTAGTGATAGTGTGTACCAATATGCTTCCTTAGATCATGTTTTAAACTTAGTTCTTGGCTAAAGCAATTGCTAATTTGCAGTCCATAAAAATCGTGGTCGGTTCCTCTTGTGGCAAATTCAACCTGTTGAATATGCGCTTATATGATTTTTGTTTGATGATAATAAAAATATATACATTCGTTTAAATATATTTGTTAATGTACTATTTTATTTTTCATAAATTAAATAAATATTTGCTGAATAAAATTAAATAACACAGAATTTGAATTCAAAGAGAAATTTTATTCAAACAAATATTTATTACAATTTTGAATAGTACAAATTCAAGCTCTCACTATTCACTATACAACTTTGATACAAATTCAATTACATCACAACTTTACATTTATAGTTGACCTCACTACATATCACTCACACTCATATTTATCTTCAACTTCATTCCAGTTAGAATCCAGCATCTGAGCAACCTGCAAAAATATTCACTAACGCAGTAAAACTGAAAAAAAAAATTTGCAATATAAAATAAAATATGGATTTTGAAAATATTATTTGCCTCGGTTATTTGGGTTGTTCGTCATTATTTAATTTCAATTCATCATACATGAACAACTTGTGACATACACAGTGTATCACTGCATATGCCACAAGGCCGTGCGCACCGATATATACACTTGATAAATTTACAAGGACAGGTGAGCACAAGTCAAACCCAACTTATCGGATTCAACTCAAGCGCAATAAAAATAAATGTCACAACTCTCAGCACAAGGTCAAATCCGAGCTTAAGCTAGATTCAACTCAGGTGAAATTCGAAAAATCAACAAAATGCAAAGGTCAAGTCACTGCAATCTTGACTCAACTCAATGCAACAACCAAAGTCAAGGCAACAAGGGAAAACAGCAAATACAAGACTGCAACAGTATGGCTATATGCATGCTACAGAAGGAACAAGCACATGAAATAGTATATGTGCAAGATATAAATAACAAAGAACCAGAGTCTACAAATCAAACTGCAGCATCCCGAATAAACACTGCAAGATCAAATCGAAGCAGTAAATACACAGTAGTGTGCAACTCGAGCTTCAGAAGAATCAAGTGACACAACAATGCTCAAAGACTCGGCGATCAAATGACACAGTGTACATATATAAGAATTGAACCAAATAAATGATACAAAGTGCAAAAAATCAGAAAATGAAAAGAAATGATACAGCATGCAACTGAAAACAAATGGAAGTCTCAAATTCAAATAACAAACTGGAAACAGACCAACATAAACTAGATTTAACCCAGGCAACAATGAATGACCAGTCTCAACCAAGAATGCAAACCAAAAATGATACCAGAGACTCGAGAAGCTACAGATATCAGTGCACATGATATGGCAATCAAAACATGCGTGAAGAACAGCAGTCTCAACATATATGATCAACACAACAACACTACAGGCAAATAAACTCAAGGCTACAACAAGAATCGAACTCGTCGAAGCAGCCAAAGTGAGCAACAAGGAAAAGATCGATCAAAGCTACTCGCGAAATATCCACGCGATCGATCTACATAAAACCGGCTCTTCACAAAACCCTAATTTTGAATAAAAGGAACGAAGCCTTAAGTTT
This sequence comes from Allium cepa, assembly GCA_030765085.1. Lineage (NCBI taxonomy): Eukaryota > Viridiplantae > Streptophyta > Magnoliopsida > Asparagales > Amaryllidaceae > Allium > Allium cepa. The sequence goes on along the minus strand of CM060928.1, from coordinate 83,857,242 downwards.
TAATCAGGAGGAATGACAGAAAGCAACGACCGGCATTTTCACAAAGGAACAAATAAAAGAGGATCGGGTTAAAAAAAAGGGCCGGCCTGTTTTTTAAAATAGCTTTCTCTTTTATTTTATTAAGGGCTTTTTTTTAAACTTTTTAATTAGGGTGTTTTGTTTTTTATTTTTAAATTTTTTTTTAATTTGTAGTTTCTTTTTAAACCATTTAAATTTCTAGTCGTGTGACTAGGGGACAAACTACGTGGCGTAGTTTGAGAATTCGCAACTCAGTGGCTGAGTTGTGACAGGGTTTTGAGCGTAGAGTTAGGTTTAGTCGATAGCGGGTGTCGCGAATTTACGTGCGTAAGCGTCTGACTATCTAATTTCTAGTAGAAAGCTTAGGGGCAGCACGTAGGCAGGGTTTTGTCGAAGCTGGGTAAATTCTGTGTCGTTCTATTTCTGCATTTTATTATTCTGCTATTTTTCTGTGCTGCTATTATTCTGTGATCTGTGTTGAAATAATTTTATAAGCTTCCGCAATTAATTTTTATAATTTATACCATCACCCTATTCACCCTCCCCCCCCCCCCCCCGCCCTCTAGGGTGAAATCGGTCTTACAAGTGGTATCAGAGCTAGGAATAGAAGTCAACTTTTGTTTTAAAAAATTTCGTTTTTCAAAAACCAATTTTTGTTTTAAAAATTTAAAATTTTAAAATGGCTTCTTTCAATAATGCTTTTGCTGAGGGTCAGTCTATAGTTAGACCACCAATGTTCAATAGTGAATATGCTTACTGGAAAAATAGGATGGAAATTTTTCTGAAAACCATTGACGCTTGAAATATTGTTGAGACAGGTTATAGGACACCGACTATAACTATAGATAATCAGGAAGTAGATAAACCAAAGGAACAATGGACAGAACTAGAAAATAAATTACAAAATACTAATGCTAAAGCTATGAATTCTATTATCTTCTCATTGGATCAATTTGAATTTAATCGTGTCTCACATTGCCTAACTGCGTAGGAAATATGGCACACACTAGAAGTGACTCACGAAGGAACATCTCAAGTCAAAGAATCTCGCCTTGCCATGCTAAGCAGCGAATACAAGAACTTCACAACGGCGAAGGAAGAAAATGTCAAAGAGATTCGTGGACGACTTTCCAATATCATATACAAATCAAAAGCTCTTGGAAAATCATATACAGAGTTGGAGATAGTCCGAAAAATCCTTAGAGTCCTTTCACGAAGTTTTGAAGCCAAAGTGACTGCCATTCAAGAATCAAAATATTTGAAACAAATGAAAGTCGAAGAACTCATCGGAAATCTCACCACTTATGAGCTAGAAATGAAATTCAAGGAAGAGCGTGACGAAGGAGATACTCGAAAGAAATCAATAGCTCTCAAAGGAACAACTGAAAGTGATGACGATGACGATGCAGCAGCAGAATTAGAGCTATTAATAAAGAAATTCAAAAGGTGGAATTACAAATATGGAAATTCAGCTCGAATTCAAAAAGCAAAAAGCAGAATAGCCAAAGCACTAGACTACTCTGAAGAACAGAAGATCATCTGTCACAAGTGCAACCAACCCGGACACATCAAGCCCAATTGTCCTCAAAATCAACGCGGCTTTAAAAAGAAATCAAAAAGGAAAAGTTTTGCAGCCACGTGGAATACAAGTGATGAAGATAATCAAAGTTCTAGCAGTAAGAGTGAGAAAGCAGATATGTGCCTTCATGGAAATATAACTGATAGCGACGATGACGAGTCAAGCGAGGTATCAAAACTTACTCACTCTGAATTACTTATTTATTTCCACGAAGTGAATGGCTGTTTTGAACGACTTAGGGAAAAATATGCCAAAATTGAATCACAAAAAGACACTTTGATAGAATTGAATGAACAACTTGACCAATTAGTTGAAAACTATCAAAGAAGGATCCCTAAGTGTGATAAGTGTCCAACATTCGAAGATGAAATTAAAAAATCATAAATCAATATAAAATCACTTGAAAATGAAATTCTGATTTTAAAAGAGAGTGAAAATACTAGGAGAGAGAATTCTATTAAAAAGTGCACACAATTGATAAACGAAAATGAATCTCTCAAAACACAAGTCCAACAATTGTCAACGACTTTAGATAAATTTTCAAAAAGTGAAAAATCGTTGAATATGCTATTAGGAAAGCAAACTATTAATACGGTTAGAAAAGGACTTGGATATAATCAATCTAAAATTGTTGAAAACAAGATTAATCAAGAAAATTCAATGTGCACAATTTATAGAAAATATGGACACAATCACAATAATTGTTGGTATAGGCCCAAACATGTGAAAACTATACCGGTTTGGGTTCCAAAAGGCTAAAAACTCTCAAAGTTAAACAAATTTGGGTGCCGAAGGGAACAATTATAAATAGTTTTGGGTCTCCACAAAATTATTTTTCTAAATATTCTGCCACTAACAACCATGGACCTATAAAAACAAATAGGTCACATAAATCTTTTCCCGTGTAGGTGTGGTGGTAGGCTAAGGAATAACAACAGTGTTCTCTGGATTTTGGCTGTTCCAGAAACACAACGGGTGACAAAGCAAAGTTCCTTAGCCTAGTATAAAGGTAACAGAATCACAACAGACAACAACAAAAAATATCGTAAAGGTAAAACAGGTAATGGTATATTTATTTGAACGATATATTAAATGTGATAATCTGCACCATATTCTGAATCAAATCAGCCAATAATGAGATGATGAAAAAATGATGATTTTGACTCTGACTTATTCAAAATAGTTGGCCAATTATATTCTTATACCAAAAACACTATAAAATTCTCTAGATTCTTTGAATTACTTCATATATATAAGTTTGGATTAAAAATAGTGTTTTTGTTGGATGATAATCGATTTTCTTATAATAAGGCTAACTCTATATTCACGGTTATTGATTATTTACACGGCTTCATTTCAAATTCAAGAGAATGTCATTTAAATTGCTGTTAAAATTGAGTATGAAATTTTTTGGTGCACGCTTCATGGTTTGGTCAATCGAATTCAATTAATGATAATTTTGAGTGAAAAAGAAATTCAGATGCAGATTACACTGGTAATCTAGTTGATAGAAAAATTACTAGTTGAAAGTGATTTTTGAGACATTTAGTAACTGCATCGTTTTTCAAAGAAAATACCTGCATATTTTTCATTTCAAATAATTTTCAAATAGCAGAAAATTTTCTTATAAAACACCCTCGAGAAAATCATTTTTGACCATACTTTCAGATTAGTCATTTTGAAAAATTGATTTCATAATTATTTTTGAATTTGATTTTAAGTGACTATTTTGACTAATCTGACTCCCTAATAATTATCGAAAAGATAAATAGTGATTGAAAAAGTGATTAGTGTTGATATTTATCATATATTATGACTCGAGACGGTATAATTAGTAAATTTCTTTAGAAATTTAAATAAGAGTTGCAAAAAAATTTGTTGGTAAAGATTGCATGACCATCTCTATCTCTATCATATTTCTAACAACCATCACTCATCAAAATTCTATACAGTTTGTCGATATGTGGTACTTTAAACAGGAATCGTTCGTTTTTCATTTTATATTTTAAAAAATAATAATAATAATAATAATAAATAAATAAATACCAAAGTATTCACTCTCATTTAAAAGTCCTTACGGTTATGCATGGGTGAATTACTTGGAATTTGTTATGTGCTTCCATGCTCATTTAAAAGTCCTCACGGTTATGCATGTATGGAACGCATATTAAAAGTTGATTTTTAAAATAAACAAGTTGATTCTAATCCCATTTAAAAGTCCTCACGGTTATGCGTGGTTAGAAGATAACATTTTTTTAAAAATAAAATTGGAACACTACTAATCTAATTTAAAAGTCCTAACGGTTATGCATGGTTAGTAGATATTCAAATTCCTGATATAAATATACCATAAATAGACACAACTGTATGGTTTTATATGATGACATCATTCCCATCATTCTAAAAGTGGAATATGCGCCTAACAAAATATTTATGATTTTTGTTTGATTTTTTATTGAAATTTAATATTTATATTCAATTGAGTCTTAATGTTGGATTAATATCGATCACTTTATCTCTATTTTCTCTAACACTATTATTCTTTTGCTGATAACAAAAGGGGGAGAGAAAGGTTAAGATTTTGTCAAATAAAATCAAGCAAAGGTCAAATAATTTTCTATTTGCATCTATGTTCATTTGCATATTTTTATTTGTATGCATATATGTAGGGGGAGCTTTGTGTAGAGAGGAAGCATTTAAATAGGGAGAGCAATTAGAGCATATGAATGATCAAATACATTTAATATATTCAAAATCTTAAATATATGTTTGTTATCATTAAAAGGGGGAGATTGTTGAATATGCGCTTATATGATTTTTGTTTGACGATAATAAACATATATACATTCGTTTAAATGTATTTGTTAATGTACTATTTTATTTTTCATAGATTAAATAAATATTTGCTGAATAAAATTAAATAACACAGAATTTGAATTCAAACAGAAATTTTATTCAAACAAATATTTATTACAATTTTGAATAGTACAAATTCAAGCTCTCACTATTCACTATACAACTTTGATACAAATTCAATTACATCACAATTTTACATTTACAGTTGACCTCACTACATATCACTCACACTCGTATTTATCTTCAACTTCATTCCAGTTAGAATCCAGCATCTGAGCAACCTGCAAAAATATTCACCAATGCAGTAAAATTGAAAAAGAAATATTTTTGCAATATAAAATAAAATATGGATTTTGAAAATATTATTTGCCTCAGTTATTTGGGTTGTTCCTCATCATTTAATTTCAATTCATCATACACGAACAACTTGTGACATACACGGTGTATCACTGTATATGCCACAAGGCTGTGCACACCGATATATACACTTGACAAATTTACAGGGACAGGTGAGCACAGGTCAAACCCAAATTATCGGATTCAACTCAAGTGCAATACAAGTAAATGTCACAACTCTCAGCACAAGGTCAAATCCGAGCTTAAGCTGGATTCAACTCAGGTGAAATTTTGAAAAATAAACAAAATGCAATGGTCAAGTCACTGCAATCTTGACTCAATTCAATGCAACAACCAAAGTCAAGGCAGCATGGGAAAACAGCAAATACAAGACTGCAATAGTATGGCTATATGCATGCTACAGAAGGAACAAGTACATGAAACAGTATATGTGCAAGACATAAATAACAAAGTACCAGAGTCTACAAATCAAACTGCAGCAGCCCGAATAAACACTACAAGATCAAATCGAAACAGTAAATACATAGCAGTGTGCAACTCGAGCTTCAGAAGAATTAAGTGACACAACAATGCTCAAAGACTCGACGATCAAATGAAACAGTGTACAAATATAAGCATTGAACCAAAGAAATGATAAAAAGTGCAAAAAAACAGAGAATGAAAAGAAATGATACAGCATGCAACTGAAAACAAATGGAAGTCTCAAATTCAAATAACAAACTGGAACCAGACCAACATAAACTAGACTTAACCCAGGCAACAATGAATGACCAATCTCAACCAAGAATGCAAACCAAAAATGATACCAGAGACTCGAGAAGCTATAGATATCAGTGCACATGATATGGCAATCAAAACATGCATGAAGAACAACAGCCTCAACATATATGACCAACACAACAACACTACAGGCAAATAAACTCAAGGCTACAACACAAATGCGAGCTGCTGAATTCCAAGAAAGGAAACTACAACACCAAGTAAGTGACACAGCGAACATGACAGTAAGCAATGCCACAAGACCACCAAGCAGTGAACAGTGCAACATCAGGTCAATGAAGTTTTAACTCAAAACATGGAGCTACAGACCAACAACAACATGGCAGTAATGATATAATGGCCGTGAACAGCAAGTGAAATCGAGCAAGTGTACAGTTCGATCAATATCCAGAAGTCTAGTTTAAGAAATCAAATGGCTGAAGTAAACACGATCAGTGAAGACGGAGTTGAATTCACAAATCAACATCAAGGTTGATCAAGTAAAAAATCAAGTTAGTCAATACCGAAGTCAACGAGAAATACACGAAATCAAAACATGGCCGAAGTCAAAGGAAATCAACACCGTGATGACCACGATATCAATTCAAAACCGTGTCAACCAAGTAACACGAATTTATACGCATTTGATTTAGTCAGTAAAATCATCAACATCAAAAATTAATCGAATGGCCGAAAGTATAACTTTGAACAAATCAGACGAACAAGAATAAAGGGTTACGAACCCATATAAAAACCCTAAGATCATCATCGGAAAATCATACGAGTTCGAATACGAAAATCATTAAAGCACAAAGCATAAATTCTTACCCAGCAAGAATCGAATTCTTCGAAGCAGCCAAAGTGAGCAACAAGGAAAAGATCGATCAAAGCTACTCGCGAATTATCCACGCGATCGATCTACATAAAACCGGCTCTTAGAAAAACCCTAATTTTGAATAAAAGGAATGAAGCCCTAAGTTTTAATCGGAGGAACGAGAGAAAGCAACGACTGCCATTTTCACAAAGGAACAAATAAAAGAGGATCAGGTTAAAAAAAGGGTCGGCCTGTTTTTTAAAAGAGCTTTCTCTTTTATTTTATTAAGGGCTTTTTTTATTTGTAAATTAGGGTTTTTTGTCTTTTATTTTTAAATTGTGTTTTAGTTTGTAATTTCTTTTTAAACCGTTTAAATTTCTAGTCGTGTGACTAGGGGACAAACTACGTTGCGTAGTTTGAGAATTCGCAACTCAGTAGCTGAGTTGTGGCAGGGTTTTGAGCGTAGAGTTAGGTTTAGTCGATAGCGGGTGTCGCGAGTATACGTGTGTAAGCGTCTGACTATCTAATTTCTAGTAGAAACCTTGGGGGCAGCACGTAGGCAGGGTTTTGCCGAAGCTGGGTAAATTCTGTGTCGTTCTATTTCTGCATTTTATTATTCTGCTATTTTTCTGTGCTTCTATTATTCTGTGATCTGTGTTGAAATAATTTTATAAGCTTCCGCAATTAATTTTTATAATTTATACCATCACCCTATCCACCCCCCCTCTAGGGTGAAATCGATCCTACACAACCCCTTTAACAGGTTACATAACCAGATTGCATGGCAAACACATGAAGTAGCAGCTACGTACACCCCTTCGCATGTGGAAAGTGTGATAATCGATTGCTTCTACGACATCCATGTGAAGGTTGTGTCTCTCATGTAGAACATGAAGCCACTTTTGCTCTTTTGGTCATCCGTATCTCCACTCCAATCGCTATCTCTATATCCAACAATCTTGTAATTATATAAAACAGAGTAGTACAAGCCAAAGTTTTTTGTCCCTTTGACATATCAAAGAATCCTTTTTGGTGCCTTCAAATAAGTTGTTGTTGGATTCTCCATGTATTGATTGACAACTTATACCGCATATAAGATGCTGAGTCTTGTGCATGTTAAATATTGCAAGCTTCCAACCAAGCTCTTAAAGAGTGTTGGGTCCACTTTTTCTCCTTCATCATGCCTTGACTACCTTATTCCACCTTATGTTTGGGTGTAGACTGGGTTAGATTCATCCATCTTGAACTTCTTCAGCATTTCTTTAGCATAGCCATCTTGAGTGATCAGGATGTCTTCATCTTCTTGTTTTACTTCAATGCCGAGGAAGTATGACATAAGCCCAATATCAGTCATCTCGAATTCCTTCGTCATCATTCTTAAACTCATTAAACATACTTGGATTCCTACCCATGAAGATTAGTCGTCTACATGCAAGCATACTGTCAATGTATCACCATTTTGGATTTTGATATAGAGTAAATGCTCATATGGACACTTAATGATGTTTTTCTCTTGGAAGTAGTTATCAATTTGAGCATTCTAAGCTCTTGGGGCTTGTTTCAACCTATATAGTGTCTTCTTTAACTTCAAAACCTTATCTTCTTCTCATATGGTTTAGTAGCCTTATGGCTGCTCAATGTAAACTTCTTCTTTAAGAACTCCATTTAAGAAGGAAGATTTCACATTCATTTGATGCACCTTCCAATTGTTTTGAGCTGCCAATGAAATTATTGGTCTAACAGTTTCTAGTCGATCTATTGGAGCGAATACCTCATCATAGTCAATGTTGGCTTTTGATTGTAGCCTTTTTTTTGCCAATCTCACATTGAACCTTTCAACATCTCCTTTTGCGTTCTTATTTGCTTTGTATACTCAACTTCATACCAATTGCCTTCTGCCCTTTTGGAAGCGAAGCTAACATTTATGTGTCATTCTTCTTGATGGCCTTTATCTCTTCATCCATAGCATTTCTCCAACTCTTCTTTTGCAAAGCATCTTGGAAGTTCATGGGCTTCCTATCTATAAATAGACAAAAAGTGTGAGGTTGTCTTGATTTTCGGTTACCTCGTAAATTTCTTGAAGGCTTCTAAAGCATGGAGCCCTTTCACTTAGGCTTTTATCTTCTTGACAACTCGTGATTGGTGAAGCTCCTCTCTTAATTGTTCCATCCTTGGTTGTTGCATATGATCTTCTTCGAAATATGGAAAGAAGTTGTAGACTTCATTATGTGATCTTTAATCCCATTATCCTTCTTCATCGAATATGACATCTTGACTAATGATTGTCTTTCCCTTATCAGGATTGTGGAGCTTGTAACCTTTGGAGTTGGTGTTGTAACCAATGAAGATGTACTTCCCACTTTTGTCATCTAACTTGCTTCATTTCTCATCTTTCCACTCCATGCTTCTTGTGGCGTTTTCCTCCACACACTTCTTGCTGGAGATCGGTTTGATATATCGATAAACCGCACATGCAACAGCTTTCATCCAAAACTTTTTTGGCAACCTCTTACCTTTGAGTACACTCGTCGCCATCTCAAGGATTTCCTTATTTTTCTGTTCCGCCGCTCCATTTTGTTAGGGGGATCTAGGCACCATCAGCTATCATCGAATTCCATTATCTTCACGATACTTCTAAAATTCTTTTGATGTTAACTCTCCTCCACGGTCAGATCTCATGGCTTTAGTCACAAGGTCACTTTCCTTCTCAACATAGGCTTTGAACTTCTTGAAGTTCTCAAACACCTCTTATTTCTCCTTTAAAAATACATATGTTTTTCTTGAAAAATCATCGATGAAGAGAAGAAAATATCTACTCTTACAAAGAGATCTTGGCTTGATTGGACTGCACACATCCATGGGTAAGAGTTCCAACAGTTTTATAGCCTTTGCATATTACACCTTTGGAAAGCTCATTTTGAACTTCTTTCCAAGTAGACATCCTTTGCACACTTGATCGGGATGGCCGATGCAAGGTAATCCTCTTACCATTTTCTTTTTGAAGGCAACTCTAATCCTCTAAAATTGAAATGCCCAAATCAAAGATGCCAAAGCCAAGAAGCATCTTTTGGCACATCTTAAGACATTGAGCGACATCATTTTGAATATTGAGAATGAACATTCTATTCCTTGACATCAGCACCTCGATAATGAAGTTACTTACACCATCTCTTATAGAAAGGTTATTATCTTTTAATAGAATATCATAATCTTTCTCTAAGAGTTGTCCTAGACTTAAGATGTTGCTCTTTATGTTTGGGACATAGTAAACATTGGAAATGAATTGGTGCTCTCCATTCTTCAATCGAATGAGAATATTTCCTTTACCTTTCACCCTACTTTAGACTAATCCCCAAATGCCACACTGCCTTTCACTTATTCATTAAGCACCAAGAACACGCGCCTTCTTCTGCATATATAGTTGCTTGCATCGCTGTGTAGGTACCATTGATTATTCTCACCTCTTTCATTTTCCTTATGATCTAGTAGTAAGGTACCATCTTATTGACTTCTCAGTTCTAGTAATTGGCCTTCTCTTTAACTCTATTGTTACTTTAAGATCTACATTCATAAGCATAATGTCCAAAAAAATTACAATTGTAGCATTTTACGAGTGACTTGTCATACTTTGATTTTGAAGTTTCTCTCCCATGACCTCTTGTTGAGCTTTTTACCATTTGATTGTTATTTTTATTGTTGTCGTTATTAAGCTTTCGATCTCATCCATGTCCATATCCACGACCTCATCCTCGTTCTTGACCACGACCTTGTCTTTGTTGGATTCGATTACTTTCTTCCTTTTTTGAAGCAATATATGTCTTGAGTACCCACTCCTAATCTCTTTCTTCTTCATTTTCTTTTCTTTATAAGCTTGCAATGAGCTAAGAAGTTCCTCTATTGCCATGCTTCCAAGTGTTTTGCACTACTACAAACAGGATCTTTAGCAGCATTTCAAAAACGCTATAAAAGCTATTAACAGCTTTTTTACATACGTTGTATATCAACATGCAGTTATATATCAGAGATATACAATAACAAGGAATAAACGCTGTTAAATGTCCTTTTTTATAATGTTTCCCTGGTGTCATGAAATCATTTAACAGTGTTTGGTCTAATTTAATGGCATTTTTAAAAAAACGCCGTTAAAACAATTTAACGGCATTTTTAAAACATTGTTAAAACATTCAACGACGCTTGGAATGTTTTAACAGCGTTTTGAAAACGTCGTTAAATTGTATTTGGATATGTTTTTAGATATAATTTAACGGCGTTTTAAAAATGTTGTTAAAACATTCAACGGCTTTTAAAAAATGCCTTTGAATATTTTAACAACATTTTAAAAACGCCGTTAAATTGTATACAAAGCTAAGTCAATTAGGCTTTTTCTACTTTTTGTAAATACCATTTTAGTAAACATCAATACCATTTCTAAATTAGCATATTCTATCAATATCATATTTCAAATCAATATATTTTATCAATACCAAATTTTAGACACGTATTTGATGAAATTTCATAATCAAAATACATAATATTCTTACACCAAACATAGATACTTCGCCATCAATAGTTCATAAAAAAATATAGAACAAGTAGCAATAGTAAAACAAAAGCGAGTAGTACATACGTTAAAACCAAAAAGTAGTTCTAGCAGCAAAAATAATTTCGATCCATAACTCGTTGCAACCTTTTTTTACATCACAGTCATCTATCTACAAGTAAAGCAAAAGTAATGCTTGACAATCAATTCATTAAAAAAGTGTACACAAAGTTAAACCCGATTCATAATGCAAACACTAAATATTCATCACACTATTTCATTAGGCGAGTGACTAATACAAAGTTTACAACATGCCATAAAATCAAGTAGCATTTACAAGTGAAGTAGAGTAAAAAATAATAAAAAAACTCGATAATTTACTTGGAGTAAAATCAAGCTGCATATTATCGACGTATGAAGTGGTCTGTTTATAAATCACGTAAACTAGTCATCGTTGTTGTTAACTAAGTGGTACTCTCAGTATACCAATATAGATGTCGGTTTTTAAGGTGGACTCAGTTCTTGAAACTGAGACTCTGTTAAACTGAGTCTCGGTTTAACTGATACTCAGTTAACTGAGTCTCCATTGAAACTGAGTTCAGCTAAACCGTGTCCTAATTTAACTTAGGCTCAACTAAGTTTGAGACATAGTTAGCAGATACTCAGTTAACCGAGTCTCAGTTAAACTAACACTTAACTGAGTCCGAGACTCACTTAACCAAGTCTGCTTCTTTGAAAGAAAATTGGTACCCAGATCAACTTATACCCAAACGCCTCAACGAGACTGTGGTCCAAACGTTCAGTAACAATCCTTGAATCCAGTGCAGCGACATATTGTATCGCATGATAACATGACTAGTAAGTGAAGTACAGATGTTCAAATTCATGCATCTAATTCTAACCATATGCACTTAGTTACTCAAGCCAATTTATCATACAAAACTTCAAACAAACAATGGCTCAGTCTTGCATTCTAGTGTTGCTAACAGTAACATGGAAGCCTTCTTTCCATTTTTTATTAATCCACTTGAAAGGAAATGATTCGCCTACTTTATATGACTGTTGCGTGTATGGAGTTCCTGATTTATGTAAGTCAGAAAGAAATCGGTTTTAAAATTGCAATATTGTTAAAAGACCATTTGCACAGACTTAAAATCTTTTGATACGAAGCCAACGTTTGCATTCATTCCTGTAGATTAATTATGACTCCTATTAAATATTATTACAATGTGCAAGGATGGTGTTTTGGACAACAAACCGATGTTTATTTACAATGAACAAAATAGGTTTTTACTTTGAATTCAATATGATTGTGTTTACTTATTAGTAACTGAGTTTTATTTCTTAAATGTTTAATCTCTAACTTGATTAAAAAAGATTAGCTTGGTGGAAGCTGTAATACATTTGTTTTTGAAGGCAAAATTTATGTTCTCTCTTCACATCGGTTATGATGTAATATGATTATAAAAAAAAGTAATATGATGCCTAAGCAATCGCTAGTTTTTGAAATTTGCTCTAACAAAATTTAATAAAATCACCTGCAATATGGACGGACATAATTTACTCTATTTTTGAAAATCACCTGGAGACTTTTACATTACCAGGTAACATAGACTTTAACCTTCGTTTCATTTTTAGCCATGGCCCAATAAAAATTTCAGCTAGATCCTCATGGTAATTTTAGTTACGGGCCAATAACTAAATCATTGTAATTAACCTACATATATTGAACAGTCCTTGATATGCTTTCAATTTTATATCTACATGATGTTATACTAAATATATCAATTTAGATTTTGGATCAGCATGACTTCATGCTGGTGTAAGTACGCTGTATGCTTAATTTTGGCATCCATATTAAGAATGCTAGCAAATGAAAAGAAAAAAGAAAAAGCACCCATTATGCAGTTACAACCTAAACTGGCCAATTGTTTAACTGAGAGGTTGTAACAAGTATAATCACGGTTCATCATGGTCCAACCATTGCTACACAATATGGAGCAGCTTTTCTGTGCCTTGATCTTTTTCTTCTTCTTTTGCTTCAGAAGGCTGTAGCACAACTTTTATTGCTGCGTCAAAGACTGCCTTAACATTCTACAACATAACAAATGGACGTTTACACCTAATGTAAAATACACGAGCGAAGAAAGAAAAAAATGACACATGAGGGATAAAGACCACATACTACTTGTGTTTTTGAGCTACACTCAATGTAAGATGGGGCACCAATTTGCTTTGCCAGTTCTTCTCCCTTTTTCAATATCAAATGATAATTTAATGCTATTATCAAAAGAAACAGAGAGAAAGAAACAAAAAGGGATTATGGAACTGTATTAATGCTAATGATTTCTACCTGTGTAGTTTTAATCGGAACAACACCTGGATGATCTACAAAGAATTTCTTGCCATTATGAAGATCTATGAGATAAAACAAATTTCATGTTAGCAGTAACACAATTAATTGAACATGACACATTTCAAACACAACTAACAGATAGAGAAAGAACTCGTTGAATGCACTTTTTCCACACTATTTCAAGTTGAAGTTTAATATAACACGTAGCTGCTTGAATCATACTCGGTTGATTAGGAGATCAATGATGGTGGTAATGCTCAGTCGAAGATTAAATACCACTTAAAAGGACCCATTTCTAAGCAAATTTTTATTTCGTAATAAAATTCTCAATTATTTTCAGGTTTGTATACTCCCACAATAGTCCCAATAATAAATCATAGTGTTCTTTCCACTAAAAAATGGACAAGTATTAGGACACTCCATTTTCTATAAAATAATGTACTAAAATGGGGATAAAATTTAGTGTTAAATTTTGAAAAAAAAATTATTTCAACTATAAAGCACATTTTGAACTTAATAAAAATATGTTAGATTTTCACTAGGATAGATTTAGTGCTTACGCTCTTTTAAATGTTGGAATAGATTTATTTGAAGTTCAAGCAATAGAAAATTTTGTCCTTAAAATGTACATCCAAGTAATATAAGAAGTATAAGCTTATTCCTCACAAATAAATTCTAATCAGTTATATTCTACAAAGCTTTCTATTTTTGATATCATCATTCTCCTTACCATTGGTATCTTCTACTTGTTCCCTAATTTTCAGTAGACCTGTTTTCATTTTTACTGTAGTCAGCCCCCATTTTACATCTACTTAGATGAAAATTATTAACCAGTTTAATGGTTTGCTCCACAAACGATTCCCATGAAAGCGTGTGTTATTATGCCTTAGCCCACATTTAGTGCCATGGCTAATTGTGATGATGCTACATCCGTTGATGATTGATGTACCCAAGATATTCAAACATGCCTCAAAACATATTAACAAAACAAGTTAGACTACATACTAATTATCAAAGCAGCCATCAATGGATATATTAGCATATTATAACAATCTTCTCTTATAAGCAACAATCCCTGAACCATAATAATTTTGAAAAGAATATGTTGGCATAACGGAAGAAAATGTATTAATACAATAGTAGACAACGGTGCACACAAAGACGTAAAGCAACACCCAAATTGAAATTAGACACCTGTATCATCCATGCCTTATTCCTGTCCGTCACTGATCAATTAACACTTAGGTTGATCAAGCTAATATTTAAGAAAGGACCAATGCTTGCTCTATCAAATTCAGGTTCAGCTATAGCCACACTCCAATCAACACAAACTTCACTTGAAGCATAAAACTCCCTTTGTCTAAGTTTCAGGTACTCATCTAAGGAGGCACAACTATGCATGGCACATACAATTTCCTCTAAAACTCTGAGTCTCAAAAAGATCCAAACTATTATGCTTGCCACATCCTTATCTACATATTTAGCTTTTGCAGTTACAAAGCGAAACCAGGAAAATCACTTACCCAGTTTATTCGAGACAAAATCCTCGCTGAATTACTTACCATAGAACATTCTTTCTTTTGCTCTAAAAAGAGCTAGACTTGAACATTGCTCTTCTACATTGACTGACTTTTTTCCAAAACAAGTGCAATTTTGGCAGGAAAAGTTTCAGCTATTGGACTTACTATTTCTCCTTAATGCGAATGATGCGATGTGTAGAGAAGCAGAATTGGGTAGGTTTGACAACACACCCGACTGACTCTCTATAACAAAACTATTACATACTTGTGTTGATAAAGCTAATTCAATCATGATCTCATATAAAATTCTGCTTTTGCCAAATCAACAATACAAAGGGAGATGGAAAAGTGCCACATATACATATATAAATACGTAATAAGCTGAATCAATTAGAATGGATTGTTGAGTGGTGAATTTCCAGTCACATACTTATTGTGCTTTAAAAATAAACACCAATATAACATGATTTGTCTCTCTTATACTATCAACAATTTAGTTATCACATATGTAACACTGTTGAATACTTTCATTTAATTCTAGCATACTTTCAGTTCAACTGTTCCAGCTATGAACCAACATAAAAGAATGCAAATTAATAGATTATATTAAGCTAATAACATGTCACACCTTTTTCCTTTTGGTCCTCGTGTTCCACAATCCACTATCCATGAATAAAGAGATGGTCAACAACTGCTGTGTTGCACCAACGTCAACTGCTTGCATCCCCACCTGGTGCTACCCCACGTGACCCGTTGAAGTTGGATTTAGATTTGGAGCACCTATCGGATGTTGTTGCTAGTCGGCTGCCGCGCTTGCCATTCTAGATTCGTCGGCATCACGCCGCCGCTACAACCTATTGGAGTCTCCGAGTCTGGAGTTGTCATGACTCGTGATTAATTTGTCGCAATCCATCCATCAGAAAATTGAGCTTGGTATACAGTTCTGTGATGATCACTACCAAGAATTTGGCTGTAACCATCTGTGCTCTTTCGATCTCCTTGTTTGTGAAGTTCTTTAGAAATTGAAAAGAGCCTATATGTAGTAGAACACAAAACCATGTTACTATGCTAGCCTTGCTCTGAAACTTTGCACATCTGATTCAAAATTTATCCTTATGTAAACTAAATAAGCATTCATAGCTATTTTTTTGCTACTAGTTCTCTGCCGCAGTTAAAGTTTTATTCAACACAAGGTATTTAAAACGTGAATTCACTTGGTGGTGCATCTCCAATCAACAATAGTAGCACACTATCCTCAAAGTAGATGCTCAAAGTAATTTGATAAATCTCAGCAAGCAAGGCACGAATCCAATAACAATGCAAGAAAATAATTTTTAAAATCTCCCAAATGCGTTCAACAGCAGCCATTATCACATATCCAGCAGCACTGTCAAGTCAAAAACATCAAACGCATGCAATTATCAATCGTCAACTAACATTAAATCAATTAGCACATATCCAGCGGCAATTGACCTCGTTTTTAATCAATTAGCATGAAATCAAGTATCAATCGTCAACTAACATTAAAATGATAAAATATCTATGTAGAACAACAATTTTTTTAGGCGAATAGATGGATAATGGACGAAAATGAATGAGCACGAGAAGTACCTGAACGATGTCGCAAATTTGCTAAAGAAGCTTCTATAGTTGAGAGGAGATGTAATCTGGGTGAGAGAATCAGAATGAGAGGAATAAGGGCAATATATATCAAGTTGAAAAGAGAATTTTTTTTTTGGATTTGCACATTCTTTTGCCTGGGTTTTCTGAAGGAAGCGTTAATGGAGAAAAGAGAAAAGCGTGGCTTGGAAAATATTTCATTGAAATTTCATGGTGTTGTAAGCGGGAAGATTTCACAGCGTGTCATTATCTACTTTTGTTTTATTAAATGACCAACAATGGCATTCAGTATTAACATGCAATTATTTTAAATTATTTAATGCTATGAACAAAGACTTTTCCTGTAGTGTTGTCTCTTCGATGATGGCGACAATATGTTTGAATTTTGGATCTAATGATCTAAAAATCTTCTCCATAATTCTTACATCATCTAACTTCTCACCATTTCTTTTTAGGTTATTAGTAATCATTAAAACTCTTAAGAAATAATCCGAGACGGGTTCACATTCTTTCACATGCGAAGTTTCAAACTCTCCTCTAAGTGTTTGAAGACGTATCTTTTTCACTTGATCAGCTCCTTTATAAGATTTTCGAAGCTTCTCCCATGCTTCTTTTGTCGACTTTGCTCTTGAAACATTATTAAAAGTATCTTCATCTAATCCTTGGTAGATTAAACAGTTCTTCCTTGAGTCTCCCGAACCATCCTTTGAGTTTGAGATAGACTACCTTCATTCTCTTATTCGGTGGAGCCTTTCTCGACTATCTCCCCACATCGTGTGCTTCAAGGAAAGCCATCACCATTAAGCTTTAATTGTCATAGTTGATCTTGGTGAGCATTTGGACTTGGAAGGAAATACCGCTATTTGCCATCTTTTTAGGAGGATCTTCAAGCTCTGATAATACTTTGTTGAATGTTTTAGAAGAAAGATGGAGATAATATATGAAAGAGACTTTTTATTATTGAAAACTTTTTCTTTTCTTTTTTGCTTGATACAAACATAAAGACCTCACTCTTATTTATACTAATGACATCATCCAAACAATGGTTAGGATTTTTCCAATACAACTTCAATCTTAGGGTTATAATTAACTTCTAGAATATTTCCTACATTACCAAACTTATCTTTGTTTCTACACAATTATAAAGACTTATTAGAAAGAACTTTATAGATAAGACTTATTTCGAACATATTTCTAAGATTTGGGCTTATTACATCAAATAATTAAGACCAAAAACAAAGATTCAAAATTGAGTTAATATTTCAACATCAACTTTGTCTACAAAGTCTCCTTTTTTCCCCAGAGTAAGCACGTTCCTCTTTTGTTTGATGCAAATTATTATATATCAATGACTATGTTTTCTCTTGCGCACAAAAGATTCTGCATTGTTGTTAATTGTTATGCCATAATTTTCATGCAGTTGGTGCAAGCTACCATCTTTGATGTTAGTCCGTGAGATGATGGTTTTGATGACAACAACCTTAGAATAGATTATAAAATATAAATACTAACATTATAAGTTTAAATATATATGTATATGCAGGATTTAACCATGCAGGTACTAAGAATGAAGACTGTACAGTATAGAGATTCAAGATATCAAGAAAAATATCAAGATAGAAGACTCATGAGTATCGAGACTATTAAGAGTTCAAGATTTCAAGGATAAGTATTTTTTATTATTATTAGGAATTTTTGTTAAAACTTGTAGAAAAGCACTGGCATCTTAAAATCCAATTTATTCGTGGAATGGAATCCACTTCGAGCCCATTAAAGGGATCGAACCCTAAGTAGGATGAAACCTATGAAAAATCTAGTGGAACATTGTTTTGTATCCGCTAACTTTTATTCAAAATGATTTTTCGAAATTATATCCTGTTTTCAAAATGTTTTCAAAACTTTCCTTTTAAAAGATTCAAAACCCTCGATCCTGATTTTAAACAATTTTAGCCTAAAAAACATCTTTACTTTCAAAGTCAAATTACTCCTGATTTTAAACTATCTTTTTAAATAATATATTTAACTTTTAAATATTTATACTTAGATTTAAATATAAAATTATAGTTAAAATCTATATATATTATTCTTTATATTTACTTATGAATTTTAACCATAGTCAAGTATATTTATAAAGTTTAAAATAGTTTTTATATAAGATAAAGGTTATTTTCAAAGAAAATCAAAAATACTAAAAAATCCTTTGGGATGTCGACATGCCTAGCATGACCATGTCGACATGGTGACAGTTTGATTCAAAAATTCAAATTTCAAAAGAAGTGTTTATTCGCCATAACTCTTCATGAATGGTCATGGCTATTGTTCTTCTATAAATAGGGGTCAGTTTCAACGAATTTTTAATCACTTTTTTCTGGTTTTCACTCCTCTTCTTCTTGCTCATTTCTTAATACATATTCTTATCATTACTCTGCCGAAATCAACATTGAATCATACTCGATTACTTCTAGTTTGATTCTCTATCACTATCTCTACAAGATTCTCAGTGCTATTCCGAGTTATAGACTTTTTTGTAATCTATTAAGCGAGAAAAGATGTGATTGTAGCCTTGGAAATCAATCAAAAGGGAAAATGTGTGATTGTAGCCGTGGTAAATCAATTGGGTAAACTTGTGCCCGGATATCAAGTATCTCTACCTAGAGGATCGAAATTCTAGAGGGTGTACCTCGTAGCCTTGAAACCGAGGGTGTAATTGTACAATTTCTTTTGAAAGAAAATCCGTACTTGTGTTGCGGGACTGGATGTAGGGTAACTCCGAACCAGTATAAAATCCGGTGTGTTCTTTCCTTTACTACTTTATTTTATTTCTACATCTGTGATTGTTTCTGTGATCATATCTGTGTCTGTATATTGCATACGTTTGTGTCTAAATTAACATAAATTAAAAAGATTTAGTAATTCTTTATTAACACTATTCACCCCCTAGTGTTAATCTTAGCCTTAAGATCCGTAATCCGCATTTCTCACATTTGAGACATTCATTTTTGTTCTCCCTCTTACTAAAATCTTTTTTACCACACACATATATAGGCCTGGCAATGGGTCGGACTCAGTTCATATAGCTTAGAATCGAGACTCGAGTTCGTTACAAAAATCAAAACTCGAGTCCATTAGGTATTTCAAACCAATTACATAACCCCAGCCTGTTGGACTTTTTAAACTCGTTAAGTAAAAATCATATACTCCACCTAAAATATTAAAACCATAATTATCATCCTAGCTGGTAAATTGTTTGAAAACATAAACAAAGATAACAAACAAATTTTGTAGCAATGAAATCAAGTTCTCAAACAAATGTATGCAAAAATTTCCGCATTTAGACAAATGAATGGTGCACAAATAATATTAACACTCGTATATTTTATACAATGACCAAATATCAATTGGGTCGACCCTAAACCGGGCTAGGTAGTGATGAAATCATACCTGTCCTAATATTAATCGGATCGGTCGTGGGTTCGGGTTCGGATATGTGAAGCTACACATGTATCCGCATTAACTTGGCAGGTTCAGGCCGGATTAAGACCAAAATTTGTACCATCGACATGTGCATATATGTATGTACATGCACGCATGTCATTTTAACTATCATGCCATGCTAAGTACGTGCCTGCAGATGTACCCGGGTATTTTGAAACTGGTTCTGGTTTACATATTAGATGGTGATATAGCATAGCATACAATACAATAGCAGTGGCAACTTTCTTGTATGTAACATGAATATGCATTAACTACCTGTTTGACCCGGCAGTATTGTATTGGTGGGAGTTGCATTTATTAGTCTTATTTGAATATTGTGAAAGAATAGTAGTATTTTTAATTTATATACAATTTATTTTATAGAAAAAAAAATAGATGCCTAAAGAACATTGACCACGCTCCATTTTTAGTGCCTGAAGAACCATGAACAAAACATACTCTAAGCATTTTTTTATCAATACACCGACACATATGTGTGTGGGTGTTTGGTGCATGGTATATAGACACACACTGTCATATGACTGTTCTGAGTGCTCACAAGTTGAATTTATTAATCATCAGGACTGAACGTTGATATTTCTGTTTGACCAACTCGTTTTAAAACTAAGTAGTTTGGAAGATAGTTCGTACTAATTGCATAACATTAACATGTGCCATGAACATATACATAAAAATATACATTTCAATTTTTTATGTATGATTACTTATTAGTATTCAAATATTATTTTACAGAACAACAAATATACTACATTTATTACGTATTTATTTGTGTGTATACAAGTTTACGATGATCAGAAATTACTATTTAAAGGGAAATGGTATTCGAGTCGAGCAACTTGGTCTGGTAGCAAAGCATGGGAGTTTCTTTAATGACTGGACCCTACGTTTTCTCAATCTGTGTATATATATTTCATCTTTATGTTAATTCTACTGTCACTTCACTAACTAAGCTAACATAGTGAACATGAATATAATCCAAGTACATCTTCTTGCACTTGTTCTTTGTCTTACTTGTATGCATCTTGTTACGATAGTTCTTACGCTCATTTTCCTACATCATAAGTACATTAGAAAAAGTGATATATCGGGAAATTGGCTAAGTTTAGAGGAGTGGTGGTGTTGGTAAAGAAACATGCGTTAATGGATATGACTGACTTAAAAGCTTCTTTTATTGCTAGAGTCTATGAGATTTTTGATAGAAGGGTGTCGTTTCAACTTATAAGCGCCACTGTTGGAGATCCAAGTATGTCATATATAACCTTGTTTATCTTTATTTTTTTTCCTTTCACATAACAATAAAAAAAAAAAAATTGGAATGAGGTATTTAGATGATGTTACGTATTAGTACTATAAGTCTTAGGTAACATATAACATACTACATATCAATACATGTTTGAATCATACTGTACAAGTTTTGAATATGTGACCTCTCGCATCAAAATCGAAGCGCCTAACCACCGAAATAGTGGTGCTGTCAAATGAAATGATGTTAAAAAAAGTCGCATGTATGAAAACAACCATGTCTAATAATGTTTGTGATGTTAATAGAAGTGCCTAATGGAGTTTTGTTTTGATTATATTTCTACATTTAATCAAAATCAGGAGTCCATGAATGAAAGTATTCAAATTTCCAATGAAAATCTAGTCCAAATTATGATATGTTTAGTTATTATATATGCTTATGCTTATTGTTCTAAAAACTAAAATTTTATACGACCAAAAAATTCCAACTTAAAAATTAAAAAGTTAATAATTAAAAACAAATTTCTAAGTTTAGAAAGAAATTTCCCTATCAAACTAAAATAATTAATACATTTTGATTAATAAGATTAAGATTTTTAATGTGTTTAAATATACAGCATAATGTGTTTTAACCAATTTTACAACTGGAAAACAAAATACAACTTAAGAACTAAAAGATCAACAATAAAAACACAAAATTACAATTTTAAACCATTTTATAATCAAAATACTACTAGGGTGGCTCACATTGTATTAATAGATGCGTAGATTGATTGTGAATGGGCTCATTTCATGAGATGTCCTAAAAGAAATGAACCAGTCTGATGTCAACAATAAATAACTTTCCAAACCTCTTTCAAAAGACTGCATTCTATGAAGTTCTTCATGTTAAGCAATTTTAAACTTCATCTCATGAAATGACGCAAGGAAAATGAAATGTATGATGGTATTTCAATTCATACATTCTTAATATACATGCATAAATATGAATAAGTTTTGAAATAATAGTTAGCTCATTTACGCCTACAATTTTCAACCCATATTATAATTATTATTATAACCCCATAAACTCATCTCTATATATTATTAGATTAGAAGGAAATAGAGAAAAATATATATTCTAACTATGTCATTCTCTCTTCCTGATGGATCATGTTCATTTGGTGTTTCTGTAAATTCAGTTTTGTCGCTGCTAAGAACTTTCATTAAAATTATATTAAAATGCAAAAATAGCATTACGATAATTTACACGAACATCTCGACCTACAAAGAAGTAGATAGAGATAAGATAATAAGAATGATGAGTAGTGTCAATTATTCATTGTAGGTGTGCATTTGTTGGTCTGAGTACAGTCTTAGATGATGACAGTGATTGTTTTTTCAGATGCATAATATTTCCAATGGTTGTAATTCTCAGACTGCATCGTTGAATCTCTTCCTCAACGAGTCATTTAATACGCCTTCAACTAAAAATGACATAGCATCACTAAGGAATCAACTTAGTGCCCTGTAGATTTGAGTACTATGATTTATCTGAGATAATACTTGGAAATATTGTAATATTTTATGTTATTGTTGTACTTTATCATCGATTAGTTGAATTATGCAATAATACTTAAAAATATTTTGTAACACACACATACATATATTGTTTGCTCGAATATTGGGCAAACACTTCAAATCGATATATATTTGTAGGACTATAAATACGAGGTGTAAAACATATCAGTTTATGTATGTAATTTTTATGTAATTTTGTTTGATTTTAGAAAACATATCACAAAAGTTATAACAGAAAGTAAAATGCAGAAATGTAAAGGGAACACAAACTTATAGTGGTTCGACTGAACAATGGCTACATCCAGTGTCCATAATCATCACCTTTTTAAAAATAATGTAAGGAGTAAAAAAAAAAATATGTACGATAATCTACAGCTCAAATAAAAGTGAAATAGTGTTCCAATTGCGATAGAACACTTGCTCGATTCAGTATAGATCAGTTTGGTAGGAGTTTGTTCTCTAGATTCTCTGATTTACAACTGCTACAATGCTTGTTAGAT